>JAWNNO010005090.1:1200000-1873946 GCA_035044985.1 Lordiphosa fenestrarum | reverse complement strand
GCACTGCCTTGCGAATTAATTTAGCCTTTTCTGGGCATAAGGATAACAGTTTCAGAACATAAGCGAGATCGTGTTTGTGTTGTTTTCTGGCGGCCATGCTGGCCCCTTGAAGCAATAAATTAAGGTTTCCTCCCTCGGATACTACAAGATCTGCAGCCTGCCTTCTTCGTGCTCTTCGACTTTTTTTGGGATACGTTAATGCAGGGCGTCCTACTGACTTAAAGGTATTTGGAACGATTACACATGTTTGTGCATTTAGCCAATCCGCATGCTTTCGCTTGAAGACCTTTTCAAATGACCTGCACATCCTCAATTTTTCCGCCAAACGGTAGCAAAATCTCAAAGAAGCATCTGCAACAGCTTTACTCATATAATACAAAATGTCGCCACAAAGTTTCGCTTTCATAAATTCGAGCACAGCATTTTCCTTGGCTGCTTTGCTCCTCTCTGAACTCCACAAGCCAAACAACTCCGCATTGTTGAATTTGAGGTTATGATCTATTATTGCAAATTACAAGAGATGTGGACAAAAGTGGATCAACTTCAAAACTGAAATACAACAGCAATTATTTAATCTACGACACAGAATTAGTCTCAGGGCCGGAATAGGCCGGAATCATTTTATATACCTTTTCAAAAATTAGTTTTCATCACAAATCGACACATGTTGATCGACTCACTTTAACACATAATTACGAAACCATTTTTGAGATCTGTGCGTTTATATGGATATGGCTATATAGACTGGGCTATGGATGCTGATTAAGTGTATATATGTATATACTTTAAGGGGTCGGGGAGGCTACCTTCTGACTGTTGCACACACTTAATATACTTTGGATATACTCTGGTACAGAGTTTAAATAGTTTTTCGTACAAAAATTAGTTTTTGGACCGATTTTTCCTATGGCAGCTATATGCTAGAGTCAACCGATTTCGATGAAATTTTGTAGAATTGTGTGTAAGCTTAAGAAATAAGCAAATGCTTGACCTGTAGACGCTAACATTCAAAATAAGAAGGTTTCTCTTACTAAAACTACTTTTCTAACCTTACTTTTGTATGACAGCTATACTATATAGATGTCCGATTTCGATCAAACTTGGTGGAATCATGGGAAAGCATAGCAAACTAAGAAATACAAAGTTTGGAGACGTTTGCATGGAAAACAAAAAAGTTTTTCGTACTAAAACTACTTTTCTAACCTTACTTTTGTATGACAGCTATACTATATAGATGTCCGATTTCGACCAAACTTGGTAAAATCATAGAGTAGCCTAGAAAACTAGTAAATACGGAGTTTGGAGACGTTTGCATGGAAATCAAAAAAGTTTTTCGTACTAAAACTACTTTTCGAACCTTACTTTTCTATGTCTAACTTGGTGGAATCATGGAGAAGCGTAGAAAACTAGTAAATACGCAGTTTGAAGACGTTTGCATGGAAAACACATATAAACAATTTGCATTACAAAACACTAAGTACAAACCCCACTGATGAGAATTCATCTCAAAACTTTGTTTAAAAGAGGTTTTTTTTAACGCTTTACAATGATTAAAATTGCAATCAAATTGCATGGATGCTGATTAAGTGTATATATGTATATACTTTAAGGGGTCGGGGAGGCTACCTTCTGACTGTTGCACACACTTAATATACTTTGGATATACTCTGGTACAGAGTTTAAATAGTTTTTCGTACAAAAATTAGTTTTTGGACCGATTTTTCCTATGGCAGCTATATGCTAGAGTCAACCGATTTCGATGAAATTTTGTAGAATTGTGTGTAAGCTTAAGAAATAAGCAAATGCTTGACCTGTAGACGCTAACATTCAAAATAAGAAGGTTTCTCTTACTAAAACTACTTTTCTAACCTTACTTTTGTATGACAGCTATACTATATAGATGTCCGATTTCGATCAAACTTGGTGGAATCATGGGAAAGCATAGCAAACTAAGAAATACAAAGTTTGGAGACGTTTGCATGGAAAACAAAAAAGTTTTTCGTACTAAAACTACTTTTCTAACCTTACTTTTGTATGACAGCTATACTATATAGATGTCCGATTTCGACCAAACTTGGTAAAATCATAGAGTAGCCTAGAAAACTAGTAAATACGGAGTTTGGAGACGTTTGCATGGAAATCAAAAAAGTTTTTCGTACTAAAACTACTTTTCGAACCTTACTTTTCTATGTCTAACTTGGTGGAATCATGGAGAAGCGTAGAAAACTAGTAAATACGCAGTTTGAAGACGTTTGCATGGAAAACACATATAAACAATTTGCATTACAAAACACTAAGTACAAACCCCACTGATGAGAATTCATCTCAAAACTTTGTTTAAAAGAGGTTTTTTTTAACGCTTTACAATGATTAAAATTGCAATCAAATTGCCACTTTGTTAGTGCACGTGCTGTTTAATAACAACCGCTAGGTTTAACAGCTGATTTCGCGAAAGTGGCGCCATTTATGGGTATTTCTGGTACGCAACTGAGATGGTCACTCTATTTCTGATGCAGAGCGATCCAAAGTTAGTTATTTTTTTAATTTTTATACTCTGTACCGTAGGTACATAGAGTATTATAAGTTTGTGCAAAAGTATGTAACATCCAGAAGGAAGCATCTCCGACCCCATAAAGTATATATATTCTTGATCAGCATCAACAGCCGAGTCGATATAGCCATGTCCGTCTGTCCGTCTGTCCGTCTGTCCGTATGAACGCACAGATCTCAGAGATGGTAAGAGATAGAGGTTTGACGTGTATGGGACATATGCTTCTTATGTCTGCAGGCAGATCAAGTTTATTTTCAATTTTGGCCACGCCCCCTCCCGCCCCCGCAATTTAGAAAAAACGTCATATCTCCCACAGTTTTGAAGATAGATGGCTTGTTCCTTCTGGACATATTTAGTTGTTAGAATAACTTATCGATCCGCCAAAGAAATGAAGAAGATCGGATGAACGGTTTTCGAGTTATGATCAAAAGACAAAATTTCTTGGTACAGAGTATGTTATAGTCGGGCTTGACCGACTTTCTTTCTTGTTAAAAATGAGGTTTTGGCCAACAAAAGTAGCCGTCTGGACCATAGTGCAATGTCAAGTCGCTTTGCTGAGCAGGTGGACTCAATCAGCAGCAGCAACTCAGAACCAAACTAATTGGCAATCGCAGAGCTGGTCAACACGCTTGGATAGGGGACCTAACCAGCCAACCGGCCAACGCAGTGGGACGACAGGCAAATGAAGATAATGCAGAAAACCTTTCCTTTTCCCCCCCCCCCCCCCCCCCCGCCGTTTGATATCTATTACAATCAAATTGCAAATTAAATCACAAAACAGTATTAACCGAGAGCTGGCAGAAGCGGAAAAACCAGAAACGAATGCCAAAAGGGCCCTCGTCCGAGGAGAAATAGGAAGAAAATCGCTTAAATGCGTTAGTTAAACAAGTCAAGTTATAAGTTCATTTTCCGGCAACCGCACATATCCGGCCAAGGTAAACGAAGGCGGAAGGAGACTCCTGGTTGAGGTCCAGGTCCGGGTCCGGCTGCAGCTTCTGCCACTGGCACGGCTGTCGCCAACAGAGCAGCGAAGCGTGTGATTCTATAAAATCGAGCGGGGGGGTGCGGCGGTGGACACACCGTACATTCTGCGCTCAGGGAATCATTGTCGCTGCAAGCGAAAAGCATAAAACGCAACTGAACCTGAACCGAAAGGTGAACGGAGGCGGGGGGGCGGCGGCCCAACTAACCATGCAGCAAAGCCAAGTCAAACTTAAATTCCACCAAAAAAAAAAAAAGCAAAAAGAGTTAACGCTCTCAGTTGTCCGTTTTGTAAGGGGCTAAGGGTACTCCTAGGTCACACGGGGTTCGGTCTGCTGCTCTGCCACTCAACTGGACTAAACTGATGACAGCACAGCTGGGAGCTGAGAACTCACAGAGAGCTGGGCGTCTGTCAACTGGCAACTCGTTCGCCCCCCCCCCCCCCCCCAAATGCAATTCAAAAAATACAGAAAAAAAAATTTGGGGTTTTTTTTCCAAGAAAAACTGTCAAACAAAAAAATGAACCGAAAAGAAAGGCCTTCAGTTGAATACTCTTTGGAAGTGCTTGCTCTTAGCTCTTTTGGGCTGTTAGTTTGCTCTCTGTGTTGCTCTTTTTTGTTCACTTGAACCATCACTGGCTCTCATTTTAATTCAGTTGCTCACTCATTTTGCTCATTTTTGTTGTAAGCTGGTAACTCTTTACTTGTTTACTCAGCTATTGTTGTTGTTGTTATTGTTCAGCTGCTCATTAACTTGTGCTTCTTTGTTCAGTTGTGCAGTAATTTACCTTATTTACCTTGTTGCTTAGTAGAACAGCTCTTCTTAGTAGCCCACTAGCTTGTCATCTGATGTTTACTCAACTCAATTTGTAACTCTCAGCCAGCTCACACTCACTGCTCTTTTTGGTTTAGCCGTCGACTCGGCTCTTTTGCTCGTTTTTGTTCAGTTGAACCAGCTTCTTTTCGGTTTGCTGTTCACTTAATCATTGATTTTGTTTTGCGAAGTAACATGAAATGATTAACTACTTTATTGTTGTCCAAAATGAATGAATTCAACTTGGCTGACTTGTGGTTTCAACAGGACGGCGCCATTTAAAATTGAGAGGCAAGTTTGGTAAGCAATTGATCTCAGCTTGTGATTTGTTCCCACTTGACTTATTTCCGTGGGACTGCTTGAAGACTCTCTTGTACAACCCTTAAAGACAACTTTACATCTGTGAAATGCTGTTAAAACAATACCAAAATTGAAACATATAAAGGCACCATCTAAGGCGTAGCCGCGGTCCACATTCACATGAAATATAGTATTCTTTAAAAAGTAAAGGACATTATCATCAGTGTTTAAATTTTAGCTATTTAGTTGCCAGATCTAGTTATTTTGAAAGTGGAAATGCTTGTAATTCTTGAAAAATTCTACTTAATTGCTTTTGGCCGTTAGGAAGTGCGAAATGTTGCCTTTACAATTGGCTTTAACTTCCCACAGAACTTTGCTAAGGATCTTTCTTGAGTATAACGTCTTAATAGTGAGTAATGGAATAATGATTGAGTCATTAACATTCGAAATAGCTTCCATACATGAGTCGAATTCCAGGATTCAAATTAATGACACTAAAGTTGAAGGGTTTTTAACTCTTGAATAAAGAACAAGAAGGGAAAGCAATGTTCTTAAGGGATGACTTTTTAGGAACTTTCTTTTTGGCAACACTGTTTTAGACAGCTCAGCTGTTTTCGTTTTACATATTACTGTCAAACATGTTCCGTAGCTTAAGAATAAATCGACAGATTATATGTGTTCAGCAACGAAGCTCAGTCAGAGAAGTCAGGGAAGAGCAGTCAGAAGCATTGCAAGAACATAATGCAAAATGCTTTCCGAAAAATGCACTGGTTGGTATGGATCAGAGAATTGCAAAAATCCCTTTTTTCTTGATTCATCATACACTAAAAATTCCACTCACAATTAATCAATCAACAAAGCATGCCTTTGAGTTAACTCGTTGTCATACCAGAGAACGCTTCAATCGGTTGTGTTCAATTATTCACTCAATCAAACTCAGCCCTGAGCAAAATACACATCATTTCGGCAACAGCTTCGTGCGGTTGAGTGAATTTGAGTTGATACAAACACAATTTTCTGCTCTCTCCATTTGGGATTCCCAGCTAAAAATGACAAAGCAAACTCGCTCTCTCTCTCTCTCATTCATCTGTGTCAGCAGCACACTGAGCAGCGCTGTATTAGCGTATGTTAAAACTCATACGAGGTAACGAACGCACATTCGTTGTTGAGTCAAACCAACAAACACCCGAATCGAGCAGATTGAAGATGAGCATGATTGTAATCAGAGCGCCAACTAGGGTTGATGTTTTTGAATGAACAAAACTGAATAGAGAATATGTGTGAGTGAGCAAGATGAACGTTTGAACGCAAACGTGTTGAATATCTATGATCGTTTTGCAATCACCCGAAGCCGTTCTCTGGTATGGATTATGGGCCGATGGATCATTGAAACACATACATGTCCGGATGTTTGTAATGCATATAAGGAAGCATCAACGACCACATAAAGTATATATATTATTGATCAACATAATGAGTTGAGTTGATTTAGCCATATCTATGCATACTTCTCACTCAATTTGAAAGCCATCTTTACCAAACTTTGCACAAAGTCTTTGAATACAAATAAGTTGCACCTATGCCGGAACTGAGCATATAGCTGTCATTGGAATGATAGGTCGAAAAACTAGTTTTAGTGAGAAACACTTTTTTGTTTTCAATAGAAACGCCTTCATACTTTGTATTTCTTAGTTTGCTATGCTTTCACATGGTTCCACTAAGTTTTAATGAGATCGCACATCTAAAGTAGCGTCTGAAAAGTAGTCTTAGTGAGAAAAACTTTTTTGTTATCAATTGCAACGTCGCCAAACTTTGTATTTCATAGTTTGCTATGCTTTTCCATGATCCTACCAAGTTTGATCGAAATCGAACATCTATATAGTATAGCTGTCATAGAAAAGTAAAGTCTGAAAAGTAGTCTTAGTGAGAAGAAGTTTATTTTTTTCTATGAAAATGTTCTTAAAATTGGCAATTCGTAATTTGATATGCTGTCACACAATTCTACAAAGTTTTGTCAAAGTCGGATGACTATAGCATATAGCTGCGGTACGAATGATCGGTTCGATTGAGAAAAACTTTTTTGTTTGAAATGGAATCGACTCCAAATTGCTTACATATTCGTTTGTTAGGCTTTTGCATGATTCCATTAGGTTTGTTCGAAATCGGACATCTATATGGTATAGCTGTCATAGAAAATTAGGGACCGAAAAGTAGCTTTAGTGAGAAAAACTTTTTTTGTTTTCAATGGAAACGCCTACAAACTTTGTATTTCTTAATTTGCTATGCTTTTTCATCATTTTACCAAGTTTGATCAAAATCGGACATCTATATGGTATAGCTGTCATTGAAAAGAAAGGTTCAGAAAGTAGTCTTAGTTAGAAAAACGAGCTGCAAGGGTATACAAACTACGGCCGAGCCGATCAAACGCTTTGCTCTTGCTGTTTTTGCTATAGATCTGAGGTGCTTAGCTAAGATATTTCCCGGAGACGCATTTTAGGAACTTGGCAGGCACTCAATCTACTCCAGATGCTTTGTTTGTGTTTGAGAATAGCAGCTCATCCAACTTGTCGTTTTGCATACTGGCAACAGGATTGACAAAGAGGCTTTTTATGTTGGGATTGGCTTAATTTATAGCCAAGTCCTCTCCTTATCTCAGGTAATACATTTTTTCGATTTTCATGGCATATTTTCCTTGAGTTTTCATTCGAACTGATATGGTCCGGTCTGGAGATGCTTTAGTACAACTCTATTACAGTCCGACTTGAACGACTTTCTTAGGGGTTTCTTATTTCCATTTATGCCAGCTTCATATTTTCGACTTGATGCTGCTGAACTACAGCTGCCTTGTGGGGATAGCTATACAGCCAATAAGTGCCATCCTTCTGCCTGCTACCTTCTGCACAAAAGAGTATCAAGTTAGCCATCTTCCCAGCTGTCAAAGCGGAAAAAGACGAACACCTGCACAAGAAACAAAATACGACAACATGCAACTTTTGCAGGTCCCTGAGAAACCTTTCAGAACAAAGCCAAAATTAAAAGCTGCGTAGACGGTGCAGCCGGCATTCCCCCCGCTGCATACATATATATTGGGTGTCAGAGTTGTCAAAGTGTGTGTGTGTGTGTGTGTGTGGGGGGTGAGCAAATGGCCATCAGCGCTGGGCAGCCGTTTAATTAGCGTAAGTAAGTGACATCGAACTGTCAGCCATGCAGTTTGCCCACTTTTCCAGTTCCCAGCTTCCCCAGCGGCCGCACCAAAGCCAAATGTGTGCTTTGTCAAACCAACCGCGTGGAGCAAACCGTTTTGGTTAACCGAAAACTCGCTTTGTTTTCCCACATCCTTTGAGGGGGTTGTCAACTGTAGTTGATGCAATTGGGGCTGCCACAGGGATTATGATCCTTCCAGCCCACAGACAACAGCTTGAGCAATAAAAAAAAGTCGCCAGCACCATAAATCATGTGCCGGGGGGCGGGGAAAGGCATAATAAATTGTTTGACAAGTTGGCAGGATCGACAGGGGCTGCGAAAGCGGGGCCACAACATGTTTATTATAACAAATTGCGCATACGCCATGTGATGCCGGGAACAATTTGCATTGATGCAACGAGACGGGCAGACAGACTGGCCATAAAAATAATAACCGAGTCAGAGAGAGGGGGAGGGAGGGGCAAAGTGTCCACCGCAAAGGTTATTTAATAACTGCCAGGCACAATTTCCATTTCAATTTCAACTCCAATTGGCCAAGACGATCTCAGGAATGCGGGGCGGGCGGGTACAACCGCAATCAAAACCCAAGTCACAGGCAAAAACTTGCGGTAAACAAGTCATCCCAGAATGGCGTCAACTGACAGGGCCAACTAAGGAGTGTGTCGTCGTTCCCCCCACCCCCCCCCCCCCGGTACAGTCTCTTGTAACATGGCTTAAAGGCTTTTTGGCCTGGCCACGGCTTGTCAGCTTGAATTAGTTGGCTGTTTTTGTTTCAGCTTCTGTCTCCGTCTCCGTCTCGGTCTCGGTCTCTGTTTCTATTTTGGTTTTCTGTTTTACTTTCTGCCCATCGTAAATTTCGACGTCTCAGGACACACACACACAGACACACTCCAACTAGCAATGATCTCACCTCTACGTCTCGGCCAACCCTCAGCGCATTTGCTAAGCAAATTTATTTGCAACTTTAATTGCAGCACAAAATGTTGACTTTACACTTAACGACAATCGAGTGCGCCTGCTGGAAAACTCAGGTGCATTTCCCCCCCCCCCCCCCTTTTTTGTGTGAGCATTAAATAACTGCCTCTATGCCTTGGCCAAATGCAAATTGTGTGTCCACTTCGGCCACTCTTCACTTACACTTGCTGCTCAACCGGCCAGATAAACGATAAATTGTTGATATCGATTCGATTGGAAGTAACCCGAGTGTGTGTGTGTGTGTGTGTGTGTGTGTGCTTGGGCCACAAATTAACTTGAAGTCCGTTTTGTTTGCCAATTGTAAAGACTGTTGCTCCAACTACTCAAAGATGTTTTTATGCAAAACTTAAGCAAGTGCTCAGCATTATGAGAAAAAACCACAAGAGCTGTGTGCATTTTCCCCTATTTCCTTTTTTCAAGTATCTTCAAAAGTGATATAAGAAAAGCTTGACATGAAGTAGACAACTATACCTTGGTGATTGATTCTTCTCGCTTTCATTAAGCAATCAGGCTAGTTGACTTGAAAGCCTTGAGCAGTCACATTCCACACAAAACCTGTTGTAACAAAGTCATTCAGGTTGAAGAAAATGAAAGAGTTTGAGTTTTTGAAACTATCTCGGAACTTTTTGAGTCAAAAGCTTGAAAAAAGAAAGGTTACAAGTTGGGTAAAAGTTTGCTTAATGTCAGATCCAGTGCTAACCCTTTTTTTCCCGGCTTTACCAGACTTTGAACCGCCATGAATTACCAATTTGCCGTGACTGAAGCATCATTAAAATTGTGAAAAAGTAATACAGAAAGCCAAAACTAGTTGAAATCATGGCACAACTAGTTGTGTTCGGTTTTTAAGGGTGTTTTAAGGTTTACCGAACCTGAAACTGATCACATACTCACTTCCCTCTGTTTCCAAAATGGCTCAGTTCAAAGAATTGCTTAAGTATAGGAAAATAACTGCTTGATACCGGACCAGCTCATTGTTTGGAAGCAAGGAAGCATCTCGAAAAATCATCACAATAATAATGAATTTAACTCAGTAGAATGCAGTTAAACACATACAAACAGCGGCTTACGAAGGATTTTTTGAACGGGAGATATCTTAAGCTTAAGGCTCTAGATAGATATTGATATAGATGAGCTATACTCAACCCTTCAAGCTATACTCAATTTGTAATTGCTTGCTAGTTTCGTAAAGATAATAATAATACAATTTTCTGAAGTCGCTTCCTCCTAAGTCTAGTATTTAGTATGCTAAAATATATAATATTGGGGTAATGCACCGGAGTCACAACGTTGCTGTGCCACGCTGAGCAAAACATGCACTGATTTTAAGCCTGCTCCGGGGTTTTTAATCCCGTTTCGGATTGATTTCAGACTTTTTTTTCCTGTGTGCCAATTCTTCTTTGCCTGGGCTCTGTCCTCGATTCCCGAAACTAATATTTACTTCCCACACATCAATCCTTTTTATACATATATGGAGAAGGGGTAATGCACCGGAGTCACAATGTTCGCTGTGCCACTCTGAGACATGCCAATACTTCTTTGCCTGGGCTCTGTCCTCGATTCCCGAAACTAATATTTACTTCCCACACATCAATCCTTTTTATACATATATGGAGAAGGGGTAATGCACCGGAGTCACAATGTCGCTGTGCCACTCTGAGACATGCCAATACTTCTTTGCCTGGGCTCTGTCCTCGATTCCCGAAACTGATATTTACTTCACACATTAGGGGTAATGCACCGGAGTCACAGTGTCGCTGTGCCACTCTGAGACATGCCAATACTTCTTTTGCCTGGGCTCTGTCCTCGATTCCCGAAACTGATATTTACTTCACACATTAGGGGTAATGCACCGGAGTCACAATGTCGCTGTGCCACTCTGAGACATGCCAATACTTCTTTGCCTGAGCTCTGTCCTCGATTCCCGAAACTGATATTTACTTCACACATTAGGGGTAATGCACCGGAGTCACAGTGTCGCTGTGCCACTCTGAGACATGCCAATACTTCTTTGCCTGGGCTCTGTCCTCGATTCCCGAAACTGATATTTACTTCACACATTAGGGGTAATGCACCGGAGTCACAGTGTCGCTGTGCCACTCTGAGACATGCCAATATTCTCTTAGCATAGGCTCTGTACTCGATTCCCGAAACTAATATTTACTTCCCACACATCAATCCTTTTTATACATATATGGAGAAGGGGTAATGCACCGGAGTCACAATGTCGCTGTGCCACTCTGAGACATGCCATTACTTCTTTGCCTGGGCTCTGTCCTCGATTCCCGAAACTGATATTTACTTCACACATTAGGGGTAATGCACCGGAGCTACAATGTCGCTGTGCCACTCTGAGACATGCCAATACTTCTTTTGCCTGGGCTCTGTCCCTCGATTCCCGAAACTGATATTTACTTCACACATTAGGGGTAATGCACCGGAGTCACAGTGTCGCTGTGCCACTCTGAGACATGCCAATATTTCTTAGCATAGGCTCTGTACTCGATTCCCGAAACTAATATTTACTTCCCACACATCAATCCTTTTTATACATATATGGAGAAGGGGTAATGCACCGGAGTCACAATGTCGCTGTGCCACTCTGAGACATGCCATTACTTCTTTGCCTGGGCTCTGTCCTCGATTCCCGAAACTGATATTTACTTCACACATTAGGGGTAATGCACCGGAGTCACAGTGTCGCTGTGCCACTCTGAGACATGCCAATGCTTCTTTGCCTGGGCTCTGTCCTCGATCTCCCGAAACTGATATTTACTTCACACATTAGGGGTAATGCACCGGAGTCACAGTGTCGCTGTGCCACTCTGAGACATGCCAATGCTTCTTAGCATAGGCTCTGTACTCTATTCCCGAAACTAATATTTACTTCCCACACATCAATCCTTTTTGTTTTGTGGTTCTATTATAATTTATAACTTTCATTTCCATTCGAAAGGTTTCTTTTTACATTCGACTTACTGCAAAAAAGTGGCTTTATTTCATTTCATTCCGCCCCTACCATTTAGTCAGATAGACATCATAAAATACTGCTCCTCATTCACTCACGTAACAAGCACAGATCATGTTCACACACGAAACCCTGTGCTTCCTCACATTTACTTCGTGACTTTGCATAACTCGTTAAAATTCACATCACGGCTGCACCTCTAGTGCAAAAGCCTCTTCAATGATGTCGGTCGTTTGAGCAAGGTTCCAAAAATTTCAATCAATTAACTAGCATTGAACATAAAGTCAAACTTTTACACCGTTTTTACACAACAAAATGAGCATGATGAATGCCCTTGAAAGTATGCTATGCTTATGAATATTAATAGATCAGTATCGAATATTTCTATAAACAAAACTCAGAAAATATGAACTGGGTTCTTGGTAAGACAATATGAGAAATTCGCACAGAAAGCGCAAGCAAGTGCAGAAACTAAATCTATGATGATTTAATGGGGGGCTATTTCATGTTCCATCCTAAGATGGAGAAACGCAGTGCCCACGAACCACTCCATATTTTCACCTTGATAAGTCTTTTCCGAGTCCTTTTGATAACCCTATCATATGCGATGAATTGAGACTCGAAAATGACTCAAAATGTGATTTAGTAAAATAGAACTATAAAAAAGGCTCTCAAATGACTCGAAACAGATTGGAAACTGAACAGAAGAACGGGTTAAAGGCGATTCTTCAAGAAGAGTCGCTGCTTGGCCAACTAAAGTCTCATTTGTGAACTGAAAGCTCAAAAATAACATAAAATGTTTGCTGGATTTTGTAGATTTTTGAACTTGAACCAATCACAATAAAGTTCAAATTGTTGTCGCTATGTGTTGCTAGTACAAAAGTAACCATAGAACGCGAACCTGGGCGACAGTTGAACTGCGTTTGAGTTGATGACTACAGAAGTCCTTTTTCAGCAGTACTCCAGGATCCCAGTCCGGGTTTTTCCAAAGAGTTTATGATAGAATCTGTTGAAGCTGCTAAAAGAAGGGAACAAGCTGCATATTTGCAGAAACACCAAACGTTAAACGTTATACTCAAAGTCAAGCTATAAGCAAAAGAAAGTTTGCTGCTAAGAGACCTTTCTGTTTTCTGAAATGCTGGCAAGAAATTGACGAATTGGTGGGCACTTTTGGTATGGTTTGTATAAATGATTGAGATAAGCATAAGACAATTTGCTTAAATGGTTAAGGAACCTGTATGAAGAGTTGGAACCTCCTGGGAAAACCTTCTGCAGATTTGATGAGTTTGACAGCCTTGATTGAATTGCAAACAGTTAAAAGAAGGTTAAAAATTGTAGCCTGTAAGTAACCAAGAGTTGTTAGATATAAAAAATAGAACTAAACTGAGAATTATGCATAAAATATTATGAAATCTAAGTAAACGAGCTGGCTGAGTGCTGTTATCAAACAAAATGGTTCATTTTTCTTGAAAGGCTGGTAATGGCTGGTCTGGGTTATGTTGACTTGGGAGTTCAGCTTTTCACATTCCAAATCGTCGACTTGTATCATTTGTAATTAGAAATGTGGCCGGAAGAGCCGGCCAAGCCCTTCAACTGTGTCAAGCCCGACTGAGCTGTACCCTTTAGATGGCAAAGTGTATAAATATGAACATGACCTGCCCACAAAAAAACAAGACTCCTGGACACAGCCCCCACAAAACTCTGCACTCATTAACAAGTTTTGGTCTTGAAATTTTCATATCAAAATAATTGATATTTGGCTTTGCTCTTCCGCCTCTCTGCTAATTAGAATTGTGCACAAATGGCGCTCAGTTGGATCTCTGAAGTTGAAGTTGAGGCATTCCTTTTGCGACCCGCCGCCCCTCAGGACGGGTCCAATGCATTTTGGCTGGCGTTTTCGCTGGAAATTGGCTTATGTCGCACACACACACAGCTCCTCCCTGGTCCTTGCTTACCTTCCGGGCGGCGCGGCGCCTCGGTTGGGTATTTCGTTGTGTGTGTGTGTGTGTGTGTGTGCGACGTACATATAGTACGTTATTTAAAGTGTAATAAATTTTCGTATGGCCACGGACTCCTTGCCTGGCCCAGCTACGGCCGTCTCGTTCTTACTGTTGGCACCCTTGTCCCTCTGCCACACACTCACACACACACATGCAGAGCGACAGCGAACGCCATTTGCCATTAACATGGCGCACAGTTGGTAATGCTGTGCTCCTCCCTTGCGCCAAGATGCTCCCCCCCCCCCCTAACCCCCTTCCGCCCTGACCAGTTCTAAATGCAACTGGTAAAACTTTTACGAATTTCATTTTTCGGGCCAACTGTGGCCGTCAATGTCGATTAAGAGATTTAACGGTGCATGCCGGCAACCCGGTCCCCCGAGGACACATCAAAATTAAACTTTAATTTTGCACTGCACAACTGCAGAACTACTGTCAAACTGCGCACCGAGATCAAATCAAAACGGGACCAACGCCCCGCCCCCGCCCCACCAAAACGGTGGGGACAGTACGTGACGCCCGTGTTGGGTGTTGACATGACACCAAAGTGACTCCACTTTATAGTTTTTGAGTAAGTACGCAACAATATGGGCGAGCAAGTGCATAAATGAATGACTCGACAGGCAGCCGGGCGTCCCTGCCCATCCCTGGCTGTCGCCTGCACGTGTCGGACTGTCAGGAGAGAGCGAGGCGGTAGACATTCCCTTCGCCAGGAGCCAGGAGCCGGGAGACAAGCAAAGTTTCAGGAGTCTTGCACAAATTGTGGTAACAATTTGGCAACTGCTTGGGTAGAGTGTTCCTGATTCACCATTGCCAGGGTCCTGCATCTCGTGCTATTTCTGATGTGTTCTTTGCTTTCACTTTACTTTGGCTCGGGCACTGTTTTAGAGTGCACGCCCGTTGCCGGCGCTGCTCCTGATGAGGATGCTCATTCCTTCCATGCTTTATTATACGTAACGACATATGCGTTGCCTTTTTTATGGTTTCAACGTGCGTTTTTAGGGACGAGCTGGCAAGAGTTACGTACAACAAGTAGGGCCAGCATGGGTGTGACTTATCAGGGGGGGTTCTGAGCTTCATTTGCTTAGATCTTAGATGTTGGAGAATGTTTTACGCAGCATCTCTTGTGTTGAATTTCCCCGCTTTCTTAGTGCGTGTTTTTACGTCTAAGAGAAGTTTTAGGCAGAATTTCAGAGCTTTAGCTGAAGCCGTTTGGGCTGGACGTTGTTGACTCAGTCAGTCAGTGGGTAAAACTAGAAATAAGTCATATCTTTCGTATAATCTTGGGGAACGGTGTGAACAAAACTGTGACTAACAGTGACTAGCTGTGAGAGTGACCAGTGACTAGCAGTGATTTTCAGTGACCGACAAAGCGACTAACAGCGGTTGAAACAGTGATCAAAACAGTGACCAGGTAACAGGTATAAAGCAATGAATAAGACGGTGATTCACATTCGCCGAAACAGTGACTGGCAGTGTCCGAAAAGGTGACTAGCAGTGAAGGAAACAGTGACTTACAGTGAGAGTGACCAACCAGTGACTAAAATAGTCACCAATCAGTGGCTAAAGCAGTGACTTTCAGTGACCGAAAAAGTGACAATAAGTGATTGAAACAGGGACTAACAGCGGCTGAAACAGTCACCAAAACAGTGACCAAACAATGACTAAGACGGTGATTCACATTGACCGAAACAGTGACTAGCAGTGACCGAAAAGGTGACTAACACTGCCAGGAACAGTGACTAACAGTGACCAAAACAGTGAGACTGACCAAACAACTGCCCACAAAGTGACCGAAACAGGGCATAGGGAGCAGTAACCAAAAGCTTTACCATATCAGTGACTTGTTGTAACCAAACAGTGACTAACAGTGACCGATTTAATGACTAACATTGTCTAATAGTGATCGGAACACTGACTTAAGCAGTGACCAAGCAATGACCAAAACAACTGTGACCAAAAGAGTGACCAAAACAGTGACCCAACAGTGATCAAATTGGGCACTCACAGTGACCGAAACAGTGACTTGCAGTGACCGTAACACTGACAGAACCAGTGACTAACAGTAACCAAAACAGTGTCAATGACCGAACAACTACTTACAAAGTGACAAAGTAATAGGGAACAGTGAACAAAGTCTTACCAAAACAGTGACTTGTTGTGACAAAGGAGTAACCAAACGGTAACTTATTGTAAGCAAACAGTGACACACAGTCACCAAAACAGTCACTAACTGTGACTCAAACAAAGACCAAATAGTGACAGAAACAATGATCAAACAGTGACTAAAAAAGTAACCAAAACAGTAACTTAAGCAGTGACTAAAACAGTGACCACATGGTGACCAAATCAGTTATTCACTGATTCACAGTTATTCACTGATCACTGATTAAGTGGCTTAAACAGCCACTATTGAGTCATTACTTGGTCACGGTTTTAGGCAGTGTTTCGATCACTATTAGATACTATTAGTCACTGTTTTCAACACTGTTAGTCACTGTTTTTAGCCACAACCAGATGAGCATTAAATCAGGCTGGAAGAGTTCCAAGTAAAATAAAGTATTATGGCGAATTGGTGAACAATTTATCACAGTGCTACCAGAGTATTTACACACGACTGCCCGAGTATTTTAATACATGTTCTGCCCTTTTCCATATAGAAATGCAATCTTTCTATATTTTTGTATATTCTCAACAAAAAAGCTTTGATAGCGGCTATGTGGCCTTTGGTGTCTTCTAAGGTGTCCATATACGGCTGCCTGCTACTTTGGCTAAAGACGACTAGCCATTTTTACGCGCTTCAACTTTCAAAACTTTTGTTGCGATACCCGTACAATAGGCCAAATAGTCGATACCTTGACAAGTCACTACTCGAAAAGTCACGGATGCAGGTGCATTCAAATGAAATGCGACTTTTTATACCCTGTTCCCATTGCAAATGGGAAAAGGGGGAATGAAGTTGTGCGAATGTATGCAACAGGGAGAAGGAAAATTTTCCGACCACATAAAGTATATATATTCTTGATCAGCATGAACAGCCGAGTCGATATAGCCATGTCCGTCTGTCCGTCCGTCCGTCTGTCTGTCTGTATGAACGCGTCGATCTCAGAGACTATAAGAGATAGAGCCACAAATTTTTGCACGAAGGTAGATTTATGCTGTACGCAGATCAAGTTTGTTTCAGATTTGGAAATTTCCCACCCGTCCCCCTTATATCCCCAAAAAAGCAAGACCTCCTCTAGAAACCCTAGACCTAAACATCCGTCAGATCCACAATTTTCAAGTTAGAGCCTCGTGGTTTAGTATGCATCAAGCTAGGCCCCATATCTATCTATTTAGATCGGACAAAAAACACCCCAGTTGTTGGCCAGGACTACCAAAAGTGTTGCCTACATTTAGGATGACATTTTGTCTTAAAGAAATAAATGAAACCAAATGAACAGGGTATTTTGTGGTCGGGAAACTCGACTGCAGCGCCCTTACTTGTTTTTGCTACGACTAGCCTCTATGACTTAATATGGCAGGAGAAGTTGGAGGATGATCTTTTTCCAGGGCCTACGCCCCTGCCCATTACTCACACACACACACACACCTATAATGAGTTGGAATAAAATTATATGTACTATATAATTTCATTTAGGAATCCTGTTCCTACGTGTGATTTGCACGTCATGCACTTTTGCCTGACTGCCTGGCCTGGTCCCTAGGTCTAAGTAAGTGTATGACTGTGTATGAGTTTTACGAGGCACTTTCCAGTCTCAGCAGTGAGAGGGGGAGGGAGACAGTGACGGTCTGTCATACACGCATACTTCAATTAGCACATAATTTACTTGGGTCTCATCAAAGTTCATCAGAGCGCTAATTGAAGCTCTTTTAGTACAAGTTGAAACCATAAAAGCAAAGCATCCCAGACAGACAGACAGCAGCAGCTGAGTATGCGGGCAATGTGTGTGTGTTGGTGTGTGTTGGTGCGTTGGTGCGTTGGTGTGGGTGTGAATGGACTACAGCTTGGAAAATGCTGGCTAAAAGTGTTGAGCTCTCAGCTCACATCTTGCACCTTAGTGGTTTATTTTAGGACTCAACGCCTCAATTATTTTTCCCCACTTGGTTTTGGTGGCTAATTAAAACCAACAACAAAAATAACACAAAACAAAAACAAAAACAACAACTAATGCAATTTTCGCCGCTGTCAAGAGGGAGTCGGTCCAGGGTTTGTGGCCTTGCTTAGCCATGACCCAAACCGCACACAATACGCCAGAACAATTCAAATGAAGTGGCCGGACAATGAATGTCACTTTCCCACTCCCCCCCCCCCAACTACCACACGAACAGTCCATCAGCAACCCCCTCTCTTGCTTTGTTTTGTTGATTTTTTGAAACATATTCCTGCTGCGTGCTGTGGTTTGCTGTTGCTGTTGCTGCCTCACATATTCGAGACAGACAAAGAGAACAGCAACAGACAAATAAAACCGAAAACTAGTCACAGCAATCTTTTTTATGATAGGGTCAACGGAAGAGTTTTGAAAAAGGGCTGCTAGACAGTCCTGAGTCATAACTTTTGCACCGAACCTTCTTCCGAATTGCAGCCGGGATTTCATTAGCTTTCTATAGGAAGCATCACAGCTAACTTGGGTGCTTGGGCTGCCATCTGCTTCAGTCTGAACCGTATGACTCTAGCCAGTCGCCAGTTGGCTAGATGAGTAATATCCCTGCTGTCGATGGCAACTAGCTGGGCGTTGGGGTCAACTTCTTCAAGAAAGTTGAGCTTCGTTTTGATTTTGGTTCCTGCTTTGAGGGACTATTTGAGTTCAATTTGAGCTTCCATTTGCCGTTCATTGATCTGAGAATTAAAGAAACCAATAAGTTGATTCTCAACCAGCAGACTGTTGAGCATTTGGATGTGATTTTTACCTTCTCGTGTCTTGTCTAATGAGCTGTCTTGTATCTTTAGCTGTACCTCTGGACCTTTTAGCTCATTGACCCACCGATTGTCTTGCGCGTTTTAGTAATGATTAACTTTCCTCTTGCCCCATAGTTTTTTGTTCCTAATGACTTCCTCGAGTGTGTAGCGAAGGTAAAAAGAGAATCAAACATGACTCCTTAGATGCTCGAGCTGTTGATGCTGTGGATCTTGTGATCTTTCAAATGCATGTCTGCACTCCGTGCGAAGTCTTCTGCTACAAATACGCTGCACATTTGTAGGAACCGGCCGGATCGGATGACCATATAGCCATATAGCTGCCGAAAAACCTCTTTTCCAAATATTGTCCTAATGTTAGAGATACTTTGTGTATACGCATCAACTTATTCGTGGTTAATGCCCCTCAAAGTATGCTAACCTTTTTTCCTTAAGTTATTATTATGTACAGGGTTGCCCATATTCGACGGACCCATGTTTTTTTTTAAAAAATCAAAGAAAAAAATAAAAATTTGGCGGTTGGCAATCTTAATCACTTAATTTGTTCCAAGTAGATTTGTTTACATCAATTTTTGAATATGATATCTCTCAAATGGCCGCCTCTGGCGTTGATGGCGTATTGTGCCCTTTTTGCAGCATTTTCCATCGTTTTCGCCAACATTTCGGCCGGAATAGCGGCTATTTCTTCACGAATGTTGTCCTTGAGCCCTTCTACGGTCCTTGGCTTGTTAACGTAAACCTTTGACTTCAAATATCCCCACAAGAAGAAGTCAGGCGGCGTCAAATCGGGCGAACGCGGTGGCCAGTCCAAATCTCCACAATTTCTTCAGAAAATCGATTGTTATGCGACTTGTGTGCGGTGGAGCGCCGTCTTGTTGAAACCAGAACTGCCTCATACGCTTTCGACGAATAATTGGCATCACAAAATTGGTCATCATGTCGCGATAACGCTCCTGGTTGATGGTAACAGCATGGCCCAATGACCGTTTTCGCACTAACGCCGCACCAAACTGTGACTTTTTCGTCATGAAGAGGCACTTCTTGAATCTCCTGAGGATTTTCAGTGGCGTAAATACGGCAATTTTGCTTATTTACGGTCCCATTCAATGTGAAATGGGCTTCATCGGACATGATAATGAGATTGACTTGTTCTGTTGAATGTAAATTTCAACTATTTCAGAGCGCTTGCGTGGCTTGTATTGTTCCATGGTAAAAATCTGCTTGGACTGACGCTTCAAACGCGGTTTGTCATTAAGCGATCTGACATCTCTGTCAAAAGTTATGGCGTTGCCAGATGGGTCCGTCGAATATGGGCAGCCCTGTACTAAAATGAAGACATTGCAAGTCGGTCATTGATATTCGACACTGCAAATTCACTCAGATTGTTGGGTATTCAAAAAAAGGTTGACTTAAGACAAATCTACAATATATACTTGACCAAAATTATGAATTTCAAATTACATAGCATACCTTAAAGGGCATTAAATATGCTATATTTTGTGTGTATAAACGTCGTAAAAGTCTTAGTCTTATATAACCTTAGTTATCTGCGTCTTTCTCCTCTGCACGCTGGACTGAAGAGGCCAAATTGTTGGCACAAAGTTGACAAATGCAGACAAAGAGTAAAAAACTTGGTTAATTTGATAGCTACAGCCAGAATATCGTTTGGAAAAAGTTTTAAGCGGAACCGTTCACACCTACCTATGGTCCCATATGGTGCCACGTGTCGGATGCGTAATATAATTTGATTGATTTTACATTTTTAATTAGTTTTTTCATGTTTTCTATTACTGTTTGTTTTGAAGCTTACGTCTTGCAAGCTGATATGTTTAAAAATCCCTTAAAAAGTATTGTTTTTCTCATTTATTGATCAGCTAAACATCAAATATACTTCCTAGGCTGAGCTTGATCTTTCCAAAATGTCGGCGAACGGGCAAAATCGGGCAGAAAGTTTTGTCAACAAGTTGAAATGCATACTTTTGAGAACACTTTGAAATAAATACATTTTGGGAAAGAAAAGGACAATAGTCAAAATGATAAGAATAATATAGATAATTAATGAACAAAATTTCTAGCTAAAAGTAATTATTTTCTTATGTCTGGTAAGTCTTTGTCATATGAGAAATAATGGTTTCAAATAATATGGTGAGCCACCTTAAACCCCCTTTTTAAGGTGAATTTCTAAATTTTTGGGCGATTTCAGCCGTTTTTTTTAAGGGGAAAGAGCTGTTTGACCTCTTTAATGCATGTTGTATAAAAACCCTGCAGAGAAACTGTCAACTAGTAACAAAAAAGAATTGTCCTGCACCTAGTTGTAAGGCAACTAGAATTTAACTGGTAACAAAAAAGCTAGATTCGGGTTAGTTTGGCAACTGCGCAGCGGCAGACGGCAAAGCTTTTCGTGTTTATTTTCAAGTTTGTTATTCACCTGCGCAGCTGCAGCCGATTAAGTTAGAACTGACGCGAGTGCGGAAGAAATTAGAAGTGGAAATGAACTCAAAGTGTAGAAAAACAAGGATTAAGTCAAACTTCAAATGCAAAGTCAATGTGAATTTGAAAAATTTTGTTTCAAGACATGTATCAAGAATGTATTACGAATTATGGTTGAGTAAAGACTTGTGAAATAAAACATAATTAACTGTAAAGTACAGCTCATGTTGCCAACTGGTATTAAACTGGTTGGAAATGGCTGCAGGAGGGGACAATTGGAACTAAACTGGTTGCAAATGGCTACTGCTGGGGACAATTGTCTGTTGCCTATGCCTGTGTGAAAAGGACGACTTCAATACATTGATTTGGATACGAAGTGCAACCAGTTGCGAGTGTTTAGAGACTGGTATACTTCTGGTATTATACTAGACACTTTCTCTGCAGAGAGGTGTCAGAGGTCTAGGCGACGTATAAGCTTAGCTATCGAGCTGGTCTTCAGATATGGGCGATTCCGTCTACCTATGTATATACCCACTTTAAGACACGCGTTTTAGACCATTTCCCATGGAAGTCCACATGAGCTTGTCTACCAGAGAGCTAGCTAGTTGCTGTTTTGTGTGAAGTCAAGAGCTTTCCAGAGATCAACAGCATCCACAATCGATGTCTCTTGGTTCTAAGCCCTGAGGCAATGTAAGTAATTGCTTGCAAATCCTTTTCTCTGACTAATTCAACATAAACAAGAAAGAAAATCGGTCAAGCCCGACTCTAATATACTCTGTACCAAGAAAATAATACGCTCGCTGCAGCAGCGAACAGTCTTTTGATCATAACTGGAAAACCGTTCATCCGATCTTCTCCACTCCTTTGGCGGATCGATAAGCTATTCTGATAACTAAATATGTGCAGAAGAAACGAACCATCTATCTTTAAAACTGTGGGAGATATGACGTTTTTTCTAAATTGCGGGGGCGGGAGTGGGCTTGGCCAAAATTGGAAATAAACTTGATCTGCCTGCAGACATAAGAATCATATGTTTCATACATGTCAAACCTCTATCTCTTACCATCTATGAGATCTGTGCGTTCATACGGACAGACAGACGGACATGACTCGGCTGTTGATGCTGATCAAGAATATATATACTTTATGGGGTCGGAGATGCTTCCTTCTGGATGTTACATACTTTTGCACAAACTTACAGAGTACAAAAATATGCTGAAGACGCTTAAAATTCCCAAGTCGTGTGTCTGAGGGCAATAAGAAATGTGGTTAGTGACTGCTTAATTGACTTTGGGACTCCCTCGTCTAACCTAGTTATATACACTCAGACATGACTTTTCACTTGAGAGCCTCAAACTAACAGAACACACCTTGGATCCCAACGGGGCAAGGCTAGGCGAATCCAAAGACACCACCCTCTCTGGGCACATGATAAAAAAAAAAATAGGAGAGAGACCACTTGCCTTGGCCATTGTTTGTACACAAGTGTCTGGTGCCGCCGGCACGCCCAGCCTCCTCCAACATTTGCCCTTTTGCCGTGCATAGTGCAATCCTTCCTCCTGCCCCCCCTCTCCCCCTCCACCGCCACTTGGCACAACTAATGTCATAGTCACGCTGCATGACGTTGACAACAATAATGCTGATGAAGGCTGCGCGGGAGGAGCTATGTGCTAATGCCGCTGCTGCTGATGCTGCGGGTGGTTCCACGCCTTTGTCCTGCTCCCTCCTACTATCCTTCTCTCTGTGTGTGTGTGTGTGTTTGGCTTTGTGTTGCTGATTTAACATTTGCCACCTTTAAAACAGTTCATTAAAGCGAAACCTAGTTTCATAATTGACCCAGTCTGCTGGCTGGGATTGAAATTGGGTCTCAGACTTGATTGAAAGAGTGCCGGCAGCTGAATATTCAGGCGGCCAGGCCAGGCCGGGCGTGTGTGCTGCTGTCACAGCCGCCTAATGGCAGCAACAAATTTTATTTCTTGACAAATGGACACCCCGTGATGGGGGGGGGGGGAAAACTGCATGTGGCATACTTTTAGGGGTTAAGTTTTACATGCATAAATCAAAAGGCCAAATGCAAAGGGAATTGAGAGCTAAAAATAGAGTAGAAAAGCAAGCAGAAGAGAACTGACAAAAACAGGCATAAAATATTTGGGCTTAATTTGGACCAGACTTTTATCCATGGACAAGTGAATCAGGTTGAAGAGTTGTACAGTTGAAGTATCACGGAGAACCACCAAAGCTGGGCTTGTTAAGTCAAGTTCACTGCATTTCTAAGTCAAATGCACCCAAACAATCAACCGGCCTTAAGGCCTATGTGTGAACCCAACTGGGGTCAGCCGGAACTACCAACCTACCCAAGTGAAGTTCTCGTACAGATACAGCAGGTCAAACGTGTAAAGAATTCGCCTTCTGGGTTGGCACAAATAACAAAATGAGACTTCTTGTTCAATATACTGAAGGATTGTTGCTGATTCTGGTCTAGATTTATGGCAATTCGAGCCTTAAGCTGCTGAAAATGCCTATTGTGTCCCCCCTTGTTAGCTATGTTCAATGGCGAACCCATACTGTTGTTGACTTTCATTGATATTATCGTAAATTGTCGCTTCTTGGCTCTGAAATAAACTATGCAACATATTTCTGCGATTTTTTTAAGCGAAGCTACATACATATTTTGCTTATAGGTTTTGTTAATTTCTTAAGTTTCCTTCTGAGTTGAAACAGAAACTCAGTTTTTTGTATATTTTGTCTTGAGAATTAGAAGCTTGAATATGAACTTGATTTGATATTTTTGATTTTAGTGTTCTTAAGTCGATTTCGCACTGTAGAAACACCTCGAAGCGTTGCCTGTCAATTGGTTTCCTAGCTATAAACTTAGGTAAGAATCAGGGATGGAAACCGGCTCTGAACCGAACCGAACCGCAAACCGAACCGGCTTCCTTTAACAATAAAAACAGTTTGGTTCGGTTCGGTTCAGTTCTCTGACGAGCTTTAAGACGGGACTCGCTCTCCTCTAGCCAATGATAATTATTAATTTGGCAACTTGAATCGTTTCCGTAAGATAATTCTTCTACATTTCGTTCGACTTTCTACATTCTTTCAGAGGCCGGAACTTTTAAGGATGACTTGACGAAAATGTAAGAGCAAGTAATCTTGCAAGTCTTCTGTAATTGCCCTCCGCCGATCTCTCAATCTACATTCTTTCCTCTAGTGGCACTTATTCACCTTAATTCAATCCTAACCAGGAGAATTTTTACACTTTGCTATTCTAATCTTCTCTATCATTCCTCAAGGAACTTATAGACGAGTCATTGAATCCGGCATAATATATTTTGGACAGTCTTCTAAGGGTTTTAAAGATATTCAAATGGATTATGGGAATTCAATTTGAAAGTGTGCAAAAGTCACATGACAATGGAAATCATAATGTGCTTTTGTGAAGCACTGAACCGAACCGGAACCGCGGTTCAGTCAGCTTCAAAAACCATGAAATCAGAAACTGTCTGAGCCACTGAATCGAACCAGTACTTATAAGAATTTAAGATTCCACTCAGACAAATCGAAATATGGTAAAGCTACATACAAACTTAGGGATTTTCCACCCCTAACGTTTAGGTAGCTTTTCATCATGCCACGTTTACTTATTCTTCTTATTTCCATATGCGGCGTGTCGCTTTCTACAAAAAAACGTATTTTCGCGATTTATTTACATTATTTTCTCAAGTGAGGTGAGAGAGGGTAGAAAGGGGTTTAGTTTAGTTTTAGTTTAGTTACCTTTACTCGAACCCAAACTCACAACTCACTTACCAGGTCTCTTATGCGCCAGCACCTCAGCCCATACGACTGTCAAGCACTCGCGCGGCATTGCCGCTAATCATAGTAAGAAAGGTAAGCGACAGCGACAATGGGCGAATTGTAACTACAATATGTTTTGTGTAGATTCAGCATTTCAGATCCTTAAGTTCTAAGTTTGTTGAAAAATCCTAAGTGTTACATGTGAAGAACACATGCGCCGATTTTAAGCTACAGGTTAGGTTATGTTGGGTACCTAGGGAAAGAAAAGGATATTACAAATTATGCATTTGGAAGGAATATGTCTTAAGTACCAGGGATGCAAACCGGTTCTGAACCGAACCGAACCGCAAACCGAACCGGTTGCCCTTCAGCATTGCTGAACCGAACCGAAAACCACAAATAAAAACGGTTCGGTTCGGTTCAGTTCTCTGACGAGATTTATCTGGCATCGCTCTCCTTTAGCCAATTTGGAAATTAGAATCGTTTCCCGAAAATAATTTGTATACATTTAGTTTGACCCTCCACATATTTATTGTTGCCGGATCGATATATCTTTCAACGATGACATGTAATCCTGTAAGAGTTCTGCGATTTCCCGCCGATCTCTTCATTCTGCATTTATTCCTCTAGTAGGCAATATTTTATATTTTCTGCAGTACTTCTTTACCTTAATTAAATCTTTGACAGGAGAAATTTTCTCATATAATATTACAAATAGATTAAGTAAGATGCATGGTTCTTTTCTAGCCGACATTCTCTCTCTTCGAAAGGTATTCCTCTAGGAATTTACAGGCGAATCCTAGAAATCCGACTTAACAAACTTTGGACATTCTTCTATGGATTTTAAAGATATTCAAATGAACTACAGGAATTACTTTCATAATGTTTCTTTGTGAACCACTGAACCGAACCGAAACCGCGGTTCAGTTAGCTCCAAAAACCAAGTAGTGAACCGAACCGGCGGTTCAGAAACTGTGTGAACCACTGAACCGAACCAGTACTTTTTGTCGAGTGGTTTGCATCCCTGTTAAATACACAGAAAAAACAAGAAAAAAAAACGGTCAAGCCCGACTATAACATACTCTGTACCAAGAAAATTTGTCTTTGGATCATAACTCGAAAACCGTTCATCCGATCTTCTTCATTCCTTTGGCGGATCGATAAGTTATTCTAATAACTAAATATGTCCAGAAGGAACAAGCCATCTATCTTCAAAACTGTGGGAGATATGACGTTTTTTCTAAATTGCGGGGGCGGGAGGGGGCGTGGACAAAATTGAAAATAAACTTGATCTGCCTGCAGACAGGAGAAGCATATGTCCCATACACGTCAATCCTCTATCTCTTACCATCTCTGAGATCTGTGCGTTCATACGGACAGACAGACAGACAGACAGACGGACATGGCTATATCGACTCGGCTGTTGATGCTGATCAAGAATATATATACTTTATGGGGTCGGAGATGCGTACTTCTGGATGTTACATACTTTTGCACAAACTTATAATACTCTATGTACCTTCGGTACAGAGTATAAAAATTTGGAAGTTATTTGGAAATACGCCAAAATGCCAAGTCCAAGCAATATGCTCAAGTCCAAAAAACACACAAAAATGTTTCGAAAATGGAATTGGTTTCGTGTTCTGGTAAAAGTTAAGCCAACAAATTTGGCTTATTCAAACGTTTCAAAGTGAATTGCAAATTTGGCTTTCAAAAACATAACCTTCCCACAATATGAAAATAAAGGTTAATTCTTTGCACAACTTTAAGTATTTTAAAGTGTTTTCAAATGTTTTAAAATAATTCATATTCCAATTTCCTTGAGGCTAGCCAAATTGGAAAGTAAAACATGAAAAATACGTGTTCTGAGCTTCATCATCACCAAAGCTCCGTTCGATAGGCATTTATCAATCGATAGTCGTGTATCGGTGAATAAAGGGTTGCCAGATCATGAGAAAAGTACACGTATCCGTCCGAATCGTGTTTAAATGTGATGGCAACTAAGGAGATACAATTTGTTTGAATGTAATGCAGACAAGGGCGTAGCCAGGGGGGGACAGGGGCGGGCCCTTAAATAATTTCAATTGGCTTGTAAAAATTTACGGTTACTTTTTGGAAGTTTTTGGAGTTTTAAGGGCTGGAAAAATTGTTTTGTCCCCCCCTTCGCCGAAAGCTGGCTACGCCCTTGAATACAGATACATTCAGCATTCTAGTCTATGCATGCAAGCTGGTCCGACTTTCTTTGGTGCTAGTTTTCTAGCGGAATGCTAATGGTTCTGGGCTTATTGTGGATGTAGAGGTTGTATTTGGAGTATAGGACCTGGAAAGTCTCTCCGTTCTAAGTCAACTCAAAGGTTCTCTCCATCAGGAAGCTGTTGACTAGCAGTTGCAGTTGGAGCCACACCACATACTCTTTTCTCAGTTGTTGGGAAATCAATTAAAAGTATTGCAAAATGTCAAATTTGGCCAACTGAAAGTGGCAGGTGCCAATTTTGAGACCAATCCAAATTCATTTCAAATGGCGCTAATCAGGGCATTGCCTGCTTTTTAGGATGACATAAAATTAAACCACTGCAGAATGTGGCAACTGCTTTCAACCAGATATTGCTATAGTTACCATATGCTCTACACCGCCGCCCCCCTCCTCGGCCATGCTATGCAAAATGAACTGAATACAGGAGTGCATTCTGCATTCTTCGTATTCCACCTGCATTGCAGTGACAGGCGCTCAGTTGGTCAGTTTTGCTAAAAGGGTCACTCAATTGTTTTTCTCATTTGGCCAAGTGGACAAACACCCCCCACCTCCCCGCCCCTTCCTCATAACCGCAAAACCCATCTGCCAATGACAAAGAGAAAGCCTTGCACTTATGCATGTGTGTGTGTGCGTGTGTGCGTAAAATTGAGCAGCACAAAGCCTTATACCTTAGTTAAGGGGCAACACCCATCTATATACATACATATGTCATGGTTATCATTAACCACCAGAAAGAGATGTTGGCCTGACAACTAGAATAATGCCATGTGGGATTGGATAATTGAAGTTTTACTGTAACTTTTGGGCCACTCTCTGTGTGGCATCTTTTTATACTCTGTACCGTAGGTACATAGAGTATTATAAGTTTGTGCAAAAGTATCTCCGACCCCATAAAGTATATATATTCTTGATCAGCATCAACAGCCGAGTCGATATAGCCATGTCCGTCTGTCCGTCTGTCTGTCTGTCCGTATAAACGCACAGATCTCAGAGATGGTAAGAGATAGAGGTTTGACATGTATGGGACATATGCTTCTAATGTCTGCAGGCAGATCAAGTTTATTTTCAATTTTGGCCACGCCCCCTCCCGCCCTCGCAATTTAGAAAAAACGTCATATCTCACACAGTTTTGAAGATAGTTGGCTTGTTCCTTCTGGACATATTTAGTTATTAGAATAACTTATCGATCCGCCAAAGGAATGAAGAAGATCGGATGAACGGTTTTCGAGTTATGATCAAAAGACAAAATTTCTTGGTACAGAGTATGTTATAGTCGGGCTTGACCGACTTTCTTTCTTGTTTTTTTTTGGCAAAGTTATTAATATCAGCACTTTATGCACATTTAAATTAGCCAAGCCATCAGAAATGCACACAACTTTTGTGCCTGGGCCACCCCAGGCGCCGCCTTCCAGTTTGGATTTCCTGAAAATTTGTTTGGCGTGCATTTTCCGTAATATGTATTTTGTATAAAATGCTAAAAGTTTTGTCATTAAGCCTTTTTAATAATAAATTATATATAATGCACACACACACACACACACACACATGTTGCCATTGACCCGAGACACAAACTCCTCGCGACTTTGTGTCCTGCTTCATCATCCTGCCCGTCGGCGTCCTCGTCGCCGTCGTCGTCTGCGTCTGCACGCTCTCCATGGAAATTATATTTATTACATAATTATGCACAAAGTATGACAATATGGGGAATACCCAAAAGGATTTGGCACAAAAAAAACGAAAGGTTCTAGCTTAAACGGGATGAAGCATTCATAAATCAAGCTTGCTGGGTACTTACAATGGCATTAAAGTATCACAGTTTCTAGTTCAAGTTCCAAATCTTTTGGTTTGAATAATTAAAAGACTTTCATATCCGGCTCGAAGGACCACAGCGAGCTAAAAGTTACAGGATTTCAAGTTCCTGTTCAGAATTCAAATCAAGTTCAAAGCACCACAATGTTTGCAGAATGTGTTCGTATTAACAATAAGCTAGGTAAGGTAGTGCCGGCTGACCCCAGATGGGGTCACACATAGAACTTAAGGTCCCTACCGAGGCCGGGTGATTACCGGTGATAACACCCCTTTGCCTACATCACTGATCCTAAAACACACAAGCTAAAACATCATAGGCAATTGAGCTGCTTACTCGTCCTTCACGAAGTCTGACTGGACGGTACATTTCTACCCACTTTGTTTGATGTCTTTTCGTTTCTTGATGTGTCGACAAGTCGTATGTCGGACTGCTGTTATGATTTCGTTCTAGAGTAAAGCCCAAGTAAGATTCCAACAAAAAAGGCTGACTCAAATCCGTCTCGAAGGACCAAAGTGTTTGTGAAATGTGCAGGGTGAAGGTATGAGAGTCTAACAAAATGGTGCCAGCGTTCTAGACCAAACGGCATAGACTTGAAAACGTTTGGTACACAGAGATCAAAAGGATAAGTGAAATATCCATGATGATGATCTCCGGTATCCATTTGGAAGGAATATGTCCCAAATATCATTTTTTTCATTCATCGGAGCTAAAAATCATCCAAAGGATATGAAAAAGATGATCATGTGGATGATTTTGCAGCTCCGCTGAATGATTGAAAGGATATTAAAGACATAACCCTTCAAAAAGGATCTTTTTTGTATCTCTTTTTGTCTGTGTACTTAAAATTTCAAGTATGATTCGTTCTTGGGTGTACTTAAATTGTGTGTGAAACATTCGAAAACCGAAATATGACTGTTAATAAGAAAACTTTCTTGAATCAAGAACATTTCGTACTCACAGTAAGATAAAAAATCCTAAGAAAATCGAGTTCTTAGTTCAACTACAAAATATGTTACATTGAGCACAAATAAGACTCATAAAGCAAGCTCCACAAAGAATGCAACAGCAAAATGCGTATCGTTTTTAAGCGAGTCTGTTCTTACAATTCCCAACTGGTTCTAACACTTTTGTTATGAAGTGTTGGTAAATTTCAGAACTTCAGTAGCTCTAGCTTGCTCTTTGGTTATGGCCCCTGGACATTTCTTTAGTTCTTTTCCTTAAATACAAAGTAGGCAAAGCTTTCGAATTGTATGGGCTCAAGCCAAGAACATTTTGTACTTGTTTGATGTAATCTAGGCGTTAGAAGCTATTGGATTCTAAGGACCAGCGTTGTGTACTTATTTTGAGAGGTGATCGGGACTGGGAGAGGTGATGAAACCATTATAAGCTAAAAGTAAGATCAAAAAGATTCTCAAAGAAATTCAAAATATACTTAGTATAGCCCAATATAGTCTAAAATCAGTTCGGGATTTAAAAAATCGATCTTGATTTGAGAATTTTGTACTTAAATCAAGTATTTTTGTACTTCAATCAAGTATTTTCCTACTTAAATCAAGTATTTTCAAACTTTAATCAAGAATTTTTTTATTATAATAAGAACTTTGTACTTACATCAAGTATTTTCGTACTTAAATCAAGTATTTGCCAACTTTAATCAAGTATTTTAGTATTTAATATAAGAATTTTGTACTTAAATCAAGTATTTTCGTACTTAAATCAAGTATTTTCCTACATAATTCAAGTATTTTTGCACTTAAACCAAGAACTTTGTACTTAAATCAAGTATTTTCGTACTTAAATCAAATATTTTCCAACTTTAATCAAGTATTTTAGTATTTAATATAAGAACTTTGTACTTAAATCAAGTATTTTCGTACTTAAATGAAGTATTTTCGTACTTAATAAAAGAACTTTGTACCTAAATCAAGTACTTTTCTACTTAAATCAAGTATTTTCCTACCTTAATCAAGTGTTTTCGCACTTAAGCCAAGTATTTTCGTATTTAAATCAAGTATTTTCGTAGATAATCTAAGAACTTTCTACTTAAATCAATTATTTTCGTACTTATCGTACCTTCGACACCGTGCGTGCCTAATTCAAGTACCAAGCTCTTGGTTGTTATCAACCTCAACTTAAAGCACTTGTATGTAGTTCCTTTTAACAGTTTTCCAGAGACTCACTTGCATCCACAAGGGTTGGTTTTCTCTTTGAGGTCAAAAAAAATCTTCCTATTTTTCCATTTTTCGTGCGCGTACCGCAGATTTTTTTTGGCCATAAACCCTTCAAGCTGATTGCCCCTTAAATAATTAACCGAAAATGCAATTTCAGTTTGACAGCACTTCTGAATTGCCTGCCCCACCCCCTCCACCCCTCACCGCCCGTGGCAGTCTCTGAACAATGTGTCCGCTGATGGGCAATCGAATGGCCAGATAATCAAATAAATTGATTTGCAGTGGCAAGCAGATTGCACCAGACGATCAATTTTCTAAAGCTGCTTCTTTATTAGCACAATTTCCGGTTCCGTGCCAAGTGTGTGTGCGTGTGTGTGCGCGAGTCTGTGTGCGGCAATAACTGGGCCTGGTGTGTGAGTTGAGATAGCGGTGGCAAGTTTTAAGCTTTTAAAATGGCCGCCACAAACATAATACTCGCAGTCATAATCATAAACCGTGACAATCTCAAAAGCTTCATTTCGGAGCGTGCGTATCTGCACGCCATTTGCACTTTAAGTTTGGTCGGTTGGCTGTTTTGGCTGGTTGCTTGCCTGGGTTTTTGTGGCGACTAATTGTGGAAAGTCATTGAAAATTCGCATTTGTTAGCATAATTTTTTAGTGCCTGACACCGCGTGACTATCTTGCTGCTGCTCCTTAGTAGTGAACCGGTGGCGGGTGATGCCCCCGCAAGTAGAATTTTGTATCATTTTCAGCTTAGGAAGCAAGTGGTTTAATGAGCTGCTGCAGGAAAGGAAGGGAAAGGAAAATACTCAGTTTTTCCGGCTCAATTTCATGTAATTACCATTGAGTTGGACCTTCGATGCGGACATGAACCAACGACCAACCAAGATCACTCATGACAGATTCATCTTACCTCGAAAGCTCAAATCGTTTCTGGAAATAGGTTACGGTAGCTCTTGATTGAACGAAGGGCTTGAAATTGTCCAATCAATTGTCCAATTAGGCTGTAGGCCAAGAAAGACAAACGCTTTTAGTTTTCAATCTAAGATTGAGGGAAACATTGGAAAAACTCATTCAACATAGAAGGTGTATTCCTGTAAGTGGATTTGGATTCTGTTTATGATTTCAGTGGGACCGAAAAACCTGCAGAAAATGCCTTAAGAACTGTCAAACACATCAAAAATCGGTGGAAGAATCAACCTGTTAATCTGTTTGACTCTTTTCATGAAAATGTATTATTCTGTGTATTATCGGAATAAAGGTTAGATTCCAGATGACATAAAAACTTATTTCTTTACAATACTTTATTCAAATAAGACAACGGTTGCTACACTCAGAGAAAAAATAGAGAACTTTATACTCGGCTCAAGAAGTTCAATAAGAATGAAAATACTTGATCCAAGTACGAATCGTTCTCAACTCAAGCAGAATAGTTCTTGAATCAAGTGCTAAACATGCTCAATTTCAAGATTGCTCATTCTTGAGTAAGCTCTTTCTAGTATCAAGAGCTCATCAGATTTAGGAGTAAGATCTTGAATCAAGTGCTAAACATACTCAATTTCTACACTGCTCATTCTTGAGTAAGTTCTTTCTATTATCAAGAGCTCATCAGATTCAAGTGTAGCATCGCTTACTCTGAAATCAAGAGCTTCACAGATTCCAATCAAACCACATTTTCAAATCAGTTTTTTTTTCCATTTTGCTCAAATTTATTGTTAAGCCCGCTCGAGGAATACACAACACCTCAAAGCATTAACATCAGTCCTTGCCTGTCAACTGTCAGTCGAACAGAGGTCTCTCCCTGTCAGCAATGCCATAACTGGTTGGGAATTTCAAAGCAACATGAGTGCAAAAAGCTCGCTAGATAGCTTCCACACACGCAACCCGCATAAAAAAACAAAACTGAGAGAGCGAGTTCAATGCTGTGTTCTCTCAAATATGACTGCTCTTCTCTCTGTTTCTTTAGCTGCCTCACTTCCTTGCCTAAATAATACCATACTGAAAACGAATTTAGCTTGATATCAAGAGCGAGTTGATTGAAAATTCAACAACGAATACATTTTTTGGTTTGTTGTGTTTTTTTTTCTGGGTGTAAGCACATTTCTTAAGCTTTTAGGCTGACGCCACCAACTAAGAAAGCTTAAAGCTTAACACAATTATTTCTGCACACATTTCCGAACTTGCAGCTAGCAATTCCCATAAGTTATTGTTGTTTGTAGTTATTTTGTTGCCAACTTTTGGTGATAATGTCACATGGCAGCCGCATATTAACTTGGCCGTAAAGACAAAACTACCACAAAATGGCTAACTAGTTGCTAACTAATTACCCAGAAGAAGAAAAAACGAAAGAAAAGATAGAAACAAAGGCAGAACACCTCAGCCAAAAACTCCGCTCCGCCACTTGATGGAGGCGTTGGCCCGGCCCACTTAAGTACAAGTAAGAAAACTTTTGGCCAAGAAAATTGTTGCAGCCAAAAACATAGAAAAAGCAATGAACTGTGCAAAGAGACAGCAAACATTTTCGGTAGGAACATGAAAACTTTCCCAGTCATCGTCCACACACAACACACAATTGTAAAATGTTTTTTAATTTGGCCAAAATACTTGGCAATAGTCACGACGACGCCGACGCCGACGCCGAGGACGAGCGAAGGGCAAAAACTTATGGGGGCCAAGAACATTTCTGACGCCTCATAAGTAAGTGTTTGGAGATGGGTGTCAGGTTCTGTGGGTGTCCACCGCTGCACATGGAGTAAGTACACGAAAGGAGCGCGGCGGCGAATGGGTTCGACCAGATGAATGGGCAGCACTTAGCACAAGCCAAACTTGGCCCACAACAATATGCCCCGACTACCCTCTGCTCGTGTTTTTTTGCTCGCCCCTGCAAATCGCCAAACAAAACTGACTCCACAGTTTCGACGGGAAGCGGGTCAAGGGGCGCCAAGTCCTCGCTTGGTGGCTACCAAAAGTTAACAACGGTGTCTGGCGGCCAGGCGGCATGACATGTAGCAAGTTTCTGCTATAATAATAAAAATTGCACGTTACGCTTGGCTCGGTCAAGGAGGAGCACCAGCCGGAGCCGAAACCCGAGCCGGAGCCGGACCAGCCGGAACTGCACAGCTGGACAAGGCATATCAAAAAATATGTACAGGCCAGCAGGAGGAGCTCCTAATGTTTATGTATAAGCTGCAGTCCGGTGTGTTGGACTTTTTGCTGAAAGTTTTGCGTTGTTATTTCAAGTTAATGAAAATGTAAGACGCGGGCCATGTGGGCGGCGGGACAGCGTTGCCAGCACTGAGAGTGCAACAACAGCATTGCCAGTCGCCAGTAAGTCGACCGGCTTAGCCAGTGTGCAATACACATGGAAATTAATCTGAGAGCTATCTAAGCGTATCTAAAGTCGACTTACAGCTGGAAAATAAACTTTTCCAGCAAATAAAGTTGAATAAATGGATTTTATGCTGTCTGGTTTTTGTGTATTCAATTGGCATTGTCTGGTCATCAGACATTATGGCACTTTCGTGAACCGTGAACAGGATGTACAGTCCGCTGGCGGTGATGTTTTGCAGCCGTCGATTGCCCGCCTGCTTGGGCGATTTTGCAGATCCACAGCTGGCCTGCCGATCCACTTGATTATTGCTACGCAATTGAGATTTTTGCTAGTTTTGATGGTGTACTGCAAATTCCTGACGTCGATTGCTTGCCTGTTCCGGCTTTACTGTAGATATGACCAACCGCTTAACTGGTTCTTGCGACTGTGACCGAGCCTAAGAATTACACTGGATTGCAAAGTGCTTTACAAATTGCTGTCGTCGATTGCTCGCCTGCTCTGCCGCTTCGACAGCTCTTCCATCTGCTTGTCGACATACCTATTAGATTCTACACTTGCTTAGAAGTAACGTTTACTTTTAGCTTTTGTTACGTCTCCTGGAAGATATCAAGATAGAGTCAATATAGCCATGTCCGTCTGTCTGTCCTCATGAAAGCACACATCTCAGAGATTGTAAAATATAGAGGTTTGACGTGAATGGAACAAAAACTTATTTTCCAACTTATTTTCAATTTTGGCCACGCCCTCTACCGCCTCTGCAATTTTTAAACAAAAAATTCCTATCTCCTACAGTTTTAAAGACAGATGGTTCGCACCTTCTAGCCATATTTAGTAATCAGGATTACTTATCGATCCGCCAAAGGAATGGTGAAGATCGGATGAACGGTTGTCCAAATATGATTAAAAGACTGTTCGCTGCTTTCAGAGTATGTCACAGTCGGGCTTTAGATATCGGCAAAGCTGAATAGTTTACAGCTTTTAACCTTATAGCTAGATCTGGCGGTAAAATAGCTAAGCTAGCAACACTGATCTATGTATACACACAGCTTCGCTCACGCTCATTCCTGCAATTGAAGAGATCAAGCAAGAGAGAGCGACTGCGGTCAGTTGTCCGAAACAAGGCATGTGAGTCGGTCGGTCTCTGCCAGCGCGATTTTAATTCTTAACGAAAAAACGGGTAGAATACAAATAAAAGCTAACAAAATAGTATGTGCCGGTAAAGAAGTTGAGAAAGTGATGGAAAGTGATATAAGCGGTAGTTTTTTCTTAGCATTTTATAAATCTTTGCTGCAGGCCGCTGTGATTTTGTTTTACCGTTCGTTTGCTGTCAAGCCACGCTTCCATTTTGCGTAAGTTAAAATAGAAAGAGAGTGCCGTTGTTTTTTTTTTTTGTTTGTTCTGCTGCAGGCCGCTGTGGTTCTTTTTAACTGTTCTTTCTGACCGTTCACCTAAGCTGAAAGCTACAAATTTCAAACAAAGAAAGAGAGTGAGAGAGAGTGCCGTTGGTTTTTGTGTTTTGGTTGTTGTTTGTGTTTAAGTGCGTGTGAGTGTTTGTCTTGAAGTTTATACAGGGTACAGAGCATGATCCAACAATAAAGGCAGGGTGCAAAATACTTAACACGTTCAGTGTTTCACCTGCTCTTGAAGCCCTCCCCAGAGGCCAATTCTAAATATTTTCCAGATTTGCCCAACTTCTGCACTGACCTGGCACTGGTTGATGCATCAGTCAGTCAGCTATTGATACTTCATTCTGATTACCACTCACACGCCCCACACCTCAACCCACTTTCTGTTGCAGGTTGAACTCCTCGTGTGGCCACTGTCCTGCCGTTGTCTGTCCCTGGTTGATTGTTCGTCTATCGAATTGCTCATTATGTTTACGCGCTTGTTTTACTTGGCGCGAACGGACAGAGCAAGGCGCTGCCGTCCTTTGAATGATGCGCGGACATACATTTCCGTCCTGTTAAGGCAACCCAACAAATTTACAGAACTACCAAACAAGCAGCGTAATTTGCCAACAACTGTGGGCAAACGATTTAACCAGTTTGTGATGGCAATTTTTGCGTTTTAAGTGGAAATTATCAACTCAGTACAAATTTTTCGTTTTCTGGCCAAAGTTCTGATGAGAAAATCGGTCGATTTGCATGCATTTTACGGAAATGAAGTGAAAGATGGTAAGGACATTTCCACTTACTCACCAGCGAAAAGGGTGTGAAATCCAAAAATGAATCTAGCTGCTATCCAGAAGATGCGAAATCGGCCCTTAAGCTTTAGTCAACAATTTCACTTTTTTTCCAGTTGATTCTGATCTAGTATTCCTCTCAAACTGTGCCATAATTATATTATTTTGTGGTTTCATTTCGCCAATCTTTTGTGACTTTTCCCATTTTCCGCAGCTCCGAAGCCTTTGGGTTGCCAACTTTAGCCCCCGAAGCCAGCAAAATGAAACGTTTGCGGTTTTGCTTCATAAACAATTTGTGTATATTTTTCATAAATATTTTTAAACAATTTTTCTTTTTTTTGGTTTATTTGTTTTGTTTGCTTTTGGTTCGTCCCCCTCCATTTTTTCCCATTTGTTTGCATTGTGGTTTTCTGTTTTATTTGCGGGAATTACACTTCTCTGACGCTGCTAGGCAAAGGATCAACTTTTTTTCGTGAATATGGCGGAAAAGTCAACTGGTGTGTGTGTGTGTGTGTGTGTGTGTGTGAGGTGAAGGCATGTCGCCTGTATGTAGCTTTTAAACATGGCCAACAGCGGCCAATGCCACATGCGTTTGTTTACACACATCGGACAGGACGCCTCCCCTCCACTCCCTGGGGCCGTGTTTATCTTGCGCTTACACTGGAAATTCCCTTAAACTTCGCTCGTCCCAGGTTTTTGTCATTGTTTTGTGCTGTTGCAGTTTTTCCACACAGTTTCGCCCCCCCAAAGTATTTTATTGCTCATGCAGGCGCACACAGTTTTCGTGCAATTGGTTTTCCTGGTTTTTGTATGGAAACGTTTGAAAGTCAACGAATTGCAAATTATATTTCACAATTGATACTGATACGGGGTTTTGATTTTCAGTTTGATGATGAAAAATGGAACAATTTTTTTGCACAGCCCTCCTCACCTTTGCCGGCCACTGGCAACAGCTGGGAAGAAGTAGTTGCGGAAGGGCTTTGTAAACTGTTCTTTTCTGCTCTGTGGGGTCCTGATATGCTGCTTGGTACCCAAATGGAAGGAGCTTAAGTATATTAAGTATACTCGTAGAGTAAAAAGGGTATACTAAAGTTGTGCAAATGTATGTACACAGAGAAAAACAAGAAAGAAAGTCGGTCAAGCCCGACTATAACATACTCTGTACCAAGAAATTTTGTCTTTTGATCATAACTCGAAAACCGTTCATCCGATCTTCTTCATTTCTTTGGCGGATCGATAAGTTATCCTAATAACTAAATATGTCCAGAAGGAACTAGCCATCTATCTTCAAAACTGTGGGAGATATGACGTTTTTTCTAAATTGCGGGGGCGGGAGGGGGCGTGGCCAAAATTGAAAATAAACTTGATCTGCCTGCAGACATAAGAAGCATATGTCCCATACATGTCAAACCTCTATCTCTTACCATCTCTGAGATCTGTGCGTTCATACGGACAGACAGACGGACAGACGGACATGGCTATATCGACTCGGCTGTTGATGCTGATCAAGAATATATATACTTTATGGGGTCGGAGATGCTTCCTTCTGGATGTTACATACTTTTGCACAAACTTATAATACTCTATGTACCTACGGTACAGAGTATAAACGAGAGCGTAAGTTAAAGTCGGCCCTGCCCGACTTCGAAATACCCGTTACTCAGCTCAGCTCGCATAAGTATGCAACATTTTTTTAACTCGGCTATTTATTATCCGATCTGCAAAATCTGAGCTCGATATCTTAAAAATTGTGGGAGTTATTCAACATTTTTTATTGCGGGGGCGGAAGGGGGCGTGACCAAAATTTGAAACAAACTTGATCTGCCTACAGACAATACTAGCTTATGTATAAAATTTGGTTGCTCTAGCTCTTCTAGTCTCTGAGATCTAGGTGTTCATACAGACGGACGGACGGACGGACGGACGGACAGACGGACATGGCTATATCGACTCGGCTGTTGATACTGATGAAGAATATGTATACTTTATGATATCGGATATGCTTCCTTCTCCCTGTTACATACATTTGCACGACTTTAGTATACCCTTTTTACTCTACGAGTAACGGGTATAAAAATGTAAAAACTACACGAAAATTTAGTTTTTTCTACACGTTTCACAGGGATTTTACACCCACTACAATTATGTAGCTTTTCTACATGCCACGTTTAGCTTTCTCATTTCTACATGCGGCATGTAGCTTTCCTACATGCCATGATGTGGGCCCAGCCCGAGCAAAAAAATTTTCTTTTAAATTCTGCTATTATCCCCACAATATTTGCACAAGGGAGTGTGATGAGGAGGGGAGGGCAGGAAGGGGCACGGTAGGGGAAAGTCTTCTTTCTGAAAAGCCCAAGACATTAGTTTTTTTTTTATTTACTCACCTTGTCTGGGGTTCGAACTCATAACTCACATACCTTCTCTCTGCAATTCAAACACAAATGCCGGCATCTCAGCCCACACGACTACCAAGCACTCGCGCGGCATTGCCGCAAATCAAAGTAATAAAGGGAAGTGACTAGCGACGATGAGCTAATGGATCAACAACACGTTTCGTGTAGATTTTCTATACGTAGCATTCAGCATTTGAAATCCTTAACGTTTATTTAGAAAACCTACATGTAACGTGTGGAAAGCATTTTTCTAAATGAAAAATATGAGAATTCTGTACTGATTTAGAGCTACAATTTTCGTTTAGAATTTCCACACGCGCGTGTAGGTTTTTAATATCTAAACGTTAATGTAGAAAATCTACATTTCCGTGTGGAATGAAAAGTGTAGAAATACTTTGGAAAAACGAAAATTTTCTCTAGTCATGTACCCTTTGCATTTGTCCACGCAGCATTTTACTTTTCTGCATGCCACGTGTAGTTTTTTTATTGCTACACGTTTATGTAGTTTTTTCTACATGCCTCGTGTAACTTTCTGATTTCTAAATTTTTCGTGTGAAGTTTAGCAGGGTGAACTGCGTTTCGTGTAGCTAATTTTTCTTCTCTGTGTACACCAACCCCCGCCCCACCCAATAAAAAGAGCTCATATTTTGCAGTGCAGTGTAAGTGCCCAATATCTACAATCTCACAAATTTTCATAGAAATCGGATAATAAATGCAGAGTTATACAGGCTAAAAAATAACGTTGCATACTTATCTGAGCCGCATGCGCTGTTGGCTTACATAAAAGTGAAATATTCAAATCAATGTCAATGCTCTGTTAATTAACATAAGGAAGGTTATTAAACTCTAATTCCCCTGAGTAACGGGTATTTCGAAGTTGGGCAGGGCCGACTTTAACTTAGGCTCTCGTCTTAAAATAATTGAGGTTGAAATCGAAATTCGCATACAAAAGGTATGGAAATCATCTTATTTTCTGCATCTGACAGGCTCTTGTGCTTACTTAAAAGCAAAAAAAGATGTCAATTACTTTGTGGTCATTTTTGGTATATTTAGGCGTTTTTAATGATTCGTCAGACACCGTACCATTTGGTTTCCCTTTCTATGTACTTTAACATTGATCGCCCATGTTAATACTTGCTGTTTAGAATAGTCAAAATTGTGGGTTTTCAAGTGTATGTGTGTATGGGGTTTCTTAAGTCTAAAGCGATTGTCTCACCAAGGCAAAACCTCAGCTGAGAGCATGATTTGATGGGCCTTTGAGTTTGTTTACCTTATTACCTTTTTACTTTTTCGCTACTTAATGACTCTTCAGTCATGGTTTGAACTGTCTTCAAGCAAGCGGACTGTCACTGACCTGCTGCCTGTCGTTCTTAACTAAAAGTAGTTCGCTAGCTTCCTTTTCCACTGAAAACAACTGTTTGTACTTCTCTTAAGTTGTCTTTGCCAAAGCTCTGAGTGATCTAAGTCCAATTTAATCCAAGCTACCTTACTTTGCGCATTCATTCAGTCATTTTGAGTTTCCATTAATATTAAGTTTGTTGTACTCAAAAATCGTTGTCACATTCTTGAATGCTCATTGCTCCTGAAGGTTTAAGTGCAATCATGCAGACTTCTTAAGAATCTGTTATATATTGGGTCGGATATGTGTCCTTCTGGTACTTTACACTCATTTTTTCGTTATCAATTGAAATAAATTTCAAAAATTTGAGCTTTAACAATTGCAATAGCTTTAAAGGTGTGCAAACTTGCTTGAAAAAGCTTGATTAAGCGCTTATTCACCACCCCTACGAATATCCATTAAGCTCAAAAGCTTAACGGTTGTGCTTAGAAAGCTCAGATGCTTTAAAAGCTTACACTGTACCTTAAACGAGGGTGGATATTTAAGTTCCTGTGTTTCATGAGAACAGGAAGAGTTACTGTGAAGTATTACCAGCGATGAAATGGATGCAAACTAAGTTTTTGTCTAAGACTGGAACATCTTGCAGTTTGCTTCACCTTGAAAGTTCTGTCTTACAAGGGCTTTTCACCAGCGATGTTCAAGAAGAGAGGCTCTCTGAAGCTTTCTGTCCCTCTCCGACACTCACTGAAGCATTGCTTCGGCAAGTATTCGGCGTGATTTACCAAAAGTGTTCGGCCCCTGGGGGCTATGGGTGAACATGGCTTCTTTACACGATGGAGCAAGCTTTATGAAATTATAATAAAAAGCTCTCTCTCGTGTACAAAGAAAAGAGGTATAGATGGGCAAGCGACACGACAACACCTCTTTGCTTTTCCTTTTTGAAAACTACATAAAGAGTCCTTCTCCGCGTAAACACTCGTCTAATTCAATACATCTTCTGTCAGATCCTTGGATGGACAAGAAAAAGAGTTTTCCGGCACATGGGAACAGTTGCTCCTTTCACCACCCACCCTCCTCCACCCTAATAACATACGAAACTTGTTTAAGCTATTGTGAAAATATTTTGTATTTGGTTTAAAATGTTTGGTTTGTTTTGAAATATTTTTGAAATATGCTTACATGATGCTTAAGAGTTTTTCGTTTTGTCAGTTTTTGCTAAATGATCCATAAACTTGATGATAGTTTTAAGAGAGTTTTTGTTTATAAGTTTCGATTTTAATTTGATTTCTATTATTCTGGTAAGTTTTAAAGTGTTTTTGGTTTTGGTTTATAATATCCTGGAAAGAGTTTGGGGATCGCCTCCTACTGCTGATGACTCCTGTGTTCTGGTCTCTACGGCGGTTATAAAAAGAGTTTACTTTGGGGAAGGGAGGCTTTGTTCGAGTTGGCAAAGCTTAAGCCGAAGTTCAAAACTTGTCTAGTAAGTAAAAAATAAGGCTCCGAGAAAAGAAAGTCCGATTGTAATGCTAGTTAATTGGTTTCGTTTGTTGTGTGTGTTCATTAAAGCCAAGTTGCTTGTTTATTCAAAATTTGTTTAGGTCTGTTAAGCGCTTAGTATTTCAACTTGTAGTTTATCGAATTAAAATTTGTCATGTCCTTACGAATTAGGTTCTATGCATAAATATATTCTATGTATACTCTAGTTATATGTTCGCATAATTGGTCAGATGTTGTGGCATTCGAATTGTACATTCAGTTGTGTTTCGGTATTCAATAGACAAAGCCATTGCGTTATTTCCGGTTGATCATTGCTATATACAGTTGAGTTATGCGTTTGAAGCAAACAAAATTTCACAGCCGTACTCCTTCTTTTAGCACTTCATTGCACTCCGCTTCGGGCGCAACATGTTCGGCAGGCCGAAAATCCATATAGTTTCCTGATTCGTATATGATTCTTTTATAATTTGTTTGATTAATGCTGGTCCTGCTATATAACTAGATTGTTTATTACCTAAGAGACGGAGAGGGCTTTGGAGAGTCTTTGGAATTTGGGGGGACATGAATCCGGGGACATTATAGAGTGAAGTATTAGGTTGCTAAATATTTGGTTTAACAAGTTTACCTATACGAAACATAAGTATGTATGTATATGTATATATATAGTTAACTATGTGGTATATTTTAGACATTTGGTATTATCTACTTGATATATAGGTATTATATATGTGTGTGTATATAGAGACTTTGATTTGATGGTGTTGAGATGTGTGCGATTTGTTTTAGCCTACGATAAAATTAGCACCAATGCAAGATAATGATTCAGCCGATCTGTTGTCGGCCCCTTTATACGAGTGTTAAATTATAAAATTGTATTCTCCTTTTGGTTTTTGTTTTTGTTCAATTTTGTCAAGATATGTGTAGTTTACTACAGTTGCTGTATTGGCTAATTGGCATGCGTGTCTCAAAACAAGAAATCAGATGTGATTTGGGAAATGGAATCGAAATCGTTATTCCTATGTTTAACCAGTGTACTTTTCTAAGGCATTTGCGAGGGGGCGAAGGGTTACTTTAAATGAGAATGAGGAAAACATTCCCTTTGTTCTGTAGGTTTCGGGAATGGCAGCCCACAACATATCAGCAAAATCTGTAAGTGCTTAGTGATCCAACTATTTGCTTCTGCAAGTACGTTCTTTTGACTCCTAGCATAATGTTTTTAGCTGGAATTGGTGACTTAAAGCAGTACAAGCAGATTTCCTTCCTTCTGTTCTTAAGATTTGCCTTACACAGAGCCATGGGCCTTACTTTATGCTCCCTGAGTCACTCAGAATAGCACGAACGCTCACGAACTAGCACGAAATTGAATTTCAGCCGAAGCTCTTACCCACGGAAATGGAGACTTGTAGAAATTGTAAGAGAGCCAGCGAGATGGAGAGAAGGAGAGCAAGTGAGAGCAATCATGAGTTGTACCACAGCACGTAGAAAATGTTTCCAAAATAGAAATAAATAGATATGCAAAGTTTGAAGTGGATTTCGTTTAAAAACAAAAATTGTTGGGGCTACAGGTGGCAGTACAGGTAGTGCAGGCAGTTGATTGCATATCGCTGTGTCTCTTTCTTTTTCACAAATGTTGGCCAAAGCTGTGTTCAACCATGCAAATTGAATTTGCTCTACATTTTCAACAGTTTATTATGCCAGTGTGAACAGTGTGCAGTACAAATGTGCTCCAAGATGTCCTCCTTTCTCTCTCTCTCTCTCCCTCTCTCTCACGCCCTCTCTGTGCTAAGAGTCCAAACAAAAATCAGCCTCCAGTCAAAGTGGAACACAAAGGCTCTGAGACTGACTTCAAAGGTTTTTGCAATGCAGCTTATTTCACAGTTGATCTCAGTAGCTGCAAAGGTGAAGGCTTTGTAAAGGCTTAAAGCACTTTTTATTTACATATCGAAAGTGAAAATTGAACTAAAATCTATTCATGTTTGAGTCTTTTAGAATACTCGCTCTCTCTCTCTCTCTCTCCTTCCTTTTCTTTTTCAAGTATCTTTCAAGCTTGCACCTCAGTCGGTTTTCAGACAAACTTAAGCTGGAAAGCTTCACCAGCAGCTGATTGAAGTTCTACGGGTAGTTTGTTATTATTTCAATGCTTTCCGATGCAAATCAATGGGCGAAAGTGTCAACTAAGGCTATCCAAAATATCCCTGAAATGTTTCCTAAAACACTTAACAAAAACACAGAGGAAAGCAATCAAAGTAACTATACTTTCTCAGTTGCCAGTGGCAGTTTCGCTGTTAAAAGTGCCGACCCCTGAGCTATAGTACATCTAACCAAAAACTGTATATATATGTATTATTTTGTTTATTTTCAGGACTCTTTCAAGTACGAAGTAAAATATAAGCGACAAAGAATCCCTTACAAATGGGATCAGTGAGCACGCTGTTCTGCTGAATGTATCCGTATTCTGACTCCCCCCCTTTGAGGCCAGAGAAAAGTATGTGGAGAAACTGCAGGCAGTACTTTCAGTTTGATCCAAAATTTAATGATATTACCAATTGCTTCCTGGGCGCGTGTAAATGTGAAAAAAACAACGTTTCTTACTAGCAATCCTACATATTTACATATGTCCATTCCCATTCATTTCATTGAGCTAAACACTAGTCAACAAGTTTTCGTTTTCCTACGCATACACATACACTCTCTTATGTACAATCCGCTTATAACTGTATATATGTATATCGACTTAACACATAGAGACTGTCTTTTACGTTCGCTTGATGAGTTTGTTGTGGTTGTATATAAATAACCCAAGTACCGATCTCGATTTCGACCTACGATTCGCGACTTGTGGCTTATGATCACATTGAAATGGTCGGAGAAGCTGCTATGGGGCTATGGGGCGAAATTATTGTACCTATTTTAAGTCTGGGGATATAAGTTGAAAACCTACGTATTGTTCAGTATAAAGTTGTATACTTAATGGCATTACATTGTAATAAGATTTTCATTTGGGCTTCTAGCAGTATTTTCTTTGGTTTTGGCTCTAACAAAAATGAGGGAACTCTCTGATTGGGGAAATTTTGCTTGCGGCATATATTATTCGGGGCTGGACTTCAAGTTATAAGTTGAGATAGCTGTTGCCCAGAAAGCCAAGCATTATGGTGGACATGGCCAGGGGGGCGAGTCGCACATGGGTGGCGGTGCTGTTGCCAGCCAAGATTTCAGCACGTTTGCGCATGCGCTCCTGCAATGAGAGAAACATTATCAGATGATGATGTGTCCATTGGCTGGACATTTGGTACCTACCTGATAAAGTTTATCCTCGCCGGGTGGATCAAGGCATTCGAATTCGCAGCAACGTTCGCCAACTCGAAAGTTTTTGCAAAACTATAGAAAGGAGCATAAGATATAGGTACTTCTGTTTAGGTGGATGTAAGCTACAACTTACGTATGGCGGATCACAGTAGATGGCCTTGCACCAGAGTGGCTCGGAATGATAGCAGACGCAGAGACTGCAAACACCGGGTCCGGGCACATACAGCATGCCATGGTTCACCTTATTACCCTGAAAGTCCACGCAGTCCTCCTCCAAGGCAACTGGAAAAGACAGAGAGAGAGATAGAGAGGGAGAATTAGTAATGTTCAAGCAACCCTCCCTGTTGCCGTTGCTCCACTTCAATCCGGCTTATCCGCCATAACCCCACAGTTCAGCGATTATCAAGTAGAAACGTTTTGGGTTCACATCGACCGCTCGTCAGAGTGAATACCAGATAATTCGTGTTTTGCGCAGTTCAAGATTTTGTAATGCCTCAGGGTCTTTTTGATAAGACGGAGCAACGATTTGGTCTTTTTATACTCTGTACCGTAGGTACCATAGAGTATTATAAGTTTGTGCAAAAGTATGTAACATCCAGAAGGAAGCATCTTCGACCCCATAAAGTATATATATTCTTGATCAGCATCAACAGCCGAGTCGATATAGCCATGTCCGTCTGTCCGTCCGTCTGTCTGTCCGTATGAACGCACAGATCTCAGAGATGGTAAGAGATAGAGGTTTGACATGTATGGGACATATGCTTCTTATGTCTGCAGGCAGATCAAGTTTATTTTCAATTTTGGCCACGCCCCCTCCCGCCCCCGCAATTTAGAAAAAACGTCATATCTCCCACAGTTTTGAAGATAGATGGCTTGTTCCTTCTGGACATATTTAGTTTTTAGGATAACTTATCGTTCCGCCAAAGGAATGAAGAAGATCGGATGAACGGTTTTCGAGTTATGATCAAAAGACAAATATTCGTGGTACAGAGTATGTTATAGTCTGGCTTGATCGACTTTCTTTCTTGTTTTCTGAAAGTTTCTTTAAATTAATTATAGTTTGAGTTGGTTACGGAATCATTCAAAGGGCTTTTGAGCAGACATTAAGTTGATTTATGGCAGAGGGAAGTTTTTAGCTTATTACTTTACCTCGTCTGGTTTTGGATGCATCTTAGAGCAAATGACTGTCAAGCACTCGCGTGAGTGTGCGACCCAGTCAGACTAAAGAATGTAGCCATTAGTACTCAGCACTCAGCACTCAGCACTCAGCACGGGGGGTTACTTCCGACCATAACAAACTTAGTAGAGACAGAATTTCTATCTCAGATGCTAAAAGGTTGAGTAGAAGGGATCTTGAGTCTTCTAAGTGTTGTGCAGTGGGAAAAGAATATGTAGAAATGTGGCATCCTCTTCCTCACACTTGCAGCTTCCACAGAAGTCATTTATGTCTACCGATGAGGCAGTGACCCATTAGGACGCTCTAACTAAAACTGATAACGAAATCATCCAATGTATATTTCTGTATATCCTTTTTTTCTCTCTGTGCACCCACGTTAACTAGAATCAGAAATGATGGGAATGCCACCAGATAAGACAATGTCAGTCGTAGAATCATTTGGAATAGTTTTTTAAGAAGCTAAGAACTCTAACTTTTCACTAATACTAAAAGAGTCTACACAAATGTAAGGATTCCCCATAAAACGTTCCTCAAAAGGGTCAGCTTTGGTCAACTTTACCCAGAATCCAAAATCACCACCATCAAGTGTACAGAATCTTGGGCTAGAATGACTCTTTTTTAGTTGTAACGAACAATTTAAGTCGGAGTTTGTCGTCTGTGGGGAAATGACGGGGAAGTGTGGCATATATGACCAAAGGGCTTGACTTTCTTATATGTTCCTAAACAGAAGAACCAATTTGGGTACACAATCAAACACAAAGGCAGTTGCCAGTTGGTGTCACGTTTTTGCTCATCTGCTGCCTTGAAATTCCCAAGCAGTCAATCTGTAGAAATGCCTCTACCCTTCTTGAAGAAAATAGGAAAAAGACAGCTAAAGATTGCATCGGGAGGTGAATGAAACAGCTGTACAGCCGACCAGACTTCTTTGGGGTTATGAATCGTTTTATGATTGATTTCCAACTTAACCAAGTTCTTTTGTTGGTTAAGGGGAGCATTTCAAAGTGTTGCTTGAGTCTTCTAAGTTTATAGTTCAAATCTCTGCTGCCATTTCAAGTTAAAATTTAAGTAGAAAAAAAAATGGATTTTTCTGCTTAAAAACACCAAACACAGCAAAGCTCCTTCTCCTGCTGCCTCCCTCCCAGCGCATAACCTAATCCCCCATCTCGTTCTCCCACTCTTTCCGTTCCCGCCAAGTGGAAAATGCCATAACAAAAGCGCTATTTATATACACACACACACATAAACCGCATGGTTGCACAGAGACGCCAAGCCAAGTAAATTAGAAGCTATTGGTGGGTCAGGTGCGGGCTGGAAATGGAAAAGCCAAAGCATTAAAAAGTAATAAGCATAATTGTGAAATGCTAGCACCAAAACACCGGAGCCCACCAGAACCCACTTGCCGGCGGAATGCAATTTCCAGCACGAAGGAGGGTGGGGGCCAGCAGGTCAGCGGCGAGCTGGAGGGGCCGTGACGTGACGTACACACGGCGCTAAACTTTGACCCAGGACGCAGCTAAATTGTTTGGTCGACAGCTGGCGCAAAAGTTGAACGTTTGTTTTTAATTATTCAGCGATCTTAAAAGGCCATGCAGCCGCAGCGACGACAAAAACGAAAAGGAACCGAATATATATGCACATATATATATACATATACAGGGGGAAAGGGCCGAGCAAAAGTGAAAGCAAACACAAACAAATTGGACAAACAACTGCAGCATCCGACCGAAAGGAATGAAACACTTTACTGCAGTTTGCCGACTATACGTGCTGGTACAGACACATGTAAATATGTACGTGCCTCCAACCGCCATTCATACGCAGACGTAAGCTCTGGCCAAAAAAGCTCATTGCCACGGAACTGCGTCACGGTCGCCACAAGTGAAAAACAAGACTTTGGAGAATTGCCTACGTGTGGGAAAGAAGGTTTGATGAAACGGCCTAGAAAAATATTGAGAAGAAAAACTGTACAAGCTGTGCGATTAGTTGGAAGCAGAAAGTCGTTCTCAAGAAACACAGCTTTCTAGAGCATACAAAGTGGCTTGTTTGACAGAAGGCTCAAGTTTTTAAAGAAATGTTGAGAATTTCCACGCAAAGCCGAGGTGGCGCCACGGGAACTGTGAGAAGTACCCAACCATAGAAGGTTTGGCGCCACATGCACTGTGTAAAAGTCAACCCATAGCCGCTGTCGAGCCACACGAAATGTGTGAAGTACTATCCATCACCATTGTAGAGCCATACGAACTGTGTCAAGTACTAACCATCAACGACACTCACGTGGCGCCACACGAGCTGTGTAAAGTACTTCCCATTGCCTGCTGTGGATTCAATCGATCTGTACAAACCACTACCCATTATCATTGTGGCGCCACACCAACTGTGTGAAGTCAGAGAAGGAGAACAAAAAAAACATATGCATTAGATGATTTTCCGTATCCATTTGGACTGGCTATGTCCTAAATACCTTCTTAATCATCCAACGGAGTCAAAAATCAGCCAAAGGATTGACAAACTATCATCATTGGAATGATTTTCAGCTTCTTGGGTGATTAAAAGGATATTAAAGACATATCCAGTCCAAATGCAACTAATTGGAACTTATTTTTATTTCTGTGTATCAGAGACCAACAAATGGCACCGAAGTCGGCTAACCAAATGAACACAAAACAGCGCACAAACTTCAAATGGTGGGTCCACATCGATATTATATAGCGATATTGCTGTATATTGAAAATAGAAAGTGCTAGACACATGTTTTCTCTCTTTGATTCTTGGATTTTGCTCCAAAGTTATACTTAATAAGCAGCCTTGAGTAAGGACCTTTAGAATTGTTCACATTGAGAACAGTTTCAGACACTGACAGGTTATCAACATTTGATTGGTTTTCGGCTCCGTTGAATAATTAGAAGGTTATTAAAGACATATCCAGTCAAAATGGAAACTAGTTTAGTAACCGAATACCTATAAAAAGTGCAACCAAATCAGTTCCTTAACCGAAACATGTTTCATCCAAAGTCGACTACTTCCAGACTGAAAACGTTATACCTTCTTGATGGTTCACTTAAGACCTTATCAAATTGATTTGAGTACACAATTCTAAAGGTTAAAACTATATAATTGATCCTTAATCAAGCTGTTCATTTAAATGCTTAATTTGAGTTAGTTTTCTGCATTTAATGGCTGGCCGTTCATCAGCGGTGACAATTGGGGGGCAAACTGCCATTATGCGCCGTGGGGCAGGCAGGCACAGGGTCAGGGTAATTATTGGCCGTCACTAATGAGATTTTGCTGGTGTGTGTGTGTGCCGCTTGCCCCAGCCCAACCCCGCACCCCCTAGGCTGCAGTTGCTGCGGGCGCATTTTGAACGGAAGCAAAGATTATAAAACCGTTTTAAGTGTTTGGTGTGTGTGTGTGTGTGTGCAATGTAATTAGTAGCAGCACCAGAACCAAGAACAACGTCGACCATGACGCCTCAACATATGCAATGCCACTTAGCTTGCTCTTGTTTCTGGCACTTGTAGTTGTACCGGCAAATGCGGATGTGTAAGTGAGTGTGTCCCGTCAACTTGTCAACGTGTCGCCCTAAGCCCATGTCGAGCAGCTGACAACCATTAGTACAATATGCAGCAGCAGCTGCTGCTGCTGGCTGCTTTTTTTTGGGGGGGGGGGGGGGGAAATCAACAAAACTGAATGATTTGATGACAGCATTTCCCCCCCAATCCCCCAAAGGCGACCACAACTATTGATCGACCACGATTGGAGGCCTTCAAGTGGCAATTGCTGGGCTTAGCCTAAGTAGAAATATATCCAAGTAGGAAGGGACACTCGAGTGCATAACAATTATGCTACATATCTGATTGAGAGACAACATTGTTTATCAGGGAATCTCACTCAAAGCACACCAACATTTACCTTTACACTTTGGTGGCGTTCAGTTACACTGGCAGGCTGCCAGTCTGTTTAGACTGAGCTAAATACATGAAAATATTGACACGTTTCACTGAACATTCTTTCTTGTTTGCCTTCTAAGTTAAACTAAGTATCGATTTCTCATCTTCACATAAACTCACAGTTAACAATGTGAAATCCAAGTATATCTGCCACATGACAGCTGGGTAAGGGATGAGAAATTGGCCCTTAAACTACTCAACACTTTAGACATGAGAGTGGCGCATGATTTATGAATAAGTTGCGTGCCTCAGCGAGACAACCGCAAGGCAATGCTTCACACAGGCCCCAACCGCATTTTAATTATTCATGTCCTTTTAAATCGCTTTAGTCTGCGCAATTGAATTAGGGCATCGACTGCAAAAGTCCCATAGCTGCTTTGCTTGACAACATCAAAGTAAAGGCACTGAGTGACGTCCTTTATTTTCCAAAAGGAAGTGGTATGCTTACCACTCCAACACATAGAGCACATTCAGAGAGCTGCTGTTGTGCCAGCAACCGTGCCCGCTCAGGTGAGGTGACGTCCCTGAGGAAGATGGGGCCATCTAGAACTATCTAAGCCTGTCAGATGATGTAAGAAGATGATGATCTTGGACGATGTATGCTACCCTTGGCGATCGCTTCCAGTATTCGATTCTATTTCTGATTATATAAGTCTCTGACAGCTGTTCACACATGTATGGCAGCAGCTGACACCTAGAAATCTGACATCCTGCCAGTGTATCTCAGCGTGAGATGAAAAAGTTGCTAGAAAATGGCATTTTCTTGAAGGCGAAACCGAGCTTCCAGGGCAGGCAGGATTTCCCCCCCCCCCTTTTGCGGTGTTTCTTCAAGTACATGTGTCATCTTATTCAAAGGGGTACAAAATATATATATGGGCGTGGGTTTTGAGAGTTAAGAGGGGTAATGGCAGTTGAATGCCAGGTTCTGCGCCATCTCTCTATTTAAACCATTTTGAGGAATCCATAAAAAGAGCCAGGTCTTCTAGGGGGCACATTTGCCAGATCCATTTCTATTTCCGCCTCGTTCCCTCAGCTACGGCAGAAGTCATGATGGGGCAAGTGCATTCGACCGATGGTGCAGTGCCCCGTTATGAATCCTATCATAGTTCTAGCTGAAGTGTAGAAGCTGGGAAGTTCTTTTGATGGAATGTCTGCAGGCTGAGAGATTTGATAAACAACTGTTTCTGTTCTTTCCCTCGAGCAGAATTGGAACACAACTAGAAGCTATCGTTTGTTTGTTTGTGAAACATTTGCTGTTGTGCGTCGAACGATTGCGTTTGCTAGATGGGCTTCTCTTGTTTGGTTTCTTGTAGTTGTAGTCATTTGCATTGATCACTACGCGAGCATCTCGCTGGAGTCTTCATTTGAATTTAGATCCACTAGAATTGGGTCTTCATATTTTGAGAAAAGGAACTATTATACGTTGACAAAGCGATTCATTGTGTCTGTGGTGTTGATTTCATATTCGGCTGCAGCGGACTTTCAATACTGAAATCAGTCTGAAACTAAAGCAATTCTAATGCCGGAGCTTAGGACTGACAAATGCAGTACCTAAGCTTATAACTGAAGTGAAATGAAACACCCAGAGAGTCGAACTATAAACTGAGTTATTCTTAGCAAATATTGATCAAAATAACTTGCAAATACACCAGAAAAGCAAGTAGTTTGACTCTTTGATAGCCTTTAACTTGGTAAGCCCCACTTCAGCTGTGAATTGAACTAAAACTTCATTTTATTTTCCAAGTTCCGCCCAGGTCAATGGTTTGTTCTTGAATGTAACTGAAATTTATTCCAGTGCCTTTAAATCTCAAATTAAACGGTCACACTAGTTTGCCTAATTTTGCATCATTTGCAAAAGAAGACGTCAGCTGTTCCACAGAATAGAAGCCCATAGATTTGCCTCATATTGCCAGCTACCATAAATCAAAAGTCGGGTGCTGCACCACACATACAAACATCCGTTCCGCAACCCCTTCCCGCCTGTGCACCCACCCCACATGGCCTGGGAAATCTGCTGTTGAAAATTGTGTCGAGAACTGTTTTAAAATGCCTCTTTCACTTGATGATGTTGACAAACGTTTTGTTTGCCTGTTTTTCGTTTTCAGGTCACAGGAGAACTGCTGTTGTTGTCCAAGCGTTAAAAATTTAATTGTACGATTTGCCACGCCCCCAGCCTCCCGCCACGCCAGCCCGACAGCATTGCTGGCACCACATTGGTTGCGTGTGAACCACAAGACGCCACCCAGCAGCACCACCCAACGTTTTGCATGTGCAAAGTCAAGGCTGTGGGCAGGACGAGTGTTGTTTGTGTGATTTCCTGCCCCAACGCCTGCCTCCCATATCTGCCCCCAATTGTTTTCGGTACTTTTTGTGTGGATTATTATTTGACTTGGGCTTTGTGTTGTGGTTGTGTTTATGGTGGACACACGCCAGGACTCACTCGGCGGCTTCCACTGCCAAAACTCACGGGCTTACTTTCACTTTTGCGCAACCTTCGACACAATCAAAGACAAAGCTGACGAAACGAAACAAACAATTTGCATAGTTGAATAAAAGATGCGGAGGATTGCAGGACTGGGGGACTGAAGGACTCGTGCCAGTGTTTTTGTTGCCCTGCGTGCCTGAAATCAATTCCTTGCCAACACAAACGTAGAGCGTAGCAGCGTAACGTGAATGTAATGTCATTCCGCATAATCACGTAATTGGCAGAGTAAATAAATTGCATCGATTATGGGCGCTAACAAAGAAATCACATGAAATCACATGAAATTGGTGAATGGAAATGGAAATGACATGCCAATCAAGTGGCAAACTGAAACAGAAGTGAATGCACTGCACTGGAAGAAATGTGGGCATCAAGCAGTGGATTGACTTTGCAATGCTGCCCTTTCTGTCCCAGCTATACCTCTCCAACCCTTTGAATCCACCTATCTGCTGTTTTAGAGCAGGGGTCGGCGGCTGCAGCAGAGACCTCGGCAGAATTGCTTTCGTGTAGACTTCTAAGTCAAAGCTTTCAATGTTTTAGGCTTTAAAGCTCTTTTTTTTCTCTCACTCTCCAATTGCCGCATCTGCAGCGGCCGAGGAAGCAAATCAAAGTTGAAGAAACAAATGGCATTGGGTCGGTTTTGGTTCTAAACTGCTTAGCTTAACATTTCATTAACACTTCTCTGGAGCTGCTGCTCTTCCGACTCCAAAAGTAACATTTAAACCGATTTCTCAACTTGTAGAAAGCTGCTACGAGTCAAATAAACCCACAATTTAGGCCTGATTTCATATCTTCTAGAAGTTTGCCGGCACTAGGAAGAATCATTTTAAAAGATATTCTTAGCCAAGTTTTCGTTTAACTTTCAAATAGTTCAAATAATGGAGAGACCATCATTAGTTTCTCACAACTCTCTTCCCAATTCATCAATCATATTTGGCTCAGTGTATTGCAGCTTGTGTTGGTGGGGGAGGAGGTGGGAGGTAGGAGGGGTATTAGCCACCCTAATTACCTGTGTAACAGCAAAGGCAACTGAGCAGACAGAAACCCAGCAGCAGCCAGGATGTCGCACATGGCGGCAGCCATATCGACGACGTCATTGTTGGCAGCCTCCTCACTGTGGCTGCTGCTGCTGCTGCTGCTGTTGTTGTTGTTGTTGTCATTGCCGCTGCTGCTGCTGCTGCCGTGCAGCCTTGTTGAAGTCGCCATGTCGTGCCGACCCCATTGATTGTTGCTGCTGCAGTTGCTGTTGTTGTTGTTGGTACAATTATTGCTGGTGTTGTTGTTGTCAGTTTGATTGGGTCTGCTGCTGCTGCTGTAGAAGAGGCGGAGGAGAAGGAGTAGGATGATGTTGCTGACGATGTGGAGGATAGCGGGCGCCACGCTGCTGCAGTTGTCATTGTTAGGCGTTGATTTTGAACTTGGCGGCTAGCAGCAGCCTCTCCTTTACCCGCCACCACCGCGCTGGTGTTGGTGCTGTCCTGGTTTCTAGCTTGTCCTTGCACTGTGTGTGTGTGTGTGTGTGTGTGGGGGGTGAAAAAGGTAGCGAAAGATTTTATGAGAAATTTATCAATAATGTTTGGACTACATAAGAGCACGGAGGAGCACCAGCAGCCACTGCTGAGTGGGTCTACTCGTGATGAGTTTACTCGTTAAGTAAGTCTGATGGCTGAGTTTGAGAAAGTTTGCCTTATTTAAGAATGGACTTGGTTGACTTTAAGTCTTCTGATGGTTCGTAATCGCTTGTCTCTAGTCTATTCGACTCTCGCTTAGAAAAGAGAGACGCAGCTTAAGAGCTGGCTTAGCAGTCAGCCGTTTCTTACTCTTGGCTCTTGAACTGCAGCTCACTCAGAGCTAAGAGCCAATAGGTGACTGCAAGCTCTGGCTCTTAAACCACGGCTCTTAGCTTAAAGCCAAGAGCTGGGTGCGAGAGCTAGCTCTTAGGAGCTGCCAGCACACAGCAATTTCGAACACTGGTTGCAAGTTCGTGCATGTTTCTTAGTCTTCTGCTTATCTAAAACAAGAAAGAAAGTCGGTCAAGCCCGACTATAACATACTCTGTACCAAGAAATTTTGTCTTTTGATCATAACTCGAAAACCGTTCATCCGATCTTCTTCATTTCTTTGGCGGATCGATAAGTTATCCGAATAACTAAATATGTCCAGAAGGAACAAGCCATCTATCTTCAAAACTGTGGGAGATATGACGTTTTTTCTAAATTGCGGGGGCGGGAGGGGGTGTGGCCAAAATTGAAAATAAACTTGATCTGCCTGCAGACATAAGAAGCATATGTCCCATACACGTCAAACCTCTATCTCTTACCATCTCTGAGATCTGTGCGTTCATACGGACAGACAGACGGACAGACGGACATGGCTATATCGACTCGGCTGTTGATGCTGATCAAGAATATATATACTTTATGGGGTCGGAGATGCTTCCTTCTGGATGTTACATACTTTTGCACAAACTTATAATACTCTATGTACCTTCGGTACAGAGTATAATTATGTGAAAGCATCTTTAAGACCCAGCTGATTTAAGTGTGTAGTTCCCTTTCAGAAATGTGATGGCTTAGAGCAAGCTTGCAAGTGCAGTGGTGCTCCGCCTCTATACACTGCCACCATAATTACCAAAAAAACATCTCTCGGCACTAAAACTAACTATGAGTAAAGGTATTACCTTGTTAGAATGGAACTGGAATTCCTACAACTATATCTTACAGGGATGCAAACCGGTTGTGAACCGAACAAAGTCGAATCAAACCGCTAATTCGGCGGCCTTTCGAAGTTCACTGACGAGTTAAAGAAGTCCTTCGGTATAACTAAGCGAGGATACTTAGCCGGATTGATGTTGCTTTTAGGGATCACCCTTCATAGTACATGTAAGTAAGAGTGAACCACTGCCCAGTGAGCTACAAAAACACTGTAACTAACCGAACCTGAGGTTCGAAAACAATGTGAACCACTTGACCGAACCAATACTTATTTCCTAACTCTGTACAAACTCAGTTGATCCTACAAGTAAAGGCTTTCCTGACCAAGATTGAACTAAGGTGGGACAGCAGGTAAGAATATTGTTCCGGGAGACAAGAAACGAATACTATTGAATGTCAGGGGAAGACTTACAGTAGATTTAGAGGCTACATCGATCAGGCATCACTAAGAAGCAGTGCGGTCTATCAGTAGTCTTCCTCGTAGAGCAGTGAAACTTAGTCTAACCTAAAGTCGAAAGTAGAAAATTATTTTAGGAAAACGATTAAAATGTATATGTTACAGACAACTAAGCCGTACAGCATTCTTTCGATACCCCGAACCAAAAGTACACAGAGTGCATTAAGTGTGCATCAGGAAGCAGCTCGTACCCCACAAAGTGTATATACAGTCTTGATCAGCAACAACAGCAGAGTCGATATAGCCATGTCCGTCTGTCCGTCTGTCTGTCTGTCTGTCCGTATGAACGCACAGATCTCAGAGATGGTAAGAGATAGAGGTTTGACATGTATGGGACATATGCTTCTTATGTCTGCAGGCAGATCAAGTTTATTTTCAATTTTGGCCACGCCCCCTCCCGCCCCCGAAATATGGAAAAAACGTCATATCTCCCACAGTTTTGAAGATAGATGGCTTGTTCCTTCTGGACATATTTAGTTATTAGGATAACTTATCGATCCGCCAAAGGAATGAAGAAGATCGGATGAACGGTTTTCGAGTTATGATCAAAAGACAAATTTTCTTGGTACAGAGTATGTTATAGTCGGGCTTGACCGACTTTCTTACTTGTTTTTTAATATACTTTACATTCCCAAAGCGGCCCAGCTGAGCTGATTCAAAAGTAAGGGACCCACAGTTTAATGCCGCATCCGAACGTATAAACCTGCTCATTTCTAGTTACTTCACAGCTGGTGTCAATAGCTAGTGAAGGTGACCGTGTGTGTAAGTTTTTACAGAATTTTTAGATGTTCCGTGACACTCGGTTGGGTTCGGCTCCCGCGTTGAAGCTAACAACTTAGCTACGGCTATGTTCGATTCGACTCAGAGGTGGTCTGCATGCCTGATTAGAAGCAGTTGGGAATTTCAAGAACAGATTTGCCTGCAAACTGCGATTGATTTCCCGTGTGGCTACTTTTTGGAACCAGCATTCCAAGCAATTCCACTCAAACCCGAACCTGGGTTAAGTTCTCGGGGGATTAAATCTAAATAGAGGAAACTCATGGAACCACCCCCGTAGAGAGTGAATAAAGCCCACTGTGTGCAGGTGCTGCTGCTAAGCAAGAAAGTTTCTGACGACAGATAGTTTTTGGCAGCACCTGCTACCAGTGTGTGTGTGTGTGTGTGCGCCTCTCTCTCTTCCCCTCTCCCTCTCTCTCTGTTTCACTCCGAGTGCATTTACTGCTGCAGCCCAGGCGGATCAGCTGTTTGGCTGTGTTCCGTGTTGGCGGCGACCTCGCATGTTTACAACATTATTTTTTTTGCTTTTCGTCCGCCGGAGGGCGGCGGAGGAGGTGGGCGGCTCGGGGCAGGCGGATGGGTTTTGTTTGAGTTCTTTTCTCTTGTCTTTTGGCCAAAGTTGATGCCAAGAATTTGGCATTTTGTGTCTTTAATTTGAAATCTAATAAATTATTTGCGTGCCTTTTGCTGCGGCTGAAGCGAGTTTCGCTTCACACGCTTTATGGATTTTCTTCAACTCGCACACACACACACACACACAGAGGCACATACGCGCATTGATTTTCCCTTATTTCCTTCTTTTTACGCTTTTAGTAATTTTGGCTTTCAGGACATTTCAAGGCTTACTTACATCTCCACGGAAAATGTTGAACTTTGACACCAACGAATTTCGCACGCGAGCACTAAAAATACTTGAACAACAAAAAGGGAATGGAAACACTTTTAGAGGAGGAATTTATGCAAAACATACAACACAACAACAACAACAACAACAACAAAAACAAACAAAACAAAGCACAAACTTCCCACACGCTCTCTCTCTCTCGCACACAGACACACGCAAAGGACGACGCACGTTGCCGTGGCCATTAAAATGGCGTGTGGAGCGAGAGACTGAAGTTAGCGCGGCATACTGCAACAGCAGCAACACCAGCAACACCAGCAACACCAGCAACAACAGCAACAACAACAACAACACACTTCACATTGGCCTAGGCACACTTCAGGCAGGGACCTAGGCCTCGACTCCATTTTTGTTGCTGCTGCCGCCGTCGCCGTCGCCGACACTGTTGTTGTTAGCGTTCAGGCACACACACACACACACACACACACACAAAAAAAACAACAAATTTTATTCTTCGTCTTAACACGAACCAAGCGCCGCCTTCGCCTTCGACTGCAGCGTTGCGTCTGCCAAAGTCAACTGAATAAAATGGCGTTGAGGCTGCGGCATTCAAAGCTGCACGGTGAAAGCTTTCTCGGCCAAGCTCTTGGCACCAACTTTTCACACGACAAACTTAAAGCTGACAAGCTTGGCAAGCTTCTTGCCATTTTAAGCTTTGCTTTGAGCTTTATGTGAAAGTACATCGGCAGCTTTTTAAGCTTTTCATTGCTTATAAGAAACGTAGCAGCTGCAACTCAGCAGCATTCATGCTTTCAGCTTGCTTCCTTATATGTGCGTTTGACAAGTCTGTGACACTCGAATGCTTGCCGAAGTAATGCATCTGTGAGCGTCAGGGAGCCTACTTCATTGATGTCCCAGCAGTTCGATGGCTTGCGGTGTGTATATAGCACATAGCTGGTGTCGATTGCTCGCCTGCTGAGGCGTTTCCGCAGATATCAAACTGGCCTGCCACTTGACTTCCTTATGCCATTGTTCTGGAATGCAATGTTTGTAGCAAACTGCTGCCGTCGATGGCTCGCCTTTACTGACTTTCGCTAGTTCTCCAATCCGCTTGACAGCCTATCTGTTGTCTGTTTTCTGTCAAAGAAAGTTTCCATGACTTCTCATTGAGGTTCGCTACCAATTCGCCTTTTTTCTAACTTGAGACATTATATCTTTCTAACACCTTTTGCAGTTAGAACGATTCCATTGGATCTAGGCCTTCTATGCTCAATTGAACTTTATGTGAGTTTTTTGCAATTTTTTTTAACTTTCAACTGTCTGTATGCAAGATAGCATCCAACTCCGTTTATTCAACTGCATCTCCGCGATTGGGGAATAAATATAAAAACATACAATATTATAGTAAGATGTTTGTTCCTTAGAGGCATCTAAAACGCTGAACTGATCTTCCTGAAATGGTCACACTTGAACAGGAAAGAGTCTTAGGCTATATCTCAAGTCTCTGAACCGGTTCGAAAGCGGTTAAAAACGGTAGAAAAGTGGTTCAGTGTCATATCTCAGAAGTTACGTAAGCCAGATATTGGCAATACGGAGTTATTCATTCTGGTTCAGGTCTTGTTTCGAACCGGTTTCAAAATGGTTCAGAGCCATACCTGCAACGTTTTATTGTGCCTAATCACGCTTCAAAGCAATGAAGATTCTGTTCTCCGGATCTCTCAAAGTTAAACAGAGTATAAAAACTGAACAGAAAACCAATACATGAATGTGGGACATGCATTTACATTCAGAATAGATGCATCTTTTCCAAATCTCACTTAGCGCTCAGCAGCAGAGTTGGATGAAAGGGTTTGTGGTGATTGCTAGAGTTCGGCCTGGACAAGTGTCTTTCCAATTACGGAGTGGAATCAACGGCTATCTCCAAGGATGTCGTGGGCGTTGTCCACAGTTGAAGGCATTAGATAACCGATGGCAAATTGCTTCACTTACTTCATTATGTTTGAGTGAGGATGTAGGCACGACCTGAGCCGGAGTCGAGTTGGATGTAGGATGTAGGATAATTGCAGGGATGAACATGGCCCGCAGTAATTGGCCATTCCGCAGCAAATAAATCGTTGCAAATGAGTTTATCTTCTCTTTTTTTTTAATAAGTAGTTTGGAAATGATTTTATTTCAATATATTTCATATTCATTCATTAGTTCATATTCTTGTTTTGGTGTTTACACAAAAATACGAGTGTGTGTGTGTGTGTCAGTGTGTGTGTGTGTGTGTAAGTGTGTTTGTAGGTATTGGTTGGACTTAAATGTTAAAATACAAGTTGATTTTCCATTTAAATATGTGAATTTTCATTTAAATGCATTTCAGAAGAGATTTGTTTAATTGTTAATATTTGATTTGACGTAGCTTGTGTGTGTTTCTGTGTGTATTCGTGTGTGTATTTGTGGGGGACATACTTACAAACATTTAATTTCTTCATTGTACACATAGAATTAGCTTTGCTCTTTGCAACATTTCGGGGTTTAACATCAATAAAATAGTTTGACCAACTGACCGACCGATGGGTCATCCTGTTAGTGCTCTGCTGTGGTAGGGCGGGGCTTGGGTTGGGGACTGGAGCTGTCAACTGCTTCTTCTTCCAGTTGCCCATCGTATAATTGTAGTTTAAGTACATTTATTTATGTATATTTTATATATTTTTCCATTTCCAACAATTTCACGGTTTTTGGTTTTTTTTGGTTTTGCGTTTCGCGTTTCGCGGAACGCTTTTGCTTTTGATAAAGGATCTCTTTTCGGTTTCAATAAATTGTTGCTTGAAAATGATAACTATTTTGTATGTATATATATGTATGTATATATAATTCTATTCAATATATGTATGCGTGTGTATATATATATAGACTTGTTTCATTGACATAAAATTAGAGTTATCCATTAACACTCATAGTTTTCTGCGGGGCTGCCAACTCTTTCAAAAAGAGCTCGGCACATCTCCTTTGAAAGAGCACTTCGACTTCGGCCTGCCGAAGGATGCTGCATCTGGGTTACGGTTTGAGTTCTTAAAATTTCCATCTCGTTCGCTCCTTTCGCTACTTTCCTTGCGCTTCTCTTTGGTTTTGTTTGTATAATAAAATGTAGTCTTTGTATTTTGTGTGTGTTTTCATTGAAAGGCTTTTAGTTTTGGTTAGTTTTTCTCGTTTTTTCAAAGTTTGCTTTTGTTTTCAGGAGGGTCTCTAGTTGGTGTGTGTGTGTGTGTGTGTGTGCCAGTTATGCGGAATATGGTTTCGGCGAGAGTCGGGCGCAACATCGATATATATTCATGTGGTCCATGGTCCATAATCGGTGGTTGCTTTGCTATTCTGTTCCTTAAATCTGAGAGTATGTCCAATGTGCAGGTGCATGTCTGTCCATAAGTGGGTTGTTCTACTTTCGACCACAGCGTATCTCAGCAAAAATCTTTATATTTAATGCTTTTTGCACCGAAATAGGCACCGGTTTCTGTGTAAACTTAGAAGATTCTAAAGGTTATTCAATAGGTTCTTGGGAGTTTTCTATGTGAATCTGTTTTTGTACAGGTAACACTTTGAAATAAGCAGCAACATCTTGGAAAAGGGCGCCATTAGAGCGTAGCTGAAATCAACTCTTGTTGATTTCGTTTCTCAATTGAATAAAGGGCCAAGGCTGCATGGTTTTTCCAGCTTATAGAGCAGTAGAAAGCATTTGAAACTATGTAGAAGCTAAGATTCCTACTCAATTCTGGTTTGAGTGAAACTCTTAAGCAAAATCTACGAGTCAGAGAGATTACAAAGAATACAAAGTGTATGCAACACGTCCAAGTGATAAAAGTTTGATTAAATGCCGAGAAGACATCTTTAACGGTAAGGCTTTCCTTCACGAATGGTTCACCGGGTGTGTTCAAGTGCTGAGCATTGATTGCTACTTTATATCTAGTCCTTAGTATCCAATTTCTGAGAATCGTGTTACTTGGCATTGAGTATCGAGTACTGAGTATTAAGTTATAAGTGTTGAGCTCGAAGATTCGAGATTTAAGATTCGGGTACTGAGTATTGAGTACTGCCTGTCGCTTACTGAGTATTGTGTACTAAGTATCAGGTACTAAATATCGAGTACTGAGTATTGAGTCCCAAGTGTACTTAGTATCGAGTACTTAGTTTCAAACATTAACCATCGAGCACTGAGTATTGAGTACTATTGCGAAGTGAGGACTACCTATCGAGTACTTAGTGTAGAGTTATAAGTTTCAAGCACTTAGTATCGAGGACTGAGTATCAAGGAATTGGGTACGGAGAGTTAAGTATCCAGCACATATTATTGAGTACTGAGAGTATTGAGTACTAAGTATCGAGTACATAGTACTTTTGCCTGAATTCTGTGTACGTACCTCCCACAACCGGGCCTGGCTGAACCAACCCCCCTTGGACACTTGCACACATGCAGCACAAACACATACATCCATACTCACAATCCTGTGGGCTCACCCGTGGGTGGTGGCTTCGGTCTAGACCGTGTTCTATTTTGAGGATGTGGAAACCGTTTGGAAGTTATCATTTTGCTGCCGCTTTAGTATTTGTATTTTTTTGTTTCTTTGGTTTTTGTAAGTCACATAGAAAAGTATAAAGTAAGATGCACGCCTCGAGCTGGTCAGCTAGTTCTGTTTGATCGACTTTCGTAGGAAGTTAGTGGGTAAGTAGGTAGTTGTCGACAGGTAGTTGTGGTTGAGACCTACTGGAGTTGCTACATACTTAAACTCTATCGCATAGATGGATAGGTGGTGTGTGTGTGTGTGTGGAAAAGTGAGTTTAGTTAGTTGGTCCAAATTGTTCAATTTTTGTCTGCCATCTTGGAACATTTTGCACTGTGTGTGTGGTTGTTGTTTGGGTGTAAATACTTCCAGTAACATTTCTCTTTTCTCTTCGTTTTCTCGTTTGTTTTCTTTTTTTGTGGTTTTTGTCTTTTTTCGTGGAAGGGGGAAGCATTTTTAATTGACTGCCAAAATGTAGACTAATATTTTTTCTGGTACACCGAAAAGCTTTGGTTTTCTCTTGAGTTCTAAACTAATTGAATTATGGTAAAACACCTAGAATATTTGTAGTTTACTTCCTTTGGTTTAGTTATACATATAAAGTTGTGGGTTCCTCTTCTTGTTGGAAAGTTGTTAAATTCAAGTTTAAGTCTTTATGTTTTGCATCAAACAAGGGGAAGTTGGTGGCCTGAAGTGTGAGGAAGAAACAGGGCTGTCGCCTGCACACGCCTCTCACCCATACATGCGCGAGCGAGCGCACCAATACTTAGTTAGGGCAACGCACACCAAGCTAAAAGTGGTTTGTCGTGGGTAATTGGTAGAGTATTCGCAGACGCGGTGTTACATTAACTTACAATTTAGCCAGCTAGTTTCGAGTCTAACTACAAAAAAACAAACATCGACATATTTGTGTGTGTGTGTGTGTGTGTGTGGGTTGGTATATGTGTGTACTTGAGCTTACGTGCTACAACAATCAAACGAACATACAAACTGCTGCGGTGCTGCGGTAGGACGCCCGCCGCCACCCACCACGACATGTGTGTGTGTGTGTGGAACTCAGGGGCCAAAAAAAAGGTGAGTAGTTCTTCTCTTTGCGATTTGCTAGACATGTACATATATGCGTTTTTTGTATCTTTAGTTTTAGTTTAAGTTTTAGCTTGAGTTTATTTGTTGCTTAAGTTTACAAAAAAAAAGTGTTCATCCTTGCTCGCACACCAAGTGCCAGCTTGGTTCTGTTGATTCTGTTGATTCATCTGCTGCCATGGAGTAGTTGCCTGGTCACGCTCAGTTTATCATCATTCCACAACATACTTATGCGTGAGTGTGTGTGCGTGTGTATAGTACATTTAACATAATTACATACAGAAATTTACATTGATGATGATAATTAGTTGTCTTCTTTTTTTTTGATTTCGCTAATTTTCTTCAGGGGAAAGCACACACTTTGCAGGATATGTGATAAATTTGGTTTTCTTTGCCTTTTTCTCTGTCTTTGCATAGTTTAGTAATTGTTTGTGTTCATAGTTCATTTTGCTGGCTTTAGCTTGCACTGCTCTTAAATGCATCGTTTTTTTTTTGTTCTGCTCTCTGCCTGCATCTCCATAGTTGCTCTCCACATCGAGGCTTCACTTTGGCAGGGCACTGCGGCAGCAGCAGCTGGTGGGGGAATGGGATGGGATTGAACTGAACAAAAAACGTATGGAAATCAATTTCCATATTTCAAATAAGAACAAAGAAATGTAAAGAGTGCGCTTTTTGAAAGGTATTTCCCAATCATCTCCCAAAAAATGCCGTCCAAGATCCATCCATGGGTCATACATCAACTTCAGTAATGCAAGTTTAAGGGGAAGAATGCTTAGAAATGGATATCGCATTTGGTTTTTGATCTTTTAATGTTTAGAACTTTTTTCTGCATTTGAAAGTTCGCAAGACATTTGATGTTACATTTGATGTCAATAAGGCTAGCTCAACTAAGTATACATAGGTATTTATGGGCCAGCTGTGTCCTTTTGTTCCAAGGTAAGACTATTTCCAGTGCCAGTTTTTATACTGTATACCAAAGGTACGCAGAGTATATTATGTTTGTGCAAAAGTATGCAGCAGCCGGAAAGAAACATCTACATAGGGTTGTCCATATTCGACGGACCCATCTGGCAACGCCATAACTTTTGACAGAGATGTCAGATCGCTTAATGACATACCGCGTTTGAAGCGTCAGTCCAAGCAGATACACGCCACGCGAGCGCTCTGAAATAGTTGAAATTTGCATTCAACAGAACAAGTCAATTGTGAAAACTCAACTCAACTCAAATGAAGCCCATTTCACATTGAATGGGACCGTAAATAAGCAAAATTGCCGTATTTACGCCACTGAAAATCCTCAGGAGATTCAAGAAGTGCCTCTTCATGACGAAAAAGTCACAGTTTGGTGCGGCGTTAGTGCGAAAACGGTCATTGGGCCATGCTGTTACCATCAACCAGGAGCGTTATCGCGACATGATGACCAATTTTGTGATGCCAATTATTCGTCGAAAGCGTATGAGGCAGTTCTGGTTTCAACAAGACGGCGCTCCACCGCACACAAGTCGCATAACAATCGATTTTCTGAAGAAATTGTTTCCGGGCCGTTTGATGTCGAAAAGTGGTGATTTGGACTGGCCGCCTGACTTCTTCTTGTGGGGATATTTGAAGTCAAAGGTTTACGTTAACAAGCCAAGGACCGTAGAAGAGCTCAAGGACAACATTCGTGAAGAAATAGCCGCTAGTCCGGCCGAAATGTTGGCGAAAACGATGGAAAATGCTGCAAAAAGGGCACAATACGCCATCAACGCCAGAGGCGGCCATTTGAGAGATATCATATTCAAAAACTGATGTAAACAAATCTACTTGGAACAAATGAAATGATTAAGATTGCCAACCGCCAAATTTTTATTTGTTTCTTTGATTTTTTAAAAAAAAACATGGGTCCGTCGAATATGGGAGATACAGTCAAGCTCGAAAGATTTGATTTTATCTCAATCTTCGGATTGACATTTCAAGCAAAAGTCGTACTACATATGAGATCAAGTAAATCCAGTTCGAATGAGAAAAACCAACTTCTGACAACGTTTGGGATAATTTTTGTCACGGACATTCCAAATATCTCGAATTTTTTGAACAATATCGAAAGCTTACAATGCTTACAGGCGAATTCTGTTTACTGAGGAGAATATATTCTCTACAAAGGAATCGTTGAACAAACAGAAAGATAGTTTCTTTCTGCATCTGGTTAATGCGATGGTTTGGTGGGCTCACCAAGCTGCCTTTAAATGAAACAACAGTCAAAACTAGGCTGAGAATGTGGCAATCTGATGTTTTGTAAAAGTTTGGCATGCCATTCGATTGACAGAATTCTATGAATTCTCCAGAACTTATGGGTTCATCTGGCCTACAGCCCTGATTTGGCCATCAATGAGCCATATTTATTCCTGCCTGTTTCAGCTAGAGTCTTACCAAGAAAGGATTTTCGTAGTCCTGAAATTAGTTAGCGGGGCAAAACACATACACCACTGTAACACACACACTAACGATTGCACACTGGGACAGAATAACTGAAGACGTGTTAAAACCAATACTCGAGGGTTTTTGGTTGCTCCGATTTCGTTTCTGGGAGTATATTTCCGATTGGTGGGCAGGCAGCTGACTTAAAGAGATAGGGGATAGGATCTCAAATGGGTTCTTGGACGCGTCCGATTTCATTTCTGGGATTATTTTTCAAATCGGTGGGCAAGGGACTGACTTATGGGGAGGGGTAGGGAGGTCAAATTAACAAAATATGAAATGGGGTATCGTTTTATAGGTTTTTAGATGCTCCACTTTCATTTCTGGCCATTTTTTTGCGATCTGATGGAGTCAGCTGATTTATAGGGAGGGCAAATGGGGCAGAATTACCAAAAACTCAAAAGGTTTTTGGGTGCTCCACTTTCATTTCTGGCAAAGTTTTTCAAGATCAAAGGGAGGGGGGCTGACTTATAGAGGGGGACGGCAGGGTTAAAATCCAAAAATATCAAATGGGGTATGGTTTTATAAGTTTTTGCCTGCTCCGATTTCATTTCTGGGACAATTTTTCCAATCGGGGGGCAAGGGGCTGACTTATGGGGAGGGGAAGGTGGGTAAAATTAACCAAATATCAAATGGGGTGTCGTCTTATAGGTATTTCGGTGCTCCGATTTCATTTCTGGCAAAGTTTTAACAATCGGTGGCAAGGGGGCTGACTTATGGAGGGGGGGGACAGGGGTAAATCTTAAGAGAAGCAAACAGGGTATCGTTTGATATGTTTTTATGTGCTCCGATTTCATTTCTGGCAAAGTTTTTACCATCAGTGTGCAGGGGGTCGACTCCTGAGGGGGCGGTAGGGAGGTTAAGTTAACAAAGTGCCAAATGGGATATCGTTTTATAGATTTTGGGATGCTCCGATTTCATTTCTGGCCATATTTTTGCCATCTGGCGGGGAGGGGCTGACTTATGGTGCAGAAAAAACCAAATGGGGTATGCTTTTATAAGTTCTTGGGTGGTGCAATATCATTTCTGGAAAGTTTTTACGAATCAGGGGGAAGGAGGCTGACTTATGAAGGGGAAAGGCAGGGGTAAAATCTTAAAATATCAACTGGGGCATGGTTTTATAGGTTTCCTGGCAATATTCTTCCGATCGAAAGATCATTAAGCCAACCAAGGCAGAGATCCTTCAAAAAAGTTCCACAGAATGTACTCCTAAAACTGGTGCAACTTGGACAGTATTTGGCACACTCTAATGTTACGGGATTCCTTTGCTTGAAACCTTCCCCTTAACCCCACCTGGATTACAATCTCAATCTGCCACTCATTCATTCCCTAATTTCAAGAGCCGCATCGAAACTTTCGTTGCGTTTCAACCAAACAGGATTGAAAATGAAAAATGGTCTCTTAAACTTTGCTGCGCTTTGTTGGCCCCAGTCTACATACATTTGCTCCCCCCCCCCCCCCCCCAATTATCCTGTTGCTTCGCCCCGAAAATACGGGGTTTCACTGTTGATTAGCCAACGAAACGACCAACTTGTGCAACTTCTGGTCATCCATTAGAAACATCACATCATTCATTCCCGTCTGCTAATTGAGTGCTGCCAGCTGTGGCAGGAGCTGCAGAGCTGCTGTTGCAAACATCGAACCGAATGACCATGAAAGTCACAGCCGCGGGCAACCCGCACACTCCGCACCGCCGCGATGCGGACAAGATGACTTTCAATAGGGCGGGCGGGGAAAAAATGGCCGAATGGCCAGCAGAACCAACAAGCAAATGGAATTAGGCGAACATGCACATGAATGGTGAGTGGCAGCAAACAGGGGGCAATGGCAACGGTCCTCCGCCGCGTTCCGTTGCAAAATGCAGTGGCAGGACTCGGGACGCTGTTCCCAGTTCCGAAATCGATGGGATCCAATCGAGGTGATTGCCTGTCTCTGAGTTGGAAAAGTTCAAATCGGTGGGGAGTCTAACTTTTTGACCTTTGGGAAGCTCAGGGAATGCGGAAGCGGCCTGGCCTGGTAATTAGAAGTGCATTTTGGATGGGAATCGGCCAGGTGGGGTTGAATGGGAATTGGGCACCCAAAAGTAGGCAACAGAAAGGACGAATTCTTGCAAAATGATATATATGTATATATATTTTCGTGTATGCATGTGTGTGTGTGCGTGTGTGTGTACATAAATTAAAGTACTTACAACATAAACAAAAAAAAAAAGAGGAGAATATTTTCATTTTTGTCATATAAAATTTCTATAAAACTAAACAAAATCTAAAAATAATAATATTTTGCCAGTTTCAGATCAGGGATTAACCAAGGACGAACCGACCCCGGCTGCTGCTCCCGCTCCCGCGCCCGCGCCCGCTCCTCTCTGTCTCTCCGTCCCCGCCTAAACATTCTCCGGCTCCGGCAACTTGCGCTCACAGCAATGACAGACCAGCGCATTCAATCGCTGCCCAATGGCCGACCACACTGTAATCGACATGGACGACACCTCACAGCTGGAGCCGGCATCGCCCTCATCCTCCTCATTCTCATCCAACTCCTCCTCATCGTGGAGCGCCTCCTCCTGCGTCTGCAGCAAGGCCAGATAGTTGCCCTGATTGGAGAGCGAATTGTTGGTGGTGGTGTCATCGGTGCTCCCCTGTTGTCAAATCTTTGGCGCCGCCTCCGACGAGGAGACACTGGCCAGGCCCAGTTCAATGCTGAGGCTGACCGGCAGGGCCACGCTTGTGGCCCCGGCGGCGGTGGCGGCGGCAGGCGGAGCTGCGGCAGCACCAACCCCCCCACCACCGCCACCGCCGCCGCCACCGCCGCTGCTGCTGTCATCGTGACGCGACGACTTGCGGCTGCTGTCGCCGGAGGAGTAGCGTGTCAGTCCAGCGGTGCGACTGCAGGGCACATCCAGGCTGTAGGCCCGATGGCGATGTGTGATGTTGTGGGCATCGCCTGCCAGCGTGACGCTGGGCGATTGCAGGCTATTCGAAATGGTGCAGCAGATGGCCTGTGGTTTGCCGGCCTCTGGCGTATCGCCGCCGCCCCCTCCTCCTGCTCCAGTTGCGCCCCCCGTGCCGCCAGCCCCGTTGGCATTGTTGTTGGCCCTGCCCGAGCAGGGACTGCTGCGGGTGCTGCCGAACCGTTTGTTGCCCTTGTCGAAGCTGAAGCTAAAGTAGTCCGAGAACTGGCGAAGTCGTGACTTCCAGGAGCTGGTGCCGGTGCTGCTGCTGGGCAGCAGGGCGGCCGCTCGGCTGCTGCTGTCGCTGCTGCGTGTGCTGCCATTGCTGGCCAGGGTGGTCTCCAGCGCTGGGCCAGCACCCGGCGAGATGTTGCCGTTGGAACCCTCGGCCACTGCCGCCTTCTGCTCCTGCTCCGCCAACGACGCGCCGCCGCCGCCGTCCTGCGCCTCGGTGCGCGCCAACAGCTGATGCAGCTGCACGTTGGTGTTGGCATTCGTGTCCGCCGCCGCCGCCGCAGTGCCCGCCGCCGTCTCCATGCGGCGGCCATAGAAGACATTGCTGTCGGAGATCACCTGCGGCAGGTCATCCGACAGGCGGCGATTGTTGCCGGTGCTGTACTGGTCCAGGCTGACCGCCCGGTTGTTGCCGAAGTGGCAGCGGTTGCTGTGGTAGCCATGGATGTTGCCGTACGAGTTGCGCATGCGCTGACCCCCGCCGCTGCTGCACAGCTCGCCAATCATGGAGGGACGCTTCTCGCGCGACGACTTGCGCGAGGTGGAGTGGGAGGACTTGCTGCGGTTGCTGCTGCCCTCGGTGTCCACCTTGAACTTGGAGGTCTTCTCGGCCACCTGCAGCGATACAGAAAGGTAAGTGGTGGTCCGCGTCGGTCAACGGGTGCGTCTCAACTTACATCCACTTCGGTGGCCGTTTCCGAGTCGCCGCTCTCGCTGCCCTCGGGCAGGTCATGCAGCTCGGCGGCCATGCCGCCCGGCTCGTCCACCGAGGTGCGTGAGGCGGACTTCTGTGAGGGAATGCTGCGGCGTGACTTGACACTTATGCCGGAGCCGGAGCGTGGCATTTGCGGTGACACGCTGCCGCCAGCATTCGACTTGTCCAGGGTCAACTTGTCGCCGGTTGTGCCCGGAGTACTCACCGTGGCCGCATTGGAGTCCATGGTGCCGCTGTTGCTGTCCGAGGTGGCGGAGGTGTTGCTGTCGGCCACAGATTTGCGTGTCTTGGTCTGCGCTTCGTTCAGCCGCCTGTAACAAGAGTCAAGAGTCAGGGCGATCCTCGGCCGACGCCCGTCCCTGTCCCTGTCCCACTCACCTGTAGTACTCCAGCGCTATGCGCACCGGTATGATAATCAGCTCGGTCAGCTCTGGCACCAGCTCACCCAAAGCCTCGAACAGGGGCAACAGCACCAGTCCAATGAAACGCACCTGCGAACCCGGCTTGCTCACCTTGTCGGGATCCATGAACGGGGTCACCGGCAAACCCTCCGACTTCTCCGCCGCACTCTGGGCAAAGAACTCCTGCAGCAGACGATCCAGCCAGGGTTCGGCCACATCCATGGGACGCGCCTCATTGGAAATGTCTGCCACCTTGATGAGGATCATGCACAGCTGGGGGAGGGTGGGAGGATGTGAGTGGAGGGAGGCGTGAATAGGGCAGCCGGCTTACCAAATTGATGTGCGCACGATTGCCGTAGTCAAAGGTCGGTGTTATCTCCATGAACTGGGTGAGAATCTCGTTGTGACGGGCCATGTCGGTGGCCAAGATGCAACGGATGATGCCCTCGCGAATGGTGCTGCAAGAGGAAGAGAGGGAGAGAGCGAGGAGTTTGTTAACCACTTTAAGTGTTGAATTTTGCTACGATGTTTACCCAGTTACCCACACACACACACACACCAAAAATAAGCGCATATTTTTCTCCCACATTTTGCCAGAAGAGCTTCAGCAGAGCAGGAGACGATTTGGTAAATGCATTTTGTTTCATTTCGCAGCTGGCTTAAGCATCCACAAGCAGGGACAACACACCTTGTGAAGCCAGGCAGAAACCAGGCAGAAACCAGCCAGAAACTAGGGTATCTCTGGGTATATTCAGGATTTTGAAAGGTGTGGGACTGACATTTTGCAGTCACATGGGGATGGGGTTTAGATTTCCCCTAACAATGCCCTCATTTATATGCTTGCATTTAGTTTTCCACTCAGCCTAGAATTGCAGTGTGCCCATAGCTTTGGTATAAACACTTGAGTGTTCCTCTCTTCCCGAATCCCCCTTACTTCCACCCTCTTCTTTACAAGCGAGCAACAATATTGACCCTCCACAAACATAGTCAGATCTCTGCTGTAAGCCTGCAGACTAAAACGTTCAGTGTGACCGCACATTTATTAGAAGTCATATGGATACAAAACATCTTAAGGTCTGCATTCATTATACTCTGTACCGTAGGTACATAGAGTATTATAAGTTTGTGCAAAAGTATGTAACAGGCAGAAGGAAGCATCTCCGATATCATAAAGTATATATATTCTTGATCAGCATCAACAGCCGAGTCGATATAGCCATGTCCGTCTGTCCGTCTGTCTGTCTGTCCGTATGAACGCACAGATCTCAGAGATGGTAAGAGATAGAGGTTTGACGTGTATGGGACATATGCTTCTTATGTCTGCAGGCAGATCAAGTTTATTTTCAATTTTGGCCACGCCCCCTCCCGCCCCCGCAATTTAGAAAAAACGTCATATCTCCCACAGTTTTGAAGATAGATGGCTTGTTCCTTCTGGACATATTTAGTTATTAGGATAACTTATCGATCCGCCAAAAGAATGAAGAAGATCGGATGAACGGTTTTCGAGTTATGATCAAAAGACAAATTTTCTTGGTACAGAGTATGCTATAGTCGGGCTTGACCGACTTTCTTTCTTGTTTTCATTTCGCAAAGTCTTTTAGTATCTGCTTAAGAGGCCCCACGTCTTGCACTTTTGGGGCAGTAAACCGCATTAGGTTGAGTTCTTTGGAACCATCACACTTAGCAACCGTGATATTTTTGAACCCGTTCGAAATCGGCTATGAACCAGCAATGTATCCAACTTCGTATTACTAATCAACAGATCCAATTTCAAGCCCTTAGCTTAAATAAGGTGCCTTTATACTAAGTTGTGAATGTGAAACAGTAACATGTCTAGTTCTCTATTACCAAGCACCCCTACCAAATTGGAAACATCTCAGATTTGGGCATGAACCACTCTTCAAACGGTTGTATGTTCTTTTTTCCAACTGGTTCCTATCCAACTGCATGTTTCCAAACAATAGTCCAAGTTCAACAATCTTCTGCCCAGCGACTTCATCTGTTCCATGGTTGGTTAAGTGCGACTCACTCTTGAAACAAGAAAGAAAGTCGGTCAAGCCCGACTATAACATACTCTGTACCAGCGAAATTATACGCTTAGCATAAGTTTTGATGCTGCACTAGCAGCTGAAAGCAGCGCTGCTACTGCGCTGCAGCACCGAACAGTCTTTTGCCCATAGCTCGACAACCGTTCAACCAATCTTCAGCATTCCTTTGGCGGTTCGATAAGTAATCCTGATTACTAAATATGTCTAGAAGGAACAAACCATCTATTTTCAAAACTGTGGCAGATATGAGGTTTTTTCTAAATTGCGGAGGCGGGAGGGGGTGTGGCCAAAATTTAAAATAAGCTTGAACTATCTCTTATCTCTTACCATCTCTAAGATTTGAGCGTTCATACAAACCGACATGGCTATATCGACTCGGCTTTTGATGCTGATCAGGAATATATATATACTTTATGGGGTCGTAGATGAGACCTTCAGGCTGTTACTTACTTTTGCACAAACTTATAATTAAGGTACCTATGTACCTTTGGGGTAACCAATTCACAATCTCAGTTGCACACACACACACTACCCGGTGCACCACACCATCAACGTTTTGTCTTAATTTCTGCATTTACATATGCTGCCTAGGAATTCGCAAAACAGCTCTCCCTAGCTGGGCATCAAGACACAAACCGGTTCTGAACTGAACCGATTTCGAACCGCAAACCGAACCGGCTTCCTATCAAAAAAGCTGAACCGAACCTTCTTTCTTCTGGCCAATAAGACTTATTAACTTGAGAATTAGCTTCGCTTTCCTACATTTGTATTTGAAACGACCTTTAAGGCTGACCTGAAAGAAACTTATAGACTTCTTTACCTTCATTCCCTCTTGGCCAGGAGAGTTTTTTTTTCTCATTCCCCAAAAAATGCCAGGATTGAACCACTTTTGAACTCGGTCCGGAGTTACTTGAAGTATAAGCTCACCTTTCTTTTTTGTACATCTTTTCCAAACCTTGTCAAGACTCCCGTCTCAAGTGCCCTCCCCGTTTCTGTTTGGAGGGTAGCACCTGGCAAAATAATGGCAAAATAGTCGTTCAATATACAACAACAGCCCGCCCGCTCCCGACTTGCAGAAAATTGAATTTTTCGTGTCAAGTAGCATTGACGTGGTCGTTGTCGTTGCTCGCCCCACGTAAGCGCATTGGAAATTCAACACCTGCCGCATTTATATGGCAAATAGAGCGACGCATTTTATGCACTCGGTTGACGTCTGTCAGCAGAACAAAACAGTATGAAAAAAAGAGGTGGTGGTGGTGGCGTTTCCTTTGTGTGTGTGCCAGGAAGAGGCAGCTACAAGGACATTCTTAAATTTGCAGTAAAACAGTTGAAAATGTTCAATGACAACACTTTAGCCACAAACTACACACGCTGCCACTTGGGTTAAGCCAATTTTATTACCGGCCGCCGGCCCCCCGCCTACCAAATCCTACACTTATCCGCCGGATCCATTAGACTGCCCGCCTTGCACTGAAACGTCTCGGCAAACTCCGGCAAGTTGCCCAAAACATTGTTCACCCTCTCCCAGTGCGAGGCATGCTGCAACGCCGAGCTGGCCGCCGCCTGTCCACACCAATTCTGTGCAAAGGCGACAAAAAATGTGGCCAATTCCGTTGCGGACGTTGTCTGCCTGCGGCTGAAGGTGTCAAAGGCCAGGCGCAGACCCTCCGTATCTGCGATATTCTCGTTAATCGTCAGGGTGGCATTGCCATACCGGGAGCTGAGGTAGCAGCCGGCACGCAGGCCGAAGCGTATGATGGCCCTGGCCGGCCACTGTCCGCTGGCCAGGCGACCCGATGCATCATAATTGATGCCATCATAGTCGAAGGCGTGCAACAGCTCGTGCGCCAGTATGTAACCCAAGGTGGCCTCCAGGGGTGTGGAGGAGCAGCTGGAGCTGATGAGGGGTGCACGCATCAGGCCCAGGGGCAGCTCAATGGCGTTCTGTTTCAATCTATAGTAGGCATTCGTGTCCAGGGGTCCCAGGCTGTGACCCAGCTCCGACAGCGGCGAGCAGGGCAGCTGCACACACTCGAGGGCAAGGCGCAGCTGCTGCAGCGTCTGGGTCTGCGACAAATGGAGCAGATTCTCATCATAGTTGCTGCCCAGCAGCAGACGATTGGTGGCTGCAGTTGCTCCCCCGCCCGTCAGCGTCAGCGGTAGGATCAGTCGCAGTGCCCTCAGTTTCTCCAGCGCCAAACTCTGTGTGCCGGGGTCCTGCCTAAAGATTTCCGTCTCATTCAGCATACGCTCAAACTGCTGCTTCAGCTCCACAAAGAGCAACTGCACCCGCTGCACCAGCTGCACCTGTGCCTGCTCGTCCTGGCCATGGTACAGCCGCAGCTGCAGTTGGGCCAGCTGACGTGGCATCAACTGGTTCAGCTCCTCCAGGCAGTGCTCTCGCTGCTCATTCAGCGTCATCTCCTCGTGCAAATGCAGGTCAAAGTGGGCGGGGAACTGCACCAGCAGCCAGCTGGAGAGTAGGAACGGATCAGCTGTCTTGAGTAGGCGCTGCAGCCCCTTGAGGTAGTCCATATCCGCCACAATCATCAACTGATCCATTTGGGCCAGCTGCAAGCCTCTCATCAAGGTGCCAAAGTAGTCATCCAGCTGCAACTCCGGCAGCTGTCGCTTCAGTTCGGCCAGGGACATGGGCTCTCGCAGCACCAGGCTCTGTTCGGCCTTCTGTCCCCTCAGTCGCTTCAGCTCCTTCTCAAAGCCCACCAACTGCCCAGCCAAGGCGGCGGCTCTACGCACCCGCAGACCCAACTCCAGCAGCAGATACTTCAGATAACGCTCGTACAGGAACTCCGACTGCTCATCCTGGCCCAAGAGCTCGAATTTCGGGGACAGCATATAGAAAACCTGTTGCTCCGAGGCCTGCCAATTCGCCTGCACCAGCAGGCGCCAGAGTCCCTGGGCTCCATACCGACGCAGCTCCGCATTGGCGCTGGCCGCATCAAAGCTGTGCGAGCTCTGGTTACTCAGCAGTGGCCACTGCACCCGACCACGCTGCAGTGCCTCGGTGTACACGCTCATCGACTGATGGCCCGACATGCAGCTGTTGTAGAACATCACCAGTTGATCCCTCTCCCAGGACTCCTCCAGTTTGGCCTGCTCGAAATGGCCTATGATCAGCTGTTTGTTCAGCGCACGCAATTGGGTGAGCGTATCGCGTGCTCCCAGTGCACGCAGATTGTACGGCACATGCCAGTTGCCGCAGGCATACTCAAAGAAATTCTCACACGGCTTTTTGGTGGTGTCCATACGATCTTCCCTCTGCTGCTGACACACCTCCTCCTGCCCTGTCGGCTGCTCCTGGGACAGGGTTTTACCCTGGACTAACCAGAGACAGCAACAGCTGAGGGCGATAAGCAACTTGTTGAGCAGCATCTTGTGCACTGATCAGGTCTAGAGTCTGGGAGCCCGGCCTGGCGGCGACGCGATAAGCGGGCATACTCGGTGAAGATAAGACAGCAAAGTTTTGCGCAACAAAACGCCGCGATGGAAAGCTGGGCAGACTTGGGTGGCAGTTTTTGTATACCCTTACACCTTGACACAGAGTGCATTGAGTTGGTTCCCCGGCGGAAGCATCGCAGAGTCTATAAAGTGTACGCAGAGTGTATTGAGTTTGTGCAAGAGTATGTAACAGCCAGAGGGAAGCTGCTCCGATCACATAAAGTGTATAGATTCTTGATCAGCATCAACAGCCGAGTCGATATAGCCATGTCCGTCTGTCCGTCTGTCCGTATGAACGCACAGATCTCAGAGATGGTAAGAGATAGAGGTTTGACGTGTATGGGACATATGCTTCTTATGTCTGCAGGCAGATCAAGTTTATTTTCAATTTTGGCCACGCCCCCTCCCGTCCCCGCAATTTAGAAAAAACGTCATATCTCCCACAGTTTTGAAGACAGATGGCTTGTTCCTTCTGGACATATTTAGTTATTAGAATAACTTATCGATCCGCCAAAGGAATGAAGAAGATCGGATGAACGGTTTTCGAGTTATGATCAAAAGACAAAATTTCTTGGTACAGAGTATGTTATAGTCGGGCATGACCGACTTCTTCTTTCTTGTTTTCGTTAAAATTCTTGGTTGAAGTCTTGTGGCTTAAGTCTATGAGCACCACTGTATGTAACATCCAGAAGGAAGCATCTCCGACCCCATAAAGTATATATATTCTTGATCAGCATCAACAGCCGAGTCGATATAGCCATGTCCGTCTGTCCGTCTGTCTGTCTGTCCGTATGAACGCACAGATCTCAGAGATGGTAAGAGATAGAGGTTTGACGTGTATGGGACATATGCTTCTTATGTCTGCAGGCAGATCAAGTTTATTTTCAATTTTGGCCACGCCCCCTCCCGCCCCCGCAATTTAGAAAAAACGTCATATCTCCCACAGTTTTGAAGATAGATGGCTTGTTCCTTCTGGACATATTTAGTTATTAGAATAACTTATCGATCCGCCAAAGGAATGAAGAAGATCGGATGAACGGTTTTCGAGTTATGATCAAAAGACAAAATTTCTTGGTACAGAGTATGTTATAGTCGGGCTTGACCGACTTTCTTTCTTGTTTAAGGTTGATTCGTTCTAATTTTAAGAAAAAACTGTCTAAAAACTGTCTGGAAAATTATTGAAGGAATTACATTTTTTAAGTGGAGGGAATATTGAAATACAGAGTATGAAAAACCTGCTGCCAGGGCCATAAAATTTCTAGAATATGTCATGAATCCAAGTAAAGGTCCACTGTAGAACCTAAAAGAGTCCTCCCTACCGAACATCAATGCAAGCAAAAGACTTGCAATTGGAGGATGTGCTCCAATACACAACCGTTCAACTTCACCAGCTAAAAAATGTAAAATTGTTGTACAAAGTTGATTAATATTCATCAATGCTAACAGAACAAACATTGAATCAACCGGATAAGCAAACAACTTCAACATGACAAAAGGACCGCAAGCGAAGGCATTAAAGCGAACAGAGAAAGCCCAAGGCAAATGAACTAGGAAAACCAAAAGGCCGAAGATGCAAATGAATGACTGGGCGGACACGTTTGTTTGTTTGCCAGCTTTCTTCTGCATCTCCCCGCATCTCTTTTATCCATTTCATTCAGACCGACGGACAGACGTACTACGTATGCACCACAAAGCGTGCTGGATGAGTGTAAACTTGACTCTCCGCTTTATTCAAAGCTGGCTAGAGGCAGGATGGGGGGTGGGGAGGCCAAGCAACCAGATGAGAGTGGATTTAGTTGAGGAACAGTGGAAGGGTAGCTAATTTGGTTTTACGTGGCGTATAAGTAATGATTAATTGATTACACGTGGGCTTTTACTTTTGCTGTAATCTCTGTCGCTCCCCTCCTAATCTCGATTCCCATTGAAAATACGCTTCTCGGCAGCCCAAGTATTGCATATCAGCTTAGTCAAAGTGCCTGTCCTTGGTATTTATTTTTATAACTTGCCAAGTCTCAAATTAAATTTATGAATGAACGATAACAAAATGAGTAGCAAATGACAAGGACAGTTTTGAAGACAACAGAAGACGTTTTTTCTTGTTTTGTAAAACGATAACAATTGATTTTCTCGTTGAATTATTCTAAGGTAGGGGAATAGTTTGCGATGCATGTGTAAATATGGCTTGATTTGAGAGACCAAGAAAAGAGCTGTTTGCCACCTCTCAACTTAAATTAGCTCTGCTTCACTTTTACTTCAACTAAAATCGTTTGGTATTGAAATAAAGTTTGTCATTGTTTGATGTACTAGCGCTATTTGTGTGGCTTACAGTTGACAGAAAGCTTAGCCAATTAGGATAATGTTTACATAATGAAACCAAAGATTTAGGTGTAATTCTTAATTTGAGTGTCTCTTGCTGTGTTCTGGGGCACAGACCTGTACAGTTTAGTCACCTTTGAATGAAAGATATGTGTATGAGTTGAGATGAGACTTATTGGAAGAGACTTGGCCACAAATAAGAGGAATAGAGTAGAGGGAGAAGCCTTATTATGTTATACTCCACAAGTAAGATAGCTTCCAGCTATGATAAGGAACCAGGTGTCTTGCCTTCGGCCTTCATCTGCAAAAATAACAATTGCCATATCACATTTCAGCCTATAATATGACTATTTTCATATCGGAAGGCTACCATTTACTGCTTAATATATAGACTCGATCATATCAGCTTCATATTTCTACAGATAAAGGCCGATTCGATACTTCAAATGTCCGTAAGATACGAAATATTGTCTTCTTTTTTCAATTTGCAGTGACTAGAGCTATTATTAGTAATCATGCATTGTTGTTGGAGAGCAAACTTATGGTGGCGCTGCGCTGTTATGCAATTGGCAGCTTCTTTGGCACTCTGTGTGACTTGCATTGCTTTGGTAAGCTGTGCAGTTAAACAATTGCTTCCCGCTATTGCATTTCATGCAGTTTTATTCAACTTTTTCACAAGAAAATTGTAAGCAACATTCAATTGCTTTTAAAAACCCATAACAAAACGAGAGCTTTAGTTAAAATCGGCCCTGCCCTAGTTCGATATACCCGTTACTCAGGGGCATTAGAGTTGACTAACCTCTCCCTATGTTTATTAACAGAGCATTAACATTAATTTGTGTATTTCAACATAATGTAAGCAAACAGCGCATGCGGTTTAGATAAGTATGCAACGTTTTTTATAACCTGCATAACTCTGACATTCACTCATCGCTCTTGAATGAAATTATTAAAAATTTGCAAAAAAAACAAGAAAGAAAGTCGGTCAAGCCCGACTATAACATACTCTGTACCAAGAAATTTTGTCTTTTGATCATAACTCGAAAACCGTTCATCCGATCTTCTTCATTTCTTTGGAGGATCGATAAGTTATCCTAAAAACTAAATATGTCCAGAAGGAACAAGCCATCTATCTTCTAAACTGTGGGAGATGTGACGTTTTTTCTAAATTGCGGGGGCGGGAGGGGGCGTGGCCAAAATTGAAAATAAACTTGATCTGCCTGCAGACATAAGAAGCATATGTCCCATACATGTCAAACCTCTATCTCTTACCATCTCTGAGATCTGTGCGTTCATACGGACAGACAGACGGACGGACAGACGGACATGGCTATATCGACTCGGCTGTTGATGCTGATCAAGAATATATATACTTTATGGGGTCGGAGATGCTTCCTTCTGCCTGTTACATACTTTTGCACAAACTTATAATACTCTATGTACCTACGGTACAGAGTATAAAAATTGTAGGAGATATTCTCCTTTTTATACCCTAGCCTGAAAGGGTATTATAACTTTGCTCAGAAGTTAGCAACGCATAGAAATATTCATTTCCGACCCCATAAACTATATATATATTCTTGATCAGGGTGACGAGCTGACTCGATTGAGCCCCGTCCGTCCCTCTATCCGTCTGTCTGTTTGTTTCTATGCAAACAAGTCTCTCAGTTTTCAAGCTGTCGAGCTGAAATGTTGCACAGAGTCTTCTTTTTGCCGGATCGGATGACTGTATCTTATAGCTCCCATAGGAACAATCGGTCGGAAAACAAGTTTTAGTATGAAAAACTTTTTCTTTTCAATGGAAACGTCTCCAAACTTTGTCTTAATAGGTTTTCTATGCTTCTTTATAATTCTGCCAAGTTTGATGAAAATCGGACAACTATATGGTATAGTTGCCATACAAAAGATAGGTCTGAGAAACTGTCTTAGGCCCGATTTCTCAAAGGTTACGGTTAGCCAACCACCGGTCAGATTTGTTAGTCAAGATGACGAGCGGTTAAGTCATTTGGTTTTCTCAGCAGCAGTTTCGCCTGATATCGGCAAATGCCTATCGCTGCTTCAGTGTGACCATACTGTTTGACAAAACTAACGAGTAGACAGCTGACTCGGTTTGGTTTGTTTGTTATACTCTGTACCGTAGGTACATAGAGTATTATAAGTTTGTGCAAAAGTATGTAACATCCAGAAGGAAGCATCTCCGACCCCATAAAGTATATATATTCTTGATCAGCATCAACAGCCGAGTCGATATAGCCATGTCCGTCTGTCCGTCTGTCCGTATGAACGCACAGATCTCAGAGATGGTAAGAGATAGAGGTTTGACATGTATGGGACATATGCTTCTTATGTCTGCAGGCAGATCAAGTTTATTTTCAATTTTGGCCACGCCCCCTCCCGCCCACGCAATTTAGAAAAAACGTCATATCTCCCACAGTTTTGAAGATAGATGGCTTGTTCCTTCTGGACATATTTAGTTATTAGAATAACTTATCGATCCTCCAAAGAAATGAAGAAGATCGGATGAACGGTTTTCGAGTTATGATCAAAAGACAAATTTTCTTGGTACAGAGTATGTTATAGTCGGGCTTGACCGACTTTCTTTCTTGTTTTTTAATGCGATTGGTTGTTGCTGCTCATTGTTTTGCGGAAAAGTTGACAAAAATCCAATGTTCCGCCTCATCGAATTGCATTTCCATTGCGTGGAGTTGAAAAATTCGTTTATTCATAAACATTTTGTTGTGCAGCAAATATTAAAATAAACAAAGCAAGTGTGCGGCCAGCTGTTTGTATATCGATACAAAATATCGATCGAAGTTGACCGGTGGATGAGCAGCGGTTAAGTTTGTTCCTCCGGTTACGCCACACACATCATGAGGCACTCAAATTCGGTTAAACTGCCTGTCAAGTTGACCAACCGGACATTGAGAAATCGGGGCTTAGTTGGAAAAACGTTTTTGTTTTTAATGGTAGCAAGCTTTTACAAGCTTTTACCTAATTTAACAAATTGTTGTCCAAATCGGCTGACTATTCATATAGTCGATCGATCGGAAAAAGGGAAAAAAAAGAGTATTTTTTGAAAATATTTAAGCGAGCACTAAAAACTTTGGCACAGACAAAGTTAGCTTAGCTCTCTAGTCATCCGAGGTCTAGGTGTTCCAACTGACAGACGGACAAGCTTATATGGACTATATATAAAGTTTATGGGGTCGGAGATGCTGCCTGCTGCCTGTTACATGCATTTGCACGACTTTTGGTTAAATACCTAATCCATTGACAGTGTCTGGTCACACTGCTGCAGCGATAACAATTTATCGATAGTCTTAGGCTTACAATCAACTGGACAGCAAACGGAAATACAGATAAGGAAAGTAATTGGGGCATTTTGGTTGCATTTGGTTCAGCATTGGCTCGGAACTAAGTGAGTTTCGTTGACTTAATTAATGTTTGTGCCACACAATGTGCGGCACCTTGCAAATGCATGCAAATTAATTAATATCTATTCAACCACCAACTCGCACACACACACACACACTCCTCATGTGAATTGAGATTTAATTACTAAAACAAAGCAAATATGTGGCACCGAACTGGCAGGATTAGCAAGGCTCAAAACTCGACTGATTGCAACCATTCCCAACTCCCAACTCCCAACTCAACCCAAAGAAATCTACAGAATGTGCACTAATTAAAGGAGTTGATGCAGGGATTATCCTTATTTGTATGCAGAAGGATTTGATGATGAATGAAAGTTTGGCAACTATTATGCGCTAATTATGAGATGCGCAAACTAATTTGCCCCCTGCGATTCGCTTTTGATGATTTATTTTTGGGTGTCTGCGAAGCAGCTGGTCTTAAGTTTCCCCGCCACCGTCGTTGCCCTTCGTTGCCCTTCGTTAGTTTTATGCTGGATTTTGATTGAATTTTTTTCATGCCGCCCCCTACCCCCCCTGCCACACTGCGCACGGCCACAGCGTTGCCTGGCATCCCCTCTTGATTATAATTAAAATGTTTACATTTTTCATATTAATTACAAAACTTTGCATATAATTTGCCTCATCAAAGCGAAAGTCTTGGTTATTAAGCTGCTGTTGCTAGTTTTTCCTGATTTTTGAGGGGGGTGGGGGGGGTGTAGTTATCGGCGCTTAAGTGGCGGATTGAATTGCAGCCAATTGGCTGCCCAGGTGCAAGGTGGTGAACCATCCATTAAGCAAGTATTCGCTTTCATTTCCACTTGCATTGGTTGGACTTGAAGTCAAGTGGGGTTTTTGATACACAGATCAATCCAAGGGCAGGCTTACAAACAAGGTGACTTCACTGCTTGGGTATGACAATTTCCCCCTGGTAAAAGGGGCCAAATCAATCTAAAACCTCTGTCTAACCTTGATGTGAGCTTCAAAGCACAGCCACTATGATCTTTCACTAGAGAGCCAACCAAAATGTGAACAGCCTTGACAAAACCAAAAACAGAAACAGCCGAAATGTCGCTAAATTGTTGAAATTCGCCTTAAAAAGGCTTAAAATGACTTCTTATAATAATACAGAAATTTTCTAAAATAAAGAACAAATTTTAATTTTAGCTAGACAATATTTTTTCTTAATTGTGGAAAAACGTTTCTAGATTTTGGAAAGCGAATGAGAAGAACATAGACAGAAGGGGAGGAACGATGGGATATTTTCTATCAATTCTTTTACAAAAGTCTTCTTTTTGAAAATCACATTAAACTTAGTCTAAACTTAGCCTTGTCTGGGACTTGAACTTGGAGCCTCGGGAAAACCTCAAAACGAAAGGCATCTCAGCGCATTCGACTATCAAGCACTCGCGTGGGTCAAAGTGAGCAGTCAAATGCTAAGCATTCAGCTGCATCTTTTAGATTCCGAAAGCAGGGAACTTGTGCTTGAGAATTGCAAGCGGTGTTTTTATACTCTGTACCGTAGGTACACAGAGTATTATAAGTTTGTGCAAAAGTATGTAACATCGAGAAGGAAGCATCTCCGACCCCATAAATTATATATATTCTTGATCAGCATCAACAGCCCAGTCGATATAGCCATGTCCGTCTGTCCGTCCGTCTGTCTGTCCGTATGAACGCACAGATCTCAGAGATGGTAAGAGATAGAGGTTTGACATGTATGGGACATATGCTTCTTATGTCTGCAGGCAGATCAAGTTTATTTTCAATTTTGGCCACGCCCCCTCCCGCCCCCGCAATATGGAAAAAACGTCATATCTCCCACAGTTTTGAAGATAGAGGGCTTGTTCCTTCCGGACATATTTAGTTATTAGGATAACTTATCGATCCGCCAAAGGAATGAAGAAGATCGGATGAACGGTTTTCGAGTTATGATCAAAAGACAAAATTTCTTGGTACAGAGTATGTTATAGTCGACCGGCTTGACCGACTTTCTTTCTTGTTTCATATGTTTTTCTTTAATTTTAGTCTATTAGCTGATTCTTTTATCTGCCGAAAGCAGAGAACTTGAACATGAGCATTACAAGCGGTGTCTTGTGTATCATTTTTTTAAATTTTAGAACAGTTTTCTATACAAATTTTCATATATTTTCGAATTTCTGAAGTATTTTTCTTAATTTGAGAAATATTGTTTCACAAAACAAGCTTAGTTCAAGTTAAAATTCGACCTTGAGGCTGATTTCCCGAACTTTACAAGCAAAAGAAGCACTTTTAAAATGTTTTCACTTCTGAATCTAAATCAAGACTTTAATTTAAGTTAGTTTTAGGGTAAACATCTAGCAAAACTAACCTAAACTTAAGACAAACTTAACCGAATTTCTAAATTTGAGAATTTGTTTATGAAAAGTTTCAATTTTCGTATTATGCTTTCAAAGTTTAAGAAAACAAGAAAGAAAGTCGGTCAAGCCCGACTATAACATACTCTGTACCAAGAAATTTTGTCTTTTGATCATAACTCGAAAACCGTTCATCCGATCTTCTTCATTCCTTTGGCGGATCGATAAGTTATTCTAATAACTAAATATGTCCAGAAGGAACAAGCCATCTATCTTCAAAACTGTGGGAGATATGACGTTTTTTTTAAATTGCGGGGGCGGGAGGGGGCGTGGCCAAAATTGAAAATAAACTTGATCTGCCTGCAGACATAAGAAGCATATGTCCCATACATGTCAAACCTCTATCTCTTACCATCTCTGAGATCTGTGCGTTCATACGGACAGACAGACAGACGGACAGACGGACATGGCTATATCGACTCGGCTGTTGATGCTGATCAAGAATATATATACTTTATGGGGTCGGAGATGCTTCCTTCTGGATGTTACATACTTTTGCACAAACTTATAATACTCTATGTACCTACGGTACAGAGTATAAAAAGTGTCTAAAAACAAGAAATTTTCTTCAAATTCAATTTCTAAAAACTAGATAATAGACATTTTTGTGAGAGTACAGAAAGTAGAAAGAAATACAGAGGCAAAGAGAAGCGACTACTGCACACAGCGTCAAATTTGGAACCTAGTTCCCGGATTGAGAGAGAGAGAGAGAGAGAGAGAGAGCAATGTTACCATCTGTTTTTACAGACGGTTCGACAATTTAGCGTCAGCAAGCTTGCCTGAATACCCCGTTGCATTATGTTTATCGTAATGCAATGGGCCGATCTGGGTGATCTCTCTGCCTTAGCCTTACCTAACCAGTGTTAGGTAGTGTTCTAGTTTTAAGACCATACTCTGTAGTTCGGCTGCACCGGTGCACCATTAGCGGCGATTCCCTTTACTCTTTGTAGTGAGCACTTGCCACCAGACTAACTACCTAACTGCATTATCGGGGTCCAGTGAGTGTGGTGATAGTTTTATGTATGTCACCAGCGCTGTGATGCATTACCTGTCGTTAACGAGGGACTGACGCCTTGTTAACTACCAAGTCGTTGTCTTGACACCAGCAAAGCTACTAGGTCGTCAGCCGAAAGGTATTACAAAAGTAGGCATAATAGTTTGTCGATAGTTTTCTTTGTTTCCTAAACAATAAACGATAAACTTTATGTTTTTCACTTATCGATAAACTATCGCTTTAAATGAAATGTGTGATGCACTGTATGAACGACTGATTTGAATGTCAAATGCAATTTCAATTGGAGTCTTCGCTCGATATCGATTAGTTATCGATAATTATCGATGGCGACTCTACCATAAAGCTCAGGGTGTCAGGGAGAATACAGAATGGAGCCGTACGGCTTCCCCCCGGTACTTGAGTATCTTCGGTTGCCAATCCTCTTCACATTTATAATATTCCACGGAGCGAAGGTGCGTCTCATGCTGATCCTTCCCAGAGTTCAATCCCGAGTTCATTACAAATGCATCAGTTGGCAACACAGTGATCCTTCGTCATTTGTTGTGGCACAAAAAATGTATTGAAAGTTGTGAATTAAAGAAGCCATCCTTTCGATTCCATCCTTTCGGTTCACATTTCTATCCAGTATCCTGTCCTCATGGCTGATCTCCCTGCTACGTTTGCAATTTGGGCAACAGAAAATAAAAAACACAAAAATGTGTGTACTAATCCCATTGGCCCGGCCCCCCTGGCTGGGGTATAAAACGGCACAAATTGTTGCGGGGCAAAAATACGCCCCCCCCCCCCCCCCTCCCGGGGGTGTGTACATGCACGCCCCCGCGACGACCCACCACATACATTCACATCCATTACGGTCGTTCCCGAAAAATGGCGGTTGTCCGCAATCAAATGAAATGCAGCCACACGGAACACAGTTTGTTGTTCTGGGTCCCTGCCCAGAACACACACACACACACACACAGAACGGTTGCAATTGGAGTGGCTGGGGGGGAGGGACGGCGGTGGTTGCAACTGGTTGTCGTTAAACATGGTTGCACTAGTATTTTCCAAACATTGTTGCAACCGAATAATGCCTAATAATCGGCCAGACAGCTGGCAAAGTGCATAAAATGTTTACGAGCGAGCATATGGCAGCATGTCCAAGTTTTGCCATCAACAAACCGGAAAAAAACAACAAAAATATAGTAAATAAATATGCCCTTAAAAGTATGCAAGAGTTTCTGCAGGCAGACAAACTTGGCCAAGCGGAGGAAGGAAGCTGCGCCAAGGGCGCGCGTTTGCTGTGCTGATTACAAGGTTCATGCTGCTTGGTGGAGCTGAGTATGCTGATGATAATGCTGATGATGTTGCTGTTGCGGCCCCCCCTCCGCCACCACCAACCCACGCAAGTCAAAGTCGAAAACATTTTGCCAGCTAATCCACTTAATTAGTGTTTGCGGAATATTTTGCAATATAAATGCATGCGATGAATGCAAAAACTGCCACGAATATGGCAGGAATTAGAGCACGTGCCAGGGACTTCGCGCCGCAAAGAGGGAGAGAGATATGAATGGTGTGCGTGTGTGTGTGGGTGTGTGAGTGGGTGAGCTGAATGGTTGACTGGTTAGATGCAATCAACAGGCATTTGTGACCTGTGGGTGGTTACTTTGATGAAATGGAAAATCTTGCAAAAGTTTATTACTTTTACTTGAGCTTTAAATTTTTGCTTATTTACAACTGTCGGGGTGTGGGGGGGGGGGGGCAACTACAACTAAACATAAAGCATCCAATGTAAATAGTATTTGATAAGCAGTGTAAGTCCGTTATGAATGGCTGAAAGAGCAAACTGTTTGAACTTTAGCTGGTTTTCGTACTTCTCTCTTCACTTCTCACTTGCTTCCTCTTTTCTTAGATTGTTTGTTTCTTACTTTTTTCCTAATCTCCTTCCTTTCTTCATGCTTCTGTATCTTTTTGCTATATTCTTTGCTTTTGTCTCCTTCATTTTGAAGAGAATTTCGAAGAGAAAGAAGCACTTGATGCTGTAGCTAAGTCGGAATTTTCCATTTCTGATTTCCTTCTGCTTTATTTGTTTGTTCCTCACTATTTTCTTCCATTCGAGGTTTCCTTTCCTTGCTTTCCTTTTCTCTCCTTTCCATCTTTCACCTCTTCTGTCTGCCTTTTGTTCCTCCTTTCTTTCTTGCTGGCTTGTTTCTAGTTTCTTTCGGTCCTTACTAAGGTTTTTCTCACCTTCTTTACTTTTCACTTTGCTTCTTCCTTTCTTCCTTTCCATCTTTCACCTCTTCTGTCTGCCTTTTGTTCCTCCTTTCTTTCTTGCTGGCTTGTTTCTTGTTTCTTTCGGTCTTTACTAAGGTTTTTCTCACCTTCTTAACTTTCCACTTTGCTTCTTTCTTTCTTCCTTTCTTTCTTTCACCTCTTCTGTCTGCCTTTTGTTCCTCGTTTCTTTCTTGCTGGCTTGTTTCTTGTTTCTTTCGGTCTTTACTAATGTTTTTCTCACCTTCTTTACTTTTCACTTTGCTTCTTCCTTTCTTCCTTTCCATCTTTCACCTCTTCTGTCTGCCTTTTGTTCCCTCCTTTCTTTCTTGCTGGCTTGTTTCTTGTTTCTTTCGGTCTTTACTAAGGTTTTTCTCCACCTCCTTAACTTTCCACTTTGCTTCTTTCTTTCTTCCTTTCTTTCTTTCACCTCTTCTGTCTGCCTTTTGTTCCTCCTTTCTTTCTTGCTGGCTTGTTTCTTTCGGTCTTTACTAAGGTTTTTCTCACTTTCCACTTTGCTTCTTCCTTTCTTCCTTTCTTTCCCAACTTGCATCCTTTCTTTCTTCCCGTATTTCTGTGTTTCGTTTCTTTCTTGCTTTGTTCTATCTTACTTCCGTTCTTCCTTTGTTCTTTCTTACTTTTCTTACTAGAACTTTTTCTTTCTTCTCGCATTTCTGTCTTTCTTTCTTCTTTCTTTCCTAGTTTTATATTACTTTCATTCTTTGTTCTTTCTTACTTCTTTCCTTCCTAACTTGCCGTTGTTATTCCCTACTTTCTTTTTTCCTTTTTTGTGTTTTATTGTCTTCCATTCTTTCTTACTATTATTTTCCTTTCTTTCCTCTTGCCTCCTTTCTTTTTTCTTTTCTTTCTTCCTTCTTTTCTTTCTTTATTTTATTTTATCCTTTATTTCTTCTTTTCTTTTTGTGCTTTCTGTGTCTTAAATTATCTTATGTCGTTGCCTTTTCTCCTTTTCTTCTTATTTTCTTATCTTATTTTTTGTTCCTTTGTTCCTTCTTTCATCTTGTTCTTCCATTATCCCTTTGTTGATTTCCTACTCCTTTCCACATCATTTCTTTCCAGCTTATATTCTCTTAGATCACATTTTCCCTACGCTCCTTCCTTAACCCTTCTTCTTCACTTTATGTGGCAGCTTGCTTTGATTTTTTCTTTCCGCCCATCATCATTGATTCCTTCTCTTGTTTCATTCCCATTAAATTTGCGTTTCTTTTTCCTTTCTTTTTCCACATCCTCCTTCTTTTCTGCTTCATATCTTTTGTATATCTCCGTTCTTTCTAATTCCAAACTTTCTTTATCTTTTCTTCTACTTTTTCTTTTACCCTTCTTTTCTCCCTCCTTTCTACTTTCTTTCGTCTTACTTATTTCGGCAAGCTATTCTCATTCTATCCTTCTTTTTATCTGCTTGATATATTCTTTTCCATTCGTTTCTCTTTCCGACTGTTACCACTTTACTTTTCCTTCAGCTTTCCCTCATTAATCATTAATTACTTTTCTCCGCCTTGATTCATGCATCAGCTGGCTTTTCTCTTTTCGCCTTCTTTTTGCCTTGCTTCTTCATTTACCGCATTTTCGTCTTCTAAGTTTTAAGTTAGTCTTCAACTTTTCTTCCTTTTTTAAATTCTTCTTCCTTCAAATTATTGCTTCTTCTTAATTCAGTCTTTCTTCTTGGTTCCTTCTTTCAAATTCTTACTTTCCTTTGTCTTTCTTGTTCGTTCCTTCTTCCAAATTATATATTTTTCCTTTGTCTTTCTTCTTCGTTCCCTCTTCCAGATTCTTCCTTTTCATTGTCTTTCTTCTTGGTTCCTTCTTCCAAATTCTTCTCCTTTCCCTAGACTTTCTTCTTCGTTCTTTCTACTTTCACCCACCTTCCCTCTTGCTTTTCCTTTCTCCCTTCTTTTGCTTTCTATCTTCCTATTGCTGCCTTCCTCTTTTCACATTTTGTGCTTCGTTTTTTACATTTTCTTTTTGTTCTTTTTGCTCCTTACATTCTCTTATCTCTTTCCATTTACTCTTTCTGCTTACTTTCATTACAGCTTATTATTTATAGCATTGCTTTGTTCTTCTGACTTTCTTCTGTCTCCACTCGCAATTCCTCCATTCTTCCTCCTGCATTTCTCCATCATTTCCCCTTGTCCTTGTACTTGCTTTCTTCTTTGCCTCATCTACTTCCTTCTACTTTCGATTCTTTCGTTTCCTTAAAACTACCTTCCTAACTTTATTGCTGATTTTGCTTTCCCTTCTTCCCCTTTGCCTATTTTTCTGCACCGCTCACCTCACACCCGACCTCACCTTTCATTCCTCCAGTTTTGACACCCAATCAATTAATTGCCTTGAGCCACCCATTAAGCCTTCTTATTATTTTACGGGTTAAACGGTCGGAGCTCAATCCTTAATTCGGTGGAATTTGCTCACAACTTAATCTTCGTTTAAGGCAACTATCGCATTTTGCAGCAAGGAGCAACAAGGACCAAGGCCTTGGCTGGCCGAGCTTTTAAAGCTTTCGCTGGCTTCCTTTTCATTTTCGTTTTCGTTTTCATTTCCATTCTCATTCTCATATTCTCCTCTTTTTCAGTTAAATACCAAATCGATACACTTTACCGTCCGTCCGTCCGTCCGCTCGTCCGGCACAGCCCAACCAGGTGGTCCCCGCACTGCAGATGGTAACTGTTAATTACCACGGCAATGGGCCGACGTTTAATGCAACGCCATTTGGTACGTGCCGCGCATAAAGTGGCCCCCGTAAAGTTGGCTATTAATTGCCCCGCGGACTGGCCAATGCATTAACAAACGGAATGGCGAACGGGGGATGCGTGGATGTGTTGCACTTACTTGAAGGTGTCACGGCTAAAGTTCTTGAATATATTACACTCGGGATGCTCCAGCAAGCGGAAGGCTATCGAACAATGATGATTCTCCAGCGGCGAGATGTCGTTATACCTGGAAATGGAATGGAGACGGCAGGTAAGGGCATGGCGGGAAGTCTGTCTAATGGGGGGCGTACTCACCTGAGTGCTAGCTCAGTGCGTGCATTAATCTGATAGATGTTGTTGTAGCCGGGATGGTCTAGATCATGACAAATGCAGGACACCAACAGTATGAGACATTCCAAGTCGCCCAAACGGCACAATAGATTCGCCTGACGGGTGATGGCGTACATCTGTGGTAGGGGAGGGAGTAGGCAAAAATGTAGCATACTTTTCAGCGTGGCTCAAATATTTTGTGAAAATGGCCATACAGACGCCACAGACACGCAGCCAGCTCTGTGTGGGATTCCCACACAGAAAAAATAGGAGCGGAGAGGAAACCAATGGAGATTTGCTGACCCAGGGTACGGATGTCATGGCGGGGTCTAACAATGGAGTCAACAATGGAGTCAACAATGGCTGGCTGGCTGGCTGGGTGGGTGTTGCTGCCATTTCTTTGCTTTCTTTTTGGGTGGGGTTTTTGTAGTAGTTGTCAGACCAACTAAGCTGGAAAATGGCTCACACGCACACACACACTCGCACTCGCACTCGCACTCGCAGTTGGTACATATGCGAGGATGCGCGTATTTTACAATTCAATGGACGGCCATTTGCATAGGCGGAACATATTTGTATGCATGTAATTTGCATGTGTGTGTGTGTGTGTGTGTGTGCGAGGAGTCACAGCAGGATGCAGGACATGACAGGCAAGCCGTTAAGCGGCTTTTGCTCCATCGACAACAACAACAACAAGAACGAAACGCATTCGAAAGAACGCAAAGTCAAAAACAAGAAAGAAAGTCGGTCAAGCCCGACTATAACATACTCTGTACCAAGAAATTTTGTCTTTTGATCATAACTCGAAAACCGTTCATCCGATCTTCTTCATTCCTTTGGCGGATCGATAAGTTATCCTAATAACTAAATATGTCCAGAAGGAACAAGCCATCTATCTTCAAAACTGTGGGAGATATGACGTTTTTTCTAAATTGCGGGGGCGGGAGGGGGCGTGGCCAAAATTGAAAATAAACTTGATCTGCCTGCAGACATAAGAAGCATATGTCCCATACACGTCAAACCTCTCTTACCATCTCTGAGATCTGTGCGTTCATACGGACAGACAGACGGACGGACAGACGGACAGACGGACGGACGGACAGACGGACATGGCTATATCGACTCGGCTGTTGATGCTGATCAAGAATATATATACTTTATGGGGTCGGAGATGCTTCCTTCTGGATGTTACATACTTTTGCACAAACTTATAATACTCTATGTACCTACGGTACAGAGTATAAAAATGAATTATTGAACAACTGGGATGGTGGGCGTGGCCAAACACTTTGACTAATTTGCAGCCAAATGGTCAAAGTGCATCTGGCATTGCACTTGATTTCCCCAGCTCAGCTCCAGGGGCGGGGATGAGGGAAGGCGCTGAAGTGCGTCTGTGTTTGTTGACAATGAATTTAGATAAACTTGCGAAATTCGAAATGCAAACAGCATTTGCATTTGCATAAATTTTGTAGCACCCCCCCCCCCAATGCCTTCCCCTAACCCTTGGAGATTTCATTTTCACACCCCGGCCCGGAACGGCCAACCCCACCCACCGCACGCATCGCCTGCTTAATGCCAAAGTAAACGCAACGGCGGCAAAAGTTGTGCAACAACTTTTACCAGCAGCCCCCCTTTCGCCACCCCCCACTACTTCCTTCTCTGGCACTGCAAGTTTGCTGCGCAGCAAAGCGCAAAGCAAACTTTACGCTGCTTTTGTATTTCAAAAAGCTTCAATTGAACGCTGTTGAAATTCCTTAAGGGTCCTGCAGGCAAGTCATTTTCATTTGCAGCCAATGCCACTGCCACTGCCACTGCCACTGCCACAGCACGGGGCAGGAGGAGGTGCAGCAGGGCGGGCGGGCTCCTATTCGTAATTGCAAAGGTTTCGCAGCAGACAAATTAAGTTGGCTCAGCGTAAGAGAAAGCAACGAGACGCAACTTCATTCCACCTGGTCTCACCCCCACCTGGGTTCAAATATCAAATGCGATTCACCTTAAATGGCTGGCCGCATTAGCTTTAAGGACTGTGGAGAGATTAGCCGTGTGGAGGGGTGGGGCAGGGGGGGTGAGGCGCTCTGTTAATGGTCCACGCATAAATGACACTCAAATTGGTTCAACTGCAGCAAGAAAATCCTCAACAACGAGCACTTAAATTAGCCAAGAAAATAGAAAAGAGCTGCCACGTTTTGGTTAAAACGTAAAAGTAAATAAAGTCTCGTTCTCATGTTTGCCAAGGATCAATGCTGAAAGGTTAACACAAGCTGACAGCTTTTAAGAACAAGTTCTAACAAATGAACTGTTTAAGTTTTGAAATAATCTCTAAATAATCTTGGAGAACATTTCGCAACCCAGAGAGAGTTTTCAGGTTACGCTCTTAGCTAGATTCGAACGATTTGTATTGATGTGAATCAGGGTCAGGTCTGGATTCAACTAAAGTTATCAACAGAGATTACTGAAACCGAATAGCAAAACCTTTGCTAACTGCAGAATACAAGGTCACTTTTCCTTAACGTTCGTAATCTGGTTAACTTAGTTTAAGCTCTGAGACAAACCGCTTGGCTCAGAACGTGAAGGTTGTGAGGTTATTAACTATATTTGCAGCTTCTTTACAGCTGAACGCTTAAACTGACCCTGACTTAAGTGTCATGTCAAACTAGAAGAAAAGGTGAGCTCTTCTAGGTCAAAATTTTGGCCGTTTGGGGAAACAAAGTTGATTTTTCTGTTTAGAAACTGTTTAACCTTAGCTCTAGCCTTCTCTTTTGTTGTAGAGCACGAACTGTAGACATCGTCTTAGCGTTTAGTTAACAGGACTAAGAGCCATGATCCTAATTTAATAAGTTTTTGAAGTAAAACATGTTGGAATTCGGTACGGGAGGTTTTCGAGGGACTTAACTTTGATTTCAGCTTCGGTGGACTGAATATCAAGAACTTAGTATCAACTATTAAGTACCGTGTGCTTGGCATCGAGTTCTTAGCATCGAGTATTTGGTAACGAGTACTTGGTAACGCGTAATTGGTAACGAGTGTTTGGTAACGAGTAATTGGTACCGAGTACAGAGTATCGACAGTTTAGTTTTGAGAGTCGAGTACTAAGTGTATTGTACTTAGTTTTAACAAGTTCTTAGCATCGAGTATTTGATAACGAGTAATTGGTAACGCGTATTTGGTAACGAGTATTTGGTAACTAGTATTTGATAACGAGTACAAAGTATCGACTCTTTAGTTTTCAGAGTCGTTTACTCAGTGTTGAGTACTTAGTTTTAAGAAACAAGATCTTAGCATCGAGTATTTGGTAACGAGTATTTGGTAACACGTACTTGGAAACGCGTATTTGGTAACGAGTATTTGCTAACGACTATTTGGTAACGAGTATTTGGTAACGAGTACAAAGTATCGACTCTTTAGTTTTCAGAGTCGGGTACTCAGTGTTGAGTACTTAGTTTTAAGAAACAAGTTCTTAGCATCGAGTATTTGGTAACGCCTAATTGGCAACGAGTATTTGGTAACGCGTAATTGGTAACGAGTATTTGATAACGAGTATTTGCTAGCGAGTATTTGGTAACGAGTAATTGATAACGAGTAATTGGTAACGCGTATTTGGTAACGAGTATTTGGTAACGAGTACAAAGTATCGACTCTTTAGTTTTCAGAGTCGTTTACTCAGTGTTGAGTACTTAGTTTTAAGAAACAAGATCTTAGCATCGAGTATTTGATAACGAGTAATTGATAACGAGTAATTGGTAACGCGTATTTGGTAACGAGTACAAAGTATCGACTCTTTAGTTTTCAGAGTCGTTTACTCAGTGTTGAGTACTTAGTTTTAAGAAACAAGATCTTAGCATCGAGTATTTGATAACGAGTAATTGATAACGAGTAATTGGTAACGCGTATTTGGTAACGAGTATTTGCTAACGACTATTTGGTAACGAGTATTTGGTAACGAGTACAAAGTATCGACTCTTTAGTTTTCAGAGTCGGGTACTCAGTGTTGAGTACTTAGTTTTAAGAAACAAGTTCTTAGCATCGAGTATTTGTTAACGCCTAATTGGCAACGAGTATTTGGTAACGCGTAATTGGTAACGAGTATTTGATAACGAGTATTTGCTAGCGAGTATTTGGTAACGAGTACAGAGTATCGACTGTTTACTTTTAAGAAAAGAGCACTGAGTGTTGAGTACTTAGTTTTCAGAAACAAATACTAAGTATCGAGCACTTAGTGTCGAGTTCTTTATTTGGAATCAACGACTGAATATCGGGTATTTGGCAACAAGTATCGAGTATTGATTATTGATTTGGTGACGAGTATTTGCTAACGACTATTTGGTAACGAGTATTTGGTAACGAGTACAAAGTATCGACTCTTTAGTTTTCAGAGTCGGGTACTCAGTGTTGAGTACTTAGTTTTAAGAAACAAGTTCTTAGCATCGAGTATTTGGTAACGCCTAATTGGCAACGAGTATTTGGTAACGCCTAATTGGCAACGAGTATTTGATAACGAGTATTTGCTAGCGAGTATTTGGTAACGAGTACAGAGTATCGACTGTTTACTTTTAAGAAACAAGTACTGAGTATCGAGCACTTAGTGTCGAGTTCTTTATTTGGAATCAACGACTGAATATCGTGTATTTGGCAACAAGTATCCAGTATTGATCATATAGTTTTGTGTGTCGAGTACTCAGTATCGAGTAACTATTATCGAGTACTTAGCAAGGAATACTAAGTAACGAGTTCTTAGTATCCAGATCTTAGTGCCGTGAGTAGTGAGTATCTTGTATACACACAAAAACTTACATTTTGTTAAGTACTGAGTATTGAGTTATTGGTAACGAGTTCTAAGTATCGAGTAATTAGTATTAAGTCCTTAGTAGCGAATTCTTGGTATCGAGTACTAAGTATTGAGTACTTTTTAACAAGTTCTTAATATCGAGTTCTTAGTATCGAGTATTTAGTATTAGGTCCTTTGTATCGAGTCACTAGTACTGAGTATTGAGTATACACATTCTGATGGTTTTACTTCAATGCCGAGCTTTGAAGGCTCACTCTTGCACTTAAGAGCAAAGCGTTCTAAAAACAACAACATACAAGAGTGTATTATTTCAGTACAGGATCTGGGGGTATTGTTTGATCACAAGCTTTGCTTCAACGACCATATCTCAGTCATATCCAACAATGGTAAGCGTTTGCTGGGCTTCGTGAAGCGTTGGTCAAGGGAGTTTGTTGATCCATACACAACACATGGCGTCTTTAGAGTATTGCTCGTGTAATTATTATAAGGTTATACTGAAATCGGTTCGAAAACAGTTTCTTCTTTTTGCGCTGAGAGGCTTAAACTGGCATATTTAGATAGGCCAAGTCTTTGGAACTTGCCTACTCTTAAGGAGTTCGACATAACAAATGAAGTCCCAGCCGTCTTTAGCAACATTATCAATCAAGTATTCCAAGAAAAGAATGCAGAATGAGGGAAATATAAGTGGATACAATGTTTCGAAAGAGCCTTGGACATTACTTTGTAAAGAGTCCTTTTCGCGGCGGAATCTGACCCAAGCTGAATCTGACCAAATTGTGTGTCGATGAAGGACTTGGTGATAAGTCTAACACTCGGTTTAGACAGCATATTCACACTTTATTATATATATCCTCTCAACAACGCACTTGTCCCCTCACCAGCTCGCTCTTCCACTCAGACCCTCTACTTTCACCACCCTTCAGACCGCTGCAACCAAGGCCATGTCAAGATTTACAGCTCTGTCACGCTGCCTCTGCATCTTTCACTACATCTGGCAGATCTCTCCACTGGACTGGACTGGACTGGACTGGATTAAAGTTCGGATGAGATGATTTTTCTGCTTCAGCAGGGGGTCTTTAAGTGGCTTCAACGCGGCGTATACGTAATAACGTGTGGGGTGGGGATGGCATTTCATCAGAGGCATCAAATTACCAAGTGCAGTTGCCTTGCCTTGTTACAATCGTCTTTTGAATGGCAAATTGCTAGAAATTTGGATTTTGGGCTACTATTCATTGCATATGTTAACCAAAATTTAATTTAGATTAGTAATGCTGTGTGCTAGGGGTGAGAGGAGGGGGGAGAGGTGGCTGCTTTGCTTGCTAATGACTTGACAGTCCTTTGGGCCACACACACAGCTAGCTGGTTCCTAATGGGGCAACCGAATCTGAAACCATGAAGGATGTTTACGTGTGCATTATCAGTTTTCACATTCAGCTGAATCACTTGGGTTGTGTAGGGGGGGGGGGGGGGGGGGGCAGCCTAGATGAGGGGCCGCAACAAACCGCTAAGTGAAATATAATATGCCTATCGGATGGTAGTTCCAGTGAATGAATCATGCTAAAGGCGAACTGTTGTCTAGTAGTTTGCGGCAATCGATATTATGTGGAAACTATGTGCGCGGAGGGGGGGAGGCAGGTAGGGAGGGTTGGTAAACGTCGCACATAAAAATAAACGAAAGCGCCAACAAAGGCGAGCACATGGCAAGGACTATTTATAGCAGCCAAGACCATCCTCATACAAAAGAATGCCAGAAAATAGCAACACTTTTGGCCCACACCCCTCTCTCTGCTCAATTGCATATCAAGCATACGCACCGTTGCAGTTTCAATGATTCAAACCCGCCACTTACCATTTGGGCCACACAAAAGCAGTGCCGAAAATTATGAAATGGCACCTCATTGTAGTGCTTGTACACCTCGTACAGCCATTCCCGCAGCGTATCCACCGGTATACTAAACTTCTCAATGAATCCCAGCTCAAGGAACATTGTCTGCATCAGATGGATGACATCGGCATCGCCCCATTCGTATGAATCGAAGGCGGGCAATCGCAGTGCTGCCTTCACCTCGTCCGAGAAGTTGGTATCACAAATTTCCAGGAAGCGACGCTTCACCTCCTGATGCTTTGGTAGACTGCTTTTACGATGCGGTGGGCCCAGCGGGCGCTTGGAGAGACCTGGCGAGAAGACATTTTTATCATTATGGCTGCACAATTTAGGCAAATGTCGAAGGTAAAACAGCAGCAACACACACACACACACACACACACACACACACACAGAGAGGGAGAGCGCTCTGCAGTCAAGCGGAAATCTGTCAGGCTCTCGGCTCTGCCCCGTGCCCGTGCCCGTGCCATTCCCGTTGTCATCGTTCGCAGTGGCAATAAATAAATCAGCAAATTGAAACAGGAAATACAGCTGGGAAGCTGTCGGGACTGGTGTAGCCATGGCAATTTGGATTATTGCAAATGAAGAGCCATAAACAAGCACCGAGAGGGAGCGGGAGCGGGAGCGGCAGCACCGCAACCAAATCAAAGTCCATAACGGATCGACGGAAATACACTCTGGCCAGGTGTAGGCAGCGGGAGCGGACAATTTCAGATGATTTTTGTGTGCCATAGGCGGGAAATTAAATTTTCAATCGGCCGCACGCTCCAATGGCTGAGAATGAAATAGGCAAAAACAACACAAGCAACACAAACGCAATGCCAGAGCCACAAAACTGGGGCGGGGGTTGGGGGTGGCTTGACCAGGTGTGATTCAAATGAGTTTTCGTTTGTGTTTCGGTTGTTCAGAAATGAATTGGTTGGCACCAGAAATGATTGTTTTCCTGCTTCTTCAAATGATGTCAAGATGCAAAATTTGCACATTCACAAAAAGTGTTGCATACTTAAAGGGGCCCCCGAGGGTCAGGACAACGGCCGCGCACGCCCACCATGGGCAGTTTTTACGAAATTTACGTATTTTTGATAAAAGTACATAGAGTATTATAAGTTTGTGCAAAAGTATGTAACATCCAGAAGGAAGCATCTCCAACCTCATAAAGTATATATATTCTTGATCAGCATCAACAGCCGAGTCGATATAGCCATGTCCGTCTGTTCGTCCGTCTGTCTGTCTGTCCGTATGAACGCACAGATCTCAGAGATGGTAAGAGATAGAGGTTTCACATGTTGTCCCATACATATATATATGCTTCTTATGTCTGCTGGCAGATCAAGTTTATTTTCAATTTTGGCCACGCCCCCTCCCGCCCCCGCAATTTACAAAAAACCTCATATCTCCCACAGTTTTGAAGATAGATGGCTTGTTCCTTCTGGACATATTTAGTTATTAGGATAACTTATCGATCCGTCAAAGGAATGAAGAAGATCGGATGAACGGTTTTCGAGTTATGATCAAAAGACAAATTTTCTTGGTACAGAGTATGTTATAGTCGGGCTTGACCGACTTTCTTTCTTGTTCTAGATGTTTTCCTTAAAACTTTTCTAAATTGAAGGCGAATTTGTCCTTTCCTAGTAGGAAAGGTAACGAAGTTTGGTCTTCTTCTCAGTGGCATCCGCCACTCTCCTCTGTCTTGAGCGTGCTGCCACCAGTTGGTCTCACCAAGCTTCGAGATATCTTTCGTCACTTGGTCACCCCATCTCAGCTTCGCTTGTCGTCTTTCATAAATCTTCTGTCACCTGTTTTGCTGGAGCCTGGTCATCCAAACGAGTAACATGTCCTATCCAACGCAGCCGCTCGACAAGATCAGTGTCCCCATAGAGCTCGTACAGCTCACGACTTGGTCTCTGCTGGCGTAGTTTATACTCCATCAGTGGATTAAAGAAGTCGCCTTGTCTGAACCCTCTTTTGGTATCAAATGGTTCGGAGAGGTTTCTTCCTATTTGGAAGGAGCTTTGTGTGCTTCTCAATGTCTTTATGCAAAGTCGAACGTACTTTGCTGGGGCTTCAAAGAACTTTGAACTTATCGGAGTGTCAAAGGCGGCTTTATGGTCAACAACAAAGGTGGTGGGTGTCTTTTTTGGATTTGCGCTAAATATAGTAAGCTTTTGGTAATGTAGAGCTTTCAAAAGAAAGCTGGTTTCAAATTGGAAACTAGCTTTGAAAGTGAACTTTTTTATGTTTAGCTGTGAAATTGAGTTTGTAACTCAACTTTTACCCCCGGGGAATTTATTTTCCATTCGATTGATAAGCAAACAATGTTGAAATTTCATCTAGTGTTCTAATTTTGCCCTGAAGTTTGCAACGCATAGAAATATTCATTTCCGACCCCATAAACTATATATATTCTTGATCAGGGTGACGAGCTGAGTCGATTCCGTCCTCTCAGTTTTAAAGCTATCGAGCTGAAATTTTGCCGAGAGTCTTCTGTTGGCTGCACACTACTAATATGTTGGAACCAACCGGATCGGATGACTATATCTCATAGCTCCCATAGGAACAATCGGTCGGAAAACTAGTTTTAGTATGAAAAACTTGCTTCTTTTCAATGGAAACGTCTTCAAACTTTGCATTCATAGGTTTTCTATGCTTCTTTATAAGTCTACCAAATTTGATGAAAATCGGACAACTATATGGTATAGCTGCCATACAAAAGATAGGTCTGAAAAACAGTCTTAGTTGGAAAAACTTTTTTGTTTTTAATGGTTTCTTTCTGCAATTTTGTATTTGTTTGTTTTACATGCTTTCGCATAATTTCAAAAAACTTTGGCCAAATCGGCTGACTAGATGATATAGCTACCATACTAACGATCGGTCGGAAAATGGGAAAAAAGAGTATTTATTTTAAAATATTGCAGCGAGCACTTGCTAAGTTGGCTAAGCTTTCTCGTTTTCGGAAACTGAATCGCATCACTCATACGCCGTGTGGCCCATTAAATGTTAATTCTAATTGATTGTCATTGCATTTCGTGCGTTTGCCAAATTGAACAACAATTGAAATGATTTTGCAAATCGAACAAAAAGCGCACACTAAGTTTTATAAACTGAAGTACGTGACGTATGAGTAATATTTTGTTCACTATGCCGGGGTCAGACGTGAGTCCACTAAACACACAACCAAACAAACATTTTCATGTTGCACTCGGGAGAGGCTTTCGCACCACCCCCCTCAGTTGAATATGCCATTGTTCTGCATTGTTGAATTCCTCAAGCAATTCAAAACTCGCCGCTTAAATAAAACAAAAAAAAAATTGCAAAACTTTTTTGCAACAGCAACATAAAAGGCAAACTGCAAACTCTGAAGGCCGCAAAATAGAAACAATGGCATTATGGGGGCCATGAGAATGTGCGTCACTTGACCAAACTGCAAGCTGAGGGGTGGCAACTTGCACGGGGTGACAAATGGCCACACCCCACACCTCTCCATTGCAATTGCAATATTTGGCAGTGAATTTTATTGCTCTACTCGGTCGGGCCTTCCCAGTGTTTGGCCTCACCGCAAAATATTGAGCTCATTTATCAGGCCGGGTCCTGGGCCGTGTGTGTGTGAGCGGGCAAATTGGCAGATGAAACTACAAGAGTCACCCGTCGCCCCCCTCCTCCTGCTACGTGTGTGTGCCACAATTACTTTGATTGCTAATCAACTGGAGAACTGTGTGCTTTGTGGTTGGTATGGCTGGAATGCTTGCCTTGCTGTCGCTTAATTGCAATAACCCCCCCCACCCCGTCTTCAGCCCTCACATTTTTCCCCGGCCATCCATCTGGCAAATGCTTAAGCAAATGTAGGGAAATGCAACCAAACGAAACATAATTGACAGTTAATATTTCGCAGCTGCGGCTGTCACGAACAACAACCAACGGCAGGAGGAAGGCACACGGCTTGACAGTTTCAGTGAGTTTTTATACTCTGTACCGTAGGTACATAGAGTATTATAAGTTTGTGCAAAAGTATGTAACGTCCAGAAGGAAGCATCTCCGACCCCATAAAGTATATATATTCTTGATCAGCATCAACAGCCGAGTCGATATAGCCATGTCCGTCTGTCCGTCTGTCTGTCTGTCCGTATGAACGCACAGATCTCAGAGATGGTAAGAGATAGAGGTTTCACATGTATGGGACATATGCTTCTTATGTCTGCAGGCAGATCAAGTTTATTTTCAATTTTGGCCACGCCCCCTCCCGCCCCCGCAATTTAGAAAAAACATCATATCTCCCACAGTTTTGAAGATAGATGGCTTGTTCCTTCTGGACATATTTAGTTATTAGTATAACTTATCGATCTGCCAAAGGAATGAAGAAGATCGGATGAACGGTTTTCGAGTTATGAGCAAAAGACAAAATTTCTTGGTACAGAGTATGTTATAGTCGGGCTTGACCGACTTTCTTTCTTGTTATACTCTGTACCGTAGGTACATAGAGTATTATAAGTTTGTGCAAAAGTATGTAACATCCAGAAGGAAGCATCTCCGACACCATAAAGTATATATATTCTTGATCAGCATCAACAGCCGAGTCGATATAGCCATGTCCGTCTGTCCGTCTGTCTGTCTGTCCGTATGAACGCACAGATCTCAGAGATGGTAAGAGATAGAGGTTTCACATGTATGGGACATATGCTTCTTATGTCTGCAGGCAGATCAAGTTTATTTTCAATTTTGGCCACGCCCCCTCCCGCCCCCGCAATTTAGAAAAAATGTCATATCGCCCACAGTTTTGAAGATAGATGGCTTGTTCCTTCTGGACATATTTAGTTATTAGGATAACTTATCGATCCGCCAAAGGAATGAAGAAGATCGGATGAACGGTTTTCGAGTTATGAGCAAAAGACAAAATTTCTTGGTACAGAGTATGTTATAGTCGGGCTTGACCGACTTTCTTTCTTGTTATACTCTGTACCGTAGGTACATAGAGTATTATAAGTTTGTGCAAAAGTATGTAACATCCAGAAGTAAGCATCTCCGACCCCATAAAGTATATATATTCTTGATCAGCATCAACAGCCGAGTCGATATAGCCATGTCCGTCTGTCCGTCTGTCTGTCTGTCCGTATGAACGCACAGATCTCAGAGATGGTAAGAGATAGAGGTTTGACGTGTATGGGACATATGCTTTTTATGTCTGCAGGCAGATCAAGTTTATTTTCAATTTTGGCCACGCCCCCTCCCGCCCCCGCAATTTAGAAAAAATGTCATATCGCCCACAGTTTTGAAGATAGATGGCTAGTTCCTTCTGGACATATTTAGTTATTAGGATAACTTATCGATCCGCCAAAGGAATGAAGAAGATCGGATGAACGGTTTTCGAGTTATGAGCAAAAGACAAAATTTCTGGGTACAGAGTATGTTATAGTCGGGCTTGACCGACTTTCGTTCTTGTTTATACATGTTTATATTTCATTGCAACGGGCTGCAGGGAAGAGACAGGTTGGGGGAGGCCGGGCGTGGGTTTTTTGCTGGCGAAATTCATCGATCAAATTGTCATCGTGCGGTGGGCGAATTGTAATTCAAATTGATGAAAGTTTTTCACCTTCTCACAAAAGGACGAATTTCAGCTGCAATTTACTTGCACATTTGTCTTGTCGACGCTGATCTTTGTCATTATGCAACTATTATCCATCTACACACGCCCCAGTTTCCGTTGCTGATAAATCAAACTGTCAGTTATTAACGCCACCCCTTCAAGGCGCAAATAGAAATGCTGTCGCACACACACACACACACACACAAAGCGACGGCGGCGGCTTAATTAAAAACTGTAAGTGGCAGTAAATTAATTATAACCACGACCCGCAAAGTGTTTGGCTTGCAGCAGCAGCAGCGGCACATGTGGCTGGGCCCACCACACCCCTCCACAGGTGGGCAGAGGATCTGTTGGCTGGCAAACAGCATTCCAGCAGCGCGCAGCTGCTTTGTGCTTGCGCTTTATTTTCGTTGTACTTCAAAGAGCAGCCGTTTTAATCAAATTTTAACACTCCAAACAGGACAGGGGTGAGAGTGGGGCGCTTCGACTAGCATTTAGGGGCGCAAATTATGCTGTCAGAATTTGGTGTTCATATTTGATGTGGCATGTCGGGGAATTAGTTGCTGTTGAATAGTTAAGTGAAATCAGGCGAGCATCCATTCAACCATAGCAAATGTTTCCCACTTTTCGGGGGCCAAAACTGTTTGAAATACTTTAAAGAACGCTCTCAGTTGGCAAGTGGTCTATTCAGGGCTAAAATTTAGAAATTCAACATATATTTTAGATTTTACAAAAGACTTTCTAAAATATGCAGAAAAATATTTTCTAGAATTTTGGAAAAACAAAGCTAAGCTAATGCCTTGCAAATGCTTGCTTAAATATTTTAAAATAAATACTCTTTTTCCCATTTTCCGACCGATTGTTAGCATGGTAGCTATATCATATAGTCAGCCGATTTAGCCAAAGTTTTGTGAAATTATGTGAAAGCATGTAAAACAAACAAGAAAGAAAGTCGGTCAAGCCCGACTATAACATACTCTGTACCAAGAAATTTTGTCTTTTGATCATAACTCGAAAACCGTTCATCCGATCTTCTTCATTCCTTTGGCGGATCGATAAGTTATCCTAATAACTAAATATGTCCAGAAGGAACAAGCCATCTATCTTCAAAACTGTGGGAGATATGAGGTTTTTTCTAAATTGCGGGGGCGGGAGGGGGCGTGGCCAAAATTGAAAATAAACTTGATCTGCCTGCAGACATAAGAAGCATATGTCCCATACATGTCAAACCTCTATCTCTTACCATCTCTGAGATCTGTGCGTTCATACGGACAGACGGACAGACGGACATGGCTATATCGACTCGGCTGTTGATCAAGAATATATATACTTTATGGGGTCGGAGATGCTTCCTTCTGGATGTTACATACTCTTGCACAAACTTATAATACTCTATGTACCTACGGTACAGAGTATACAAAGTCAAACCTATTCAGTTGAGCGGCACTGTATCTTTTGTATGCCAGGTATACCATATAGTTGTCCGATTTTAATAAAACTTGGTAGACTTAATAAGAAGCATAAAAAACCTATGAATACAAAGTTTGAAGACGTTTCTATGAAAAGAAGCAAGTTTTTCATACTAAAACTAGTTTTCCGACCGATTGTTCCTATGGGAGCTATGAGATATAGTCATCCAATCCGGTCGGTTCCGACATATTAGTAGTGTGCAGCAAAAAGAAGACTCTGTGCAAAATTTCAGCTCGATAGCTGCAAAACTGAGAGACTAGTTCGCGTAGAAACAGACAGACGGACGGACAAGGCTCAATCGACTCAGCTCGTCACCCTGATCAAGAATATATATATAGTTTAAATTATAATACCTAAATACCCTAACCCTAATTATAATACCCTTTGCTAGGGTATAATGAACAAATGAAATGAGTTTTACAAAGGGATTGTAGGTTCTATCTAGTATCTTTTTTTTGACAACTCATACGCAGTGTTGCCGTTTTTCCATATATATGTTTCATTTACTTCATTCATTGTTCTAGATCCAACAGGAGAGAACGAAAAATGACGAAATTTTGATGCTGCAGCAGCAATTGAAAGCAGCGCTGCTACTGCGCTGCAGCAGCAAACAGTCTTTTGGTCATAGCTCTACTACTGTTCATCCGACTCTTTGGCGGACCAATAAATAATCCTGATTACTAAATATGTCTAGAAGGCACAAACCATCTAGCTTTAAAACTGTGAGAGATATGAAGTTTTTGCCAAATTGCTGGGGCGGCAGGGGGCGTGGCCAAAATAAAATTGATATAAGATAAGAAGTTTTTCTTCCATACACGTCAAACCTCTATGTCCTACCATCTCTGAGATGTGTGTTTTCATACGGACAGACGGACGGACGGATGGCTATAACGACTCGGCTGTTGATGCTGATCAAGTATATATATATATATATTTTTATACTCTGTACCGTAGGTACATAGAGTATTATAAGTTTGTGCAAGAGTATGTAACATCCAGAAGGAAGCATCTCCGACCCCATAAAGTATATATATTCTTGATCAACAGCCGAGTCGATATAGCCATGTCCGTCTGTCCGTCTGTCCGTCCGTCCGTCTGTCTGTCTGTCCGTATGAACGCACAGATCTCAGAGATGGTAAGAGATAGAGGTTTGACGTAAGCATATGTCCCGCTTATTATGTCTGCAGGCAGATCAAGTTTATTTTCAATTTTGGCCACGCCCCCTCCCGCCTCCGCAATATGGAAAAAACGTCATATCTCCCACAGTTTTGAAGATAGATGGCTTGTTCCTTCTGGACATATTTAGTTATTAGAATAACTTATCGATCCGTCAAAGGAATGAAGAAGATCGGATGAACGGTTTTCGAGTTATGATCAAAAGACAAAATTTCTTGGTACAGAGTATGTTATAGTCGGGCTTGACCGACTTTCTTTCTTGTTATATTTGCATAAACTTCTTGTGGTCCTTGTACCTACGGTAGGGGGTATAAAAAGATCCAAAAAGATCTATATGCTTTTAAACCTTCAATGGTGCTAAAATCCTTTCAAATGATGATCACTTATCATATAAAGGGCTGCAAACCCAACAACTTTATTGGATCTCCGGCTCGCGGGTTCGAACCAAAATTTACCAATGGTTCAGGTTCAGAATTTTGAGGTTAAAGGTTTTTGGGCCAAGGTTTTGGTTCGAACCTTGGTTCAGCCAAGCTTTATACATGTTTATATAGTAATCGACCTAAAACCGACATAAACTGTTAGGGAATTGTGTCGATTTTGGGTTGGGATGGGATTTCACAATACTTTATATAAATAGAAACACTTTCATAGAACTCATGACCATCAAAGCAATGATTAAGTGTTTCTACTTATATAAAGTATTGTGACGAAATAAAAACTTCGAAGTTCTGGATTCAGCCCTTAAAGTAAAAAGTGTTTTCACAGTAATGTGCATAAGTCTATCAGGATAACAGAAGAAGGCACTGGAAAATAGTTCAAATCAATCATTTTTGTTGAACCGAACTGAAATTTTAGGTTCGGAACGGGTTCAGGTTCAGCTTTAATACCTTAAGAGATTCGGTTCAAGGTTCCGTTCACGGTAATGTGAAAGTCGGAATTCCGGGTTCGGTTTGCAGCTCTGATCATATCCTTTGTATGATTTTCAGCTCCGTTAAATGATTGAAAGTATATGTAAGATTAGAAATGATAGAAAATATTTAAAATTAGCCTTAAACTCTGACAGATTCCGCATCATTTTCAAAGCTCTGGACTTTCATTTCAAAACTGTTGACATTTCCAAAATCCCAGGCACAGCAGTTCCAAAACATTTGTTAACTTATTCCAATCTTTCACACATTTGCAGTCACCAGTTTAATTTGCCAACTTTCTACAAATTCGCCGACGGAAAGTGTCTGTTTCTAACCCTCCTCTCCTTCACTCGGCTCGACTCGCCTTCAAATGCCTTCACTCAAAGTCTGCGGAAAAATAAAACCGAACCACACAATTTATCTGGCCTCCAGATTCTACCATAAATCAATGCAGTCGGAGACGGAGCAAAGTGTGGGCCTCCCCTCGCACAACTTCTGCACAACTTTTGCTTTTGTGGCCAAATGCCATTAATAATGCAAGTGTATGAGGCATAATTTCACGCCTAACAATATGCAATAAAGAATGAGTTGTGAGAGTTGTCGGTTGTTGGCCTGCTGCTGCCGCTGCTGCCGCTGCTGCTGGGAAACAACCCTTCGAGAGTGAAAACAAAAAAGGGGGGACCGATGTTGATTATAATGCCGCATTATGTATACAAGCTGTCGCAGTTATTGTTGTCCTTTGGTCCCTTTTTTCTCCGTGCCGCTGTTTAGCCTAATGACCCCCGTCGCGTTGTCTAATTAATTAATGGATTGTAATTAATTATTTAACACAATGTTTTCTCGTTTTTTTTCGAGATGTGGGTCGGGGCGGGAGTTGGGTACGTGCTGTGGGCAGGCGGCAGGCAACAACACATTCAATATGCATGTTAAACATACAGCAAATGACAAATCTTGGCCACCAACGACAGGGAGCAGGAGGAGTACTAATCAACTGGAATACAAGCTAATGAAATATTGACTCTAAGCAAGACACCCCAGACAGGCGCGTTATCTGGGACTTTGGTCCCTTTTTTTCAGCCTGGCTTTCTTTTGCAAATCCGCTAGATGACCCTTAATGAATCCCCCCTTTTTTTTGTGACTTGTAATTAATATTCCTTGTTGTTGTTGTTGTCTAATGATAACCATAAATGCCATCGACACTCATCAGCGGCGTCATCATCATTCTTGGGCTGCTAGAAATGTGGAAACCTGCCTTGTGCCATTAATAGCCCAAAACATTTATCTCTCTGTTGTTGGTTTTTGATTGTTTTTGCTGGTTTGCTCGTTGGCTGCTGCCTCAATCAGGATTTAAACTCGATTACCTGCAATATAAAACGCTTTTTCAGTCAACCCAAGAAAAAAATTAACCAATTTTGATGGGCCAACAGCAAGCACCGGAAGCAGGACAAGTGGCAGAAGGAAACGAATCAACGAGTCAACAACGATTGGCAATTGCCAACTACCACCCCAACTAGGTCTTATGTTTGCGTAAGTGTGTGTGTGTGTGTGTGTGTGGGAGTGTGTGTGTTCTTAATTGAAACCTGTCTTTGCTGCAGTGCCTGCGCCTCAAATCCTTGCCCATATCGCGTCACAGTCCTCGTTTTGTATACTGATTATGATATGCGGCAGGCAGGCAGGCAGGCAGGCAGGCAGGTTGCCTGTATTTGAGTGTCGAATGGGGAAAATGGTTGACTAAATATGCATAGAACTGTATCGAATTGGGATTATGAATTGCTTACAATGTAGTTACATAGTAATTAAACGGGAATTAGGCTACAGATTACAGATGCGTCTGTCTGCGTTGCTTACACAGAAACCTCTACAAGACGAAAAGATCAAAGAAACTAACAAAACGAGCTACGAAGGTTGCAAAATGGAGGTGTTTAAGGGGGGAAACCAGTTTAGGAGGCCGAAATTCGAGTGTTTTTTGTGATTTTTTTTAACTCGGCAAGAGTAATTAGAATTCGTTTAAACTTGGAGGGTAGTTTATGCCTATTTTGAAGTACACTTTTAAATTTTTGGATGCCATTTCCGCCGGAAGTGGTGGAGTTAGAGGCTGGTGTCCATTGAAAATAAACTTGATCTGCCTGCAGACATAAGAAGCATATGTCCCATACATGTCAAACCTCTATCTCTTACCATCTCTGAGATCTGTGCGTTCATACGGACAGACAGACGGACAGACTGACATGGCTATATCGACTCGGCTGTTGATGCTGATCAAGAATATATATACTTTATGGGGTCGGAGATGCTTCCTTCTGGATGTTACATACTTTTGCACAAACTTATAATACTCTATGTACCTTCGGTACAGAGTATAAAAAATCGATTTTTTGAATCATCTAAACTGGTTTCCCCCCTTAAAGTGGTGAAATGGAAAGAATAGTCTTCCCCTACTACCTCAACAGTAATGTTAACAGTTTAACATTCCATCATTTAACATTACATTATATTATATTCCCTGAGAAAGCCCCAAAAACTGTGCAACGTTTTTTATTCACCCCAAATACTGGCCTTACTTACTTCTGCTTACTTCTGCCTCTCACATACATTTGATCGACTTTAGTATCCCTTTTTTACTTGGAACAGGTCAAAAAGTTATGTTTGCTCATTACTTTAGTAGAAAAGACCACAAGGCAGGCCTTCATCAAAGAACCAGCTGACATTTTGTGCAACTTTTGATCACATTCGAGTCCTTTTTTTGACTGTTTGGAAATAGGAGAAGGTTTGGTAAAGCAACAGAGGTAGCCGGGTGTGTTGCAGTACCTTCTGTGAGTGTCTGCTGTGCCCAACTTTGTGGGTTCGACATCTCAAGGGTTCTAATGAAAAAGTCATCGGTCACCTTTACTAAGTATTGGCGCCAGTGTTAAAGTAAGTTGTTCTTCGCATTACGCCCTAAGTAGCGGCCATGAGATTGTGAGAAGTTCGGCTTTGGCTTTTGGGAGGCTGTAAATTCAATCATTTTTTGTTTGGTTTTAAAGCTCACACAGTGCAAGGTTAAAGTTAAAAGTGCTTTACAAACATTTGAACAATGGTTGTAAGTCATGCTTCAAACCTTTTATCCATCCAGTATTGGTAAGAATCAGTTTGGTCTAAGAATGGTCTTTCTTATACACAAATTCTTACAAATTGGTATTAAGTTTGTTTTTCTTTAGCAACTTTCTGCTGGGCAACACTGTTTTAGGCAGCTCAGCTGTTTTCGTGTTACATGTTACTGTCAAACATGTTCAGTTTGGTCTATAATTCAATAATGAGAATTGAAGGTTTTATACATTTTTCTGAATTTGATGTATAGTATTTCCATCTGATCTGAAAAGACTTCAAGTGAACAGTGAACCGAACAGCTTTGCTTAATGGTTTTCGTTTTAATTTAGCGTCTTTGATGAAATGCTGGTTCGGTTTATCAGCAGATGCACAGATGCAAATAGTCCTTAAAGCGCTCGCTTTGTTGGCAGAAACTGGTACTCGAGCTGAGAATGAAGTCGTCAAGCGAAATCTGCATTATCTAAGTAGCAATGATCGCACAGCTATATCACTCCAGGGGTCATAATAAGTGCTGACCCGTTCCGTTTCTGCACTTCGGTTCCAACTTCATCTATTTTGAAACATCCAAACAAAACAGGCAAAGTCTGTGGCTAAACACCTTTGGAGTTACATTTGGTCCATTAAACTTAAACCAAACAATTCGTGGGGCAAATCAGCTGCGGCATGTTCCCGAAATGACGTCGTATACTATGTACATATATTGATTTGTGGAAATTGTTCGCCTTTTTATATTATTTTTCAAGTGCTTTGTCATTATTTACTTGGTCGAGCCAAGGAAGCAGAGGATGTTGGGGCGGGTCCAGCGGGCGAGGGTCAAATTGTGACCCAAAGAGCGTCCGTCAAGTTCATGATAAAGTGCATTATAACTGATTAAATTTGTATTAATACCAATACGCACTCATACTCATCCATCGATTGGTATAAGCCCCACGCAGCTGTCTCTCCCTGTGTGTGTGTGTGTGTGTGTGTGCGTTTGTTTTTGTTTGTGTGAGCTAAACATTTTGTGAGATTAAACGCTTTGTGCTGATTAAATGAGTTTAGAGAGCTCGCAGTAGGCCAGCTTCGCCCTATCTCTCTCTCTCTCTCTCTCTCTCTCTCGCGCTGTTTGTCCCAGTGTCAAATTAATAGCTTTACAGCAACAAAGTTTTCCACAACTTTTTGGGCACTCGCAACATAAAACTCACTTTCATTTCAGCGCACAAAAATGTGGCATACTTTAGGGCGCAGGCTACTTCACGTTACGCCTACTCGGCGGCAAAGTGTCGAAACAAGTTCACTCAGACACTGTTTAGAAGCTAATAAACTACTGAAACCATCTTAGGAAGAGGGTTGTTATGACCGGATTCCTTTCCGGACCTTACTTTTCTATGGGAGCTATACCATATAGATGTCCGATTTATACCAAACTTAGTGAAAACATGCAAAAGCCTCACAAGCGAACATGTAAGAAATTTGCAGGCGATTTCATTTAAAACAAAAAAGTTTTTCTCAATAGAACTTAACTTTTGACCGATCATTCGTACTGCAGCCGTATGCTATAGTCAACCGATTTCGACCAAACTTTGTGGAATATAGAAATGCCAATTTTCAGCATATTTCAATTGAAAACAAAAAAGATTTTCTCACTAAAACTACTTTTCGAACCCTACATTTCTAAGGGAGCTATACCATATAGATGTCCGATTTCGACCAAACTGGGTAAAATCAAGGAAAGGCATAGCAAACTAAGAAATACAAAGTTAGGGGGCGATTTCATTGAAAACTAAAAAGTTTTTCTCACTAAAACTAGTTTTTCGACAGATTATTCCTATGACAGCTATATGCTATAGTCAACCGATTTCGACTAAACGTTGTAGAACTGTGTGAAAGCTTAAAAAGTAAATATATGCCAATTTTTAAGAGGTTTACATTGAGAATAAAAAAGTTTTTCTTACTAAGTCTATTTTCATAACCTAACTTTTCTATGGCAGCTATACTATATAGATGTGCGATTTCGACCAAACTTGGTGGAATCATGGAGAAGCATAGAAAACTAGTAAGTACGAAGTTAAGAGTCGTTTGCACTGAAAAAAAAGGTTTTCTCACTAAAACTATTTTTTCGACTGATCGTTCCTATGGCAGCTATATGTTATAGTCATCCGATCCGGCCGGTTTGGACCAGAAGACTTCGTGCAAAGTTTGGTGAAGATAACTTTAAAACTGACGAAGGAGAAAGCATAGAAACAGACGAACATGGCTATATTAGCTCAGCTCGTCAGGCTGATCTAGAATATATATACTTTATGTGGTGGAAAGTCCTTCCTTCTGTGCGTTACAAACATCTGGACAATGTCAATATACCCTCTGCAAGGGTATAATAATGTAAATTACATTAAAATGTATGTATGTTTGATGCTCTATAAATAATTATGAATAAATTTGTGAATTTTAAACAATTTCCTTTTAATTTCTTAAGGCTTATGAATCGCTTTTGGACCCTTTAAGTAGGATACCTTTGTATACCAAATAGATCCTCCGTGACACCAAGATGGGAATGAATTGTCACAGACATCAGACTACATTTCTGAGTATCACATCACATGAAAGCTAGTGATGCTAATGATTTCTAGAAAATTAATTTCGAAAGTGTGCGAAAAGTCATTGAACCGAATCATAGGTTTGCAGTTGTGGTTATAATGCTTGGGTGCTATTATTTCCTATAGATGTGTCCCTTTTTTTTAGGGTTGATTGGATCAGTCTGTTTTTGAGTGCTTGAATTGATACCTAGAATACCTGCAGAAGGAATCCCAAAAACCAGAACCAAAGCCTTTGCCTCAAAACATTGAACATCATTTTTTCAAACCTTAACCTTTGGTAAATGTTGTCACAAAGCCATTTATATGGGAAGTAGTGCTGGTTATTGAATTGAAAATAGACCGGTTTAAAAACGGTTCCGTGCAAAGTAGTTCCAAAACATATTTCAAATAATGGTCCAAGCTATGATACGGAGCTTCAAAGTCACAAAGAAAAGTTGGAAATGGTTCCGCCATCAAACTAGTTCAAGTTGGTGAAGAACTGAAGCTTATATAAGTAGCAATGCAGTCTAAATTTGTTGTTTACCTTATAATAACTCTCCCTGGCGAGCAGGGAAGCGCTAGATTCCCTCAGCATCTCCAGAAAGGTGCATATCTACTGGATTCCCAGCCACCGGGGCATCGACGGAAACGAGATGGCAGACAGTCTTGCAAAAGCCGGAGTCGTACTCGGCCAAGAAGATACACTAAACATACCTATCTCCATACAGACGCTTCATAGCAAGATGGAAGAGATAGCAGAGAAAGAAGCGGAGGTAAGGTGGGAAAACACCAGCGGATGCAGAATCTCTAAAATTATGTGCAAGACAAGAGACAAAAAACTTACGCACTATCTGCTACAGCTCCAGAGAAGAGGCTGTAGACTGCTCATTGGCATACTAACGGGACACTGCCTAGCAGCCGCTCATGCGATAAAGCTGGGCATAACAACAGAGGACACCTGCAGGAAATGTATGGAACCTGGAGTCGCAGAAACTCTAGAACATCTAATTTGCAGCTGCCCAGCAATTGCCACGTCAAGATTACAAATTCTGCACACCCCACGGTTCTCTTCTTTGGAGGAAGCGGCCAAGAGACCCCCAAAACAGTTATTGGCATTTGCCAAAACGACAAGAATCCTCCTAGACTTCTAAGTCAAACGTACCCAAATAATCACCCGGCCTCATTAAGGACCCTAAGGTCTATGTGTGACCCCATCTGGGGTCAGCCGGAACTACCTACCTACCTATAATAACTCTCATTAGACCGATATGTCGACCAGTTTGAACCATATTCAAAGTGTTTAAGAGCCACATTTAAAACCATATTCCAAGTATTCAAGGAAGAAGTAACATAAGGTTCTGATAACAGTTTGAACTGGTTTGAACTGGTTGTGTTTGCCGTTTCAAAACCTACGCAAACTAAATCCCAGCTGGTTAAATCTTTTATAAAATTTTTATACTCTGTACCGTAGGTACAGAAGGAAGCATCTCCAACCTCATAAAGTATATATATTCTTGATCAGCATCAACAGCCGAGTCGATATAGCCATGTCCGTCTGTCCGTCCGTCTGTCCGTCCGTCTGTCCGTCCGTCTGTCTGTCCGTATGAACGCACAGATCTCAGAGATGGTAAGAGATAGAGGTTTGACGTGTATGGGACATATGCTTATTATGTCTGCAGGCAGATCAAGTTTATTTTCAATTTCGGCCACGCCCCCTCCCGCCCCCGCAATTTAGAAAAAACGTCATATCTCCCACAGTTTTGAAGATAGATGGCTTATTCCTTCTGGACATATTTAGTTATTAGAATAACTTATAGATCCGCCAAAGGAATGAAGAAGATCGGATGAACGGTTTTCGAGTTATGATCAAAAGACAAAATTTCTTGGTACAGAGTATGTTATAGTCGGGCTTGACTGACTTTCTTTCTTGTCAACTTTGGGATTTTGGAAAACTTTTTCCAAATTTGGTAGAAGTTAATTTGTGGAGCGTTAAATATTTGAACGTAAAAGCTCAAATGCGATTAACAAGGGTCGAGACGCGGCAGCTGTCTGGCGCTCCTTGTACTTTTGCTTCGTTTTTCATTTTCCATGCAAATAAGTGTGTGTGTGTGTGTGTGTGTGTGTGTGTGTGAGGGAGAGCACTTTAATTGCTTTAACTGTCAATAAATGAATTATGTGCGGGCCGCTGAGGCCTACAGTCAAGTTTTGGCAGCTGTCAAATTTGTGTAACGACATCCCCCGCCAAAATAAAATAAAAATAAGAACCGAAGCACCAAAAATAGGACGAATAATAAACGAAAATGTGCGTGTGTGTGTGTGTGTGTGTGTGTGTCGAACGGAAACAATTGTTTTGCCATTCTCGCAGGCGTCTATTATTATTATGATTATGATGAATTTTATATGGAGTTCGCGCAGCATGCCAACAAAATAAAATTAGCGCAAATAAATTTGCCAACACATATGCCTGCCCAGACATCCTGCCCATCCTGCCATCGCCATCGTCGTCGTCGCCGTTGTCCTCATCAAAGTCAATTTCCTTGTTGATTTTTGCTTATTTGCTCATCTAAATGGATTTTTATCGCAATGTTTTGCAATGTCCTCCCGGCAGGAATCAATACATGAATTTTGTGCAAATTTGCGGTAATTTGTGTGCAGCAGCAACAGAAGGGCGTTGAATATGACCAAAGGCGCCACCGACTGATTGGCAAATCCCTGATGAGTTAATGAAATTCCGGAATGCAAAAAAAAAAAGAAACCTCGCCAGCTGCAAGCTTAGCTGTGGCCTGTCAGGCGATTAAGCTGCAAAATGAACCAATTGCTGAACCAAAAGGAAAAGCACAAACAAGAAAGAAAGTCGGTCAAGCCCGACTATAACATACTCTGTACCAAGAAATTTTGTCTTTTGATCATAACTCGAAAACCGTTCATCCGATCTTCTTCATTCCTTTGGCGGATCTATAAGTTATTCTAATAACTAAATATGTCCAGAAGGAACAAGCCATCTATCTTCAAAACTGTGGGAGATATGACGTTTTTTCTAAATTGCGGGGGCGGGAGGGGGCGTGGCCAAAATTGAAAATAAACTTGATCTGCCTGCAGACATAATAAGCATATGTCCCATACACGTCAAACCTCTATCTCTTACCATCTCTGAGATCTGTGCGTTCATACGGACAGACAGACAGACGGACAGACGGACATGGCTATATCGACTCGGCTGTTGATGCTGATCAAGAATATATATACTTTATGGGGTCGGAGATGCTTCCTTCTGGATGTTACATACTTTTGCACAAACTTATAATACTCTATGTACCTACGGTACAGAGTATAAAAATATGTAAGGCAAACTTTTGGTTGTCGAATGAAAAAGAGAGCGAGAGATGGAATAAAATATGAAAAAAAGCATAGGGTTTATGTTTCTATGATCAAATCTGGTCAACGAGAGGTTAGCAGATAACTATTAAGCTCTCGCAACAGCCACATTCCACATTCTATCTTAATAAGGGAATTCTCTGCCTTAGCCGTTTGGCCTGTATGTTGATGCATCAGTCAGTTAGTCAGTCTTCCTAACAATTTCATTACTTAAGAAGTCACTTAACAGCTTCACATTCACAGCAATTTCAAACTTCTGGCACTTTCACAATTGGAAAACCGTAACAATGCATTCTAGTGGCGTTTTTCTTACCCACGTGAATGGTTTTTATAATAAATGTTGATAAGACTCTAGTTTCCTCGCTGGTGAAAACTAATTAACAGTTTTTTGTTTCTGCCACAAAGTGCAAGCAGTTGGTTTTTGCAAATTAAATGTAAAAGTTTTAATACCATAAAATAGACCACAAAAAAACCTCGAACTCAAATGCAGTACATATAATTGAGTGCGTGAGTGAGTGAGTCAGTGAGGAGTGAGTGAGTGAGGCTTCACCCAGTCAGTGTTGCCAACTTTTGTGGAGAAATGAATTTGAAATGAATGGCTTTTCCTATTACTTAAGTAATTCTATATTGATATCGTCTTCTATAAATATATCAAATATATAATCTATGCACTCTTGTCCAAGGCAGAGAGACAGTTTGGCGTTTTGCACACAAAATACATGAGTTATTGCATTTTTATCTTACAAGCAATTGATGTACTATATAAGCCATATTTGGTATCGCTGTTAACAACCATTTGATAAATTGCCTATAAATTTCTCAAATATTGCCTTAAGGGCAAGAATGCGCCACTTAATTATTGATCTCGCCTTTTTAACATCCAATCTTTGCATTATCTATACCTTCCTAAACAAACACCAAGCAGTTCCGAACATCAATTTCCCCTTTTATATTGAGATCACGCAGAATTCGTACTTGAGAATAACATGTTGCGAAATCTTTGCCATATGCATGAAAAATGTATGTACTGAGCTGAATTGAAGAATTGAATCAAAATCAAGAAAAACTAAAGTCGAGTTTCCCGACCACAAAAAATCTGTTCATTTATTTTCATTTATTTGGTTTTGAATTTATAAAGATGAATGTAACCGCTTTTTGTAAAAACAAGAAAGAAAGTCGGTCAAGCCCGACTATAACATACTCTGTACCAAGAAATTTTGTCTTTTGATCATAACTCGAAAACCGTTCATCCGATCTTCTTCATTCCTTTGGCGGATCTATAAGTTGTCCTAATAACTAAATATGTCCAGAAGGAACAAGCTATCTATCTTCAAAACTGTGGGAGATATGACGTTTTTTCTAAATTGCGGGGGCGGGAGGGGGCGAGGCCGAAATTGAAAATAAACTTGATCTGCCTGCAGACATAAGAAGCATATGTCCCATACTTGTCAAACCTCTATCTCTTACCATCTCTGAGATCTGTGCGTTCATACGGACAGACAGACGGACAGACGGACAGACGGACATGGCTATATCGACTCGGCTGTTGATGCTGATCAAGAATATATATACTTTATGGGGTCGGAGATGCTTCCTTCTGGATGTTACATACTTTTGCACAAACTTATAATACTCTATGTACCTACGGTACAGAGTATAAAAATTGTCATCCTAAATGTAGGCAACACTTTCTTCTAGACCTGACCAACAACTGGGGGGGGGGGGGGGGGGGTGCTCTTATCAGCTCAACTGTTTCGCTTATAACTCCTGTGTCTTTTTTCGATCGGATTGTACTTTTCAGAATATATTATATATATATTGGGCCACGAGGCTCTAACTTGAAAACTGTGGATTAGACGGTTTTTTTTTTGGGTCTAGGATGTCTAGAAGAGGTCTAGGTCTTTTGGGGATAAAAGGGGGACAGGGGGGAATTTTCCAAATCTGAAATAAAACTTGATCTTCATGCAAAATTTGTGGCCCTATCTCTTATAGTCTCTGAGATCGACGCGTTCATACAGACAGACGGACGGACGGACAGACGGACAGACGGTCAGATGGACATGGCTATATCGACTCGGCTGCTTATGCTGATCAAGAATATATATACTTTATGGGGTCGGAGATGTTTCCTTCTGTTACATACTTTTGCACAAACTTAATATACTCTATGTACCTACGGTACAGAGTATTCAAATGTTTAAGAATATCCCCCGACTCAACAATTCCTCTGCTTAACTGGGGGTTGTGAAGGCAGATGGTAGATTCATTTCAACTCCTGACTTATGCGACAGAGCATCTGGTAAAGACTTCATTCAAATTGTGTTGAGTTTAAGGGTCCCGAGTTCACATTCATATAGTACATTAAAAATGTATATAATTCGTAAAATTTTCCAACTTTCTTTACTTAAGGAATAAAAGATATAGTTTCTTTAGTCCCACAGAAAAGACAGAACAGAGACGCGTTTCTTTATCTCTTTCTTGATCGCTTTCTTAACTCTAAGTAGAATCACTATATTATCTCGCAGAAAAGATTTTTTTTTCATCTTCCACAAGTATCGCTTTCCTATCGCCTCAAAACTATTGGGGAAAATACATTTTGTTGTATTACTGAACAGAGACTTTTTATATATATTTATAGGGAGAATCGATTTTTTAACTTTTGAAAGAAACCCTTTCTTATGCCTATTTAGTATCGCTTTATTATGTCTTAAAACATGGTACGATTTGAAGCCTCCATGGCTGGTCTGGTAGCTGAGTTAGATAAAAGTCGGTTTGTCCGTGCTGCCTACCTACCCACTGACTTATCAGTCCGCAATCAGTCTTCTTGTCAATCTGGTGGTACTACTCCACCTCCACCTCCACCATGCCTGCCGTTGACATTGTATGTTTGCATGTTTGCATGTTTGCATGTTTGCATGTTTGCATGTTTGCATGTTTGCATGTTTGCATGTTTGCATGTTTGCATGTTTGCATGTTTGCATGTTTGCTTATTTGCATATTTGCATGTTTGCAGGCTTGTATGTTTGCATATTTGCATGTTTGTTCATTTGCATGTTTGTAAGTTTGTATAAACCGCTGAACCCATCTTTTCTTCTTTCCATATCGATTAGGAAAAAGTCATAGGCTATGTGTCTCATGTCTGTGAACCTGTTCAAATGTGGTTCAGTGCCATATCATTGAAGTTTTTTAAGCTACCTACTTGAAATTTGGTCTGTGGACTGAAAAAATGAAGCTGAATATTTTCTGGACCAGAACCTGGTTTCAGCTGCTTCATTAATGGAACCGGTTCCAAAGAGGTTCACAACCAAATCTCAAAAGCAAATTCAAACTACGAAACTTGATATTTGCTACTTTGGTTGGTGTTATGGATTTAGATATGAGACTGGTTCAGAACCGGTTCAAAAGCGGTTCAGAGCCATGGCTCAAAAGCTATTTGACTAAGACATTAAAATATATTGATTGGTTATTAAAAGTTGGATACTTTACCAGTTCAGAGCTGGCTTCCAGCCGGTTCAAAACTAGAACCGTTTTCAAAAGGTTCAGAGCCATATCTCAGATGTTTTTATACTCTGTACCGTAGGTACATAGAGTATTATAAGTTTGTGCAAAAGTATGTAACAGGCAGAAGGAAGCATCTCCGACCCCATAAAGTATATATATTCTTGATCAGCATCCGAGTCGATATAGCCATGTCCGTCTGTCCGTCTGTCTGTCTGTCCGTATGAACGCACAGATCTCAGAGATGGTAAGAGATAGAGGTTTGACGTGTATGGGACATATGCTTCTTATGTCTGCAGGCAGATCAAGTTTATTTTCAATTTTGGCCACGCCCCCTCCCGCCCCCGCAATTTAGAAAAAACATCATATCTCCCACAGTTTTGAAGATAGATGGCTTGTTCCTTCTGGACATATTTAGTTATTAGAATAACTTTTCGATCCGTCAAAGGAATGAAGAAGATCGGATGAACGGTTTTCGAGTTATGATCAAAAGACAAAATTTCTTGGTACAGAGTATGTTATAGTCGGGCTTGACCGACTTTCTTTCTTGTTATACTCTGTACCGTAGGTACACAGAGTATTATAAGTTTGTGCAAAAGTATGTAACAGGCAGAAGGAAGCATCTCCGACCCCATAAAGTATATATATTCTTGATCAGCATCAACAGCCGAGTCGATATAGCCATGTCCGTCTGTCCGTCTGTCTGTCTGTCCGTATGAACGCACAGATCTCAGAGATGGTAAGAGATAGAGGTTTGACATGTATGGGACATATGCTTCTTATGTCTGCAGGCAGATCAAGTTTATTTTCAATTTTGGCCACGCCCCCGCAATTTAGAAAAAACATCATATCTCCCACAGTTTTGAAGATAGATGGCTTGTTCCTTCTGGACATATTTAGTTATTAGAATAACTTATCGATCTGCCAAAGGAATGAAGAAGATCGGATGACCGGTTTTCGAGTTATGATCAAAAGACAAAATTTCTTGGTACAGAGTATGTTATAGTCGGGCTTGACCGACTTTCTTTCTTGTTATACTCTGTACCGTAGGTACACAGAGTATTATAAGTTTGTGCAAAAGTATGTAACAGGCAGAAGGAAGCATCTCCGACCCCATAAAGTATATATATTCTTGATCAGCATCAACAGCCGAGTCGATATAGCCATGTCCGTCTGTCCGTCTGTCTGTCTGTCCGTATGAACGCACAGATCTCAGAGATGGTAAGAGATAGAGGTTTGACATGTATGGGACATATGCTTCTTATGCCTGCAGGCAGATCAAGTTTATTTTCAATTTTGGCCACGCCCCCTCCCGCCCCCGCAATTTAGAAAAAACGTCATATCTCCCACAGTTTTGAAGATAGATGGCTTGTTCCTTCTGGACATATTTAGTTATTAGAATAACTTATCGATCTGCCAAAGGAATGAAGAAGATCGGATGACCGGTTTTCGAGTTATGATCAAAAGACAAAATTTCTTGGTACAGAGTATGTTATAGTCGGGCTTGACCGACTTTCTTTCTTGTTTTAGCTATGAATTTCAAATATGGAGCTGGATATTTTATGGGTTTTAAACCGATTTCGTACCGGCTTAAAAGTGCAACCATATCTCACACATTATTTAAGCAAATATCTTCAAATTTGGTGTGTAGGCTGGTGCTATGAAGTTAGACATTTTGCGGGCTCCAAACTTTTTGGCTCAACCTCTGTAAAAGTGGTGGAAAAAGTGGTCTAAGGTTTAACAAAGTAAGGGTTAAACGTTTTCTGAATTTAGTTAAGCCTTAAACTGAACGATTGTTGAGTGGGTTGGATATCTGTAGATTGATTGATATGTAGATCGTTCAAATCAGTTTGGACAAGTTCGAATGTTAATATCGATAACTTGCATTATATTCTCATAAAGCAAAGGCTCAATTTTAAGCAAGCCAAAATTGCCGCTGCCTGAATTTGTGTTCCAAAACAAGCTACAAGTGACGTGAAAAAAAGCTGATTTGGCCCCACTGTTCAGCACCCAACACACGTGTGCCCTGCCGTAGCTAATTATGAAGGGTAAATACAAAAAAACCAACAAAACAAAACGTTATAAAAATACTTCATTAAAATAACTAAGCAAAATATTTCAGAGAGTGGTGAACGCTGATGTTGGTGTCTGTTGGCATATTTCTGTGCTCATAATTATCAGCATTTTCTGGAATGGAGGAATTCTCACGTTTGCCCTCTCAAGTATGCAGCAGTTGTGTTTTTTTTTCCAAACATACTTTCGAAATAACTAAAACATTCTCAACGCTTTAATTGGCTCGTGCGAAAACGCAAAATCCAAATGAAGTGATACTCCATGGTCTTGGTCATAGTTCCATAAAGGGGAGTTTGAGTTTTAAATGCGTTTCGCTGTGCCACAATGAAAAATCAAATTTGTATTTACCCCTGCGGCCGGGCCTGTGTATTGTGTGGCGGCTGCTCCTTCGTCATGTATTGCTGTGCAATATGCGCCGCTTTTTAATTTACTGCTCGCTTCCTACGCCCTCGCACCGCCCAGCAACAAGTCAATACGTTTCCAATCACCACACACACACACACATATGCCGGGCACACCAGAATACATATATATACACACAGATGTGGTGTTTTCAGGGTGTGTTTTCAGCTGTTTGGGGCGCATCAAAATATGCAAATAATTTGTACCTATTAATACTAAGCAGTCGACAAAAAATTGGGGAGAGAGAAGAGGATTCTACCACATGAAGTGTGGCAAGTGGATCATTTAAAGGTGCGGGGAAAAGAGTTTTTGGCTTAGGTCGAGTATTCTATTACTTTGTTCGATTGATTGATTCGAACGATAGATGCCTTAAAACTGCCTTTCTGCTTTTATGCCGACAGAGCCCACTTAGAAAGGGTTAAGCATACAGTTTTACCTAAGTATAGCGTTAGATAAAAAGCTGACTGATTCATTCACATACAGGCCAAACGGCTTAAGAACTTTTTAAGATTTAAACTCTTTGGTTTGATCTCACCCAACATTTGGAGGGTCACTCTTGACTCTTGAATACGCTCAAAATGAGATCTAGCGAAATACGACTAAAAACAAGAAAGAAAGTCGGTCATGCCCGACTATAACATACTCTGTACCAATGAAATTATACGCTCAGCATAAATTTTGATGCTGCAGTAGCAGCTGAAAGCAGCGCTGCTATTGCGCTGCAGCAGCGAACAGTCTTTTTAATATAGCTCGACAACCGTTTATACGATCTTCCGATCTTCAACATTCCTTTGGCGGATCGATAAGTTATTCTAATAACTAAATATGTCCAGAAGGAACGACAAATCTATCTTTAAAACTGTGGTAGATATGACGTTTTTTCTAAATTGCGGGGGCGGGAGGGGGCGTGGCCAAAATTGAAAATAAACATGATCTGCCTGCAGACATAAGAAGCATATGTCCCATACATGTCAAACCTCTATCTCTTACCACCTCTGAGATCTGTGCGTTCCTACGGACAGACAGAGCGACTTGACGGGCATGACTCGGCTGTTGATGCTGATCAAGAATATATGTATATACTTTATAGGGTGGGAGATGTTTTCTTCTGGCTGTTACATACTTTTGCACAAACTTAATATACTCTTTGTACCTACGGTACAGAGTATAAAAAGACTCTCAAATGACTCGAACATGATTCGTAGCTGATCAGAAAAAGATCAAGAAGAGTCGCGCGCTAGGGTAACCTTTTCTCCCGACTAAAGTATCCTTTGTGATCAGAAATTGAGCGCACTTATGAATATTTTAATCAGCCCTAGGACTCGAAAAAGACTTGAATGTTATCAAAATGTGTTGAAGAGACCCATTTAATACCGCAATTAGCATAACTCCTTCAGTCACTGATTCATCAACGGCCAGAACAGTCTGTTCCTTTGCTAATGTAAAATCTGATATTTCAAGAGTTCTTGCTCTTTCGTTGACTATTCTGCAGACATATCCGCCAAATTGCTCAAGTGATTTACTGGTAATATAATGTTGATTTCTATTTCCGTCTGTCTATGCTTGAATACCAACCCTTCAGTTCGGTTCAGACCTGAATCAATGCTGTATCAGCCCTCAAATGGAAGGGCTGGTACTAAGTTCTAGCCATGTATTAAACACAGACATATCCTACGACGTCATGCTTGACCTTAGCTGATTGTAGTCATAATTTCATTGCTTAACTCTTGGGTGAGTTTCATGGGAAGTACTAAAACATGCCTGAAATTCAGTTATTCCTACTGTTCTATTAAAACGTTTAACTGCAGGGAAGTTACTCTAACCTAACTGGGTGTGGTACAGCGGTTAGTGTACAAGAGGTTGTGTGTTCGATCACCTAACACAACCGTTCACCTTCACCAGCTATTGGCATCAGCCTTGAAGTAACTAAACATGAAAGAAGCTTCTCCAACATGGCCTTTCGAATGCGGCGGAAACTGTGAACAGTTACCAAGTGATTGATACTAGCTGAGCTTGGCTCTTCGGTCTGTTTATGCCCAAGTATAATACACTTTAAGTTTCACCCACTTGGCGAAACCCACTCTAGTCATAACGCTTTCATCTTTCTGCTACAATAATTCTGCAAAAGTGACAGTTAATTATAATTTAATTAAATATAATTATGTAAATTGAATGTAAATCAGCTACAAGCATATCAAATTTCATTTTCCATTGATTGAACATTTTCTTGGTATTTCCATTATTTCAGCTTTGGCAAAATTGAAACAGAACAATATACTGTAGTTAAATGAAATCTGGTCATTTGAATATGAAATGATATTCCTAAATAATATGTACACTGCAATAAAAACAATGTAACTTTGAACTCGGCATTCCAATTACTAGTTTACTGTGAATCGAAAGACGTTAATCAGAAATTTCAGTTAATCCAGAGCCTGTTCTGAACCTTAAATTTCAGTTTGGTTTAACAAAATTCAAATACATGTAAAATTTTCAACTACTGCCTAATGACTTGTTGTTACCTGGCCGCTGACTTGAGGTGACTGTGTCTTACAATCGTCAGAAAAGTGGAAAAGTGGCCGTAAAAGATCGAATTCGTCGAAATCCACTGCGCAAGCAAAATTTCTGCAAGAAATTTAGAAAACTTGACTTGGGAGTCGAGGCTTACAAAAGACACAGCGTCCACTTGCTTACAACAGCATTGAAACAGAAAAAGGCAAGACAAAATCGAAAGCATTGCGTTGCCAGTGCGCTAACAATGTGCACAGACGAGATCTGTTTACGGACGAGAAAATTTTCATGATAGAGTGATAGAGTGTAGTGTTGTGTCATCAAAACAAGCATTCGAGCTTATTTTAAGATTTCAGAGGGGTTGCCCTATGGATTATGAGATGGTTTGGTGGGGAGTCGCCGATGCTGGCGCTCATCAAGCTCCATTTTGGTTAAAAAGGAGTCAAAACTACGGTGAAAGTTTATCAAAATCGATGTTTTACAACTGATAATAACCTTGTATCATGCCTACTTTTATTTTGTTGTTCAAATACCTCAAGCTGAAAACTTTAGGGAGTTGGGATTTGTGGAAGACAAATGACACTTAAGGGGCAGAACTTAATCACACACTCTTATACTCGCTCGATGTTCGTTCAGGACTGACTAGGCTTGGGTTTATGGGCCATCGCTAGAACTTATCGATAACAATCCGTGCTTATATACTTATCAGCTAGAATGTATATCGATAGCAAAGACTAGCAAACTTATAGATATGACAATATGATAATTAAACAAAGTAGAGTAAAGTAATGCATAGATTACCCTTTATCCTAGTTTCAAGGTGACATTTTCGTAGAATTCTTCGTAGATTCCGATTTATAATCTATGGGGTCGCTAGACACTTCTGGTTCAAATTATAATACACTACAAATTCAGAGTATTCAAATCAACCTAAAACAATGTAGAATCGTTGAGGCTCAGGATTATGTTCAAGTCAGCTTCTTGAAATAAGTCCAAAAGAATGCCTAATAACATGAGTCAGGTCCTTATTAAATAGCAGAAAGAAAGCGGGTGAAGAATTCGCATATTTTCAATTTTTGCCACGCCTTCTTCCGCCTCCACAGTTTCTAATAAACGTTATAACTTCCACAGTTTAAGAGTTAGAAGGTTCGTACCTTCTATGCATATTTTGTAATCAGCCCTTTTAAGGTTTAAGGTAAGGTTTCGCAATGGTCGAGTTATAGGCAAAACAAACCTTAATGCAGGGCTGATTTCTAAACAAACTTCAAATTAATCAAAAACACTCGAACTTCTCTATGACAAACGATGTTTTCTTTAAGGCCAATCAATTTCCACAACTCCGCAACTTGGTTCAACTATCAAACATTGAACGCCAAGTATTCTCTTGCCCCAAACTTTAGTTTCCACTGTATTTAGACACCGCCTCCTTGCTTGTTCATTACAGAAATGCATTTGGTTTTCTGTTTTCTGTTTTGTAGTGTAATCAATCCATTTGCTTAAATAGCAAAATAATTACGAATAATTATGGCAATTTGATATTCGGTTTGACATTTTAGACAACTTGCGGATTAATTTCCATTTTCGAATCGAATTGTCCAGATGCTGGACAAAATTTAAGGGTGGCTTTAAAACTGGCATAAGCCATATTGTTAAGCATCTCTGCTGTTGCTCAAATAAAATGGAATTCGCATAAAGTCAAAGCCAAGCCACAGCGTGACAGGGAAAAGTTGTCCGTCCCGTTGCCTAGGAAAACGCAACTAATTAAAAAGTGAAAAATGGAAAATGAAAACCTGTGCTGGGGTGTGTGTGTGTGTGTGTGTGTGTGATTTTTCAAATGAAATTTCCACACCTACTCGGAGAGTGGAAAAAAGGATTATGAATCTCTGTAAATAACAAATCGGGAGAGTGCGAGAGAGGGAGGACTTTTTTTTGGTTAAAAGTTTCACAGCAGCTGCCAATTGCCAGCTCTTTTTCGTTTACGTTTTCGTTCCTCACTTTTCGCTTTCCATTCCCAGCTGGATATAACGCCCCCCCGCCGCCGCCAGGACACTCTCCCTCTCCCTCCCAGCCCCACAGACACTTTGAAGATGTCAACGGCAGCGCAAATTGTTTGCGGTCTCGCTTCAGGTGCTCGGCGGGTCCTCGGTGAATGGTTTTGAATTTAGATTTGGCCGCACAAGCACAAGTTGACACCTCGTCGTCGTCGTCGTCGTCGTCCCCGTGCGGATGCGGATGTGCCTTTGCCTTGGCAGCCAATAAAATCGTTTTAGTATATTAATTAAAAGCGTTGGGTAAATACGAAAACTGAAGCGGTCGTTGGAGTCCCAAAGCTCTGCCCTGCTCCTTGCACAGCTGTCGCCCAGAAAGAATGGACAAACGGCCAGGCGTCATCGGATCGCCGAGGCTTCGGGTGGCGCCACTTGGTTTCCTGTTGCCAGTTCATGTTCCCTAAGCATTTTTCGCTACCAACTATGCCAAGTTCGTGAGAAATATATGCATATATATTTTAAGTGTTTTGCCAGCAACTCAATACCCAGCTGTAAAACGAAGCTTAACTTAATTATTCCTGCGCTATTTTATGCAAAAGCCCACGCGCCCTTTGTTGTCCGGGAATTGGCATTTTTTTGCATCCGCCGTCCATTGTACGCATAGGAAAATAACTCACCCACCATTCACCAACTTTGTGGAAGTGAAATGTCGCCCGTCGTCAAAGAATGCAAAAATATTTGCTTAACAAAGCGCCAGCATTCATTGCGTTCGTTCGCCCTGGTCTGATGTCAAAGCGTTTCATTTCATTCCATGGAGCGCTTTGGCATCTTGTTGCCAGGGTAAATGCACCATGCACTTTTCTAATGATGCCGCAAGCGCAAACATTTGTGCACTTGAAGGCCTTAATTGAAAATGTTTTCTTCAGATATTTGGAGGGGGGGACCAGCGCGACCAGCGGGAGGTCACTTAGTTTTGGTATCGTGTAGGTTACGAAATGTGAAGGGGAAAGCAAACAGCAGTGAGAGAGAATGGACAGCAAGTTGGCGAGTGAAAAGAATGAAAGTTTGAAATCTTTGGTGATGCCAGGTGGGAAGGAACCGAGAGAAGATGAAAGTAGGGGTATGACTACTCCCTGGAGTATTCAAAGTCTGGTAAGGAGAAATACTAACAGCTGATGCTATGTTTGGGTAAAAACTGATCGAACCCCAGGGCTGAAAACACGCATTTTTTCTACTTATCGATGAGAATTACTCCTTATGGTGATCAAGTGACTTCAATCAACAGTTGGACGAAAAATGTATCGAACCCCGTGGCTGAAAATACGCAATTTTTATATTTATCGATAGAAATTAAGTATTCTGGTGATCAAGGGTCTTCAAATGAGAATTGGGCTAAAAATATGTTGAACCCCGGGGCTGAAAACACTCATTTTGGTCATTTATCAATAGAAGTGAGTCATTCGGACTTGATGTAACAATTGCTTGAAAAATATGTTGAACCCCGGGGCTGAAAACACGTATTTCATACATATATCAATAGAAGTTAAGCATTCTGGTGATCAAGGGAGTTGATACATGAATTGCTCGAAAAATAGGTCGAACCCCGAGGCTGAAAACCCACAGTTTGGACATTTAAAGATAGAAGTCTCCTTTTCTAATGATTTAATGACTTTTTACAAGAATTGCACCAAAAATATGTGGAACCCCGGGGCTGAAAAGCCACATTTTGGGCATTTTTGAATAGAAGTTAGTCTTGTTGGTGATCAGGGAACTTGAAATAAGAATGGGCACAAAAAAAAAGGTCGAACCCCGGGGCTGAAACCCACATTATGGGCGTTTATAGATAGAATTAACGCTTTAAGGGGATCAAGGGACTTGATGAAAAGAGTTGCACCAAAAATATGTCGAACACTAGTTCTGAAAACCCTCAATTTGAATATTTTATCAATGGAAGTTACTCCTTCTGGTGAACAAGGGAGTTGATACAAGAATTGCACCAAAAACATGTTGAGCTCCAGGGCGGAAAACCCACATTTTGGACATTTATCCATAGAAGTTCCCCTTTCTGATGATCAAGGGTCTTCAAATGAGAATTGGGCTAAAAATATGTTGAACCCCGGGGCTGAAAACACTCATTTTGGTCATTTATCAATAGAAGTGAGTCATTCGGACTTGATGTAACAATTGCTTGAAAAATATGTTGAACCCCGGGGCTGAAAACAAGCATTTCGTATATATATCGATAGAAGTTAAGCATTCTGGTGATCAAGGGACTTGATACATGAAAAGCATGAAAAACAGGTCGAACCCCGAGGCTGAAAACCCACAGTTTGGACATTTAAAGATAGAAGTCTCCTTTTCTAATGATTTAATGACTTTTTACAAGAATTGCACCAAAAATATGTGGAACCCCGGGGCTGAAAAGCCACATTTTGGGCATTTTTGAATAGAAGTTACACTTTTTGGTGATTAAGGAACTTGAAATAAGAATGGACACCAAAAATATGTCGAACCCTGGTTCCGAAAACCGTCAATTTGGACATTTATCAATGGAAGTTACTATTTCTGGTGATCAAGGAACTTGAAATAAGAATTGGCACGAAAAATACGTCGAACCCCGGGGCGGAAAACCCACATTTTGGGCATTTATCCATAAAAGTTACCCTTTTTAATGATCAAGAGACTAGACATATTTGGAACCCCGGTGCTGAATATCAATAGAAGTTACTCTTTCTGCTGATTAAAGGACTTGATACAAGAATTGCGCTAACAGTATTTCGAGCCTCGGCAGCTGAAAACACGTATTTTGTTCATTAACCAATAGAAGTCAAGTATTCTGGTGATCAAGTGACTTGATACAAGAATCGCCCCAAAAAATACGTCAAACCCCGGGGCTGAAAATACGAATTTTGGACATTTATCAAAGGAAGTTACTCTTTCTGGTGATCAAGTGACTTGATGCAAGAATTGCACCAAAAATAGGTGGAACCCCGGAGCTGAAAACATGCACTTCCGACAGTTATCGATAGAAGTTACTGATTTTGGTGATCAAGGGACTTTAAATGAGAATTATGCGGAACCGCGGGGCTAAAAACACGCATTTTATGCATTTATTTACAGAAGTTACTTCATTTTGGTGAATAAGTTACCAACCAACAACTGTGCTAAGAAAAAATGTGTAACCCCTGCCCCTGCAATCTTGCCTCATGGAACCGAAGCCCTTACTATCCCACCTACTACACCCAAATTAAGCTTGCTTCATTTTGAAAATCATGTTTAAGGTTTCCTTTCAAGAGATATCTTAAAGCGTTTCTGTGTATTGAAGTCATTCGTTTTGATTTGTCAAGCACTTTATCACTTAATGTTGTTTTGTGGCAATTTATATTTTATTTGTCATTTCATTCCCACTCGCTCTCTCTCTCTCTCTCTGTCTCTGTCTCTGTCTCTTTCAGCATTTTGTGGGCCAAGTCTTGTTAAGTGAAACAATTGAATTGTTAACTGAACAATAAAGTATTTTATTATTATTAGATTTTTGCTGGCTTCCCAACATTTGCCCATTTGCCACTCTTCCGCTTGCCCTCTCTCCGTCTCTCTCTCACTCTCTCTCTCTCTCTTTTTGGGAGTGTTATCCGGGTCTTAAGTGGCTTACGGCTGTGATATGGCGTTTGGCATTTTGGCGGCTGTCTCGAGTAGATTTCCAACATATTTCTTGCCTCTTGTTATTTGTCATTTGTATTATGGGCTGTGAGTAGGTTTCCTTTTTTCCAGCCTCAATTCTTTTGTTGTTAGCGGCGTCTTTGGGTTTGTTTGTTGTTGCTGTTGTTGTTGTTGGTATTGCCAAGCCATTTAGGTTTTTGAATTTATGGCCATTTTGTGTTTTGTGGCTGGGTCTTTGTTGTTGATTTTTGTATATTTTTGAAATGGACGGGCAATTTATGTTTTTTGGCCTTTGACTTGACATAAAAGCCTACCGCACTTCTCTCTCTTTCTCTCTCTCTCTCTTTCACTGTCGTTCTCCCTCTCTCGCTGGGTGTGTGGGTTATGATTTATGAGAAATGGCTGTGTGTACGTGACTGACCCAATTGAAATCAGAATGGAAATGCAGAAATGTTGGTTGATTTTGGTTGATTTTGGTTGATTTTTGTGCTTAAACTAAGTATGAATCGTACTTGAGTCCGAAATGCTACTTGAAATACTTCTTGTTTTATACTCTGCACTTGATATAGTCAGTATGCAATTGCTGATTTTTCAATGTGGCGCCATAGGAACTGTGTTAGGTATTGCCTGTTGCCAATTTGTAGCCACAAAGGCTGTGTAAAGCAATGCTTATTGCCGATTTGTAGCTATACAAACTGTGTAAAGCACTGCTTATACCATGTGGCGCCACTCGAACTGCGTAAAGCTATGCCTATCGCCGATGTGGCGCCAGGTTAACTGTATGAAGTGCTGCCTATCGCCGATGTGGCGCCAGGGGAACTGTATAAAGTACTGCCTATCGCCGATGTGGCGCCAAGGGAACTGTATAAAGTACTGGCTATCGCCGATGTGGCGCCACATGAACTGTGTATAGCACTGCCTACAGCAGGGTTGATTGGTAGGTCTTTTTTGATCAAAAACTTAAGTGGACAGTTCTGAAAATGCTTCAAAATGAAATCAAAGGCAACTTCATAAAGAATCGAATCGACAAAGAATCTTCCTCGTGTAAAGAAGGACTCAATAAGCCTTGAGTATTTTGATCAAGCAGTTGTTGAAGTTTGGATTTGGGCTGTAGAATGTGAAAATGGCCCGCAGTGTAATTGTTTCGTTTTCTATAGAGGTTCTACGGTTGTTGATCTAACAATGCGAGGGAGATTGCAAAATTAGGTTTCCTTATAGAAGAATTCATCAAGATTTGGCTTGTAGTTTTGGTGTACAACTAGCTGATACCCTACGTCCCTTTTAGACCTCCTCTTTAACCTTTTCGAAGCTTTAGGATAGTTCAAATAGTTGTCTTGGCACAATTCCACACTAAATTTGGATTTTTTGATACAAAATAAGCTATTTTTACCAAAAACGAATAGAATAGAAGTGTTTTATGCTTTGGAGCTTAAATGAAGAGTGTGGATACTTTGCCAGCACGGGAACATGCCACATATATCATCATAATTCCTAATATAGATACAGACTTGTTTATGGTCTTTCACAAATGCGAAATTTGTATACCCTTGCAGCACGTTTTTCTATCTAAGACTTTTCGGACACTACTTTTTTATGGGAGCTATACTATATATTTGTCCGATTTCGACCAAACTTAGTGGAATTATGGAAAAGCATAGCAAACTTAAAAATACAAAGTTTGGCGGCATTGCCATTGCAAACAAAAAAGTTTTTCTCACTAAGACTAATTTTCAGACTCTACTTTTCTATGACAGCTATACTATATATTTGTCCGATTTCGACCAAACTTAGTGGAATTATGGAAAAGCATAGCAAACTTAAAAATACAAAGTTTGGAGGCATTGCCATTGCAAACAAAAAAGTTTTTTCCACTAAGACTACTTTTCAGACTCTACTTTTCTATGACAGCTATACTATATATTTGTCCGATTTCGACCAAACTTAGTGGAATTATGGAAAAGCATAGCAAACTTAAAAATACAAAGTTTGGCGGCATTGCCATTGCAAACAAAAAAGTTTTTTCACTAAGACTACTTTTCAGACTCTACTTTTCTATGACAGCTATACTTTATAGATGTTAGATTTCGACCAAACTTATCACATAGATGTATGCAAAAAGCATTGAGAAAGTATTTCCAGTCTCTTGCTTATTAAGGATATTAAGAACTAACATAGCTCACCTTTGGTGCAAAGAATATATATAATACTTATATTAAGCATGCAAGTTCTACCCCAAGTAAGTAAAATTGTTCCCTAAACGTTCTATTTGAGAACTTGAAATAAAATGAAATTCTCTTCGGTTGAAGCATGCTTGTGCTCGCCTCAAGTGAGCCACCAACCCCCACCACTTGGCAAGGGTAGCAATTTTATTGAAATGTTCCAAAAGCGACAGTGTGGAAAAATGACACACTGCACCACCCCCACTCCACTTGCACACATCCATTGACCGTCCGTATGCTAAGTGCGAGCTGCAAGGACAAGAAAAAGGGCAAAAGAAAACGTGGCCAAGCGCCAAACGCCTCAACACAATGACAACTTTTAATGCCATTCAACAAAGTTGTGATCGTTGTTGTCCTTGACAGGACGTGCATACACTTTAAGGGCGTAACGAAGGAGCGCAAGTTTTGATGAGCTCCAAAAGTTTATACGTTTTGTATGGTAGAGAAGACATTCTACTAACTCCTTTTCCTTTGTTGCCTTGAAAAACTAGAACTCTTGCATTTCAGTTTCATGGCTTTTACTTCACCCAATCTACTTCCCAGGAGATATTCAATATGTTAAGCTTGCAGTTTGAGAGGTAACCAGGGGACTAGAGTTTCTTAACGTTTTTCAACCAGTGTCCCCTGTTCAACCTGGCTTTTAGCTCCCAGCTGACAGCCATTCACCTTGGGCATATCATTCGATTCAACTCTATATAGTTTCTAGTTCTCAAACCCAAAATCTGAACATGCTCATTTCATTCTTCAACTAAAGCGCTCTCCGAGATTCATTCCTCATTCCTCATTCACTCCCCATTCATTCCCCTTAATCTACATACACAAAATTCGACAACATTTTCATTTCTACTCACATAGCCAATTCATGCGCTCCGTGTACTCGACCTTGCGCTTGAGATCCTTGACCAGGGCGCGAAAGTCATCGTCGTTGAAGTGACACTGGATGATCGTGTTGTTCAGCTGCAGAATGCTGTACTCGTTATTCCCGTTGCCATTGTTGGAGGCGGCTGCTGCCGCCGCAATGGTGGCCATTGCATCGCGGGCCCCATTCAACGCATTCGACTCAATGTCCGTGGCACTGGCCCGCAGTTTGTTGGCGGTGGTCACACCTATGCCCAGGCCCATGGCGTCGCCATCCACATTGCTGCAGGATTTGCTTAATATAATGGTGGCGCGATTGGCAATGGAATTGGCGGCCAGCAGATGTTCACCGGCAGCGCCACAGCTGCCGCGATGGAAGGGCAGCTTCCCCGTGGCGGTGGCGGTGGTGGTGTTGGTGGTGTTGGTGGTGTTGCTGCTGCCGCTGGTATTGGTGGTGGCACAATTGTTGTTCTTGAGCGTGATGCAGTGCAGCTGATTGGAGAGAGCGGCGGAACAATCGCTGGCCCTACGACGACGAGGATTGTCCTGGCCGGTGGCATCGGGCAGGGAAACGGGTTGCAGGTAGGCACCGACAGCGGTGCTGCTGTGGCTGCTGGTGGGTAGCTGCTGCTGCTGCTGCTGTTGCGGCTGCTGCTGTTGGCTATCTGCAGCTGCCATGTTCGACAGGGAAGTGGACATGGTCAGGGCCAGATCGTGATGATGGTGATGATGATGATGATGGCGATGGTTGTTGTTGTGGTTGTGATTATTATTATTCGTGGTGTCCGAGCAAGCGAAATGCTGCCGTATGACTGTCAAATTGCTGCGATGTGGCTGATCCACCTCAAACTGATCCTCGTAGAACTGTATCAGCAGCTCCTCCAGCAAAGCAATGGGTGAGCCGGTGTTGAGGGAGGCGGAGGCTGTAACCGAAACCGAACCAGAAGCCGAGGGCGTTACACTGGCCGTGGAACTTGTCGAGGATTTGCGACGCACAGTGGTGGCTGTGGTTGCTGTGGTGGTGGTGGCTGTGCCCAGAAACACCTCCACTTGGGCTTCCAACTCCTCCGCTAAGTCCTCGTCCTCCTCTTCGCGCTCGGTGCTGAATGAACGGCTGTGACTGCTGTTGCTGTTGCTGTTGCTGCTGTGACTAATGCTGCTGCTGCCGGCGACACTCTGGGCAGTTGCTGCTGGTAGGGCTGCCCCAACGGCCACTGTGGCCGCAGCCAATACCAGAGCCCGCTCGCGCTCCTTACCCGGATCGAATATCGAATGCTTGAGCAGAATCTCCTGCAGCTGGCGGCGCTGACGATGCGCACTGTAGGGGTTGACCAGGCGGAAGTCACCATAAAATTTGGCCAGGCCACGTACTCGGGATGCTATATAGCCGATTTTGCGCAAGAGGCGGACATCGGCTTTTAGCGCGGCGGAAGCGGCGGCAGCTGATTGCAGTTGGAGAGCGGCATTTCCTGTTTCTTGGGTTGCTGTTGTTGCTGCTGCTGTTGCTGCTGCTGTTGTGGTGCTGGTGGTGGCTGCTGCTATAACTGTTGTTGTTGTGGTGGCTGCTGCATTGATTTCGTTTGTGGTTGTTGTTGCTATAATTGTGAGTGTCTCGAGTGTTTCCTTGTCTGTTGTTGCTGCGGCTGCTGCTGCTGCTGCTGTTGTTGTTGTTGTTGTTGCTGCTGCACTGCTGCCACGTCGACTGCTACTGCTGCTGCAGTTGCTGTCCTGGTACATTTATAAGCAACCCTCGCTAGCCCGGTCTTAGCACTTGTTGTTGTTGTTGTTGTTGTCGCTGGAGTGTTGTTTGGTTGCTGCTGCTGCTGCTGCTGCTGTAATTGTTATTATTATTTGATTTGCTTTCGGTGCTGCTGCATAAATTAATTTATATGTTAAGAGAGCGTAAAGCTACGTTTACATTGTTTTTTATGAGGCTGGCGCCTTTTTATGGCCGTTTCTTTTGTTACTTGCAATTTGTTTTTGATGTTTATGCCGCGCCAGCAAAGTTATGCAAATTTCCCGTATCCTGGCGCCGCTTACTCAAATCAATTTACCGGAAAAGTTGCTTTTCTTTTTTGGGCATACTCCAGGCGATTCTAGCCTCAGCTTGTTGCTGTTGCTGGTGTTGCTGCTGCTGCTGTTGCTGCTGTTGCTGCTGCTGTGTTTTACATTTTATTGTATTTTAATTTGCATTATTCAACTGTTTGTCTGCAGCCATACTTGTGTGCTCTCTCGCTCTACTCTAGACACACACACACACGCGCACGCACACCATTTGAAGTTGCTGTTGCTGCCGTTGCTGTTGCTGCTGCTGCTGCTGTGGCAGGGGCGGTGTCACTTCCGTTTCCGTTTTGCAAACAATTGCGGCGATTTCTACGTTTGACGCTACCAAATCTGCAAATAAAAGAGGAAATGAGAGTATGAGGTTTCGATTAGTTACATTTTTAGACACGATTTATCAAACAAGCTGACAACTTTGATCAGTTTTTATACTCTGTACCGAAGGTACATAGAGTATTATAAGTTTGTGCAAAAGTATGTAACATCCAGAAGGAAGCATCTCCGACCCCATAAAGTATATATATTCTTGATCAGCATCAACAGCCGAGTCGATATAGCCATGTACGTCTGTCCGTCTGTCCGTCTGTCTGTCTGTCCGTATGAACGCACAGATCTCAGAGATGGTAAGAGATAGAGGTTTGACATGTATGGGACATATGCTTCTTATGTCTGCAGGCAGATCAAGTTTATTTTCAATTTTGGCCACGCCCCCTCCCGCCCCCGCAATTTAGAAAAAACGTCATATCTCCCACAGTTTTGAAGATAGATGGCTTGTTCCTTCTGGACATATTTAGTTATTAGGATAACTTATCGATCCGCCAAAGGAATGAAGAAGATCGGATGAACGGTTTTCGAGTTATGATCAAAAGACAAATTTTCTTGGTACAGAGTATGTTATAGTCGGGCTTGACCGACTTTCTTTCTTGTTTGTATAGAATTGCCAATTCAAAGGTGGTGTCATTGCCAATTGCACCACTGGAATTTATGCTCAGCATTTCAGTCAACATTTGGAACAGCATTTGCGTCCCCATTGATGGTCCCTCGAGCCGGATATTCAAGAACTAAAGTTTTGTCATGGCCCAATGGTGAAATTAATACTTAGAGTTTAAGAATCACTGATGGTCCTTCGAGCCGGATGTTCTTGAACATAAGTTTTGATAGAGCTCAAAGGAGAGTTGAGGTCCTACGAATCTGATGTTCTAGAACTAAAGTTTTGATAGAGCTCAAAGGAGAGTTGTTTTCTTTATATCAAAAGGTCCTACGAATCTGATATTCTAGAACTAAAGTTTTGGAAAGAATAATCATTTCGAAAAAACGCTGTTGAATCTTAGTGCCGGATATTCTATAACTAAACTTTTGATATGACTTGGAAAAGAAATCAATTCTACATCTCGAATGGTCCTTCGAGCCGGATATTCTAGAACTTAAGTTTTGATAGAGCTCCAACGAGAACTTCTAGAACTAAAACTGTCAACTTTGTTCAGTTGTTGTCATAGAATTGCCAATTCAAAGGTGGTATCATTGCCATCTGCACCACCGGTATTTATGCTCTGCTCGAAAATGAGCCAAAACTGATCAGAAGTGCTAACTTAAAAACGACTCTTTAAGAAGAGTCACGGTTAAGGTACCATTATTTTCAAATTGTTGTCGTTGTACAAAAAGTGCCCATAGATCCCGAACCTAGGATACAGTTCATAAACTGGTTATAAGATGGATGCTTACGGAAGTCTTTTCCATTAGAATTTAAGCGTCTTCTCACCTTTTCGTGCTGTGTCGTGTTAACTTAAAGCGCTTTCAAAGATACTCAAATGTACTTATAAATACTAATTGAACATTTGCAGAACTTAGTCCAACTTAAGACCCTTTGGTGGTGAGGCATCAAGTAACAAAGTGCAGTACACAGATTTTAGCATCATTTGAAAAGTTTTTCAGGAATTTCTTATCAAGTAACATCCAAGCTTTCTTTGGTTCATTCAGATATCCTTTTGCATTTATTTTCTTCCCTATTTTTTTTTGTTTGTTCCATCATTTACAAGGCCAGAACGTGGATAAATCAATCAAACGAACTACAGGAAGAGCAGCTCAAACAAATAAACAAATGGATAAATAGGAAAACACACAATGTAAATATTTTATGAAATATTTTTACTACTTCTTCGTTCCTGCTCTGCTCTGCTCTGCTCTGTGTTGTGACAATCGATTGAAATGTGCTGCGAGTGGGAGCCAAGGTGGACACTGGACAATCCCAATAAGCGTGCTCGACCGCATAGACAAAGGCGTAGCCCAATGACGTAGGGATGGGGGGCGGGAGGGGTGGTGGCTAAACAACAGGCGGTTGCACAAAGCAACGCAGGCAGTCGCCACAAGAACAACAGCAACAGCAACAGCTACAGCTACAGCTACAGTAAGAACAACTGTCGACGACTTTGCCAACGTTGACAATGACAGCAAATGTCAAACAGTTGCTTTCCCCCCGCTTTCCATCCTACCGACCGCTGTTAAGTGCACTGCCAACTCTCTCCTTCCATCAGTCAGTTAGACAGACAGACAGACACAGTCCATCTGTCTCTCTCTCTTTTGTCTCGTGTGCAACTTTCACAATGCACCAGAGACAAAAGGATGTGCCACATGGCAATGATGGTCGGTCCAGTTGCAGACCCTTTTTTTGTTCAACCGGCGGAGAGAAGTGGCTGGGGGAGGAGGAGGAGGCGGACGGGCAGCTTTCTTCGGTAATCAAACAAGAGATTCTAGTGTGCTTACCTCGAATCTTCTGACCAATGCAACGTTATTTTTAGGTAGAAATCAGCAGGCTTTATTATGTTGACAGAGTAAAGCAAATGTTTGTGTGTGTGTGAGTGGAAATAAGTACAAAAGATTAAACAAGACTTGTTATTTGATACCTCAACATAACTAAAAATTGAGTATATGCAATTCAGGCAAACTTTAATGTTACACAAACTGCTTTATCTGCCTCTTGTTATGGCAAGTAATGTCAAAATAGTCCACTGTTTAAAGAAAATGTAATAACAGGAAGGCAGTTTGCTGACCTAGAGTGGTTTATGGGTAATATTATGAGTTTTGGTTCGTTTCAGTGGTTTACACTCCTTTTAATGTTTCCGTATTTGCCAACTTTTTAAAAGGAAGCATTCAACTTTTGCCTTTCATTTTAGTCGAGTCACTTCACTGAAACAAAACATTCAAATTGTTTTGATTTTAAATATGAAATATACGTTATATTTAGAATCCAGAATGGTCCTTCGAGCCGGATATGTAGGAACTTAAGTTTTGGCTAGGGCTTAGAAGAATTATTAGGCCTTAAACTTGCGGTCATCTGAAGAGTCACTGTTGGTTCTTCGTGCTGTATGTTCTGGGACTTAGGTTTTGATGGTAAAGAAATTCATTTCAAGTGGTCCTTCGAGCCGGATATACAAGAATTAAAGTTTTGACAGGGCTGAGAAGAATCATTAGTCCTAATACTCTGGGTTATCTGAAGAATCGCTTCAAAATGTTAAAGAACTAACGCTTTGTAGAAGCTCATAAGTTAAACTACTTCTATTATAAGGCTTACCGTCATCTGTATAAGCTCAAATAGCATGTTCAAGCCGGATAATTTATAACTAAAGTTTTGTAAAGACTCAAAAGAGTACTTAATCCTTAGACTTTCGGCCATCTGACGAAACATTGATGGTCCCTCGAGCCGGTGGTCAAATAAATTCTAAGAGTTTCGGCCGTCTTAAGAATCACTAATGGTCCTACGAGCCGGATGTTCTAGAACAAAGGTTTAGATAGAGCTCAAAGTAAAACTGTTTTCTTTATATCAAAAGGTCCTACGAATCTGATTTTTTAGAACCAAAGTTTAGGTGGGGCTCAAAAGAATGGAATATTTCTAAGACTTTCATCTAAAGAAACGCTGATGAATCTTTGTGCCAGATATTCTAGAACTAAACTTTTGATATAATTTAGAAAAGAAATCAATTCTACATCTCGAATGGTCCTTCGAGCCGGATGTTCTAGAACTCAAGTTTTGATAGAGCTCAAAAGGGAAACTAATTCTACATACTAAATGGTCCTTCGAGTCGAATATTCTAGAACTAAAATTTTGTAAGCTCTCAAAATATTAATTAATTCTAAGAATTTCGGTCGTATGAAGAAACACTGATGGTCCTTCGAGCCGGATGGCTTCTAGAACTTAAATATGAGTATTACCTATTGAGTTTAGAGTATCAAGATAGAGAATATCGAGAATTGAGTATTGGAACTGAGTACTAAGCATAAACTATCAAGTAATGTGTATCGAATAATGAATATCGAGTACCGAGCATTGAATATCAAGTACTAAAAGTCAAGTATAGAGTATTTAGTATCGAGTACTGAGTAATGAGTTTGAATACAATTTATCCGAGTAATGAGTATTTTTATGGAAAATCAAGTACTGAGTTTCAACTGCTAAGTATTGAGTTTTGAGTATAGAGTACTGACAATCGAGAACTGAGTATCGGTACAAAGCACAAACTATCAAGTTATGTGTATCGAATAATGAATATTGAGCTATGAGTATTGAGAAGTGAGTATTTAATACTGAGTATCGAGTATGAATACAAAATATGGACAAATGGGTTTGGATACTTAGTATGAAGTACTAATTACTAAGAATTAAGTGTTGAGTAACGAAATTTTTAAGACTCGAGTACTGAGTATAAGGTATCAAGTATGAGTACAGAATATAGAGTAATGAGTATTGGAAGTGAGTATCAAGTATTCAGTATCAAGAGCTAAGTATCGACTACTGAGCGCCGAGTGCAGAGTATCAAGTATCAAGTACTGGAGTATCGAATTATAAATATGAAGCTAGAAGAGTGGAGAAGTGAGTATTAAATACTGAGTATTGAGTATGAATACAGAATATCAGAAAACTGAATTTCAACTACTGGGTATCAAACAAAGTATGAGTATTGAGTAATGAGTATCGATATGACATATCAAGTACTAAATACCGAGAACATGCCGAGACTTTCTTTTCAAATTAAAGACCTCCGGTATTTCAGCTCGTTTGCAAGCATGTTGCCGCCCCTCCCTCTCCCCTGCCCATCCCCCTTTTCCATATCTTACCCCTGGCCACATTTTATGCGTTTTTCCCTTTTGCTTTCCAAAGGCCAAACCGTAGCTTATTAAAAACATTTCATTTCTGAGTAAATAAATAAAATGCAAAAACGAAACACGAATTGTGAGGGAGACACAGGGAGCGAATGACATGGCAACCAAATGGTGTTGCCACCATTCAACAGTTGGCCATATTCGTTCTGGCTTGGGGTTTTTGTGGCTGGCTGATGTTTTGGCCTTCACGACGCGGTTTCTGTTTGCGTTTGCGTTTCGTCAGCCCCCAATGACAGCGGCGGCACAACAACTCCGCCACCTGCGGCTCCATATTGACACTTCTGTTGGCCCCCCGACCACGACCCTCAACTGGCGTGTCAAATTGCCCATAATTAAATGTAACAAGGCTCTGGAAGCTGCTCTAAAAACCCAAATTGTTGCACAACTTGTCAGCTTGTCCCTTTGGTAAAAGTGGCCAATGTCCAAAATGGTCTGCATATTACACTGCGTATACGCAATGCTTCTGCTTCTGCTTCTACTCCGCTCTGTGTGTGTGTTGCCCAAAATTTTAAGACCGCCAGCCAGACTGGCTGGAATTAAGAATTTATGAAAAGGACTTTTCTGTTGGGGGAAAGGAGCCAGGCTATTCGCAAATTTGTAAAACTAACAGTTTTAAATTGGATTGAAGTTTAGTCGAGTGAAACTGCTTATGTGCAGTTGATTAGTTTAGTTGGATTAAGTTGCAACTAGAGAAACACCAACAAAAAAAAAATGGAAATTAATATTCATAATTGAAAGCTCAAGCTTTGGGCTAGCAACTTGGTCAGGGCAGGCACTAAATGGCTGGACAAACAAACTGAGTGCGGTTTGGAGGGCATTCTTCCACCCTTCTCAAACTTTGACTTCAAAAGCGTTTCGAGTGCGAGATATATTTGATATTGTAAGGTATTTTAACAACTCAAATTTCCAACTTTTAATGCCAAGACTGGCAAAAGCCAAAGGTCTCATCATATTAAAACAAACTGCAGATTGACACCATTTTATTAATTTGGTTTTAGACAACAACTTCTTACTGAAAATATGATCCGGCTTTGAAGGCAAACCCATATATTAGAGCCGTATTCCTTGGTGTTCTCTTAGTATTCGACAGAGTTTAGATAGATGGACTTAGACCTGGAACGTTATGCTTCTTTAATTCGATTATTCAAAAGCTTAACAAGAAAGAAAGTCGGTCAAGCCCGACTATAACATACTCTGTACCAAGAAAATTTGTCTTTTGATCATAACTCGAAAACCGTTCATCCGATCTTCTTCATTTCTTTGGCGGATCGATAAGTTATCCTAATAACTAAATATGTCCAGAAGGAACAAGCCATCTATCTTCAAAACTGTGGGAGATATGACGTTTTTTCTAAATTGCGGGGGCGGGAGGGGGCGTGGCCAAAATTGAAAATAAACTTGATCTGCCTGCAGACATAAGAAGCATATGTCCCATACATGTCAAACCTCTATCTCTTACCATCTCTGAGATCTGTGCGTTCATACGGACAGACAGACAGACGGACGGACAGACATGGCTATATCGACTCGGCTGTTGATGCTGATCAAGAATATATATACTTTATGGGGTCGGAGATGCTTACTTCTGGATGTTACATACTTTTGCACAAACTTATAATACTCTATGTACCTTCGGTACAGAGTATAAAAATTGTTTAATATAAGGATGACTTCCTTAAGGTTACAAAGTATAGAGAACTCAGGTTTTAGCCTCGGGAGGAATGCAGCTCAAGCCAGAAGTACCTCAGTGTAGCTTACTTGCCATCACCCTTTATGTTCTACAGATCTTTCTACAGATCTTTTTGGAACCCAACACTATAATAATAATAATAATAATAATAATAAGTACTTTATTAAAAATCAAAAAATAACAATTGGCTTAAAGTGCATAACAGCTTTCACAGAGGTATTGATTTTTATACTCTGTACCGAAGGTACATAGAGTATTATAAGTTTGTGCAAAAGTATGTAACATCCAGAAGTAAGCATCTCCGACCCCATAAAGTATATATATTCTTGATCAGCATCAACAGCCGAGTCGATATAGCCATGTCCGTCTGTCCGTCTGTCCGTATGAACGCACAGATCTCAGAGATGGTAAGAGATAGAGGTTTGACGTGTATGGGACATATGCTTCTTATGTCTGCAGGCAGATCAAGTTTATTTTCAATTTTGGCCACGCCCCCTCCCGCCCCCGCAATTTAGAAAAAACGTCATATCTCCCACAGTTTTGAAGATAGATGGCTTGTTCCTTCTGAACATATTTAGTTATTAGGATAACTTATCGATCCGCCAAAGGAATGAAGAAGATCGGATGAACGGTTTTCGAGTTATGATCAAAAGACAAATTTTCTTGGTACAGAGTATGTTATAGTCGGGCTTGACCGACTTTCTTTCTTGTTAATTCAGTAATACAGCTATGACTTTGAAGTCGTCAGTCGGAGAATTATTTATAAGTGATGAATCTTATTTATACATGAACTATTTAAGTATAGAGTGAAACATGTTTGTCACTCCCAACCTTAATACAAGCTGCTTCCCCGCTCGTCGCGAGATACAGAATCGTTGGGGTATGGGAGCAACTCCCAAGTTGCACATGTAAAATTATAAATTTTGTTTAGTAAACTAAAACTAAAAGTATTCCATTAAGATCTGCTTTCTATATTTAATGGCATGTTTAAGTTTTCCCAGCTATTTTCAAACGCATCATTTAGCAAATCTATGATATCTCGTTCATTTAAAAAGCGCTTTCCCATATAAAGCGATCTATACTCGGATAGAATTGGGCATCTTCCAATAAGGTGTCGAATGTCCTCGATTTCGTTGGTGTTGCAAAGCTCACAAATGTTCGTTCCGCCTTGCTGAAAATTGTACTTATTTCCGTTGAGCCAGATCATGTCGCATCTTGCTTTCAGCACCCATGGGCCAGTCTAGAGCCTGCTGATTCATCGAGGTCTTTGTATATTCGCGTCTCACTATTCATTCTCCTTTCATAAAGTCTTTGATTTCGACTCTCAGCTAACGCACCTAGCAGCATTAATCTTGTCTGTGCCCAAATAGTCGGCTCCATAAGTTCCTCGCTCCAAGCAAAGTTAAAATGCGCACTAATCAAATTAAGGCCTTTTGCCCAAAATATATTCTTGGCTAATATTGCCTTAGACATAATATGTGGGAGACGGTCGTTGCTTTAAGTGAATAGTGGTTTTTGAATGTATTTGATGTGCAAATCCAACATATACAGGCAGATGCTTTCCATATTTGTTTCAAGCGCTATCGCATAGCTTGGTGTCGTTCTGGGCATGCAAAAAATACGTTTAATAAAAAACGTATATCAATTATCGACATCTTCTGGAAATGTGTAACCCCAAACTTGCGGCCCATATGCCTGGATAGATCTGCAAACTGCCCCAAAAATCTTGAGCTTCATGTCAAATGAAATATGGGTTTTTGACAGCATGTTTCTCCAAGTACAGCTTATGCTATTTTTCGCCGCTGAGTTTCTTTTCTCAATGTGCTTTTTAAAGGACAGCTTCGGAGTTAGTACAACACCAAGATAGGTAAATTCCGAAACAACACGGATGGGTTCGCCCTTGTACACCCATTTTTCTCTCGTTGAGAAGAACAATGATTTCTGACTTTGAGGTATTAACTTCCATGTTCCAGGTCTCGCAGTATTGCTCCAATCTTTGTATCATTTGTTGCAGCACTGTAACATCGTCAGCCATCATCACTATATCATCTGCATATAGCAGCAGTCTTATGTTTTTGTTGCAGACACTAAGACCACCACCAAGGAACTCATGAAGATCATCCAAATATAACGCGAATAAAAGAGGGGACAGCAAGCATCCTTGGCGTACTCCAATATTCGTTTTAAAATATGTCGACATTTCGTCACCGGTCCAGACTGTTACTTGGGTATCAGCGTAAATATTCTCCAAAATGTTTAAAAACTTAGTTGATACACCTAGCGTATAGAGCTTGTAAAGAGCGCGAAAGTCAACAAAGTAGGCATACACTTTTTTGTTCTCCTCCATTTTCAGATGCACAATCGCTGTGAGATTGTATATGTTGTCTACTCACCCAACACTACTTAATCAATATTTCACTAAGCATCTAGACAGTAGGTTGACTTGAACATCGGGGTGACTTCCACCAAGCTTACAGCTGGTCAATGAGCTACCGCTCTCCACTCAGCTAAGAGCTATAGATAGATTGAGTTTTTGTTAACATTTTGAAAGAGTAAAAAACCACATATAATTAAGTTATAATAAACAATCTAAGCAATCCCCGATCGCCCCAGTCCAATGAGTCAAGACGATGAGTGGAAATTTTTCATTTTTTTCCCTTTTTTCTAAACTTTTTGTCACCTTCGAAATGGCAACTTAATTAGATTATTTCATGTAAGTGTGGCAAGTGTTATGGGAAAGTTGATTTGTGATGATATAAATTTAGTTCAGTCAATTGAGGCTGTCAAGTGTATAGAACAGGGGTGATCAGGGTCATATCTCAAATTAGTTATACACCCTACTTTAGTTCTCAGTGAAGCTTCAGCTAAGAATTTTGAATGTAGTTTCTTAACAAATTAAGAACAAAAAGAACTAATTTGAGACCCTTTAACTAACACTTTTCGAACCTTACTTTTCCATGGAAGCTATGCCATATAGAAGTGCGATTTCGACCAAACTTGCTAAAATCAGGGGAAATCATAGCAAACTATGAAATATAAAGGTTAGAGATGTTTCCATTGAAAACGAAAAAGTTTTTCTCACCAAGACTACTTTTCAGACTCTACTTTTCTATGACAGCTATTCTATATAGATGACCGATCTCGATCAAACTTAGTAATATCATAAATAAGCATAGCAAACTAGAAAATACAAATTTTGGAGGTGTTTCTATTGAAGACAAAAAAGGTTTTCTCACCAAGACTACTTTTCAGACTCTACTTTTCTATGACAGCTATTCTATATAGATGTCCGATCTCGATCAAACTTAGTAATATCATGAATAAGCATAGCAAACTAGGAAATACAAATTTTGGAGGTGTTTCCATTGAAAACGAAAAAGTTTTTCTCACCAAGACTACTTTTCAGACTCTACTTTTCTATGACAGCTATTCTATATAGATGTCCGATTTCGACCAAACTTAGTAATATCATAAATAAGCATAGCAAACTAGGAAATACAAATTTTGGAGGTGTTTCTATTGAAGACAAAAAAGTTTTTCTCACTAGGACTACTTTTCAGACTCAACTTTTCTTTGGGAGCTGTACTATATAGATGTCCGATTTCGATCAAACTAAGTGAAATCTTGCGAAAGCATATTAAACTTAGAAATACAAAGTTTGTAGGCGTTTCCATGGAAAAGAAAAAAGTTTTTCTCGCCAACAGTACTCTTCTTTTTCGACCGATCTTTCCTTTGACAGCCATATGATATAGTCTTCCGATCCGGCCGGTTCCTACAAATGTGCAGCGTATTTGTACTAAAAGACTTTGTGCAAAGTTTGGTGAAGATAGGTTTCAAACTGACGGAGTAGATGGCATAGACATCTCCTAATCAACTGAGCCCGTTGTGCTGATCAAGAATATATACTATATACTATATAAATTGTAATCAGCAGAGGAAACCTGAAGGAATGATGCAATACAACTCAGATTTCTAACACAATTACAAAAATCAACAATCGCTTTCATTTTAGATGGCAAAAATGAGGGAAAATATTTGTCAGAATTGTTGTGCCATAAACCCCAAGAACAGAGTGCAAGTGCACGGTACTTGGTGCTATGGGGATTGTGAGTTGATGTCCTGCAGGTGCTTTGAATGCAACATCAAAATGGGCAGCCTACTTTCAGGCGACACACATTTTGCGGTTGATATTAATATCGATTCGGCCGGTTAACTGTGCCAAGCGGCCGCTCTTTCTCTCTCTCCCTCTCTCTTTCGCATTGGTTCCCCTCAGCCCTTCTTCGTTCTGGGCCCTACACAACTCGCCAGTCAGTCTTGGCTTGGTATGTAAACTAGAACTTTGTATAAATTTATGTGCACAACAATGTTTATGTTGTTGAATAAACGAGCAGCTTTTTGCATGCGGCCAAGGAGTGAGTCAGCTTGTGTGTGTGTGTGTGTGTGTGTGTGCGGCAGTAATGGCAGGATGCAACATGAAAATGGCGTGCGGCTGGCAACGTTTTATTTGCTCTCGTTTTTCCCTTTTTTCTCTCCTTAGCCGGGTTTGGGGCATTTGCCTCTGTGTAGGTTGCATTGCCTTTAAATAGAAATATGGAGAGGAAGCCACATGCGTGTGCAAAATATTCAATTCCAGCACGGAAACCGCTTAACAGCCCTAAATAATGGACAATGGCCTGACGAAAGATACGTTGTCTGTGCCTAACCTACATCCACAACCAATCCAGTTAAACCGATTCCAGGCATTTAGCCTGCTGGCCAATAACGATGACCAGCCGCAGTTTGAAATTATATGGCAATTTCGAGTGTAAACATTGGCCGCGACCGATTATGAGCGAAGGCATTGACTCAGCAGCAGACGCGCTGTCTGATCCTTTGATTTGATGAAACGCACACACACACGCACACTCGCACAGGCGTTCAATCAAACTAAGCGCAAACAAAACCAAGAGACCTGACGACTGACTGACTGACTGCCTAAGGAGGAAGGGAAAAGCCAACGAACCGTACGAGAATAAACAACCAGAATGTGAGCCTGCTAAAGGACATGGACACGGTGCACGGACACAACACACGCAGCGAAAGAGAGAGTGAGTGAGAGGGCGATTTAGATTTTCCCCTTCTCTGTCTTTGTGTGTGTGTGTGTGTGTGTGTGTGTGTGCTTGTGTTTTAAATTTATATTAGCTAAATAAACGGCGTCGCTTGGGTCGTAAATTTTATTTTAAGCCATTTTCGAAATCATTTTACCACATAAACATTAAGTTTCAGTTTGATAGTTTGGCTTCAAACTACTTTCCTAACGGTTTTCAAACCTTTGCAGGTTCATAAGCCTAAAGCATTTCCAAAACTATTCGATTTTCCTAGAGCCGAACACGGAATCGGTTAATGATTTTCAGCTTTTTGTTAACAACTAACGGGTAAAGTTTCAAGTTTATAAGTTAAGCTTTTCATATTCCAGGCCTCCGAACCACCTTAAAACCATTTGTAATTGCCTTGAACCGCTGAAATCAGGCAAATTTAAAACGGTTTAAGTTCATTCAGCACCAGCACTTTTCACATTTCACACACATTTCACGTTCTTAGCTCAAGTCATAACTGGAATTTAGATTGAAAGCTATTCGAACCGGTTCGGTCTTAAGTCGGAACAGTATTCAACTCCATTTAACTAAACCCAATATAGAATTCGACTCTTAGAGATTTGGTTTTTTAACAATTTTGAACCATCCATCTTTAGTAACGAACCGGGTTTGAATCGGGAAAACATTTGATTTCATTTAACCAACACACCTAAGTACCTTAATTCCAAGTAAACACCTCAAAGCATGTATCTGAACCACTTTATGTCATAAGCTGATCTCGAATCGAACCGATTCAATTTTTTCGGAAGAAGTATGCCGAATTTTGGCTCTGAACTAACTTTGAACCATATATAATTGATTTCGAACTGGGGTTGATGCGGAAATGTCTCATTTCTTATTACCAACCCACGTAAGTATATAAAAACGAGAGCGTAAGTTAAAGTCGGCCCTGCCCGACTTCGAAATACCCGTTACTCAGCTCAGCTCGGATAAGTATGCAACATTTTTTTAACTCGGCCATTTATTATCCGATCCTTTTGAAAATTTGTGAGATTGTAGATATTGGCCACATAGACTACACTGCAAAATCTGAGCTCGATATCTTAAAAATTGTGGGAGTTATTCAATGTTTTTTATTGCGGGGGCGGGAGGGGGCGTGGCCAAAATTTGAAACAAACTTGATCTGCCTACAGACAATACTAGCTTACGTATAAAATTTGGTTGCTCTAGCTCTTCTAGTCTCTGAGATCTAGGTGTTCATACAGACGGACGGACGGACGGACGGACGGACGGACAGACGGACATGGCTATATCGACTCGGCTGTTGATGCTGATGAAGAATATATATACTTTATGATATCGGAGATGCTTCCTTCTGCCTGTTACATACATTTGCACGACTTTAGTATACCCTTTTTACTCTACGAGTAACGGGTATAACAAATGTACGAAAATCTCGAATAGGTTTTTAACAAACTGAGTAACATGTGACTGGTTTTTCTGTGACCTTCATACTGAGTAATTGTGCAAATTTTAGCCGGCTCGAGGTCATGTTATGCTTTCGCACAACTTTAAACAGCGACACAACACCACAAAAGGAGGCTGGTAGATCGTACAGCTGTTTCAAGAGGAACCACCCTCTATGCCTACCAACTGAACGTCTCCCAAAAGTCAAAAGTCCAAAGCAGAATGCGCGCAAAAACATTGAGAGGTAGAGTAAAAACAGACGGTCGCCTTGCCTTGCCATTTTCAGTGTGATGAGTATCTTAATTTGAAGTTAGTAAATTAGATCAAAATTCTAAGAGTTCATAGTCCCAAATATTCAAAATTGTTCCACACTTAAAAGCCTTTTGGAAGATCGGTTCAATATCAGAATAAACTTGATCAAAATCCAAACTATTTAGTATTTCCGCGTAAGAAAATTTGTTCTCAAAGATAAATCAGCGCACCCTTTGGCCTAGTGCTTAGGATTTAAGTTACTTCTCACACTTTCAGAAGGAATCTTAAGTCCTCATAGGGCCAAATAGTTTGTGCAAATAACAGTGCAAATTTTTAACAAAACAATAGCAAATACAAGCTGAAAGAACAAAAGAATAGATCAGACAAGCAAACAACAAATTGCTCAAAATGTCGCGAATCAACGGATACAAAGCCTACTTAACTTATGTTTGCAAGCAAATAATTTGCACAACAAAAACCAAATTTGTAGAAATTTTTGCACAACTATATCAGCCAAGACGTAGACGTGCTAACAAATTTGACTCAGGAACAGAGATAAAAACTAGTATTTGCAAGCAAAATATTTGCACAACATAAAGCAAACTTTAGAAAATCTTTGCACAAATAAGTTTGTTTGGAAAATAGTTGGAGAAACAGGTTTAGGTGAATTGGCTAATGTTTGCAAGTAAATTATTTGCACAACATGAAGCAATTGTTCAAAAATACCAATACAAATGAATTTGCACAACATAAAGCAAGTTACGAAAACTTTTGCACAAATAAGTTTGCCAAGGAAAACAATTAGAGAAACCTAGTCAAAGGCTAATTGCCTAATGTTTGCAAGGCAATTATTTGCACAACCTACACAAATATGTTTGCTAGCACTAACAGAGGCAAAGGCTAATATTTGCACTGTTTAAAACAAACTTTTGGAAATGCTTTAGCAAATAAGTTTGTTAACAAATTTCTAAAGCAAGTTGTCCCAACTTGGCCTCAACTTGGCTTCAATTTGCCCATCACAAGTCAACTTTATGGAAATTTTTGCACAAATAACATTGCCTGTGGAAGAGCCATAAAGTATCCCCTAACTTTTATTTATATGTATAGATTTTTTGCTCATAATGCACGGCTGATAAAGTTCTGCTACTCATCATTTGTTCACTCATCTGCACACCTTGACTCTAGTTTGCTTCTTTTTTTTCCTTCTTTCTGCATCATTCATCATTCCAGGCTAGTTGTAAATAATGTTATCCCTCCCCCGCCACCCACACCACTTTTTATGGTGATAAATCAAAAGCATTCGCTTCTTGTTTGCCTTTGTCCCTTTTTTAAGCTACAAATAATAATATAAACCAATCCATGGCTTTGCCTATGCAAATTACTTGGCGGGGGCGGGGGGAGGCTTCACGAGACTGAAACACCTGAAAGCCTGCGTCATGTGAAGAGTCCGGGCAAATCTATAAATAAATCCCGTAAACAACAAATCGCCTGAAGGTAACGCAATGTGAGTGTCAACTGGGCCGGGGTCTGTTGGGTGGCACATAATGAGCTCCACTCGCAAATCGCATGAGTTTAGTGGTGGAAGAAACAAAAACAAAAACAAAACAAAAAACAAAAACTAATTAACTGCCATAGCCGCTAACGATGGCCAAAGATGCAATTAGCGGGTTGCAGGTTTCAGCTGTCTAAAGGTGTTCCATGAGAACCACTAAGCCACAAATGGCGAGGTTTAATAGGATAATTTCATACATTTTGAGTTTACATTTTGCATATCAGAAATTGATTTTAAACACTTTTTTGACCAACTGGCGATTTTAGTAATTACGGTGCGTTAGGGCAGTTGCTTGTTAGGGTAAATGCAGGGGTAACTAGCCCCTTTGCCCCTAGTGATATAGCCAGTTGTAGTTTAGTTTTATGTTAAATTTATAGACAGAGTGGCTGTACCACAAGTTCTGAGTAAACTAGTAGAGCTTGTTAAAACAAGTAGGTCACCACTTATAATAGCTATGGACCCTCATCCAACTCAATGACATAATTTTCACTTCTTTTTAGGATTGTTGTAAGCATTTCACTAGTCTCTGAAGACTTAACTAGCTACTGTTCGTTAGGAACTGCGCTGGTTTAAGGTGACGGTCAAAATTCTTAATAAGCAGCATACAAAATTTGTTAAAATAAACAAATTTTCCATCTATGGAATCTACTAGCTCTTTCTCTCTAGTAAAATCGACAGTTACACCTTGAGGTAAGTTCAATTCAAGTGCAAGTCCTTGAGACAGAGTGACTGTACCATAAAAAGTTCTAAGGCCCGATTTCTCAATGTCCGGTTGGTCAACTTGACAGGCAGTTTAACCGAATTTGAGTGTCTCATGATGTGTGTGGCGTAACCGGAGGAACAAACTTAACCGCTGCTCATCCACCGGTCAACTTCGATCGATATTTTGTATCGATATACAAACAGCTGGCCGCACACTTGCTTTGTTTATTTTAATATTTGCTGAAACACAAAATGTTTATGAATAAACGAATTTTTCAACTCCACGCAATGGAAATGCAATTCGATGAGGCGGAACATTGAATTTTTGTCAACTTTTCCGCAAAACAATGAGCAGCAACAACCAATCGCATTAAAAAACAAACAAACCAAACCGAGTCAGCTGTCTACTCGTTACTTTTGTCAAACAGTATGGTCACACTGAAGCAGCGATAGGCATTTGCCGATATCAGGCGAAACTGCTGCTGAGAAAACCAAATGACTTAACCGCTCGTCATCTTGACGGTCAAATCTGACCGGTGGTTGGCTAACCGTAACCTTTGAGAAATCGGGCCTAAGTAACATACTGATAAATCGAAGCTGGTCACACTTAAAATAGCTATGAATAAGAAATAAAGGCAAAATTACATATTAACAATTTTTTCAGATCTTTTTTTTTTATATTTTTAGGCATGTCACTAACCTCAGGTCGACATACAAATTACCAAATGTTGATTGAACTAACTACTGTTCGTTAGAGAGTTCGCTAGTTAAGAAAAATGTATGTACAGAAATTGAGTTAAATCGAGTCTGGTCACACTTAAAATAGATTTGGCTTGGAAATAGCAGCAAAATGTAGTTTTAATGATTCTTTTTAGTTCTTTTTCTGATTGTTTTGGGCATTTTACTAACCTCTTGTCGTCATTTAAATAACCAACTGTTGATTGAACTAACTACTAATCGTGAGACAGTTCGCTAGTTTGAAAAAAATTCACAGAAACTGATTTAAATCGAGTCTGGTCACACTTCAAATAGATTTGGCTTGGAAATAGCAGCAAAATGTAGTTTTAATGATTCTTTTTAGTTCTTTTTCTGATTGTTTTGGGCATTTTACTAACCTCTTGTCGTCATTTAAATAATCAACTGTTGATTGAACTAACTACTAATCGTGAGACAGTTCGCTAGTTTGAAAAAAATTCACAGAAACTGATTTAAATCGAAGCTGGTCACACTTAAAATAGATTTGGCTTGGAAATAGCAGCAAAATGTAGTTTTAATGATTCTTTTTAGTTCTTTTTCTGATTGTTTTGGGCATTTTACTAACCTCTTGTCGTCATTTTAATAACCAACTGTTGATTGAACTAACTACTAATCGTGAGACAGTTCGCTAGTTTGAAAAAAATTCACAGAATCTGATTTAAATCGAGTCTGGTCACACTTAAAATAGATTTGGCTTGGAAATAGCAGCAAAGTGACATTTTAATGATATTTTTCACTTCTTTTTCCGATTGTTTTGGGCATTTTACTAACCTCTTGTCGTCATTTAAATAACCAACTGTTGATTGAACTAACTACTGTTCGTTAGAGAGTTCGCTAGTTAAGAAAAATGTACAGAAATTGAGTTAAATCGAAGCTGGTCACACTTAAAATAGCTTTAGCTAAGAAATAGCAGCAAAGTGACATTTTAATGATATTTTTCACTTCTTTTTCCGATTGTTTTGGGCATTTTACTAACCTCTTGTCGTCATTTAAATAACCAACTGTTGATTGAACTAACTACTGTTCGTTAGAGAGTTCGCTAGTTAAGAAAAATGTACAGAAATTGAGTTAAATCGAAGCTGGTCACACTTAAAATAGCTTTAGCTAAGAAATAGCAGCAAAGTGACATTTTAATGATATTTTTCACTTCTTTTTCCGATTGTTTTGGGCATTTTACTAACCTCAGGTCGACATACAAATTACCAAATGTTGATTTAACTAACTACTGTTCGTTAGAGAGTTCGCTAGTTAAGAAAAATGTACAGAAATTGAGTTAAATCGAGTCTGGTCACACTTAAAATAGATTTGGCTTGGAAATAGCAGCAAAATGTAGTTTTAATGATTCTTTTTAGTTCTTTTTCTGATTGTTTTGGGCATTTTACTAACCTCTTGTCGTCATTTAAATAACCAACTGTTGATTGAACTAACTACTGTTCGTTAGAGAGTTCGCTAGTTAAGAAAAATGTACAGAAATTGAGTTAAATCGAAGCTGGTCACACTTAAAATAGCTTTAGCTAAGAAATAGCAGCAAAGTGACATTTTAATGATATTTTTCACTTCTTTTTCCGATTGTTTTGTGCATTTTTCTAACCTTTGCTTGTCATACAAATTACCAACTGTTGATCTAACTAACTACTGATCGTTAGAGTATTCGCTAGTTAAAATAAATGCCCTGGAATGAAGTTAAAAACAAAGTTTCGTAACTAAGGAATCAACTAGGCACTTCTCTCTATTGAAATCGCCCATTAAACCTTACATTTCAGTGAAAAAACCATCGACTGACAAACAATTCTGAATAAAATTGAGCTAAAAAACTGTTAGTCTTTTAAACTCTAAGCTGGTCACACTAAAAGTAGCTACGTATAAGTAAAAGAAATCCAATGTCATTGTTACTTAACTTTATCCACCTCCGTTTTTTCGATTGTTTGGCTTTCAATTGGAAGCTTTTAACAAATTAAATACATTTATAACTAATTCAGTTAAGTCGGAAGCTGAACTTTCAATTAAATAAAAGCAAAATTAATCAAAAGAAAAGAAAGAGAGAGAGAGAGAAGGAGGGGGAGTCGCACAGGATGCCGCCAGGGAGGTGCAGGCAGTGAAAATGAAATACACAAGACAGATAGCCGGGGATGACAGGTAAGTTGTGTGGGCACACACGTGTGCAAATAACAATAATCAAGACACACACACACACATCCTTTGTGGTGTCAGCGGCCAAAACAAATGATGATAACTGCGAGTCAAATGAAATGTCCACAGGAGAGACACAAAAAAAAAAGAAGAGAGGAGCAAAATGAAATAGAATAAAATAAAAATAAGAGTCAACAATTTGTTGTTGAAATCGAGCTGCCAGAAAATAAAGACAATATTTATCAAGCACACACACACACACATAGGCAGACGTGTACCGGAAGTGAAAAACCCGGAACCGTTAACCAGAGATGCAAAAAAGAAAAAGGACGAACGGACGTTGTAACCGCCATGCAAACAGGCAGCCTAATCAAAAGTCACAAACACATGAACAGCTTCTTGGCCAAAAAGCAAGTCAAGTCAACAAAACGCAAACTATTTGTTTGCCATCCTGCGTGTGGGTTGTGCCATCCTTCCGACCGTCCCTTGCCTTCTCCGAGCGCCTCCATGTTCAAACGGCTGACTTTGCGTCTGGTGCTCTGTCAGCCAATTTGACAGTTACCAGTTACAACATTGTTACAACCACTCACACACACACACACACACAGGCACACACACATGCAAATGTACACAAATTGCGTGTGGCTCTGTCTCGCTTGCTCTTTCTCAGTCCGTGTGTGTGTGTGTGTCGGTTGAAGGCTGCAGGCAACCTGAATTATTGTTTAAGCGCCATGAAAGATTTCATTTTGTTGTTGGAAATTTTCAAAAAGTGTGCCAAAATGATTGTTGCATGAAATTTGATAGTTGCTGCACTTTGTTGTTTGTGCACTTTACTGCTGAGACTCATGAGAGTGTTCAACTCGATCGAATGTGTAATTTTCTAGATAAATTCACATCATGTGCGGCAAAAGTCCTTGGGAAATGGGAAACTGCACGCATAAAGTTTCGAAGCAGATTGATGTGTTTACGAACGCGTTAAGCAGAACATTTAAGGCAGCAGCTAAAACAGTGCCAGATTTCTTTCAGTTTCAATTGTTGTTTGAAGGAGCTCTCCTGTTAAGGATTCCTTGGCAGCGACAAGTTGAGCTTAAGAAGTTCCCAGAATTCATCTTCAAATTGGTAGCTTTTCGTTCCGAAAACTTGAAATTGTCAATTTGCAACGACTTTTCTGCACTTTTGAGTTTGGAAAACTTAGTTTGAAATATGCTTTTTCCTCTTTCAAATTCAAATGCAAAAACCCTTCTGGGCATTTGGTTGGAGCGAAGAAGCTGGAGAGAAGAATGAAAGTCTGTAACCAGATCGCCCAAACAAAGGTCTATAAGGACTGCACACATCAAAGACAGACAAAAATAGAGCAGAGCCATTTACGCAATCTGCAAAACATAAACTGTGACGGTCTAAGACTGTGCAATTGACAGTACACCTTTTTTTTTGCTACATTCCACTGACCTTTAGACCATTCCTTTAGACCATTAAGGTCTAAAGGGCATTCCACAATGCCATACAAATGTTTTGTTTAAAGAAGAAACTGTATACAATTGCTTGTGAAAGAGTGAAAGCCCTGAATCTCCAGCAGATAACTAAATACACAACATTTTCTTACACTAGATTTAGACGGTGAAGCAAACTTCATAAAGTTCTCATAGTAGGCGGAATAACTTTTATAAGGGAACGGTTTCTCACCTGATTCTCTGGAATACTAAGAGAACTCCATGAAGTTTGCTTCACTGTGTAAAACAAGTCTTATAAATTTATCATTCAAATCAAGACAATTTTATTTGCCTGAGTCGAGTATCGAGTAGGCCATTAAGAAAACTCTTTCGGTTTATTTCTTTAATTTTTAATCTTTTTGGAAGATATTTCAGCCCTTTAACTATTTAAGATAATTATCAGTGGACCGACCAAACCTCCGTAAGCGATATGGCAAATGATAGTTACGCAAAACGAAAACGAGTAAAACAATCGCAAACAGATCCAAAAACGATAAGAAAACGAATCACTGGTAGCTCAGTTTGTGGCAGAGAAAGTTTCGTATTCGATAGCTGGCAAATGATCCGTTTCGCAAACGATATCTTTTACGGGCATTTTCTAATATTGTTTACGATTTATGAAAGATTCGTTTGCGAGCCTTATGCGATATTACGAATTTACGGGAGACACAAAAACGAGAAAAATGTTCGACTATTGCCTGATCACTCGTTTTTAAGCCCGCTTATGATAGTTTGGCGAGACATTCGTCGTCGCTAACTACTTCCCGCCCTCCTTTGCACCCTGCAATTTTATGAATAATTTTTTCCCCGCTTATCACTCATTTTTAAGCCCGCTTATGATAGTTTGGCAAGACATTTGCCAACGCTCGCAGATTTCTCTCGTTTGTAAGTCTGTAAGTCTACTATAGTTTCGTTTTACTATCGTTCTTTGGTCCACTGGGAAGCCAAATTAGATATGGGAATGTATATAACGTTGTTTTACTGGATATGCTATATCAAAAGTGCTCGGACTTTATGTTACTTCTGTGTGTGCGTGTGTGTTTGTTACTCCATAACTCCAAACTCAGTACTTGACACTCAATACATGCTACTCATAGCTCAATACTGAGTACTCAGTACTTGATACTAAGTACACTTATCGTAGCACTCGATACTCTGTTCTCTATACTACACTCAGAGAAAAATAGAGAATTTCATACTTGGATCAAGAATTTTCGAGATCAATAGTTCGATAAGAGCGAAAATTCTCGATCTAAGAGCGAAATTCTTGATCCAAGTATGAATTTTTGATCCCGGTTTTCTTGATCCAAGAGCTTCAATACTTGATCTAAGAACGAAACATTCTCAAATCAAGTAGCAAAATTCTTGAATACAACAAACAACATACAACAATTTAAAAGCAGTTGTTTTTTCCATTTTGTTTAAATTTATTTCATGGAAAACTAATTGTTAAGCCAATTAACAAGTTTTAGCCGGCTCGAGGAATACATAACACCTCAAAGGAGTGGCAGTCTTTGCCTGTCAACTGGCAGCAATGCCATAATCGGTTGGGAATTCCAAAGCAACATGAGTGCGAAAATCGATTGCACTCTCAGCTCGATAGCTTCCCCACACACCCCTCTTCCATAAAAAATTCAAACTGAGAGAGCGAGTTCAACGCTGTGTGCTCTCAAATGTGCTTGCTCTCCTCTCTGTTTTTTTACCTCAGCCCCCTCGCCTAAATACATCATACTGAGAACGAATTTAGCTCGATTTCAAGAGCGAAATTCTTGAAAATTCAAGAACGAATAAATATTTTTTTAAGAGCGTTCGCTCTCAACTTATTCGTTCTAGTATTTACTTCTCAGACCTCGAAACTTCTTACTCGATACTCAGTATTGGATCCTCAGCACTTGCTATCGCAACACTAAGTACTCGATACTTTATATTTGAAGTATTCGATACTTTATATTAAGTTCGCAATAAGTTAGGTTAGGCTAAGAGCCACAAGTAGCCCTTTCACTTAGGACCCTTTGGATTCATTACGATTCAAGTTCGCGATACTTGGTACTACTAATATTACCTCGATACTTACTCTTTTATTAATCAATACTGTTTTTACTTAGAGCACGAAATGTACAACACAATACTCAATACTCATACTCAGACCTCGTTACTCTGTGCTTGATAGTCGATACTCTGCATTTGATAGTCAGAGCTCAATAGATGATATTAAGTAATCGATACTCACAGCTTGATAAGTACTTAGAGCACAAGGCTCAGTACTTGATACCCATTACGTAACGCTCGACACTATGTAATGGATACTCTGTATTCGGTTCTCTGTATTCGATACAAGAAACTCAATACAAAGAACTAAATACTCGATACTAAGTTATTCAAACTAAGTACTCAATACTTGATAGATATACCATAGCGTGACGCGTGACGCGTGACACTGAAATCAAAGTATACTCCCACCAAAATCTTCTTTACTAAAACTAAAGATGTTTCACATCAAAATACCAAATTTTCTCGGGGAAAATGAAATAATTTGTAAGAAATCACAGAAATAAGAAGATATTGGTGATGTCTTTACTTCTATTTCTGCAACTCTCCAAAAAGTTATGCATTCAATTCTTGGATGGAAATAAGATATATGGAGTAAGACGTAAGTGGTTTTCTTTTATTGTTATGGTGTAGCGTGAGCGAGACAGTGCGAGAGAATCGAAAGCAAGGCAAGATTCATAAATACTTGTCAATAACGTTTGATTTCAATTCAATTTTGTCTCCACCACATTTGTTTTGTTCCTCAGTTTTTTTACTCTGTACTAAAAGTACACAGAGTATATTAAGCTTGTGCAAATGTATACAAAGGCCAGCAGGATTCATTTCCGAACCTATAAAGACTATACATTCTAGATCGGCATAAGCAGATCTTCGAAACGGGAAGAGATATGGGTAGGGATAGGGATAGTGATAGGGGTATACTTGCAGCCAGATCTAGCTTATTTTTAACTATTGCCACGCCCTTTTCCGTCTCCGAAATATCATATCTCCCATAGTTTTATAAATATAAGGACATATTTAGTAATCAGGAGTATTTAACAAACCGCCAAAGGATTGGTAAAGGTCTGACTATCAATGGTCAAGTAATCAGCAAAAGAATGTTCGCTGCAGCCTCGAGATTTATGCCGTGCATACACTTTCTCACTTGTTTTTCTCGGTTTTCTCAAAGTTTTGTGATATATTTCGAGAAGGATTTTGAGTTGCTCTATTTCTGCAAGCTTCAGTTCCATTTAAGAAGAATAGTTAGTGTTTTTTCCTACCAAGTCTAATCGTTTGCCCAGCATAAAAGTCGTTTTGTAAACCAAATGAAATTGCCACTTCTTTGTTGCTCCGAAATGAAGACATTGTGGAAATCAACGAAAACACCTTTTACGTTGTAAAAGGAACCAAGCGTAGCTCAAGCACCAAATTGGCACAGATGGAAGGGAAAATTGTCAGTTTGCTTTCATTTCATTTTGTGCTACGTTTTGGTAACATTTTGGCCATTTCTTTTAAATTTGTGTGATGCAAACGGTAGTTTGACTCAAGGAGAAGCAGTTGAAGGACAGACACAAAAGCGAGTCATAAATAATATTTTTTCTTTGCAATTTGTCAAGCGGCAGACACGCGCTTCCGACTGACCCACACACACACACATGGCATGGCATGGCTTAGACAGCTCGGATGCTCTCGTGCAGATGACAGTTAATGGTCTAATGAAATGCTGTTGAGTTATCGCAGCTGTTTACCTGACCAGAAGAACCCCCTCCACCCGTCGCCCCCTCCTACCCGGATCCACTTAATGCGGCACGGTTCCACCAGTTAAGCGAAGCTAAGTCGGACACCATATCCTGTCCTGGCCATACAATTTGTGCATTCAAATTAATAGCATGTGAGTGTGAGTGTGTGTGAGTGTGTGTGAGTGTGTGTGAGTGAGTGCAAGATTCCACCACATTTGCATGTCTGACAGCCAAAACAACTGACAGCAGCCAGTTGCAGCAGTTGCCGCCACAAGAAGAACCCACAGCCAGATGGGTGGGGATTGGGGGGCTGCTCTCAAGTGGTTCTTTACGCTTCCTGTAGCCCCAAAGTTTCAAATGGCAATTTCCACTTCTCCTTTTTGCCATTTTTGTTGGTATTATATAAAAATTTGTATATGAAAAATCAATATGTCTGCCATTTGCAGGTGAAAATTGTTTGCGAAAATATCAACTTATTCAGTTGCGACAGATATTTGCACAATTCATGAAATGGAAAGCCAATTAAACATTTTTGAGAGCATAAAGAGAAAGAGTGCTCGAGGCGTTGCACAGTGGGGCCAGGCATTGGGAAGTTATGGGGAATTTATTAAGTCATTTTTATGGTTAGTTTTCAAAGCAGTTGCAGAATTTGTCAGCCAGACACGTCCAAGTGATAAAAATTTGCAAATTTTTTTTAATTTCAGCCGAAAAATCCTCTTTAATTTCAAAATTCTACTTGAAAAATCAGTTTTATGGGTTGAGTAGTCTATGTAAACAGGCAAAATTGCTGCCTTAAGTACGACGCCTGCCTACTAGAGGTGCATCAGCTGACTCCTGATGATCTTAAGCGATGCATGTTGTATACTTTGTTCAACAAGCCAATCGCTGCGATTTCCAGTTGACCCAGACACATATAATATGGCTCATCAGCCGTAAGCAAACCAAATCAGGCTGTCCGTAGTACAATTCCATCAACAATAAGTCTTAAACTCACCGAACTTTTAAGACTAGCTAACGGATAAATCGCTCGGAACACAGAAAGCAGCATAAGCACATCACAGATATCCGGCTCGAAGGGCCAAGCTGATTCTGACAACTCTAAGCCATGACAATTCCGATCTATTTGCATCATTGATATAAATCATTTAAGAAAAAGCCAAGATCCGGCTCGAAGGGCCAGTGTTGTAGAACATAATGAAGCTGCTACCGTCTGCCGATTTTAAGGACTTTTTAATACAGTTTAAGTTCTACTGAAAATACTACATTTTCCCACTGTGCACTGTGCAAAATAAATTTACATAACTGATTAAAAACTTTTGCCTTTATTGCCTCAATTTGCTAGTTAAGGTTCACACCGTCCCATCCTACCCGTCCTACCTTCCTTCCACCGCCCTCACTTTTCGTACACGAATCTCAACTTTGGTCCACCTCCACCTTTCCATTTGGCGCCAGGACACTTGAGCGACAGCCAAACTCAAAACTGGCATTCAATTATTAATTTAAGTTTTCAATAAATTTCGTTATCCCCCGTTTGTGCCTGTTCTTCAAGTTAGAAGTAAAGCTAATAGAAATACTTGCTCAAACAATTCAAACAATTTCTGCAGCAGCTTATTAAAATGCTCCCATTCTGTATGATTGAATGGTCGTTGACGACGCACAGAATCCGCTTAGGACGGAAGGAAGTGCCTGGCTCTCTAAGCAAAATGCAATAAAATTCAATGCAATGCAATGCTGCAACGCAATGAAATGCTTGCCTAAATGCTATGAATATTGCTGCAAGGAAATCACAATAATACCATCAAATATCGATCCAAATTGAAACAGGGCGCAAGCATCATCAACTTTCCAGAGACTTCCTGCTTGCCGCCAGTTGGCATCGAGCAAAAGTGGAAAAGAAAAAAAGAAATGAAAGCTTAAACGGAAGCAGAACGGAAAACCGGAATGCGTCGCATTTGAAGTATAGATTGTGGTTAATCAATCTTAAGGATAAGCCCATTCTACAATTCATGGTTGAACTGCACTTGAGTGGGCAGGAAGAGAGCAATTCGGACAGCAGATTTGTGAGAAGGAGAAGCAGGAGCGGGATCAGCTTTGATCTGGAAGTTTATGCGCATAGTTTTATGATTCATATTTTTATACTCTGTACCGAAGGTACATAGAGTATTATAAGTTTGTGCAAAAGTATGTAACATCCAGAAGGAAGCATCTCCGACCCCATAAAGTATATATATTCTTGATCAGCATCAACAGCCGAGTCGATATAGCCAAGTCCGTCTGTCCGTCTGTCTGTCTGTCCGTATGAACGCACAGATCTCAGAGATGGTAAGAGATAGAGGTTTGATATGTATGGGACATATGCTTCTTATGTCTGCAGGCAGATCAAGTTTATTTTCAATTTTGGCCACGCCCCCTCCCGCCCCCGCAAAACGTCATATCTCCCACAGTTTTGAAGATAGATGGCTTGTTCCTTCTGGACATATTTAGTTATTAGGATAACTTATCGATCCGCTAAAGGAATGAAGAAGATCGGATGAACGGTTTTCGAGTTATGATCAAAAGACAAATATTCTTGGTACAGAGTATGTTATAGTCGGGCTTGACCGACTTTCTTTCTTGTTTTTAATATGTTTTATATAGGGATCAGTCAAAGGAATGGTAGGCAGAGGATGAATGCTAGTCGAGTTTAAAGAACAGCAGCACCGGTGATGGGCAGCACCTCACACAACTTACTAACTTTGGGAGGAGATTTTAGGTGGCATATCCAGTCTCCAAAGTGTAGCCAAGTTGCCTCCCTGTTTTCCTTCGGCAGTTATCTTCTGCCATACCCACTCCGCTCCTCCTTATTCTCCATTCTACGTCTTTCACCCTCGTAAAATTTGCCAGGAGTGAGCCACAGTGAGCTTCTAAAACAACCCTATGCACTAACCAGCTGAGTTAGGTAAAAGTTCATCATATCAGGTTTTCTGGCACTTGATTCATGTTAAATGCTTTCTTGGGGCAGCGCCTACATCTTCATTTGAATCTCTCTCTAGATTCAGGCGTTTGGCCTGCGCGTTGAGGGAGCAAATTGAGGCTTTAAAGGCTAATAGAGTGCTCATAGGGAGCAGAAGAGTGCTTAGCTCTCAATAGGCTCCGCTCCCACTGCAAAAAGAGCTCTAGAGAGCTCTAGACTTGCTCTGCGAAAAAGGCGTTTCAGAGCTCACCACAAAAAAAAAAACAGTTTCAAAACGCTTTGCTTTCACTGAGAAAAGAGCTCATAAAAGCGCTGCATTCAGTCAAAAGAGCTCATGAAAGCGCTACACTCTCACTGCGAGAAAAATGTTTCAAAGCGGGAGCCACTGTGCAAAGAGCTCACGAAGGCACTGCATTCTCACTACAAAAAACGCGCTTCAAGACGCTGCACTCCCACTGTGAAAAGAGCTGTAGAAAGAGCTGCACTCTCACTGCGAAAAAGAGCGTTTCAATATGCTCCGTTATCAGTGTGAAAAGAGCTCTGGAAAAAGCTACATTTTCTCTGTGAAAAAGGCGTTTCAAAGCGTTCCACTTCCGCTCTGAAAAGAGCTCACGAAAGCGCTCCACTTTCACTACGTTTTAAGCTACTCTGCTCCCCACTGTGAAAAGAGTTCTAGAAAGCGCTTCATTTTCTCTATGAAAAAGACATTTCAGGGCGATCCGTTAAGCTCACGAAGCGCTGCAAAAAAACGTTTTAAGCCGCTCTACTCCTATTGTGAAATGTGCTCTAGAAAGCTGTACATTTTTTTTTTGTGAAAAAGCGCTTTAAAGCGCTCTGCTCCCGGTGTGGAAAGAGCTCACGAAAGTCACATTTTCTCACTGCGAAAAAAAGTGTTTTTTAAACCGTCATGAGAAGAGCTCACGAAATCGCTGCACTTACCCCACGGAAAAACTGCTTTAAGCCGCTCTCCTTCCACTTTGAAAAGAGCTCTGGAAAAAGCTCTGCTCTTACTATGAAAAAGGCGTTTCAAAGCGCTTTGCTCCCGCTGTGAAAAAAGAGCTCACGAAAGCGTTGCACTCTCACTACGGCCTCGTTTCCTGCTTCTATGATACTGTGTAAGGTTGACTCTGAGCCACTGAATCGTGAAGCTCTGTACCTTTAGACTAGATTGGATCCGCATATTGGACCGCTTACCAAACCAAGGGCAACACGCGATTGTTTATCATGATTTTAGCTAAGACGCTGATTGATTTTGCTGCCTTCTCTTTAATTGAATTATTTGGATTGCTGATCTATTGACTCCGACCCTAGTTGATTCTACCTCTTTCTGTCTGGGAAGTCATTTATCCTGCTCATTTGTTCAGGACAGTCCTTAGAAGAACTTGGGAATGGGAAAGTTAAGCGCCTTTTCAAGCCTTCTTGAGCGAGTGGAGTTGTGAAATGGTATGCAAAATGAAATCAACTGAGAAGTAATGTGATCAGCATCCTGACTGGGCTTAAAACGGGCCCCTACAAAAGGCAACTAACTCCATTTACTGGGTAAACAAATGAATCAACCGTTCCGACTCTGGGAGACTAAAGCCATTGCTGCAGCAGCTGCACTCTCTCTCTCTCTCTCTCTCTCTGTCCCTACTTTAATGTGCTGCCTTTTTCACAAAAGGCGCGAGCACATCCTTGATAATGCGTTCTGGGAAAATCTGGCTTCGTGCTTGCATAGCCTTCGGCTGGGTAAGCTTACCTGTGTAACTTAGCTTTGTATTGAATTTGGCTTGCAGCCTCAACGCCCTTCCCTGTGCCGTGCCACCGATGCAGTGTAGCATTTTGAGTTGCCTACTTTGCGGCACGCAGCAAAATTTAGCTACGTGCCCCTGCCGACACACTATGCAGTGCAGTCGAAAAAAGCAGAAAATCTATGACTCAATCTTGGTCGTCGACGGCTGTGGCGATGGTTAAGCAAAAAGCAGTTAAAAACACTAAGCGATGCTGGGGCAGGATGCGAATAACGAGCTGGCAATACGGAAAGGGGCAGCAGCAGCAGTTGCAGCCATAAAAAGCCAATGCCAAGACAACGCACCATGTTGTAACAGTTGTAAGCTGATGACGACGAGGACGACGAGGACGAGGAGGAGCACAAAATGTAATTGAATTTCTGTTGACAGATTTTAACGCACAATATCCTGCAGCAACATTGTCGCAGGACGAAAAAGAACAACAACAACAAAACAACTCGGTAGGCGGCTAAAAGTTGTGCAATTCAATTATGTTGTATGATTGTTTTCAGTTGGCCTCTAACTACTCCAGTTGATGATAAGGGGCAGTCAGGCACACGCATGGACACTCATTTTTTTGTGTGTTTTCTTAAAACGATTTTTCATGTAGTTTGGGTAATGAAATCGTTGCCCCCGACAGCAGCCTCCGCCTCCGCCTCCGCCTCCACCTCCGCCTCCGCCGCCAAGTGCGTACAAGTAATAACCAGACATAAAGACGGGACTTGATTGACTAATGGGGGTGGAGCAGAGGACTGAGGAGACGGGCAGGGAAGACAAAGACTCTGGCCAAATGGTGCAATGGCTCTTAATGCGCTTACATGGAAAATCAATTCACCAAAAAAAGGCAAAAGCCCAAGCAGAAAACGGGCCAACATAGTAAAAGTTATACCAAAGTCAACAGAGTAGAAGCACATTGTTGCAGGTCTTACATAGGATACGAGGGTGGTTTGAGGGGTCGGTTAACTGTTGAGGGTGTTGAGAAGTAACAAATTTGTTTTGTAAATTAAATCACAAAATTTAAAGACAATCATTTTTTGAACTAAAAAACAAAATTTTAAAAAAAGGAACTAAGAATGAAATAAAGATATGAATAAAAAATTGTATAGAAAATAAGAAATCTTATTAATATATTAAAACAAAATTTATAAAAAAAATAAAAACAACTTTAAAAATTTAATAAAAACTCTCAAAAATGTAAAATGTATTGAAAGTAAAATTATTTTAAATATCTAAATTTAAAATTATTAAAATACCAATTAAAAAATATAAATAAAAAGTCTTAAAACTGAAAAATATCTTTAGAAAAAAATTAAGGAAATAAAGTAATTTTTTAAGAAACTAAAATTAATGTTAATTTAAAAATAAAAATTGTTTTTAAAGCGTTATAAAAACTAAATTATATGAAAGAAATTAATTTACCTAAATAAAAATATGAAAAACTCAAAATCAAATATTTTAGAAAAAAAAATATTTATTACCAACATTTTTTAATATTTAACAAGAAAGAAAGTCGGTCAAGCCCGACTATAACATACTCTGTACCAAGAAATTTTGTCTTTTGATCATAACTCGAAAACCGTTCATACGATCTTCTTCATTCCTTTGGCGGATCGATAAGTTATTCTAATAACTAGATATGTCAAGAAGGAACAAGCCATCTATCTTCAAAACTGTGGGAGATATGACGTTTTTTCTAAATTGCGGGGGCGGGAGGGGCGTGGCCAAAATTGAAAATAAACTTAATCTGCCTGCAGACATAAGAAGCATATGTGCCTTACACGTCAAACCTCTATCTCTTACCATCTCTGGATCTGTGCGTTCATACGGACAGACAGACAGACGGACAGACGGACATGGCTATATCGACTCGGCTGTTGATGCTGATCAAGAATATATATGCTTTATGGGGTCGGAGATGCTTCCTTCTGGATGTTACATACTTTTGCACAAACTTATAATACTCTATGTACCTACGGTACAGAGTATAAAAATTGTGAGAGTGTTCAAAATAATAGAAAAAATAGAGGAAAGTTAACTTCGGCTCGGCCGAAGTTTGTATACCCTTGCAGCATGTTTTTCAACCAATTTGAAGGACATGTCCACTGAAAACAAACAAGTTTTTCTCAATAAGACTACATTTCTGACTCTACTTTTGTATGACAGCCATACTATATAGACGTCCGATTTCAACCAAACTTGGTGAAGTTATGGAAAAGCATAGTAAACTAAGAAATGCAAAGTTTGGAGGCGTTTTCTTTGAAAACAAAAAAGTTTTTCTCACTAAAACTAGTTTCTCGACCGATCATTCCTATGGCAGCTTTAACCTATAGTCATCCGATTTTGACAAATCTTTTTAGAATTGTGTGAAAGCTTATAAAATAAATATATGCCAATTTTAAAGAGGTTTACATTGAAAACAAAAAAGTTTTTCCTACTAAGACTAGTTTTGTAACCTTACTTTTCTATGGCAGCTATACTATATAGATGTCCGATTTCGACCAAACTTGGCCGGAGTTTAGAGACGTTGAATGAAAACAAAAAAGTTTTTCTCACTACAGCTAATTTTTCCACCTATCGTTCCTATGGCAGCTATATGTTATAGTCATCCGATCCGGCCGGTTCCGACAAATGTGTCGGATGTGTTGTATTCAAAGACTTTTTGCAAAGTTTGGTGAAGACAGCCTTCAAACTGACGGAGAAGTATGCATAGATATGGCTTAATCGACTCAACTGATCATGCTGATCAAGAATATATATACTTTATGTGGTCGGAAATGCTGCGTTACAGACATCTGGACAATTTCAATTTACCCGCTGCAAAAGTATAAAAAGTAGTCCGACCTTTTTCCGTTTTCGATTTCGATCAAACTATGCGAATTCGATAACGATTTCAAGTTGCCATTGAACTGCCTTCAAGTGTTCTGATGGCTGAAAGATTTACCAATTCCGATCAATCGAATTCGGAAACGAGTACACAGATCTGAATATATATTTCATTCTGCCCTCGTACAAATTATATTTTATGTTTATTTTACATTTTTTTGCTTACCTTCTTTTCTATGGAACCCCAAAAAGAAAGAAAAAAAATATAAATAAGGAACCCTTTGCCTGTTTTTATGATTGTCTTGAGGATTTTCGTTTTACATTTGTATGAATTTTTAATATGACAAAGAAATAAGACAACAACAATGCCAGAGCCGGGGTCTCGGGGCCAAAGCAGGCAAAGAGCGAGCATAAATATGCCATACGAAAAACAGCCAACAGCGAAAAGGAATCGGAATCAGAATCCGACTAAGAACAAGCGTGTGTGCGTGTGTGTGTGTGTGTGCCATAAAGATAAAAAGGAATATCAAGCCAAATAAACCTTAAGGACATTGTAATATTAATTCAAACGGACATATATAAAAGTCAAAAAGATATTTGCGAGTGTGTGAGTTTGTATGCGGTCTTAAGGCTTCCATTCTTCTTTCCTTTTCTTGTGGCTTATAAATGCAAAAGCCGCTGCTGCTTTTGATTGAACCCCACACACGCACACACAACCCGAAAAACACACAAAGAGAGAGAGGACCCTGTCTGTCATATATTATTATTTTATATGTTAAGTATTCTAAAGTCTGCTCAAAAATATTATTTGGCCTCTTAGACCAAAAATTGTCATGGGAAGCTATTAAAATATTTATTAAGTCAGGAGTGGAGTGTTTTAGGGGTTTTTTATTTTATTTTTTAATGATGTGGTTAAGTGGTTCGAAAAGATTCTTTTCCTCATTTTTACTTAGATCGGCCTTGTTTCGCCTTATATTTCCCAACTTTGTTGAAGGGTTTGCCCAACCTAGACCTAGACCTAACCTAGACCTAACCTAGACCTAACCTAGACCTAACCTAGACCTAACCTAGACCTAACCTAGACCTAACCTAGACCTAACCTAGACCTAACCTAGACCTAACCTAGACCTAACCTAGACCTAACCTAGACCTAACCTAGACCTAACCTAGACCTAACCTAGACCTAACCTAGACCTAACCTAGACCTAACCTAGACCTAACCTAGACCTAACCTAGACCTAACCTAGACCTAACCTAGACCTAACCTAGACCTAACCTAGACCTAACCTAGACCTAACCTAGACCTAACCTAGACCTAACCTAGACCTAACCTAGACCTAACCTAGACCTAACCTAGACCTAACCTAGACCTAACCTAGACCTAACCTAGACCTAACCTAGACCTAACCTAGACCTAACCTAGACCTAACCTAGACCTAACCTAGACCTAACCTAGACCTAACCTAGACCTAACCTAGACCTAACCTAGACCTAACCTAGACCTAACCTAGACCTAACCTAGACCTAACCTAGACCTAACCTAGACCTAACCTAGACCTAACCTAGACCTAACCTAGACCTAACCTAGACCTAACCTAGACCTAACCTAGACCTAACCTAGACCTAACCTAGACCTAACCTAGACCTAACCTAGACCTAACCTAGACCTAACCTAGACCTAACCTAGACCTAACCTAGACCCAATCCAGAGCTAGCCTAAACGACTCGACTTAAAGGGCGCAAAAGGGTCACTACATGCCCAGATGTTGGTTCAAACAAAATCCGAAAGCTAACAAGAAAGAAAGTCGGTCAAGCCAGACTATAACATACTCTGTACCAAGAAATTTTGTCTTTTGATCATAACTCGAAAACCGTTCATCCGATCTTCTTCATTTCTTTGGCGGATCGATAAGTTATTCTAATAACTAAATATGTCCAGAAGGAACAAGCCATCTATCTTCAAAACTGTGGGAGATATGACGTTTTTTTTAAATTGCGGGGGCGGGAGGGGGCGTGGCCAAAATTGAAAATAAACTTGATCTGCCTGCAGACATTAGAAGCATATGTCCCATACACGTTAAACCTCTATCTCTTACCATCTCTGAGATCTGTGATCTGTATATCGACTCGGCTGTTGATGCTGATCAAGAATATATATACTTTATGGGGTCGGAGATGCTTCCTTCTGGATGTTACATACTTTTGCACAAACTTATAATACTCTATGTACCTGTGGTACAGAGTATAAAAACCACCGTGAGGTTCTAAGGTCGGAAGTTCAAAGCTGTGAGTCTCAAAAGTTTCAAGGATTTCTAATGTTTGAGGTTCTCAGTTCAGAGGTTTTAAGGGCTGCAGTTCGAAGGTAGGAGGCTCTAAGGTTTAAGGCTTGAAGAAATGAGAATGTGGTTGGATGTTTGTGTTCTGTGATCTAAGAGGTCTGAAGGTTTGAAGTCTAAGCAAAGTTAGGCCTGAGTTTCTCTGTCTAAGGTCGAGGTTGGTTGGGTCCTAAGATATAAGCTCAGTGATCTAAGGGATATGGTAAAAAAGTATGGTTTTAAGTGTAAGTCAAGATTGGAGATTAAGGTCCAAGAGTCTATGGTCTGTTGTACAAGCTCTGAGGTTTTCAGAACTAAGGTTCAAGGTCTGAAGTAGAAATTTGAGGCTAAGAATCTTATTCTTGGGGTCTGTAAACCTAATCCTAATTATGAAGGTTAAAATTTAGGGTTCCAGGAACTAATGGCTGAGCTCTGAGTTCTGAGACTTTGGATAGAAGATCTAAGGTTTTCGGTCAACGAAAAAGGGTGGACTCTGGGTATTCAATTCGAGATTCGAGCACAGAGGTACGAGATCAAAGAATAGAGGGTTTGAGACTTGAGATTTGAGTGCTGTGGTTGGTTTTCAAAAGGAAAATCATTGAGGCAAAAGATCTATATTCCAGGGTCAAAGAAATCAGATGTTTGAGTTCTTAAGTCCAAGGTTTATAGTTTGAGCTCCAAGGAAGAAAAATTGTCTCCTGATTCTTGAGGTCGACGATAAAGATGCCATTTGAAAACTCAGGTATGAGTTTCTCGGGACGTAGAATAAAGTTTTAAGAAGCTGTAGATAGCTTTAGCATAGGAACTGGGTATTCCTAAGTGTTGATTTAGCTGCATGTAAATGGTAAGCATAGAGAAAGGAATAATCCCAGAATCAGATAGATAATTTCAGTTGAAACTGTAGTTTTTGGGGGCCAGTTTAATGGATCAAATAATGCGCTAAGCACTTTTCTTTGAAACCACATACAGAATGTGTTTTAGGTCAGCTTACCCCTCTCTTTTGGCTATACCATAGGTCTTCCCCTGCTTCCTTGCACACTGTTGTCACACTTCACAGTGCGATCAAGGACCAGGGTTGCCAACTTAATTCTCTCACTTTTAGTGGGACCAGATGGTTGTGACTTCAACTTCAATTTGTACCTTGATCATTCCTCTACAACTGTGATCAACAGCAGCCGCGACTTAAAGCTTTCAATGAAACTCCAAGAATCGTTTCCTGTTCACCCCTTACAGAGTTGGAGTGCAAATATGCATGAAAATCGCGAGCGAAAAAATCTCAACACAGCGGGCCATCAAAGGACTCAAGCAGCAAAGATTTGCCAGCTGTGCAGCAGCAGCCAAAGACAATCCACTTCCACCCAAATGAGCCACAAAATGCTGTCTGCGATATGCCAGCAGCAGCGGGTTGTCTCTGGTTTCAAAATCAAAACACAACAAGGAAACACAATTTATGCCCGGAATGCGACACAAGTTTCGCCTCCGCCCATGCTGCTCGGTGTATCAATTACTTTTGCTTCATTTCATTGTAAATGTATCAATGTGCGAGGCAAAAGTTTTCTGAGTCGTTGATTTTCTTTTGTGCTAATTTGATATGCAGAGTTCGGAAACAAAACACAGAAAAAAAGTACATTTAATTTATTATTCATTTCAATGCCACAAAAGAAGCAGCGAGCAGAGAAAAAATGGACCAAAGTTAATTTGTGGAACTAAATGCCGGAGAAGAGGCGTTGACCAACTACGCCTCGGCCGGGTGTATCCATTTTTCGTCTTCTTATTTCAATTTGTGTTGTAAAATTGAGAGTCGGTCATAAAACTGAAAGAGGCGGATAGGATGGCTTGGGAAAGGTCAGTTTTGGGCGTCTGGGGAATTTGTTATCCTTATTTCAAACACGCATAAACTTGAATTGCTTAAACACCAGCAATTATTCGTCGTGTGTCTCAGCACAAAATAAAAACCGGATTACAATTTCTGAAACAAATTGGTCTATGTGCTGTTGGTTTATTGCTACAATTAAGCTGCTGGCACGACTTGCACATAAAAATATACCAAAAAAGAAAAAAGAAATGGAATAAAAATATATTTATTAAGAGCGCAGGATTTGAATTCATTAAAATATGGTAAAAAGCCTCTCAATTTATTTCAAATGATAGCAGCACGGTCGCCAACTTTGCGTTGAATCACTCTCTCATACACTAGTGGCCGTGTGCCACACGATTCCATTATCCACTACGATTAAAGTAGAGTGAATTAGTTGAGCAAGAACTCAATTTGGTGTTGTTTATTCAAGAATTCGAGGTGAAGAAGCTGAGAAAGTCAAAATACAGCTCTCTGGGAAATGTTTTCTTGATTCTTATAAATATAGATGTCTGATTTCGACCAAACTTGGTGGAATTATGCAAAATCCATTTAAAACAAAAAAGTTCTTGTCAATGGAACTTCCTTTTCGACCGATCATTCGTACTGCAGCTATATGCTAAAGAATTGTCTGAAAGCATATGCAATAAGTAAATACTAATTTTAAGGACATTTCCATTGAAAACAAAAAAGTTTTTCCCACTAAGAATAGTTTTTCGATCGATTGTTCCTATGACAGCTACTTGCTATAGCCATCCGATTTTGACAAAACTTTGTAGAATTGTGTAAAATCATATCACAAGAAAAAAGATTTTCTTACTAAGACTTCGTTTCAGACTTTACCTTTCTATGGGAGCTATACTATATAGATGTCCGATGTCCACCAAACTTAGTTTCATTATGGTAAAGCATAGAAAGAAAGAAGACAAAGATTGGAGGCGTTTCTATAGAAAACAAAAAAGTTTTTCTTACTAAGACTTTTTTACAGATTCTACTTTTTAATGGAAGCTATACTATATAGATGTCTGATGTCCACCAAACTTGGGAGAATCATGGGAAAGCAAAGCAAACTACGAAATACAAAGTTTGGAGGCGTTTCCATGGAAAACAAAAAAGTTTTACTCACTAAGACTACTTTTCAGACTTTACCTTAATATGGTAGCTATACTATATAGATGTCCGATTTCGACCAAACTTAGTTAAATCATGGGAAAGCATTACAAACTAAGAAATACAAAGTTTGGAGGCGTTTCCATGGAAAACAAAAAAGTTTTACTCACTAAGACTACTTTTCAGACTTTACCTTAATATGGTAGCTATACTATATAGATGTCCGATTTCGACCAAACTTAGTTAAATCATGGGAAAGCATTACAAATTAAGAAATACAAAGTTTGGAGGCGTTTCCATGGAAAACAAAAAAGTTTTACTCACTAAAACTAGTTTTTCGACCGATTGTGCCTATGACAGCTATTTGCTATAGACATCCGATTTTGACAAAACTTTGTAGAATTGTGTAAAATCATATCACATAAATAAATGCCAGTTTTCAGGGCATTTTCCATTAAAAAAAAACATTTTTTCTCACTAACATTATTTTTCGTACACTATTTTTCCATGATAGCTATACTATATAGATGTCCGATTTCGACCAAACTTAGTTAAATCATGGGAAAGCATTACAAATTAAGAAATACAAAGTTTGGAGGCGTTTCCATGGAAAACAAAAGAGTTTTTCTCACTAAAACTAGTTTTTCGACCGATTGTTCCTATGACAGCTATTTGCTATAGTCATCCGATTTTGACAAAACTTTGTAGAATTGTGTAAAATCATATCACATAAATAAATGCCAGTTTTAAGGACATTTCCATTAAAAAAAAGCATTTTTTCTCACTAACATTATTTTTCTAGTACACGATTTTTCCATGATAGCTATACTATATAGATGTCCGATTTCGACCAAACTTAGTTAAATCATGGGAAAGCATTACAAACTAAGAAATACAAAGTTTGGAGGCGTTTCCATGGAAAACAAAAAAGTTTTTCTCACTAAAACTAGTTTTTCGACCGATTGTTCCTATGACAGCTATTTGCTATAGACATCCGATTTTGACAAAACTTTGTAGAATTGTGTAAAATCATATCACATAAATAAATGCCAGTTTTAAGGACATTTCCATTAAAAAAAAAACATTTTTTCTCACTAACATTATTTTTCGTACACTATTTTTCCATGATAGCTATACTATATAGATGTCCGATTTCGACCAAACTTAGTTAAATCATGGGAAAGCATTACAAACTAAGAAATACAAAGTTTGGAGGCGTTTCCATGGAAAACAGAAAAGTTTTTCTCACTAAAACTAGTTTTTCGACCGATTGTTCCTATGACAGCTATAGGCTATAGCCAACTGATACGGCCGGTTCCGACAAATGTGCAGTGTATTTGTACAAAAAGACTTTGTGCAACGTTTGGTGAGGATAGCTTTCAAATTTAAGAAGGAGATGGCACACACATGGGTAAATCAACTCAGTTCGACACGCTGATCAAGAACATATATACTTTATGTTTTCGGAAATGCTTCCTTCTATGCGTTACAAACATCTGGAGTATTTTATAATACCCTTTTCTAGGGTATAAAAAGTATGGTTCGTACGGCTAGCTGTTCGAAGTCTGGGTAAATATTCAAGGCTACGAAACTCATCCAAGCTATTGAGAAGGAGAAGTCACTTAAAAGCTTGCTAAAGTTAAGGAGGAGACTAATCACTCGGCCTCATTAAGGAACTACCTAGCCTAACCTAAGGGGAAGACTAAAAGGACAATTAAAGTGCACATTTTGAGAGTTATTGTACTACTATTTTTGGGCACCAGCTCAAGTTTCCTTAAGCTTAAAACTAGCTCAATTGGAAGTGCTTTGGTTTTCTTTACAAAAACAGCAGCCAATGCAGGCAACTTATAGGGTTTTAGTCGCCTCATAAACCCACCTCTTATTACTTATAGTATTCTATTTGAAGTGTGTTAAAGTTCTGAGTTAACTGAATCTACAAAAAAGTTGGCGAGTTTTGAAGGAAATAGCATAATCAGACCTGCTGACACCTAGAGGAACCAGGGTAAAATGTATAAGAGGTTCTAAAGTTAACTAAAAGAAACTGAAGAAAACTGTTATCACATCCCTGAGTGTTTTTCGTACTCCTCTCTACTCGCTGTTTGCGGTTTTTGTTATTTTTTGTAGACAAAGTCAAAGTGTTGAGCAATTTCTGCGGCATTTTCAATTGATTTCAATATGCATGTAAGTTTCTTTCTTCATAAATCTTACCTATGAGAGTCATTTCAACATTTAAGTAAGGCCAAGGGCAAGCATACCTGTAAATAAAAACAAGGAGAATTATTTCAATTTCATTAGAAACTTAAAATATTATTCAAATTAAAGATTAATTAATGTATATCAATCTCCCTTGACTGTATGGATTCCCCTTAGTGGGTATGCGTCAGGTGGAATACATGGAATGATACTTATGTTGCGTCTACATGACGTATACGTGATTTCTAGCCATGTTAGGCAATCCCAGGCCAAACACTTGGATGAACGTGCCTGGCTTGCCAGTTGCTGTTGCTGTTGTTGCTGTTGGAAGCGAAGCTCATAAAAATTCTAAAAACAATAAACGTCAATTTTTCATGGCAGCTAATTCAAGGGAAGCTGCCTGCGGCTAACATGGCAGCATAAAAAAGCAACAGCAACAAAAGCAAAAAACAAAAAAAAAAGCCACAGGCGAGGGGGAGGACAGGAGCAGGCGGATGTTTAACTAGGTTGACACTTAGCCCCAGCCTGGGGGCAGGATATGCTTTAATGATTCATACTTGAATGACATGTCGCTGCCTATCTCCCTCTCTCTGCCTCACTCTCTCTCTCTCTCTCTCGCCCTCGCTCGCTCTGCATCTAGCGAAATTCTATTAGAATTATAATTTGACTGGAAATCATATACAAATACGTGTGTGCCTGGGTATGTGTGACATTATTATCCTTGCTTAAGAAACTCAATTCAAAAGTTTTGAGGGGCGGAAATGGGCAACGGCGCAGTGCAAAACCTGTGCTGTTTAAGCACCTTGAGAAGCCCCAGGCAAGTTGATTTCAGTGAAGCGCAAATGTGGCCCCTTTTGCAGTTTTGTTTTCCATATTTCGTTACTTTTTTACTGTTTTTTTTTTTTCAAAACACGCATCACTAACCAAACGCACATCTCTAACACAAGTCATTTGCTAAGGCAATCGTTGTCAACTCAACTTTTATTCAGTCGGTGCTGTGCTCTGCTGGAGCACAGACCAGCTCAGTTTTATTTTCTTAATTATTTTTTATTATTTCTTACTTGCACTTGCTTTTTTGTGGTCGCTTTTCAACCACCTCATACAGTTTCTGCGTGTAAAATTTGTGAAATTGTTTATTTTGTATTATTGTTTTAAATTGAATTTCTTTGCCCAAACCTTAATCATCTTCCGAATCCGATGTCGAACCATATTGTACCATCAAGTCGGGACAGTCCAAAATTTGGCATAACCAGGCGTGTGCCCACTGCCTATGCACACGGCTCGCTTTCGGGCCTGCATACACTTTGTATGATTTTTTTTCCCCTATTCTTCTTTAACTTTTTCTTCCAAATCACTTGCCAAATAAAACTAATGTATCTTATCATAGATTTGTTGTTGTGGCAATGAATGATTTCGGGCCAAAAGTCGCCTTTAGAGTTACAAAACAAGGCGAAACTAAATTTTCGTACGTTCCCATTTCAAATGTATTTTGTTTAATTTGGAAATGTTTTGACTATTAAACATTGTTTTGTTTTCCATTAATGCAAACTTGCAGTGAATTGCAGTTGCATTGTTTTCTTCTTTTGCTTTTTATCCATCCTATTTTTTTTTGCAATAGCAATCGCAGCCAATTGTCAATGCAGCCGGAGTGACTGACTACAAAAAAAAAACAACAAAAAAAATCGCGCATTAAATTGTAAGCGTTATAAAAATTTCCGTTGGCGCCAATTTTAAGTTCAGAAATCTTGTAAGATTGATTCAATTTAGTTTAATTTGAATGTTTCCCTGGGGAAAATGCCATAAAATCACGGGTTTACCCCGACAACTTTCGTTTTGGTGTATCTTTTGTTGGAAATTCCCATATGCGACTCTTTTCCAAAGTCGGAGTTTTGTTTTTTATATTAAAGTTCACTATTTTTTTTATTGTTGTTTTCCAAACCGAAATACTATTGTTTATTATTTTCTATCAAAAGCCAGAAGCAAGTCACAAGTTACTCATTTTTATAAGCTCAGCTAGCTCCAGACTTTTCGTTCAAATCTTTGTCAAATATGATCCAGCACATCTTTTTCTGTTTCGTGGTCAAGAGGTACGACTTTTTTCGAAGAATATTGTATTATTTTTAAGTTTTTGAGCTGGACATTTTCGATTTCCATAGACGTTCAATAATACAAACAATAAGCAACTGTGCGCAGCCACTCTACGACCAATAACAAGAAAGAAAGTCGGTCAAGCCCGACTATAACATACTCTGTACCAAGAAATTTTGTCTTTTGATCATAACTCGAAAACCGTTCATCCGATCTTCTTCATTCCTTTGGCGGATCGATAAGTTATTCTAATAACTAAATATGTCCAGAAGGAACAAGCCATCTATCTTCAAAACTGTGCGAGATATGACGTTTTTTCTAAATTTCGGGGGCGGGAGGGGGCGTGGCCAAAATTGAAAATAAACTTGATCTGCCTGCAGACATAAGAAGCATATGTCCCATACACGTCAAACCTCTATCTCTTACCATCTCTGAGATCTGTGCGTTCATACGGACAGACAGACATGGCTATATCGACTCGGCTGTTGATGCTGATCAAGAATATATATACTTTATGGGGTCGGAGATGCTTCCTTCTGGATGTTACATACTTTTGCACAAACTTATAATACTCTATGTACCTACGGTACAGAGTATAAAAACAGCGCTGCCAGATCGTAACTAACACAAAAAATGTGGCAGCCTTGTGCTATTTTTGATCGATATTTATCGAAATGTGCGCCCGCTTGCGTTTAAATTAGTTCCCCGCCAAACATTCGTCCAATTGTGGTATATTTCGCTGAAAAAGTATTTTTCTCTAGGCGAATGCCTAATGGAAAGTTGGAATTTTTCCGTGTCAATTCTGCAAATTCTTGACCTGTTCATAAAAATAAGTTAAGGACATCAGTCAGACATTGCCTTGGCCACGTCAGCCTTTCAAAAACCGCCGGAACAAACCTTTCCATAATATAAAGGGTGATTTTTTAAGAGCTATGGGAAAGTTTTTCCAAAAAAAAAAAAACCAAATAAAATTCAGAAAAATAGTCTAAAGGCGTTAAGTCGCACGATATAGGCGGCCAATTGACCCGTCCCGAACGTGAAATAAAATGTTCACCGAACTCGCCTCTCAATAAGTCCCTTGTTGCGCGTGCTGTGTGGCATGTGGCACCGTCTTGTTGAAACCACATGTCATGCAAGTCAAGCTCTTGCATTTTGGGCAAAAAAAAGTTGGATTTCATCTCACGGTAACGCTCACCATTCACAGTTACGTTACGGTTCGCATAATTTTTGAAGAAGTACGGTCCATTGATGCCACCAACCCATAAACCGCAGCAAACTGTGACTTTTTCTGGATGCATTGGTAGCTCTTGCAATGCTTCTGTCTGATATTCACTCCGAAATCGACAATTCTGCTTATTTACGTACCCATTGAGCCAAAGATGAGCTTCGTCGCTGAGCACAATTTAAGCGCGCGATGAACTTTCTTAACAGAGCACGCATTTTGATAATAAAATTCAATAATTTGCAAGTATTGTTCGTTTGTAAGACGATTAATGGTTAAATTATAGACCAAACTGAAGATGTTTGACAGTGAAACAAAACACGAAACGTACGTGAGCTGTTTAAACCAGTGTTGCCAAAAAGATAATAGCAAAAAAAAATGTATTATTAGTTTGAAAATTACTTGAATAATCGTACCCATAATAGAGAATTATTGAGTAATTGAGCTTCAAAAGTTGAATTATTCATATAATTGTAGCTGAAAATTGGAATTTTTACCATTCAAGTTTCGAAAGTCCCAAAAATTTAATTATCTATCCGACTTTTTATTTATTCAGTGATTCTTATCATATATATTATAATTACTTTGACAATTACTGGAATAATTGTAACCATAATAGAGAATTATGGAGTATTTAAGCTTCAAAAGTTGAATTATTCATATAAGTGTTGCTGAAAATTGGAATTTTTACCATTCAAGTTTCGAAAGTCCCAAAAATTCAATTATCTATCCGACTTTTTATTTATTCAGTGATTCTTATCATATATATTATAATTACTTTGACAATTACTTGAATAATTGTACCCATAATAGAGAATTATTGAGTAATTGAGCTTCAAAAGTTGAATTATTCATATAATTGTAGCTGAAAATTGGAATTTTTACCATTCAAGTTTCGAAAGTCCCAAAAATTTAATTATCTATCCGACTTTTTAATTATTCAGTGATTCTTATCATATATATTATAATTACTTTGACAATTACTTGAATAATCGTACCCATAATAGAGAATTATTGAGTAATTGAGCTTCAAAAGTTGAATTATTCATATAATTGTAGCTGAAAATTGGAATTTTTACCATTCAAGTTTCGAAAGTCCCAAAAATTTAATTATCTATCCGACTTTTTATTTATTCAGTGATTCTTATCATATATATTATAATTACTTTGACAATTACTTGAATAATTGTACCCATAATAGAGAATTATGGAGTATTTAAGCTTCAAAAGTTGAATTATTCATATAATTGTAGCTGAAAATTGGAATTTTTACCATTCAAGTTTCGAAAGTCCCAAAAATTTAATTATCTATCCGACTTTTTATTTATTCAGTGATTCTTATCATATATATTATAATTACTTTGACAATTACTTGAATAATTGTACCCATAATAGAGAATTATGGAGTATTTAAGCTTCAAAAGTTGAATTATTTATGTAACTGTAGGTGATTATGTTTTTTTTTAACATTCATGTTTCGAAAGACTCAGAAATTGAATTATCTATCTGACTTGCTTCAAAAATTTCGAAGTCTTTGAGTAGAAGAATTCAAAAAACTAATTCGATTCATAGAACTCAAATTAGGGTACTTGACTACATTGAATTCCCATGTGCCATGTGATATTTCACTGTACTTTTCAACTACAATTACATGGATTAATTAACTTTTCAAGCACCATTACTCAATAATCTTCCCTTACAGGCGCAATTAGTCAAGTAATTGTAAAAGTAATTACAATTTATTACAAAATATTTATTAAATAATCTTAATATCAAGTTGGTCAAGAATTGTTTTCTCATTCTCTGAATCGTTCATCATGCGAATGGTAATGAAAAGTAATCAAGTACTGCTAGTAATGATGACTTTACTTACTCTGAATATAATTATTTAAAGTTAACATTTAAAACAAACCGCAGTTGTATTTGCTATGCAAGGGTATGTAGCTATTGTCTTGTTTTTTAATGCCAGGAGTTTAACAATTACTAAGAGTACACTTAGTTAAGTAGTGCAATAGTTGCGTTTGGAGAGGGAAGTGCTTTGTTTTCCATGAATAAGTGGCCAAGATTGAAGTGTTCAAGGTGTAACCTTGAGAATTTGATTTGAGTGCTTGTCTAGATATTGTGATTAAGATTTAACATTGCTAAATGGTAATATAGTTCCCTAAACCAACCCCCCCAACTTATCTTTTGCTACACGTAATTGATAAATGTCAACTGAGTTGTTAACAATAACGCATAAAGCATATTTTATTTGCAATTCAAAAAGTAAAGAGCGGCGATAACAATAATTACAAATTTTGCGTGTGTGTGGGCCCACTTTTGGCCTGCCAACTGCAAAATGGCTTTGCAAATATTGTGATTTCACTTCAGATTGAATAGATAATGGAAATGTTTCATTGTTGTTTTTGTCTGAATATTGTTCAGTCAGGCGGCTGCAACATGGAAACGCGTATATGAATTGTGAATAAATTGTATATGAAAGTGCATGCGCTCGAACAAACAACAATTTTCCCAATCCAAGGGGGGGGGGGAGCGGCCGGTTGAAACCTGAACCGCGAGGCTGGATCAACAAGCATTTATGTTTTTGGGCTCACATTTCAGTACAAACGAATTCAAAATTTGATTAAACAACTTGTGGAAATATGAACTTAGAGTACATATTTTGGAATTGAGAAAAGGACTGTTTTTAGTACGTTTCTGTCTGAATTAAGCGCATGTGTTACCTACGCAAGGCAGCAGCAACTCAGCAGTAATTGTTTTAGTTTATTTTTCACTTGCATGATCCGTTTGTGCTGGAAAAGGAACAGTGGTGGAGCTTTTTTTCGAAGAAAAAAAAAATAAAAATTACAGTTCAACACGTGGTGCAGTAGGCGGTCATTTCTTTGAGAGCTCAGCATTATATATTTCTTTCCATGTGTATTTTAGCATAAGGAAAAAGTTTATTATATAACAACAAAAAATAGTTACAGTTAAGCAAGTGGCGCAGTAGGCGGTCATTTCTGTGACAGCTAAGCATTTGATGTTTCTTTCCATGTGTATTTTAGCATTAAGCCGGGTATCCAGCACAGCGGAAACTAAAAATTCCTGCCAAACTTCATATTAAAACAAGAAAGAAAGTCGGTCAAGCCCGACTATAACATACTCTGTACCAAGAAATTTTGTCTTTTGATCATAACTCGAAAACCGTTCATCCGATCTTCTTCATTCCTTTGGCGGATCGATAAGTTATCCTAATAACTAAATATGTCCAGAAGGAACAAGCCATCTATCTTCAAAACTGTGGGAGATATGACGTTTTTTCTAAATTGCGGGGGCGGGAGGGGGCGTGGCCAAAATTGAAAATAAACTTGATCTGCCTGCAGACATAAGAAGCATATGTCCCATACACGTCAAACCTCTATCTCTTACCATCTCTGAGATCTGTGCGTTCATACGGACAGACAGACAGACGGACAGACGGACATGGCTATATCGACTCGGCTGTGGATGCTGATCAAGAATATATATACTTTATGGGGTCGGAGATGCTTCCTTCTGGATGTTACATACTTTTGCACAAACTTATAATACTCTATGTACCTACGGTACAGAGTATAAAAACTGTGCCAGGAATTTTTAGTTTGCTTTTTCGTTTGTGTGTGTATCCAGCAACACGAACGAAATCCACAATTGTCTAGATAGCGGCGTATCGGTAGCGGCGCTTCGAAAGGGTGTGTGGAACGAGAAACAGCTGATATTCAGGCCAGGAATATATTGCTGACAATTATTTTGGAAGTGATTAGTCAAAAGATGGAGGCAATAACTGAGCGCAAAACCCAAAAGAGAATTGAAATTTTCAACTTGAGGAGAAGATTGCTTTAAAGAAAGCAGTTGAGGCAAAACCATGTCTTTGGCGAATCACAGAGAAAAAACATTTGCTTGGGAAAGTTTTGCTGCACAAATAATTAAAGATTATTGTTTTTAAAGTTATTAAATTCAACAATGTTAAATACGCTTTCTAGTGAATGACTGTAAAAACGCTTGGAGAGAGACACAGAGAACGCTCTGCCCGACAGTTTGTTTCAGTTGGGTTCCACACACTCAAAATAAATAGCTACTTCCTGGCAGGAATTTTCCGAAGGAAGAAGTTTCGTACATAAAAAAACAAGTTACAGTCAAGCAAGTGGTGCAGTAGGCGGTCATTTCATTTGACAGCTTAGCATTTGATGTTTCTTTCCATGTGTAATTCAGCATTAGGAAGAAGCTTAATATATAACAAAAAAATAAAGTTAAACACGTGGCGCAGTAGGCGGTCATTTCAATTTTGTTTTTCCAGTTGATTACCAAAATTCAATTATTACTTTGCTTTAGATTGTAATTATCATAAATGAGTAGTAGATACAACTTTAAATACGATTTATAACAAGTGACAATACAGAGATCACTGTAATATTGGTCGAACGTGGTTTTGAAAAGCTTCGGCTTTCGCGTATTTATTGGTCGAAAGAATGTAGGCTTTTGAGTGCTCTCTGAACCTTCGACTGGATCTTTGAAGACCTCAAAGGATAATCAAGAACGATTGAAAGGAAGCAAGAATACAATTGTTAGTAAACATTTGGAGTCGCAAGATCTCCAACCATTTGCAACCACATCTCTGCCAATTTCTTGACATGCCCTCGCACACACACACACCCACACATACGTTTCAACGGTTTGGCGCAAGCCGTGACATAAATTAATTTATGAGCACAATTACAGCAATTATCGATGTAGGCGTGGCCGGTGCGCGACTGAAACCGTTGAGTAAATAAAGCATAAATATATCAATTAAGGCAAAAATAAAATCAATTTATTTATTTATTTAGTGGCCAGTCGCATGTAAAATGCATGTGAGGCTATGCGCCTGGATTTGTGGCATTCCCTTATTTATTTATGTGCCATGTGCCGCGGTATTTTATGTTTAAAACAAACGCGTTTTCCATTGTTGGCCATCGGACGGTCGTTGGCCAATTAAGCCGAGAGGCAAGTGTGTGTGTGTGTGTGTGTGTGTGTGTGTGGCCAAGACAGTGGGCGAAACTGATTTATGGAGTGTGCTTGCCCACAATTGCGAAAAGCAAGTGCCACGCATTAAGTCTCCCACTAAAAATGAAGCCAATCAAACAGTCAGCGGTTGTCAATTTAACTTAATTATGTTGTCCCGGCAACAGACACAATGCCCAGAGATCCCAGTTGAAAGCCTCCTCCACAAATGTAATTGAGCGTACATTAAGTCAGGCGATTCCTTAACTCATTTGCTGTCACTCAACTAATCACTTGGCGCGGCTTTGACTAGGAAGGGCAACATCTATTGCGTGGCTGCTGTGGATGGATTAGGACATCTGTAGCCACGTCCGCAACACTTGAAGGTGTTTGTGTTGGTGCAGCATTGATTGGCTGCCTTTGCTGTTGCTGCAGAGTCTTAACTGCCATTCCGCTTAGTTGAAACATCAATCATAAATCAAATATTGATGCTCGCAGCAACTTGGTACTTAATCCGCTGATATTAAAGCTGAGGGCTGGCAACTGAGATTGAAGTGAGCGAAACGCCAGTTTATGGGTACAATTATGACATAGCTTTTGTACCAGAGTGGAAGGGAGAGGATGAACTGATGGTAGGTGGAAACATAGTGGCCATTGTTTGGTTTGCACTGTACTTAGGCAGCAAACTCAGTTCAATTGAGTTAAAAAAAAACTCAAATTATTGCTTAGACCAGCAAATGGAAGACGACTTGCTTGCCTGGATGCGCGGAATTCTAAAAAGTAAGCCAAAATGGTGTACTTAACAGCCTAGACAGCAAAAGTAAGTACAAATGAGAACTTTCAATAGCCTCGACATTTTACGGCAGCCAATTTACTTTCCTTAAAGCACGGAATGCTGTAAAATAGGTCACAATTTGTGTACTCATTTCGTTTTGACAGCAAACAGACGTTGATTCGTTTACTTTGATGCCAGAGATGTTAAATATTAAGGCCAAAATTGGTTTTCCCAGCAGCACTGAAGCAATCAGAAGTCCAATTGCTTGCTTTGATGCGCGGAATTTTAAAAATTAAGTAGAGATTTCTGTACCCAACAACCTTGTGAGCAAACTTGCTGGTTTTCATGAGCGGAGTGCTACAAAATAAGTCAAACAAACATGGACTTTTGTGCTTCGATGCGAGAAATATTAAATATTAAGCCAAAATTGGAATGCATAAAAGTAAGTCATCACTTGAATATCAAAGATCCAGGACAGCAGACAGACGTCGACTTGCTTGCCTGGATGAGCGGAAGGCTTACAAGTAAGTGCAAATGTGCGTTTCTAACATCTTCGACCCATATAGAAAGCCAATTTGCCTTTCTTAATGCGCGACATGCTATAAAATGTGTCAAAACTCGTGTAGTCCACAATTTGGACAGCAAAGGGACGTCGACTTGCTTGCTTTGATGACTAGTCTACTAACAAGAAAGCCTTTTAGTGTGGAATTTGTAAGATAAAGTCCCAATCGTATAACAATTTGTGTAAGTGTAATGTGCAAACTGCTTAGAGTAGCTCAAATTGCAGTTTACTTAAAAAAAAAAACATATATATTTAACATTTTGTTGAATCGAATTAGCCTTTCATTAGACGTCAGTGTCTACGCTCCCAAATCTGGGACTAGCCAGAAACATTCACAACGAAAACACCACCACCACAACAACAACAACAATTCTAAATCAAAATTGTTCCATTTTCGTTTAATGGACAAAAAGACCAACCCACCCACACCAAAAGTACGAAACACAAAGCCCACAAAGATGAGTGTAATGCAGCGACAGAAGTGGATGAACACCAAAGGCGCCAAAGTGCCGAATTTTGTGCGAATAGGTCCTTGGTTGCCTAGAGATAAACGCCGCTCGTTTGAGTTGGTACGCAAGCTTAAGAAGTCCTTGGTCGTAGACGAACAGCCGCAGCAGCAGCAGCCACCACAGCAACAGTCGCCGCCACCGCAGCAACAGCAACAGCTGGCCCCGTTCAAGCGCCTCAGCTTTGTCCACTCTTTGGCTTTGGGCCTCTGCCTGATCCTACCCAAGCGCAGATGCTGTCTACATCCCTTTCTGCTGCCCATAATCCCACCAGTACCCATTGAACGTCCTCTGGTCCTGCCCGAGGAGAATACCAAAATGGGATTACTGCGTTTCCGTTGCAGCGACAATCGCTTGGTAAATGTGCCCAGCCAGTTGATCAATCGCTTCTCGGCCTACATGCGGCGTCGTCAGGATGAGCCGCACTTCAACTACAAACGTCCCATACAGCTGCGTGCCATACGCTCGTCCACACTGCTCCGTGTGATCCTCTGGATGCAGCGGCACAGCAAGGACGATGTGCGTCAGTTGAGCCGGATCAAGCCGTCTGCGTCCATGCGCCGTCGCCTTGGCCCCACCTGGGACGAACAATTCCTGAGTGGCGAACTGAGTCTACTCGTCGAACTGATACTGGCGGCCAATTATTTGGGTGTGGATCCCCTGATGAAGCATGCCGCCCATTATTTTGGAGAGATTATGTCCATGCGCACCAACGCGGAACGAAGTCGTATGAGGGAAATTAACCAGAATCTAGTCGAAATAAGTGTTGACCTGGATCTGTATGGTCCAATGATCATACAGCTGATGTCGGCATTGAAGAACAGGATCCCACCGAAGAGCAAGAGCCGACGTACCATTGTCAAACGCAACGTGGAGAAGGTGTATACGTCGCGACGCACTCTCTACAGTGGCCCGAAATACTAGATATTAGCTATGAATATTTGGCTGCGGGGGTAGGAGGAGGAAAGCGAGTCTAAATTGTGTATGCATTGTTTGTTAAATCGTTTCCTAGAATTCTTAGTTTGGTATTTTATGTACACGGGCACCTTTTTTTTTTCATTCTTTTTTTGTTGGAGGAAAGCAGCAAAATAAATGAGAAGTCCAAGCTGTGTTGGTGTTTTTCAAAGCCACGGCTGCTGTTGGCGCTTTTGCTTTGCTTATAACTCGACTAACGTATGTGAGGTAGTCTATAAACAAAAGGTCGGCTGCATTTCGGAAGAGCAAAACGCAATCACAAAGCCACGGATTAGAAATTCAAGAAAGTGAAGCTTTTCCCAGAGACTATCCAAGTACTCAGATTATAGAAGTCAAATAAGAATACTACCAGTTTGTAGGATCACCTAAAGAGCGGCGGGACCCTTAAAAGTACAAGATTTGACCGTTTCTTTGGGTAATAAACAAGACGGCGCCTCCTACACAGAGCAAATAAGGCGGCCTCCCGGCGTCCTAGGCTAATCGGCATAGAATTTAAGCCGATTTGTACATAGAATTTCGAGTAAGAATAGTTCTTGTGTGTGTACTTAAATTGAGTACGAAACATTCTAAAACAGAAATTTGACTGAATACAGAATAGACCACGGAAATGCTAATTCGTATACCGTTACAGAGGGTACATTGATATAGCTTAGATGCTTGTAACGCATAGAAGGATAGTAACAGCCAATATAGCCTGTTTAGGCTATATATTCTTGATCAGCATGACGAGCTGAGTTGATTTAGCCTTGCTATGCCATCTCCGCCGTCAGTTTTAAAGCTATTGCTACCAAACTTTACACAAAGTCTTCTGGTAACAAGAAAGAAAGTCGGTCAAGCCCGACTATAACATACTCTGTACCAAGAAATTTTGTCTTTTGATCATAACTCGAAAACCGTTCATCCGATCTTCTTCATTCCTTTGGCGGATCGATAAGTTATCCTAATAACTAAATATGTCCAGAAGGAACAAGCCATCTATCTTCAAAACTGTGGGAGATATGACGTTTTTTCTAAATTGCGGGGGCGGGAGGGGGCGTGGCCAAAATTGAAAATAAACTTGATTTGCCTGCAGACATAAGAAGCATATGTCCCATACACGTCAAACCTCTATCTCTTACCATCTCTGAGATCTGTGCGTTCATACGGACAGACAGACAGACGGACAGACGGACATGGCTATATCGACTCGGCTGTTGATGCTGATCAAGAATATATATACTTTATGGGGTCGGAGATGCTTACTTCTGGATGTTACATACTTTTGCACAAACTTATAATACTCTATGTACCTTCGGTACAGAGTATAAAAATACGCTACACATTTGTCGGAACTGGCCGGATCAGCTATATAACATATAGCTGCCATAGGAACGATCGGTTGAAAAACTAGTTCTAGTGAGAAAAACTTTTTTGTTTCAAAGAAAACGCCTTCAAACATTGTATTTCTTAGTTTGCTATGCTTTCCCATAATTCCATCAAGTCTGGTCGAAATCGAACATCTATATAGTAAAGCTCCCATAGAAAAGTGGAGTCTGAAAAGTAGTCTTAGTGAAAAAAACTTGTTTGTTTTCAATGTAAACCTCTTTAAACTTCGCATATATTTATTTTATAAGCTTTCACTAAATTCTTCAATGATTTGTCAACATCGGATGACTATAAGGTATAGCTGCCATAGGAATGATCGGTCGAAAAAATTGTTTTATTGAGAAAAACTTTATTGTTTTCAAAGAAAACGCCTCCAAACTTTGTATTTCTTAGTTTGCTAAGCTTTTCCATGATTCCACTAAGTTTAATGGAAAACGGACATCTATATAGTATAGCTGTCACACAAAAGTAGAGTCAGACAAGTAGTCCTAGTCAGAAAAACTTGTTTGTTTTCAGTGGAAAATTCCTTCAAATTAGTTAGAGGGTATACAAACTTCAGCCATGCCGAAGCTAACTTTCCTCTAATCATTTTAATTGAATTCTACTTAAAATTCCCAACTACTTCTATCGCTTTGGTAAATTTTCGAACTAAAGTATTTCATACTTGTTGTTTGGTTTAATAAACGAGACCTTGACCTTAGAACGAATTGGGAATAGCTTTTAAATGTTAGGGGCTCAAGCCTTGAACTTCCGGCTTTTTCATTCTAGGGCAAAAATAAGTATGTATTCCATGCACGGTAGCGCTCTTCATTCACAGTAACGTTCCTGCCTTCCTCATCTTTCGAACAGTACGGTCCACTGATGCCCACCGGCCCAATGCATTTTTAGGGATGCATTGGCAGTTCCTGCAAAAGAGCTTCGTCGCTGAACACAATTTTACAATAAAAAAGTGGTTAAGTGGTGAAAATTTAGTTAGTGGTTTAAGTATAGACCAAACTGAACATGTTTGACAGTAACATGTGACACGAAAACAGCTAAGTAGCCAAGAATAGGGTTGAAAAACGGAAAGTTGCTACAAAAATCACACGTTAGGTGAGCAAAGAGCACTGCACTTTGGAAAATGAACCCCAGAAACAAGGGAAATGCTTGACCTACTGAACGTATAGAAATGGCTCTCTCTAAACGCATATCTGAGGGCGGCTTCCAAATATAGGAAGGTCAACCTTAGTATCTATTTCAACTTTAATGCAAAGTTGGACAAGCTTTAGCCCCTGTATTGTGACTGAAATCGATGAATTGATTCTGATTCCATTTCGTTTGCATTCCTCTGGCTGAGTAACTAAAATTATACATACCTAGACTTAACGACGCCATCATAATGAGTAGCTATGGCAAATACACACCCAGAACTTCGAGTGTGTGTGTGTGTGTGTTATTTTTATAACACGCATACGTTAACCCGGGCACGTTGTCACGTGGAGGGGTGGAAATACTCATACTATGTACACATAATGGTCATTGCGTGAGCACCTTAAATGCCATAAATTTATTTGACCAGGCAGAGGAGTTCGATTGCTTTCGGCACTGACCTGGCAACAGGTTGGAGCGTTGCCCCTCCCCCAATCCGCTCACCGCTCAATCGTCTGTCTCGAACGGTTTCATTTATTTCATTTCATTTCATTTTACCCATTTGCCGGGGCTAATGAAAATCTACACGAAACTTGTAGACAACTTTTACGTTTGTTTCCAACCACCCTCCCTCCCGCTCTCCCGCTCTCTCAGTCTTTTATCCTTTGTGCTCGTCATTGTCAGCGTCTTGTGCCATTTGCTGCAATTTAATAGTTGGTATTTGTTGTTAACGGTAATATATAGCAGAAAAGTTATAACTACTCCTCGACATTCCACCCGCTGTCTCGCGAAAAAAGAGAGAAGAATCAACACACAAACACACACACACACGCGCGCACACACACACACACACACACACACAAAATATGAAAGAAAGCAACTTTTGTGAAATTCGTCCATTGAACTGTGGGCTTGGCCTCCCTTTTTACCATCACGATACAAAAGTTTTCCACATTTTACGGCCATGCGATACATTCAACAATTCTGTCTGTTGATTCAATGGATTTTTGGACGAAGGTTGCTTTTTGGATGTCATCAGAATTAATATTTTACGAGGCAGCAGCAGCAGCTCAGCGGCAAAACTTAGCTTCAAAATTGCGTTTAAGATAAATCATTATGCCTTCGTTTTCTTTTTGTGAAACCCCTGGTTGAAAGTTGCCTTTCACAAACATCTGGAGCTATTTGGATAATGTTAGTACTTTAAACCCTGAACGGTTATGGATTTGTTATACTCTGTACCGTAGGTACATAGAGTATTATAAGTTTGTGCAAAAGTATGTAACATCCAGAAGGAAGCATCTCCGACCCCTTAAAGTATATATATTCTTGATCAGCATCAACAGCCGAGTCGATATAGCCATGTCCGTCTGTCCGTCTGTCCGTATGAACGCACAGATCTCAGAGATGGTAAGAGATAGAGGTTTGACGTGTATGGGACATATGCTTCTTATGTCTGCAGGCAGATCAAGTTTATTTTCAATTTTGGCCACGCCCCCTCCCGCCCCCGCAATTTAGAAAAAACGTCATATCTCCCACAGTTTTGAAGATAGATGGCTTGTTCCTTCTGGACATATTTAGTTATTAGAATAACTTATCGATCCGCCAAAGGAATAAAGAAGATCGGATGAACGGTTTTCGAGTTATGATCAAAAGACAAAATTTCTTGGTACAGAGTATGTTATAGTCGGGCTTGACCGACTTTCTTTCTTGTTTTATGATGTAAAGATCATCGTTAGTCGAATCGACGACGCGATTTTAACAATTTTTTGCTTTCAAAAATCTTCTACATATAAATCTACAAAAAAATGGAAGTTTTATTTTGCTTTACTTCTACTTTTCTTAGAAAAAAAAAACGAGAAAGCCAAGCTAACTTTGCAAGTGCTCGCTTAAATATATATTTTCAAAAAATACGCTTTTTCCCATTTTCCGACCGATCGTTCGTATGGGAGCTATATGATATAGTCATCCGATTTGGACAAAAACTTGTAGAGTTATGTAAAAGCACGAGAAACAAACAAATACAAAATTGCAGGATGCTACCATTAAAAACAAAAAAGTTTTTCTAACTAAGACTGTTTTTCAGACCTATCTTTTGTATGGCAGCTATACCATATAGTTGTCCGATTTTAATACAAATTGGTAGGATTACAAAAAAACATATAAAACCTACGATTACAAAGTTTGGAGACGTTTCCATTGAAAAGAAAAAAGTTTTTCATACTTAAACTAGTTTTCCGACCGATTGTTCCTATGGGAGCCATGAGATATAGTCATCCGATCCGGTCGGTTCCGACATATTAGTAGTGTGCAGCAAAAAGAAGACTCTGTGCAAAATTTCAGCTCGATAGCTTCGGACGGACAGACGGGCGGACAAAGCTCAATCGACTCAGCTCGTCACCCTGATCAAGAATATATAAGGTTGTCAAAAAAGTCTTGCGGTATTTCCGCGCGTAGTTCTAGTTGTATTCGTCGCATCGGTTCACGCTAGAGCTTTTTGGAAAGCTCTTTTCACGCGCTGACACGTGTTTGATTTATTGTTGTTTGTTTTTAGTCGTTCGTGAGTTATAGCGTCGCAAACAGGGAGCAAAATAAAGAGAAAATACGGCATATTTTACAGTACTACTACGATAAAGGCTAAAATGCATCTCATGCTGCCAATAAAATTTGTGCAGTTTATGGACCCGATACAGTTTCCATTTCCACCGCACAACGATGGTTTCAACGTTTTCGTTCTGGTGCAGAGGTGATCGAAGATGCGCCACGGTCCGGAAGGCCTGTCGTCGAAAATTGCGATAAAATCGCTGAATTGATCGAAAGAGACCGGCATAGTAGATGGGCATGAGTCATCAAACCGTTATAAACCATTTGAAGAAGCTTGGATTCAAAAAGAAGCTCGATGTATGGGTGCCACACGACTTGACGCAAAAAAACATTTTGGCCCGTATGGATGCATGCGAATCGCTTCTGAATCGCAACAAAATCGACCCGTTTTTGAAGCGGATGGTGACTGGCGATGAAAAGTGGGTCACTTACGACAACGTGAAGCGCAAACGGTCGTGGTCGAAAAGCGGTGAAGCTGCCCAGATTGACGGCCAGGAAGGTTATTCTGTGTGTTTGGTGGGATTGGCAGGGAATCATCCACTATGAGCTGCTCCCCTATGGCCAAACGCTCAATTCGGACCTGTACTGCCAACAACTGGACCGCTTGAATGCAGCACGCATGCAGACGAGGCCATCTTTGATCAACAGAGGCCGAATGGTCTTCCATCAGGACAACGCCAGGCCACACACATCTTTGGTGACGCGCCAGAAGCTCCGGGAGCTCGGATGGGAGGTTCTTTTGCATCCACCGTATAGTCCGGATCTCGCACCAAGTGATTACCACCTATTTCTGTCCATGGCGAACGAGCTTGGTAGTCGGAAGTTGGCCACAAGAGAGTCCTGTGAAAATTGGCTCTCCGAGTTTTTTGACAATAGGGAAGCGAGCTTCTATAAGAGGGGCATTATGAAGTTGGCATCTCGTTGGGAACTCATCATCGAACAAAACGGCGCATATTTGACTTAAATCGCATTATTATAACCAATTTTATGAACAATTGAAAATTCAATAAAAATACCGCAAGACTTTTTTGACAACCTTGTATGTGGTTTCAACAAGACGGTGCCACCAGCCACTCAGCACCCTTCACAATCGAATTATGGAAATTGGGTGTTATCTCGAGAAACAGACTGAACGAGATTGGCCGACACTTTATATATGGACATATATGGAAACGAGTTTGCGGACACACTGGCCAGACTAGGCACAACCACTGAGCTCCTTTCAGAGAAAAGCACGATAGGGATGCCTATGGCAACCTACAAGCTTCACAAAGAAGTCGAAACACTACGCCTCGCTACGGGCCATTGTCTAATGGCCAGACAGGCAGTACGCCTTGGCGTACAACAATTTGATTTCTGCAGAAATTTCAGATTTGAGAAAGAGGAGAAAACGATACAGCACCTGCTGTGTCATTGCCTCGCTTTAAGTAGAAGGAGACTTAGGTTTCTTGGTCAACCGCTCCTACTCAACCCATCGGAGGTATACGACATAGAGATCCCAGCTCTACTAGATTATATTCCGTCCACACAACGACTCTGTACTGAAGACAACCCTAGGGTATAACTGGGGTATAGCTAGGGTATAACCCAAGTGGGAGAGCAACTCAGCCATTGCTACCTAACCTTATCTTCACTTCCATTAAAATTGTACGATGAAATTTTACACCAGCCGTAGATATGGGAGCAACCCCGGAGCATACAGAATGATTCAAAGCAATTGACTGTTGCTGACGAATCAATAAATCGCGAAAACAGTTTAAACTTACTAAAAAAAAATGTCAAACACACTTGATGAAAATTTGTGGCTCCATCTCTTATGGTCTCTGAGATCGATGCGTTCATATAGACAGACGGACGTACAGGGCTTTATTGACTTGGCCGGTGATGCTGATCAAGAATATATATACCTTATAGGGTCGGAAAGGTTTCCTTCGCAAGACTTCATGATCCCCCTTTTTCCATTTTTAATGGGAACAAGGTATAAAAATATAAAATCCGACTTCTATTTATTAATATGTTTCTAATGGAAACCGAACCCAAAATCTTGGTACGGAACAGTTTTAGGTTCAACCATTTTTTTTCTGGTTTAAGGTTCGGTTTGGAGTTTTAAAAGTGGTTGGAGTTGTGGGTTCAATTTGTAAATACGATTGATTATATTCCCAAAGTTGATGATTTCAATCCAGTTCTAAACTTAGTACTTAGTTTCTCTGACTCGATATTCGAGCTTTGAGAAATCAGAGTGGATTTTCATACATTTTTTTTGGGTACCGTAGAACCTAGATTTCATTCGTCTTTTGATGGAAAGTAGAGGTGGTATAAATTGTGGAGAGATATTCCATTTATGACTGTAAAGCAAGCATATTTCGGGCAAGCTTTGGACTTAAAAGTAGCCTGCCAGTTGTGCTAAGACTACTTCAGATTCTTAACAGTAGAATTGCTTGAATTGGTAATCAAAGTCAATATAGATTCTATAAGAAAAGTCTTCACCAACCACCCTCTGCTCTTATCAGACTACATTTTCAACACAAAATAATAAAAAACAAGAAAGAAAGTCGGTCAAGCCCGACTATAACATACTCTGTACCAAGAAAATTTGTCTTTTGATCATAACTCGAAAACCGTTCATCCGATCTTTTTCATTCCTTTGGCAGATCGATAAGTTATACTAATAACTAAATATGTCCAGAAGGAACAAGCCATCTATCATCAAAACTGTGGGAGATATGACGTTTTTTCTAAATTGCGGGGGCGGGAGGGGGCGTGGCCAAAATTGAAAATAAACTTGATCTGCCTGCAGACATAAAAAGCATATGTCCCATACATGTCAAACCTCTATCTCTTACCATCTCTGAGATCTGTGCGTTCATACGGACAGACAGACGGACAGACGGACGGACGGACAGACGGACATGACTATATCGACTCGGCTGTTGATGCTGATCAAGAATATATATACTTTATGGGGTCGGAGATGCTTACTTCTGGATGTTACATACTTTTGCACAAACTTATAATACTCTATGTACCTACGGTACAGAGTATAAAAAGTAAATTAAAGCCTCATTGTGCATTATATAAAGTTTAGTCTTAAAAGTAATACTTTTAACTAAAAAGCATCACGTTTTAAGGAATTTTCAAACTGCTCAAAGCACCTTTTGATGCTAGCAACAGAGTTTTTATTCACATTTCATGATATTTTTGTGATTTGAGGACACTAAGTTCATCGTTCGTCGTTTCGACTACGCATTTCTATCACAGAGTTCATCGTTCGTCGTTTCGACTACGCATGTTTAAACAAGTAAGAAAGTCGCTCCAAACAAACTGAACAAGAGAACCTGTTCTTCTAAAACTGTTATCTTTGTTCCGTAACTCTTGCTTGGTGCCTTCTAGACTATGTTGAACAAGTAAAAATGTTCTTACTAAATGTTTCTCTTTGCTCAATGACTCTTGTTCAGTGCCTCCTAGACTGAATAAGTTAAAATGTTATATTTACATATTTCTTTTTGCTCCGTAACTCTTGCTTAGTCACTCTTTTGCAGTGGTCTTTGTGAAGTGATCCTTGTGCAGTGACACTTCTTCACTGTATTCTTGATTAGGCGGAACAAGTGAGCATGATCTTAAATTATTCGTTTTAGCCAGTGCCTCCTAGACTAGACTGAATAAGTGAATATGTTCTTCATATGTTTATCACTTTGTTCAGTGACTCACATAAAGTGACGTTTGCTCATTGCCTCCTAGATAAGACTGAACAAGTGAAGATGTTCCTCTCAAGTTATTCTATTTGTTCAGTGCCTGTGGCTTAGCGACTCATTTACAGTGACTCTTGTGCAGTGACTCTTGTTCTGTGACTCTTATTCAGTGCCTCCAAGACTAGATTGAACAAGTGAAGATGGTATACTTAAATTATTATATTTTTTTTAGTAAGTCTTCTTCGGTGTCCTTAATACAGTGATGCTTGTGCTGTGACTCTATTTCAGTGCAGCCAAGAGTAGGCGTAACAAGTGAACATGTTCTTCTGAAACTGTTTTTCTTGTTCAGTGGTTCAGTGTATAATGGCTCATGTTCAGTGACTTTTGATCATGGCCACCTAGATAAGAATGAACAAGTGAACATGTGACTTTTGCTTAGTGACTCTTGTGCAGTGATTCCTTTCCAGTGCCTGCCAGACTAGGCTGAACCAGTGAACAAGGTCTTCTTAAATTGTTCTTTTGATTTAGTGAGTCTTCTTCAATGACCTTTGTTTAGTGATTTTTGTGCAGTGATTCTTGTTTAGTGCCTCCTAGAGTGCCTGAACAAGTGAATATAATCTTTTTCAAATATTCTTTTTGTTCAGTGACTCTTATTTAGTGCCTCCTGCTTAGTAACTCTTGAATAGTGACTCTTGTACTGTTTTCCTTGTCTCAGTGACTTTTAGAATTCGAATTCATCCGATAAAAGGTCGACCTGCATTGAGAACATCTGAACCATTTCAGTGAGTTGACTTACTTTGTGGAAGTTATCAACAACACCAAGGTAGTGCCATGTCCCGTTGAAGGGTAAGGGACATCAAGAAAACCAGATGTATTTTCACTATTTCGGCTTCAGTAAACGAAAATAAAGGGATGAGATGCTAGACAATTTTTCCAGCTTACAAGGGGACATAATTGTTATTGAATTACAATAGTCACTCCCGCTTGCTTAACGGATCACACATAAGTCTCATCCAAACCTAATTTAAAACCAGCTAAACTTTAAAATTTGACAAACTTGACACCAGATTTTATGACTCGTTCAAGGAAAAATCAATCGTAGAGCTCTATGAAGCTTAGTTTGTCTGTCTGACCTCAAGAAAAGAACATTCACTCAGAGGAAAGCAAGCAAATAACCAAATTAAGCCTGGTCACACTAATACTTAACGTCTTTTTCCATATATGTTAAAAGACAAGCTCTTAGGTTAAACCTTTAAGCTTATCCTTATTCTTATACACAATTAAACTAAAGGCTCGACGAACGATAGTCTTCCAGTGTTTGACGCGTTAGAGTATCTTGTTTGAACACTTTTTGATGCCCCAAGCTAGTTTTTGATTTACTCCGTACAGCATAGTGTCGTCATGCTTTTGCTTCCCATAGTTTGTCCCACTTTGGGTCAGTCCGCCAAGCACCTCAATTAAGCGCCATTCTAACCGTCAAGTCAATTAATGCTCCACATTTCGTTTGTTCGTCTGTTCGTAAAAAGGGAGGGAAACTTTGTGCCTGCCCAAACAGAAAAAAAAGAAGAAAGTTACAACAATTTTGATTACTTTGCGTAAAAACTACAATGTAGACGTCATAATAATGGTGCGAGGGTGGAGCCCACAAGGCCAACTCTGTTGAGTGTAATGGCTGTTTATTTGCTAAAATTTGGAAGCCAAGTTTACGCACAGAGAGAGAGAGAGAGCGAGGGAGTGAGAGGGAGAGAATGTAGGGCAATTAAGACATAAAATATGCAACAAGCCAATTATGCGCACATTAAATGGCCAGTTCCTTCACAGTTTTGGCGCAAAGATCAATGAGGAAAGTCACAGGTAGGCAGGCCCACAAAACGGAAGTGCGTCATTGGTGCCTCTCCCTACCCACCCCCTCCAACCTCCTGTCCTTAGCACTTGGAATACCACAAAGTTTGCTACAAGTTGTTTGGTTTGACAAAAGGTCATGCCGCATTAATTTTAGATGCCATTGTAGCAAGTTTTAAGTTTTAGTGACTTTTGCCACATAAGCCGTTAAGTAAAGAGCAAGAGAGAGAGTGAGACATAATTCATATTTAACAGTTTGCATGAAAGCTAGAGTAAGGCGGGCTGCATCATTGACTCTCAGTTTTTAGTTTTTTATTCACACAGCATTAAAGTCGACTTAGGAAAACACCTTGGCTAGAGCGAGACGCACATTGTGTGAAAAGAACTTGGAGAACGAAAGTGACAGCAAACAGCTGACCTATTTCTGATCGAAGAACTTTTACACAACCGTCACCTTCAACAGCCCTGAAAAAAGTTTCCTAAATTTCCACAACCAATCGGTTTTAATCTGTTTTAGCTAACGATACTAAAAGCATATAATCTAAATAAGTGCGGGAATTTGGAGAACGGGTTGGGTTAATTCATGATCCCAACATTAAAGATTCCGATATTTTAAAGGTCTCTGCGAAAAGAGCTCTTTTAGATCGCGTTTTAAAGCTTACTCTGCTTTTGGCTGTGAGAGTGAGCGCTTCTAGAGCTCTTTTCAGAGTAAAAGCAGAGCGCAGAGTTGACGCTTTTGAAAGCTCTTTTCACAAAATGAGCGCAGCGCTTTGAAAAGTGGTTTTCAGAGTGAGAGTATAACGTTTTTGAGAGCTTTAAAAAGTTGTTTTCGGAGTGAGAGTGTAGCGCTTTAAAAAAATGTTCCTATAGCGAGCGCTTTGAAAGCTTTCTTTCGCATTGAGAGAGTAGCGCTTTAAAGAAAGGAGCGCTTTGAAAAGCTGTTTTTCGAGTGATTGTGTGCCGGCTTTTAAGAGCTCTCTGCACAAACAAAGCAGAGCGGTGTAAAAAATTGTGTTTTAGAGCGAGAGCGTAACCTTTTCTTAAGCTCTCTTTTCATATTGGAAGCGAAGCCCTTTGAAATTGTTTTTCGGTGTAAGAGTACAGCGCTTTCCTGAGCTCTTTTTACAGTATTGCCAGAGCACTTTGAAACCTTACTTTCGGTGTGAGAGTGCAGCTTATTTACAGTAAGAGCAGAGCGCTTTGAAATTCTCTTTTGGGAGTGAAAGTATACAGCTTCTGAAAGCTCTTTTCATGAAGACAACTGAGCGCTTTGAAAAGTAGTTTTCGAAATGATAGTGTGGCACTTTTGAGAGCTTTTTTCACAAGGAGAGCGAAGCGCTTTAAAACGTTTTTTACGGAGTGAGAGTGTAGCCCTCTCTAGAGCTCTTTTCATAGTGGAAGCTGATCGCCTTGAAACGTTTTTTTTTTTGTTGTAGTGAGAGTGTAGCGCTTTTTAGAGCTCTATTTCAAAGTAAGGACGTAGCGCTTTGAAACCTTTCTGTCGGAGTGCGAATGTAGCGCGTTCTAGTTTTTTATTTTTGACAGTGAGAGCGGAGAGCTTTCAAACGAATTTCTCGCAATGAGAGTGGAGCGCCAGCATAGAATGATATAACAATGCTGAAAATAGAGAGCGAAGAGAGTTGTACGTTGCTTTCTGCTCTATTTGAGCGTTCTGCCAGCATTCTTTTGGGCGCTTGGGTATGAGCTGAGAGTCGGTTTGTTTGTTTTTTAATATTTCCAAAAGTGTTGAGGTATTCTTTCGAGGAATTTTCATTCTGATATCGTATATACTTGCTCGAACTGCGAAGTTCTCTTTGTATAAGCATATATGCGACTTCTTTACATTGAAAACCAGAGAGATTGGACAAATGATGAGCTTTCAGTCGGTTTTTCAGACGTTTTTGACTTTCCAAAGTTAGTTCGGGTTTAAGTGACATATTTTTTAAGCACTTATGTTGCCTTCTACTAACCACGTATGTTTTATGACTTCAAAAAGCTGTTGGAATTGCTAATGCATGCTGGCAAAGTCTACTGTTGAAACGGAAAAGGTACGAAAGGTACTTAAAATGGATGATCTAAAGGGCATTCTTCACAAAGTTGATGTGGCGCCACATTTCAACTCCCTTAATATTGCTCCATTTCACTCGAAATCAAACTCACATTTCAAAATTCCTTCAAATGCTGCCACAAACTTTACCAATTGCGTTGACCTCTGTTTGGGATTAGGGGGCGTTGTTACATTTCGGTCAGTGGCAGCCATTTAGCGTGGTGGCACCAAAGGTATTTGACCTCAATTAAATGCAATTTCCCACAATTTTCTGAACCCGAGACGTCATACAGTGGGGTGACTGTGTGTGTGTGTGTGTGTGTGTGTGTGTGCGTGTGAGGTACATTAAAAAACCATTTAAATTGAATTTCTTAGCCCTGCTCCCAGTGGGTCGAGGGTCGGGGCTTAGCTTCACCCACAGTAGGCTATGGCTATATTGTAATTAGAGAAAGAGAAACAATAATAAATCTTAATATAAGGTTGCCGGGTGCATGGATTTAGATTGCAATGACAAAAGGGGGGGGAAGGGGGGGGCGCGCGCAGCACTGGAATGATATTGCCATGGCAATGCATAAATCTTGGTATGGCGGCAGCGGCAGCAGCGCGCAGGAATTAGCTCAAAATTGCAAAAACTTAAACCAAAAGCTGGGCTGGAGCAGGATGAGGTGCTTCCAAAAGGAAACGACACAAAACGAGCAGCAGCAGGAGCACCAGCAAAAGGACAAAGAGGTGGCTCATTCTTTGTTTTATGCCATGTACATACATAATACATGAAAAGCGGCGAGGAGCAGCGACGGCAGCAGCATCAACGGAAACAAGTCAATTTGCATTGCGGCTTAAACGTAGAAACGGACTGCTCCAGTGCCAGGACCCAGACCCAGACACAGCCAGCAATTGAAATGGCAAAGAGAGCAGAGAAAAGATAACAATTTCCATTTCCATTTAATAAACTTGGAATATGAAAAAACAGATAGAACAAGTAAGGGCGCCATGCAGTCGAGTGCCCCGACTACAAAATACCCTATTCAAGTGTTGCACTCTGTACCGTAGGTACATAGAGTATTATAAGTTTGTGCAAAAGTATGTAACTGGCAGAAAGAAGCATCTCCGACCACATAAAGTATATATATTCTTGATCAGCATCAACAGGCGAGCCGAATTAGCCATGTCCGTATGAACGCACAGATCTCTGAGATGGTAAGAGATAGAGGTTTGACATGTATGGGACATATGCTTCTTATATCTGTAGGCAGAGCAAGTTTATTTTCAATTTTGGTCACGCCCCCTCCCGCCCCCGCAATTTAGAAAAAACGTCATATCTCCCACAGTTTTGAAGATACGCTCATCGAAATTCAATTAAAGGCAGGTCCGTTTAGTCACCTTAAAATGTATTGGAACCAGAAGGCATCTTCCAATCCTATTCTCCCTATCACATTGGTCTCTCTATTTCTATATTTAGCTTAAAGAGAGCATTAACAGTTAGTTTAGGCTATAGCTTGCCCATTATTCAGAGTTTGTAAACGTTTTGAAGCGAAATTCTATTAAAGGCAGTGTGTTTCAAGTCCTCAAGAGAGAAGAAGGTGCAAAATTTTCTTAATTTGATAGTTTGATTTTGTATGTATACCTGTTTAATTTAAACAGATACAAATTATATCCTATTGAAAATTTCCCTCAATATTGATATGGGAAAGGGAAAAACATTATCATCTGAAGAAACAGCCAAAATCCTTGCTTACAAGGATACTGGCATGTGTAATAGGCAAATTGCCATTAAATTGAAAAGATCTCCATCTGCAGTGGATAATGTAATCAATTTAAAGCAGAAATATAATACAAATCGATCAAATAATAATAATCAAAAGATTTCTTCTCGTGTAAAATTCGCTATAATTCGGGCTGGCTTACAGAAAAATGCCACTGGATCGCAAATGAGAAATGACTTACAATTACCCGTTACTAAACGTCGTGTACAACAAATTTTATCTGTAAGTAATCGGTCAATTTGGAAGAAAATGAAGTCTAAACCAGGAATCGCATAAGGTTGCAAGATTGGAGCCGAAAAAAACATGTCATGGACCCATCATGTGGAAAAATGTAATATTTTCAGACGAGAAAAAATTCAATGGCACGATTTGAAGAAGCCCGAATCCTTTTCTACTAAGCGGAACTTTGGAGGAGGTTCGTTAATGATATGGGCTGGTTTTAGTTACTATGGAAGGACCCCCATATGTAAAGTGAATGGGCGCATGAACTCGGAAAAGTATATAACCATGTTGGATGAAGTATTAATAAACTTTTTGGATCAGTAACCTACTTCAGACACCATTTTTCAGCAGGATAACGCTGCCGTACATGTATCACGACTCAGCGTTCATTGGTTTCAGGAGAAGCAGATCGATGTTATGAAGTGGCCAGCACGTTCCCCAGATCTAAATCCTATAGAGAACATGTGGGGTAACTTGGCACGCCGTGTATATGCTGGTCATCACAAATTCGAGTCGGTGGAAGAGCTCAGAATTGCTGTAGTCAATGAATGGGCCAAAATTCCTACTTCAGAGTTTCAAAAAGGTCATAGACTCAATGCCAAAACGAATTTTTGAAGTGATTTCAAAATCTGGAAGCTGGTCTCACAATTAATCATCATTTTCTTCGACAATAATATGTATATTGTTTTTTTGCCATATAATTTAAATACATGCCTTTAATTGAATTTCGCTGTATAAAAATGAATTTTTTTAAAATAATTTGTTTGTTAATCTAACACCTGTTGATTTGTAGTATTAAGACATTTGTTAAACTAATATCGTTATTCACTTTATTATTTAATAAAAATTTGATTAATTTCTCATCTAATTTCCCATAAAACATAAAAAATCCATGTGCCTTTAATTGAATTTCGCTGAGTTTAGATGGTTCGTACCTTTTATACATATTTAGTAATCAGGATAACTTATTGATCCGCCAAAGAAATGATGAAGATCGGTTGAACGGCTGTCGAGTTATGATCAAAAGATTGCTCCCTGCTGCAGCGCAGTAGCAGCGCTGCTTTCAGTTTCTACTGCAGCATCAAAGTTTATGCTGAGCGTATAATTTCGTTGATACAGAGTAAGTTATAGTCGGGCATCACCGACTTTCTATCTTGTTTGTTTTTAGAAATCTGAAACAAACTTAATCTGCGTACTGTATACACCTTCCTTCAGGCAAAAATTTGTGGCTCTATCTCTTATAGTCTCTGAGATCGAAGCATTCCTACAGACAGACGGACTCAACTCGGCTGTTCAAGCTGATCGGAAATGTTGCCTTCTCCCTGTTACATACATTCGCGCAAGTTCATGATCCCCCTTTTGCCTTTTTATACTCTGTACCGAAGGTACATAGAGTATTATAAGTTTGTGCAAAAGTATGTAACATCCAGAAGTAAGCATCTCCGACCCCATAAAGTATATATATTCTTGATCAGCATCAACAGCCGAGTCGATATAGTCATGTCCGTCTGTCCGTCTGTCTGTCTGTCCGTATGAACGCACAGATCTCAGAGATGGTAAGAGATAGAGGTTTGACGTGTATGGGACATATGCTTCTTATGTCTGCAGGCAGATCAAGTTTATTTTCAATTTTGGCCACGCCCCCGCAATTTAGAAAAAACGTCATATCTCCCACAGTTTTGAAGATAGATGACTTGTTCCTTCTGGACATATTTAGTTATTAGGATAACTTATCGATCCGCCAAAGAAATGAAGAAGATCGGATGAACGGTTTTCGAGTTATGATCAAAAGACAAATTTTCTTGGTACAGAGTATGTTATAGTCGGGCTTGACCGACTTTCTTTCTTGTTTTTAATGGGAACAGGGTATAAAATCGAATAATTAACAAATAAAAATGATTGACCCGGGCATTGTGCAGAGTTTAGTTTTCCTTCTGTTTCGTTAATTGAATTACACGCACACAAACAATGACACACACACACACACACACACACGAGGCACACAGTGCACAAAAATGTGTAGCGTGCTTTTGGGCATGCAGCATTCTCTGCTGCTGCTGCTGCTGCTGTTGTTGTTGTTGTTGTTGTCGCCGCTGCACTAATTGAGCGGACATCGTCATGGACACACACACACACACACACATCAAATGTGCAAACACAATTTGCAGCCACATAAACAGATTGCATATTGTGCAAATTGCATTTTGCCGTATTCATTCAACATTCAACAGAATGCAAAATGGATGCGGATTGCAGTAGGGGAATCAATTCGACAATTTGACCAAATGACATCCAATCACAAGCTACTCGAACTTACACATTCGTCCACACAAGTCCACTTGAAAATCGGGTAAATCGGGCGTTCACAAAAAACTGTAAAACCCAAAATACCCAGGCAAACAAAAAGTTAATAAATAATGAACATTGATTGTTTATCCCTCCCGGCAAGGCTAATGGATGTGCCATGTTGTTTGTGTGTGTGTCGGTGCTAATTGGCAGCTTAGTAGTTAAGTACAAATAACAACTGAAAAAGCATGATTGCAAATTTATTTGTTCTTTTTTTTTTAGAAAATAATCGTTAATATGCTGACCTTTTCATCAAGTTTCGGGTTTAGTTCTGGGAAGCATTGGCCACTCAAAGTATATCATGCTAAATGCCCTTAAAAGTATGCTACGTTATATGAAAATCATAATTTTAGTTAAGTATTTATGTTTTTTACGACTTAACTCAACATTCTGCTGCATACTCATAACTTACACAACAATCTGGTTGAACTTGCAGTGCTATCTAGCCATAACTGACTAGGAAAAGCTTCAATCGAATAGATAATTACTTGGGGACATAAAGTTGCAAATGCATACTTTGAAGGGCATTAATCAAGCATAATTTGTTGAGTATAAACATAGTATGTGTCAGTGATATTCAAACTGAAGCTGGCTCTTGGTAGTTTTTTGATTGCAACTTTTGTTTAAGAGTCAATCAATCAATCTTCGGACTAAGCGGCACAAAATGGCAGTCCCGCAAAGCGCAATGGACAGGTGAACTAATGTCGAGCTATTTTGAGACTGGAGCCGGAGAGACAAGACAAGACATATATACCCTCCCCCCAGTTGTTTGATCAGTACTTACTTCACAGAAAAGGAAGTACTACACGCATTTCGTATGGCGCCACTGCAGTGTTGGGAAGTACTATACACAGTTCGCCTAGGGACACAACTTTGTTAAGTAATACTTCACGCTTTCCATTTGGCGCCACAGCGTTGATAGGTAGTACTTCACGTTGTACGTGCGGCGCCACAGCGGTGACGGGTAATACATATTTGCAAGATCAGTGAATCCAAGTACTTCATACAGTGCGCATGGCGCCACTACTTTGATAGGTAGTACTCCACACAGTTCGCATGGCGCCACATCGGTGATACATAGTACTTCACACAGTTCGCCTGGCGCCACTACTTTGATTGGTAGTACTCCACACAGTTCGCATGGCGACACATCGGTGATACATAGCACTTCACACAGTTCGCCTTTCGCCACTACTTTGATAGGTAGTACTTCACACAGTACGCGTGGCGACACATCGGTGATACATAGCACTTCACACAGTTCGCCTGGCGCCACTACTTTGATAGGTAGTACTTCACACAGTACGCATGGCGACACATCGGTGATACATAGCACTTCACACAGTTCGCCTTTCGCCACTACTTTGATAGGTAGTACTTCACACAGTACGCGTGGCGACACATCGGTGATACATAGCACTTCACACAGTTCGCCACTACTTTCTTAAGTAGTACTTCACACAGTACGCGTGCCGCCACATCGGTGATGCAAAGTACTTCACAACGTTCATGTGGCTCCACAGCGTTAAAAAGAAGTACTTCACACAGTTCATTTGGCGCCATACCAGTAATAGAGATAATACTTCACACAGTACGCCTGGCGCCACTACTTTGATAGGTACTACTACATGCAGTTCGTGTGACACCACATTGATGTTGGGTATATCTTCACACAGCTCGCATGGCGACACTACTTTGAAGGGGAGCACTTCACACAGTTCATGTAACGAGATGGTAGTAAAGAGTAGAACTTCACGTAGTTCGAGTGGTGCCACAGTCGCGATGGGTAATACACATTTGCCAGATCTTCATGAGAGTCTTCAAGAAGGAGTCTTCTTCTTTGGGAGGAGTAATTAATCGCCTGCTTCTTTAAACGAATCGTCAACTTAGAACATGCCTACATCGAGTCGGCTATTGATGCGGATCAAGAATGTATAATCTTTTAAGGTTTGTATAGATAGGTGCCGATCGCATCTTTCTCTCAAGTAGTGACTCTCTCAGCTCTTGCTAAACTACAGCAATGATAAGAACACATAAGCCTGTCTTTCTGTCTTTTAAGTGTGCTGAACTATGTGAAAATATGTGTTATGTTTATACTTTTAGGATTGTATGCAAAGTTATCTATTGCATCTTTCTCTCATATATTGACTCTCTCCGCTCTTGCTAAACTAGAGCAATAAAAAGAGCACATAGTCCTCTCTTTCTGTCTTTAAAGTGTGCAGAGCTGTGTGAAAATAGTTATAGATGTTTATTGAAGAGCACAGTTGCACTTACAGTGCGTAGCATCTCAAACAGTTCGTTTGGCGCCACACTTAAACAGTTCTCTAGAAGTTGTTCTTTGTGGTTCCAGTACAAACGTAAAAGATGTGTCTAGTTCCTTACTTTTCAGGCAGTTTCATTGAAACTTGTTCTGATGAAGATAGATGAGTTGGATTGTTCATGAGTGAGTGAACAGTATGGGTGGTTTCTTCAGTGACTTTTATTGATTTTGTGAATGTTTTTCCAAATAATTCAATGAAATCTACAAACGTTTGGCTAAAACGATGTAAAGACGTAACTTAACCTGCTGCACAGTCAACGAATTATATATACTTACGATTTGTATCAAAAGTTTCGACCCTAGTGTTATCTCACCTGTAAGTAAAAAAGAAGAGAAAACTTGAGAATTCCGCTGAAATATCATTCGACCAAGCAAATCTGATTTGGCACAAGCCTGCCTTAAGGTGTGTGTCTAAGTGTGTTGGTGTGTGTACGGCTTTCGATTTTACAATTTCTTTGGCTTTTCCCTCTGCCATTCTTCCCAGGGCGTTTAATAATTTAGGCAGCCAGCATACAACTGTGGATGGACTGGATGGACTAGCTGCGTACTTACTTCTCCCTGTCACTAGCAATGCCATTATGCGTGCTGTGAGTGAACTCAGCTGACTGGGTGAGCATGTGGGCGGACCGGAGGGAGGAGTGTGAGTTTAATGCACTTCTTGATGCAGTTGTGCATAAGAAATCACATGGACTTACGTTTTACATATCTGGCTGCCAACAGGATGGAAGGCAACGACTGACTGCGCTTGTGGTTCGTCCTCAATGTCTCAAATTTTACGTTGGATTTGCACATTTTCCTGGAGTTTTCCTCAACGCATAAACAATGCCAGCGAGTGGGTGAGCGAGACGGGGAACGAGTGTGTGAGTGCCACGCCCCTGCTCCGCTGCTAATGTTGACAGCCGGCAAATGGAAATGCGGTTTCAACATTTGCATGACATTTCGTGCGTTATTTACAAAATGGCTTAAATGCCACATGGCTAATGACATTTTAAATAAAGAGTCAGTCGCTCTGTAGCCAGACTTCACTCCGAAAACCCGCCTCTAAGTATGCCATACCATTTGGCAGGCCATCGTTTCATTGAAATAATTGGCCACTCAGCGTAGAAGGCACGAAAGAGCCAACATAGTTTTGCTGGGTTAACAGCTGCCGCCCGGCGACCGACTTTAACACGCAGGCTACGGCATTCTACGAAAGCATCATTATCAGAGGATTTGGAAGAGAACAAAGGCATTTAATTTGGAAAACAACTCATTTTTATGTGGGATGCAGCGTCGATGTCAGTGTCAGGCGGAGGCCAGAAATAACTGCCATTCGCAGAATCAACTGCGACTGCCCACCAAAGGGGTATTAAAAGCCCACAGATTCAATGAAAGTTGTTTTCCTGGGACATTGATTAAGACTTCTTATATGCGGGGGATTAATGTTGTCAACAAATTTACACAATAGCCCACAAATTCGCAATCAGAAGGGGGCGGGAAATATTGCACAATATTTACGAAAATTATGAAAAAAATACACGGGAAAAATGCAGTGAGATCGAAAGTTTGAGGGCGGTGCCTTATGTTGATGTCAGAACTTGCACATCAGCAATGCTTTTACACCAGGTAGAACTGGATTTGTATGGTTTAAGGTTTTTGGAAAGGCTTTTTGTTTTATCATATTTTCCCCGGGAAACGTTCACATTTATGCAAAAGCCCATTCAAACCCCTTCTGAAAGATTCATAAAAGAAAGCTTGAGTTTTTGTAGCGTGTTATCTCATATTTGGATGTCCCTTGCCAAAATCGGTGCCACTTTTGTCATTTTCAGAAAAAGAACAAGAAAGAAAGTCGGTCAAGCTCGACTATAACATACTCTGTACCAAGAAAATTTGTCTTTTGATCATAACTCGAAAACCGTTCATCCGATCTTCTTCATTCCTTTGGCGGATCGATAAGTTATCCTGATAACTAAATATGTCCAGAAGGAACAAGCCATCTATCTTCAAAGCTGTGGGAGATATGACGTTTTTTCTAAATTACGGGGGCGGGAGGGGGCGTGGCCAAAATTGAAAATAAACTTGATCTGCCTGCAGACATAAGAAGCATATGTCCCATACATGTCAAATCTCTATCTCTTACCATCACTGAGATCTGTGCGTTCATACGGACAGACAGACAGACGGACAGACGGACATGGCTATATCGACTCGGCAGTTGATGCTGATCAAGAATATATATACTTTATGGGGTCGGAGATGCTTCCTTCTGGATGTTACATACTTTTGAACAAACTTATAATACTCTATGTACCTACGGTACAGAGTATAACAAGAAAGAAAGTCGGTCAAGCCCGACTATAACATACTCTGTACCAAGAAAATTTGTCTTTTGATCATAACTCGAAAACCGTTCATCCGATCTTCTTCATTCCTTTGGCGGATCGATAAGTTATCCTAATAACTAAATATGTCCAGAAGGAACAAGCCATCTATCTTCAAAACTGTGGGAGATATGACGTTTTTTCTAAATTGCGGGGGCGGGAGGGGGCGTGGCCAAAATTGAAAATAAACTTGATCTGCCTGCAGACATAAGAAGCATATGTCCCATACATGTCAAATCTCTATCTCTTACCATCTCTGAGATCTGTGCGTTCATACGGACAGACAGACAGACGGACAGACGGACATGGCTATATCGACTCGGCAGTTGATGCTGATCAAGAATATATATACTTTATGGGGTCGGAGATGCTTCCTTCTGGATGTTACATACTTTTGAACAAACTTATAATACTCTATGTACCTACGGTACAGAGTATAACAAGAAAGAAAGTGGGTCAAGCCCGACTATAACATACTCTGTACCTAGAAAATTTGTCTTTTGATCATAACTCGAAAACCGTTCATCCGATCTTCTTCATTCCTTTGGCGGATGGATAAGTTATTCTAATAACTAAATATGTCCAGAAGGAACAAGCCATCTATCTTCAAAACTGTGGGAGATATGACGTTTTTTCTAAATTGCGGGGCGGGAGGGGGCGTGGCCAAAATTGAAAATAAACTTGATCTGCCTGCAGACATAAGAAGCATATGTCCCATACATGTCAAACCTCTATCTCTTACCATCTCTGAGATCTGTGCGTTCATACGGACAGACAGACAGACGGACATGGCTATATCGACTCGGCAGTTGATGCTGATCAAGAATATATATACTTTATGGGGTCGGAGATGATTCCTTCTGCCTGTTACATACTTTTGCACAAACTTATAATACTCTATGTACCTACGGTACAGAGTATAAAAACTATAGCCAAAGGCGGTCCTGTGAAAGTCGGTCCTGTCAGCCTTGAAGTATTACACGGTACTCAGAGAATGAAGTGTTCAACAGGCATACATACGGTTAAGTAATAACGGCCATTTTCATCAACATATGTCCATATTTCTCCATGTTACGTGCACATTCAGGTGACATATTTGCAATTTGATCTCCCACTTTGGATGATACTCCCTGCCAAGGCTAAGAAATGGTACCTGTACTGGCAGTTTTTGATAAATTCGGGTAAGTAGATTATTATTCAAGCTACCGCTAATCCATAACGCCTATTTTCATCAACATATGTCCATATTTCTCCATGTTACGTGCACATTCAGGTGACATATTTGCAATTTGATCTCCCACTTTGGATGATACTCCCTGCCAAGGCTAAGAAATGGGACCTGTACTGGCAGTTTTTGATAAATTCGGGTAAGTAGATTATTATTCAAGCTGCCGCTAATCCATAACGCCTATTTTCACCAACATATGTCCATATTTCTCCATGTCACATATTTGCAATTTGTTCTCCCACTTTGGATGATACTCCCTGCCAAGGCTAAGAAATGGTACCTGTATTGGCAGCTTTTGATAAATTTTGTTAAGCAGAGTATTAAAAGTAAGGTTAGAAAAATAGTCTTAATAAGAAAAACTATTTGGTTTTCAATGTAAACCTCTTTAAAATTGGCATATATTTATTTTAAAAGCTTTCACACAATCCTTCAAGATTTTGTCGAAATCGGACGACTCTAGGTTATAGCTGGCATGGGAATAATCGGTGGAAAAACTAGTTTTAGTAAGAAAATCTTTTTGGTTTTAAAAGGAAACGCCTTCAAACTTTGTATTTGTTAGTTTGCCATGATTTTCCATGATTCCAACAAGTTTGGTCGAAATCGAACATCTATATAGTATAGCTGTCAAAGAAAATAAGAGTCAGAAAAGTAGTCCTAGTAAGAAAAACATTTTTGTTTTCAATGGAAATGTTCTTAAAATTGGCATTTAATTATTTCACATGCTTTCACACAATTCTACAAAGTTTTGTCAAAATCGGATGGCAATAGCATATAGCTGCAGTACGAACGATCGGTCGAAAAAGAAGTTCTAGTGAGAAAAACTTTTTTGTTTTAAATGGCATCGACTTCAAATTTCTTACATGTTCGTTTGTTAGGTCTTTTCATAATTCCACCAAGTTTGGTCGAAGTCGGACATCTATATAGTATAGCTGCCATAGAAAAGTAGAGTCTGAAAAGTAGTTCTATTAGGAAAAACTTTTTTATTTTAAATGGAATCGACTCCAAATTTTTTGTGTTTGTTTGTTCGACTTTTGTATGATTTCACTAAGATTGATCGAAATCGGACAGCTATATAGTACGACTGTCATAGAAAAGATGGGTTTAAAAAAATAGTCTTGGTAAAACAACTTCCTCCTATGTCTAGTTCAGAAAGGCATAGCTGATTTCAATCCTGCAAGAATGCCAAAGCACTCTTTTAAGGTGTGTGTGTGTATGGCACCTTCCACTTTTGCATCTTAGGATGATTAAGTTCTTGGCAATTGCCCAAAAACGTTGGCTGTCTCTTTCAATTTTCAGTTAATTTTAATGATTGAGATTATAATTCTAGTTACAGTAGACGAAAACCCTCTGACATAATTGCTGGCATATTAAGCCTCTTCCCTCACACACCCACACACACACACACACACACACACACACACACACACACACACACACACTTGAGCACATGCAGAGAGATAGAGACACTGAAGTACAAGTAAAAGTTGAAGTAGAAGGCGAAGACCCGCCTGAAGGTAATTACATGCACCACAAAAAGAAACCACAAAAAATGAAACGGGGGCGGGGGGCTGATGAGCTACATGCTAATTTTTTATGCTACCCCACGACACACATCACACAGACATGCATAAGTGTGTGAGTGTGTGTGTGTACCTATACATATGCCCATATGCCAGGCTTACATTAATTTGTTGATAAATTGTGGGAAAATAAAAAAATAACCACAAAATGGAAATAGGTTAAAGGCTCTCAAAATGAAACTAGCGAAATGTTTGTGTAGTCGCCATTGAAATACTCTTTAAGTTGGATTTGGAATGGAATTGGAATTTCGAAGGCAGGCTTGCCCCTCCTTTGTGTGTGTGTGTGTTTTATAATGCGCGCGAAATTAGCAAAATAATAAAAATGGCGCAAAACAAGGTCGCGCATAAATAATGAGAAAACAGCACAAGTTGCCCGCTTCTTGCCATGTGGGTTAGGCAGGAGGTTGCGCGGAGTGGGGGTGGCACAGCAAAAGGCTTTCGCGCTTTGTTCAGTCGTATGTGTGTCAATTGTAGATTAGGCGCTTGGTTTGTTTTTTTTTTCTTCTTCTTTTTTTGTATTTTTTTGTGTATTGTGTTTGTGTTTGTTAGCGGTTGTGAGGGCCAAGTTATGCGCCAATTAACTGCCATTTCGAATCCCATGGATGCCCCGAAAGCGACCAAATGCGAAGGCATTGTGTTTTTGGTGTATGAAAAGCCTTGGATAAGTAAAACACAAATTATTCGCGCTTCATGTGCGACATATTTATCGTCTTATGGTGTTTGTTTGGGTGAGAAAACATGGAAAATATGGAAAACATTTTCAATTCGATAGCAGAGATGGTAAAAACACGAACATGCATGCTTCTGTAGATCAATGTAGATCGCAGTCTGAATGTGGTTTTTAACAGATCCGCATCGATCGGTTTGGAGTCGGATTTGTGAATTGAAAAACCATTAAAAGAAACTAAAGAATATTTATCATATTCATCTTCAATTGAAATGGAAAAGAGCTAGAGAATAATGCAAGTATTACTTGATGTTACAACTTACAGACTGGTTTTTATACTCTGTACCGAAGGTACATAGAGTATTATAAGTTTGTGCAAAAGAATGTAACATCCAGAAGTAAGGATCTCCAACCCCATAAAGTATATATATTCTTGATCAGTATCAACAGCCGAGTCGATATAGCCATGTCCGTCTGTCCGTCCGTCCGTCTGTCCGTCTGTCTGTCCGTATGAACGCACAGATCTCAGAGATGGTAAGAGATAGAGGTTTGACATGTATGGGACATATGCTTCTTATGTCTGCAGGCAGATCAAGTTTATTTTCAATTTTGGCCATGCCCCCTCCCGCCCCCGCAATTTAGAAAAAACGTCATATCTCCCACAGTTTTGAAGATAGATGGCTTGTTCCTTCTGGACATATTTAGTTATTAGGATAACTTATCGATCCGCCAAAGGAATGAAGAAGATCGGATGAACGGTTTTCGAGTTATGATCAAAAGACAAATTTTCTAGGTACAGAGTATGTTATAGTCGGGCTTGACCGACTTTCTTTCTTGTTATACTCTGTACCGAAGGTACATAGAGTATTATAAGTTTGTGCAAAAGTATGTAACATCCAGAAGTAAGCATCTCCAACCCCATAAAGTATATATATTCTTGATCAGTATCAACAGCCGAGTCGATATAGCCATGTCCGTCTGTCCGTCCGTCCGTCTGTCCGTCTGTCTGTCCGTATGAACGCACAGATCTCAGAGATGGTAAGAGATAGAGGTTTGACATGTATGGGACATATGCTTCTTATGTCTGCAGGCAGATCAAGTTTATTTTCAATTTTGGCCATGCCCCCTCCCGCCCCCGCAATTTAGAAAAAACGTCATATCTCCCACAGTTTTGAAGATAGATGGCTTGTTCCTTCTGGACATATTTAGTTATTAGGATAACTTATCGATCCGCCAAAGGAATGAAGAAGATCGGATGAACGGTTTTCGAGTTATGATCAAAAGACAAATTTTCTTGGTACAGAGTATGTTATAGTCGGGCTTGACCGACTTTCTTTCTTGTTGTTTATGCGAAACACAAAATTATTCCTGAGCCCCGGTTCGAACCTGAATCCAAACCTAACGAGAAAGCTAAGCTAGCTTCGTCTGTGCCGATGTTTTTATACCCTTGCAAGTGCTCGCTGAAATATTTTCAAAAAATACTCTTTTTCCCATTTTTCGACCGATCGTTCGTATGGTAGCTATATGATATAGTCATCCGATTTGGCCAAAAATTTGTAGAATTATGTGAAAGCATGTGAAACAAACAAAAACAAAGTACAGGATGCTACCATTAAAAACCAAAAAGTTTTTCTAACTAAGACTGTTGTTCAGACCTCTTTTGTATGGCAGCTATACCATATAGTTGTCCGATTTTAATAAAACTTGGTAGAATTCTAAAAGAACATAAAAATCCTATGAATACAAAGTTTGGAGACGTTTCCATAAAAGAGAAAAAAGTTTTACTTACTAAAACTAGTTTTCCGACCGATTGTTCCTATGGAAGCTATGAGATATAGTCATCCGATCCGGTCGGTTCCGACATATTAGTAGTGTGCAGCAAAAAGAAGACTCTGTGCAAAACACGGAGGAACAGACGGACGGACAAAGCTCAATCGACTCAGCTCGTCACCCTGATCAAGAATATATATAGTTTATGGGGTCGGAAATGAATATTCCTATGCGTTGCAAGCTTCTGGGCCAAATTAAAATACCCTTTGCAAGGGTATAAAAAGATCCACAAGTTCGAACCCCAAAGGCGGTATTTGCACAGCGCTCAGCAAACAAATTTTTAACATTTTTATATTGACATCTTTTTGGAAAAATCTCGGAGATATCGATATTTTCGATACATACAGACAATTTAAATTAAAGGTAATTAAGACATCAATTGAAAGATTATAAGAATAAGATTCTCTCTGAATACAAAATCTAAATCTGCAATATGTGCTTTTCTAAACCTAAACTCCACAGCGTTTCTTCTCTAAAGACGATTACCAAATGATTTCGATATCTATCGGAAAAAGCAAAACTTGTTTTGATTTCCTTTAGCTTATAAAAGACGTTAACCTCGGGATAGCTATAAATAACAAGAAAGAAAGTCGGTCAAGCTCGAATATAACATACTCTGTACCAATGCTCTGATGCTGCAGTAGCAGCTGAAAGCGGCGTCTTTTGACTATAACTCGACAACCGTATATACGATCTTCACCATTCCTTTGGCGGATCGATAAGTTATCTTGATTACTAAATATGTCCAAAAGTTGCGAACCATCTATATTTAAAACTGTGGGAGATAAGACGTATTTTCTAAATTGGGGGGGCGGGAGGGGGCGTGGCCAATTTTGAAAATAAACATTATCTGCCTGCAGACATAAGAAGCATAAGTCCCATACATGCCAAACCTCTATCTCTTACCATCTCTGAAATCAGTGAGTTCATACGGACTGATAGACGGACATACTAGGCTATTGATGCTGATCAAGAATATATACACTTTAAAGGGTCGGAGATGCTTCCTTCTGGCTGTGACATACTTTTGCACAAACTTAATATACTCTATGTATCTACGGTACACAGTATAACAAAGTTTTAAGTCAAGAATCTACATAGTCTCTAAAGTTCTAGATAAGATTTAGACCCTTTTGAAACTCCCAAGGCTAGATTCGTAGACCGTGTGCTTAAGCTATCAAACCTAAGGTTTTTATTCCAATGCTTCGTTCATGAATATTGTAGATACATTTTTATACCCTTTGCACATCTCCGACCACATAAAATAATCATATTCTTGATTAGTATTAACAGCGGAGTCGTTAAAGCCATATCTGTCTGTCAAAGCATCGATTGTCAACACTGATTTGTGGTGAAAAGTATTGTTTTGAATAAGATTCTTAATTACTTATTACTGTTATCATATGAGCTACAAACAATGTATGAAAATTTTTAGTGCTCGATAAATTTAAAATCGATTTCTATAGTAATAGATAGATAGATAAATATCAATAATCATGATAATAATTTGCAATAATTTGCTGGAGATTCGTAATACCTTTTTAGTGTTTTCAAATGAATTAATTAATCTATATCTCAATATATCTAAAATCGATTCCGATAGCATAGAAAATATCGACAACTATCAATAGTCATTGTAGGTGTACGATTTAATATAACCATGTTACAATATATCGATCCTTTTAGTGCTCGATATATCTAATATCGATTTCGATAACATGGGAAACATTGACAAACTTTAATAGTTGCGATAAGTGTTATTGTTTAGGATTCTTAAAAACTTTTAAGTGTATTTATGCATCACAAAATAACCATGTCACGTTTTATCGATATTTCTCAAGCTCGATAATTCTTATATCGATTTCAAAAGCTTGAAAAATATAGCCAACTAACAATTTGCACAAAAAGTGTTTTTTGCTTAGGATTCTTAATAAATTATTAGATTTTTTATAGACCATGTAACGATGTATCGATTTTTCTAGTGCTCGATACATCTAAAATCAATTTCGATAGCATGGAAAAAATAGCCAACTAACAATAATCACAAAAAGCGTTTTTGTTTAAAATATTTAATAACTTTTAAGTGTTTCTTATGAACTAAAAAATAACCACCAAAGCGATATATCGATATTTCTAATGCTCGAAATATCAAAGATCGATTTCGATAGCATGAAAAACATTGACAGCCATTGCTTATTATTGTTATTGCTTAATTATGGTTCTTTCAATGGGAAAATATAGCCAACTCCACCTCACTGTTGCCCAAACAGACCAAAATTACAAAAGCTACAACAACAAAGCGCACAGTTTTTCATTCAAATGGCCTCTAACGGCTTCAGGATGTTTTCTTTTTGACCTTGGAGTCCTAAAATTATGTGAAAGCAACTTGACTTTCAAAAGTTGAGCTTGGAAACGAAACAAACAAAAAAAAACGGAACGAACCAACGTCAACCAAACATTTGTAATCCAATCTTTGGCCATAGTTTGCTTACCTTTTTACAGAATGGCCATAACGAGAAGGCCTTCTACATGAAAAAGGTGTCACAAAAATGGACACTCACACACACACGAACAGCTTAAGTACCCGCACACATCCATGTTACATATGTACTGATGCGTACTTTAGCACCTATAAATTTTTATGCATAAATATTAAAACGGAAAGCAAAAGATGTTGGATTCTGGGACTCGGCGAGGTGTGGTTTCAAATGTGCTTGAAAATTCCACTTTACTGCTCTGTCTGCCTTGGTGCTTGTCAAGCTCATAAAATTATGGAAATTTCTTGCCCTTTTCCGGCCATTATCGCTTAAGAGCAAGAGACGACGTCGACCGACGGACCATTGAAAATTGAGCAACTTCTGGCGGATGGCCTGGCGATTTGATACCCCTTTTCCATCCTTTTGGCAGCTGTCTAAACTTCATTCCAACTGCCAATCAAAAAACTTTCCACTTGTTTTCTATTTTCTGCGGTTGAGTTCGATACGCCAGCGTATGGGAGATGCTACCACACCGCAACCATACATAACATATTATATATGCTTATAGTCAGTCTCTGACAGTTGGGGACAGGTGGGGACAGCTGGGGGTAAAGGTGTTTGAATCGCATTGTCATAAACTTTCATCGGTGCCCTGTCAAGCGTGAATATTTCGTGGCAAAGATACATCATAATGACACAACCAATAAAAGCAGCAATAAGTGAGTACAAGCAGACCTGAAAACGTTTAAGGCGGAAAGGGAAGGAGGGACACTATCATGTTGTTCAAGCTTCAGATGATTTGGTAATCAATTTTGGGGGGGTTATTCGATAACATTTGTAGAGAAGAGACATTAAATTATATGGATGTGAAACAAAAGTGAAGGCATTCTGTTTGAAATCTAAGTGGGAAGAGTAAAATAAATGGAGCCACTGGAGGCGGTTGACTATCGTATATTCACCCTGGAATGCAACTTTCTTTTCAGAGCGAGTTTCAAGTAAGTCGGTTGATAACAAATTTTCTCCCTACAAACTTTTTCGGGTACTTTCAACCATTTTCGGAACTTTCTTCGATCTCTAGGATAAGCGGTTCAGTTTATGTGAAGAATTTGTGGATTTTTGAGCGAATCTGTTTTCGGAAATGAACTTTTTGGTAATTTGGTAAGTTTCTTAACATTCACGTTTTGTGGCGATCCTTTTAATTTGCTTTGACTGTTTCTTAATTTCATAACAAAGTATTCCAAGCAATTCTACAATTTTTTTTAGCATAGATATTACCTGTACAAATAAGTTTTAAAGGATTTTTTACAGGGGGCTTTACTAGTATTCAATCGAATTGGTCCATGTTGCAAACAACTACGCTACGGAAGCCTCATCATTCGGCTTTCTTTTCTGGTATGTGTCGTTTTGCTGAAGTGTAAATAGCCTAGCCTTCGGTGTGCTACGTATATGTCAATTTCTCATTTCTCAAACACTCATTTTGCGGTAGAGCTGCTCTAATGCATAAAATAAAACTGATTTTAGCATCGTATAGTGACTGGAGATGAAAAAGGGGCGCAAAAGTCATACAGGCTTCTTGGCCACATGCCAAGATTGACGCCTGAGTTATTATTCACGGCTACAACCGGTAGAAATCATCTACCGAACTCAATTGATGCCTTTAAGCCGAGTATTGAAGCAAAAACGACTGGAGTACCAGCAAAGGCACTACAAGGTAGTTTTTATAATCTGTAGCCAAATGTACACAGGGTATACTAAGATTGTGCCATAGAATGTTTAAGCCAGAAAGAAGCATTTATGACCCCGTTAAGTACCTATATGTATATATTCTTGATCAGCATCAACAGCAGAGTCAATAAACGTCGATTCGAGAACAGATGGCTTCCGGTCTGGGCTACCAGCAAGTCAATCATCCATAGAAATGAAGTTCGGCACATGGTTTTTTAGCCAAGTTTGAATCTTGTTTGCCTTGTGAGCTGGAGCGGAGTCTTGCTACAAGGTTCATGGGTTTTTTGCAAATTAGATCGTGTTGTGAGGCTATTCAATTTTAAAATACTTTCGCCCAAGTTTTGACTTCTTTTTTTCCCAAAAATGGAGCTATTAGGCGAACTGGTATCAATATGGTTATACAGAGTATCAAATTGATCTTTTGGTTATTAATTTGATACTTGGCATTTTCCCTTTAAGGAAATATCCTTTTAATCATCCAACGGAGCTGAAAATCATACATAGGATATGAAAAAGGATCATTCTGTGGAGGATTTTTCAGCTCTATTGGATGACTTAAAAGATATTTAAGACAAATCCTTCCCAAATGGAACTTTTTTGGATTTTTATACTCTGTACCGTAGGTACATAGAGTATTCTAAGTTTGTGCAAAAGTATGTAACATCCAGAAGGAAGCATCTCCAACCCCATAAAGTATATATATTCTTGATCAGCATGAACAGCCGAGTCGATATAGCCATGTCCGTCTGTCCGTCTGTCTGTCTGTCCGTATGAACGCACAGATCTCAGAGATGGTAAGAGATAGAGGTTTGACATGTATGGGACATATGCTTCTTATGTCTGCAGGCAGATCAAGTTTATTTTCTATTTTGGCCACGCCCCCTCCCGCCCCCGCAATTTAGAAAAAACGTCATATCTCCCACAGTTTTAAAGATAGATTTGTCGTTCCTTCTGGACATATTTAGTTATTAGGATAACTTATCGATCCGCCAAAGGAATGTTGAAGATCGTATAAACGGTTGTCGAGTTATGATCAAAAGACAAAATTTCTTGGTACAGAGTATGTTATAGTCGGGCTTGACCGACTTTCTTTCTTGTTTTACAAAGGGCATTATAATTTTGCTCAGAAGTTTGCAATGCATGGAAATATTCATTTCCGACCGCATAAACTATATATATTCTTGATCAGGGTGACGAGCTGAGTCGATTGAGCTTTGTCCGTCTGTCTGTCTGTTTCTATGCAAACTAGTCTCTAAGTTTTAAAGCTATCGAGCTGAAATTTTGCACAGAGTCTTCTTTTTGCTACTAAAATGTCGGAGCCGACCGCATGGAATGACTATATCTCATAGCTCCTATCTGAACAGTCGGAAAACAAGTTTTAGTATGAAAAACTTTTTTCTCTTTCATGGTAACGTTTCCAAACTTTGTATTCATAGGTTTTCCATGCCTTTTTTATAATTTTGCCAAGCTTAATGAAAATCGGCCAACTATACTACTGTGGGCAAAAAGTAATTTTCAATTTAAACTTCGCGGGCCTAACAATTCGGGCTAGTTCTTTTTTTTTTTTTGAGTTGGCAGGACTGTTGATGACATCTGTGCCAAATTTCATGTGAATGTCATTATCAGAAATATATTTACGCTTGTGTTTTCCAAACGACCAAGAGTGCACTTTTCGATTTTTACAATGTCTGATTTAATTGAGCAGAGAAGTGCCATCAAATTTTGTTTGCGGAATGAAATTTCGGCTGCGGAAACGTTGAGGATGTTGCGGAAGGCCTTTGGTGATTCTACCATGTCACAAAAAAATGTTTACAAGTGGTACAAAGACTTCAAAGATGGTCGAGAACGTGTGGATGACTTGGAGCGCTCCGGATGACCAACACGTCAATGAAGTGGAGGAATTAGTGCGCAAAAATCGTCGGTTGACTGTTAGACCCCTTACTGATATGATCGGAATATCAGAAGGATCTGTGAAAACCATTTTGAAAGACCATTTGGGCCTACGAAAAGTCAAATCTCGCTTGGTACCGACGAAAGTTCTCATTTTTTTGCAAAAAAGTCATCGCGTTGATGTGTGTGAAACAATGCTTTCTGACTATCAGAACAAGCTCAAATGCATGATTACGGGAGATGAGACTTGGATTTATGCTTACGACCCTGAAACAACCGACCAATCAAGCGAATATCGTGCTAAAGGCGAGGCCAGACCGAAAAGAGCACGTCAAAGTCGTTCAAAAATCAAGGTCATGATGACAGTTTTTTTCGTGGTGTGGTGCACTATGAATTCCTTCCATCCGGCCAAACTGTTAATAAGGAATATTATTTGAGCGTTATGCGTCGTTTGCGTAAAGCAATTCGTCTAAAAAGACCAGAATTATGGGCCAACAACTCTTGGTTTTTGCAACACGATAATGCACCGTCTCACACTGCACTCGTTTTTCGTGACCATTTCGCCAAAAATTCGACGCATATCGTTCCGCAACCACCGTATTCGCCTGATTTGGCTCCGTGTGACTTCTGGCTATTCCCAAAACTCAAGAGACCACTTCGGGGAACGCGTTTCGAGTCGATTGAGGAGATACAAGCTGAATCGAAGAAAGCGCTGATGGCTATACCGGAAGGGGACTATTTGGCATGTTTCGAGGATTGGAAAAAACGTTGGCATAAGTGTATTTTATCGGGAGGGGATTACTTTGAAGGGGATGAAATTGATTTAGAAGAATAAATAAAGATTTTTCATTCTACAAACAAATTCACCCACAGTAGTATGGTACAAAAGATGGGTCAGAAAAACAGTCTTAGCTTGAAAAACTTTTTTGTTTTTCATGGCAGCATCCTGCAATTTTGTATTTGCTTGTTTTACTTGTTTGCAACCAAATTTTTGTCCTAATCGGTTGACTATGTCATATAGCTACCATATGTTTATACGGAAAGTTATCTGCTATCTTCTCTAGTGTGAATTTTGAACAAGATTGTCTTATTTTTCAGGTTCTTAAACATTTTGAAATACATTTTGTATGAAATATATAACGTGAAGTGCTTATTTTGGAGATAATACAAATACGCATACGCAATATGAGGTATACGTATACGTAATTTTTTGACTGATGCATTTGAAGTTTGTCTCATTCGAAGTAGAATTCAAAACGATTCATTAATTTCCATACATTTTACTGCAAAAAAAAAAAACTGCTCTTTCTGATATGCAGAATGTCTTAAATTAAACAAACAGCAGCAAAAATCTTAAAATGAAAAATACAATAATTAAAATTTTGATTATATAATGCTTAATGGGATTTTTTTTCTGCACCCCGCACTCGCTGTCTGCTGCCGATGACAGGCAAACAAATAACTTGTTCAGCTTATGCAAATTTTTAATCATAAAAATCTATTATGTTGTTTCGTCGTCTCGCCCCCTCTCGCTCTCGCTCTCTCTCCCTCTCTCCCACTGCTGTGGCTAAAGATTTTGCTTGCTGCATGTGTTGTCAGCGGAACACAAAACAACAACAGCAACAACAACAAAGAGAAAAGTGAAAAGTATGCAATTTACGGTCTGGACTGTTGTAATTACGTATTTAAATCCATCCGCACCCACTTTTCAGCTGAGGCCTAAAAGTATGCAGCGAGAAATTGATATCATGTGCATTAAAATACATACTTTCTTTTGCTTTCTTTTTTGGGGTCAGCGGGGCTTTTGCTTGACCCGGCGCCTCCCGCCGGCCCTCGGCTGGCGACAAGCCTTTGACAGGCATGTCATTTAATGTGCGCCTAAGTGTAGGCTATAAATTTTTTATATGCATTTTAACGCATTTCAAGTTATGATTTTGTGCTTGTGCCCACGTCTCGCACACACACACACATGCACATAAAAATTTCATTTGTGTAATGAAAATGGAAATGCATATGCTCTTGTCCTGAGCCAAAGGAAGGCGGCACTAAGAGTGCATACACAGCTCGGTGGGTGGACAGACAGAGAGAGAGAAAGGGAAAGAGCCAGCGTAGACTACAGTTTGTGCTCTATTTAGGCTGCGGCTTAGTTTTTGGACTTGCCTTGTGGTCTAATGTGTGTGTGTGTGTGTGTGTGCGCAATTTGCTGGAAAGAACATTTCTATTTGACAATCGAACGACACAATTTGTCGTCCCAGAAATGTTCCACAAACTCATTTTGATTTGTCAATTTGAGCAAATTTTTGCGAATTGATTCATTTGACCATATTTAATTGTTTGACAGCCGTTGGTGGCATTCCAATTTGTCTGTCAATATCAGTTCACTTGCTCTTTAACAATTGTGGTGGTCCTTCGAGCCGAAGGACTTGGTCTTTTGAGAAAGTTTTAGCACTAGAAATTGTATTTCGTAAGCAAATCTCATGCAAATTGTTTACCCTACAAATTTATACTTGAGGAATAGTGTCAACGAAAAATTAAGCATTTGGGGAGAGTTGTTTTGGCTCGGGTACTTATGGTTACACCTTCGTTATGGCCACCGCAAAGGGTTGAGGTGAAAGCAACAGTTTAGAGTAACAAACTGTTCTTTTACCTGCACTACATAAGTTGCCTTTTAATGGTCCTTCGAGCCGGATCTAAGCCAATATACTAAATAACTATTCTTTCGAGGATTATTGTACTATTTATACCTTACTTCAAAGTTTTATAGCAATCTCCATGAAGCTACCAAAATGTGCATACTTGCTTTTAATTCCACTTCCGCAAAAATTGTGTGATTTTAAACCATTTTCGCCAACTAAATCACAAATCTTTTGCGGAAGTGGATACCAGACTGATTAGACTAGGCATTTTGTGAGTTTAGAACGAATCTTCTAATCTAAATTTTTTATAATACAAACTAAAATATACCTAAAGAGCATACTTTGATGTTTTTAATGCTCAATTTGTGGTAAGCATTCACGTTTGCTATGGCTTACGTTGATATTATCGTAAATTACTATTCTTAAGCTATAAAATGAACTTTGCCTTTTATTTATGTGGATTTTTTAAGTCAAGAAATACCACTTCGAGTGCAAGTGCTCATAATTACCATATTTAGTACCTCCCAAAGTTGTTGCAATGGATGTTATGAGAATTCTAAACAGCTATACTAATTATACTCTGTACCGAAGGTACATAGAGTATTATAAGTTTGTGCAAAAGTATGTAACATCCAGAAGTAAGCATCTCCGACCCCATAAAGTATATATATTCTTGATCAGCATCAACAGCCGAGTCGATATAGCCATGTCCGTCTGTCCGTCTGTCTGTCCGTATGAACGCACAGATCTCAGAGATGGTAAGAGATAGAGGTTTGACATGTATGGGACATATGCTTCTTATGTCTGCAGGCAGATCAAATTTATTTTCAATTTTGGCCACGCCCCCTCCCGCCCCCGCAATTTAGAAAAAACGTCATATCTCCCACAGTTTTGAAGATAGATGGCTTGTTCCTTCTGGACATATTTAGTTATTAGGATAACTTATCGATCCGCCAAAGGAATGAAGAAGATCGGATGAACGGTTTTCGAGTTATGATCAAAAGACAAAATTTCTTGGTACAGAGTATGTTATAGTCGGGCTTGACCGACTTTCTTTCTTGTTAGATAGTGGAACTTGAATAATATTGAGCACATCTATCCAAGATGGTATGTCTTCACTTAAAAATATCACAAAATTGATTCCATAGGTTTATTTCAAAGCTTAGACGTAAAACTGTATATGGATATCAAAGAGAGTTAATAAAACTGCATAGGTTGCCCAAACAACTTGTCTGGAGAGGTATACCAAACAACTTTTTAGCTTAAATTTCCATAAATCTAGACGCGATGGACATTTTTGTCGCACGGAAATCATTTGGAATCACCAACAGCCCTTCAGTATACTGAAACGAGAAAGCCAAGCTAGTGCTCGCTTAAATATTTTCAAAAAATACGCTTTTTCCCATTTTCCGACCGATCGTTCGTATGGGAGCTATATGATATAGTCATCCGATTTGAACAAAAACTTGTAGAATTATGTAAAAGCACAAGAAATAAACAAATACAAAATTGCAGGATGCTACCATTAAAAACAACAAAGTTTTTCTAACTAAGACTGTTTTTCAGACCTATCTTTTGTATGGCAGCTATACCATATAGTTGTCCGATTTTAATAAAAATTGGTAGGATTACAAAAAAACATATAAAACCTACGATTACAAAGTTTGGAGACGTTTCCATTGAATAGAAAAAAGTTTTTCATACTTAAACTAGTTTTCCGACCGATTGTTCCTATGGGAGCTATGAGATATAGTCATCCGATCCGGTCGGTTCCGACATATTAGTAGTGTGCAGCAAAAAGAAGACTCTTCAGCTCGATAGCTTCAAAATTGAGAGACTAGTTCGCGTAGAAACAGACAGACAGACGGACAGACGGGCGGACAAAGCTCAATCGACTCAGCTCGTCACCCTGATCAAGAATATATATAGTTTATGGGGTCGGAAATGAATATTTCTATGCGTAGCAAACTTCTGGGCAAAATTATAATACGCTTTGCAAGGGTATAAAAAGTATCAGATGACTAAGCGGATTTGCCTTAACCTTAAAACAGGCGAGCAATCGACGGCAGCAATTTGCTGAACACATTACATTATAGCATACTTCTGAAACTATGAAACAAGCGCGGACTTGGTTAAGATCTGCAGGCGAGCATCCGACGCCAGCAGTTTGCTTTGAGCATTGCATACCAGAGAGCTGCTGAGACTGCATAACAATCTTAATTGTGACGTGATGAACGCAATGACATTAGGAGAAACGATAGAGCAGGTGAGTAATCGACGCCAGCAATTCACTATGCATACCGTATCCCAGCGAACTATTTAGACAGCGTAGGAAAGAGCAGCTTGGAGACAGGCGAACCAGCGGCGACAAATAGTTGAAGCAAACCAAACTAAAGACGGATGAGGTAAATCAAACGGTCCAAATAATCACAAAATTTGAATATTTGCTTACAAAGAAGAAAGATGACAACAGTAGAGAGAAAAATAGGAGCTTTAGATTAGATGATCAAACAAAATGCGAAATTTTTCTCTATTTTTAATAAGAAACTACATGAATTTGCGGCTTATAAAGATCGAACTTTATAATAAGTTTAGATTCTCGTGAATCTCATTATCGTTGGAAATGATAAAACAAGAAAGAAAGTCGGTCAAGCCCGACTCTAATATACTCTACACCAACGAATGTATATGCTCTGTTTTGAATTTTGATGCTGCAGTTGCGGCTGTAAGCAATGCTGCTGCAGCGAACTTTCTGTTGCTCGTAACTCAACTCAATTTTGATTACTAAATAGGTAAATACAATGTAGCTATACAAATTTGGGATATAGGATGTCTTTTTCAAAATTGAAGAGGCACAAGGGAGCGTGGCAAAAATTATATATAAGCTAAAGGGATCGCAGGCAACGCAGGCCGGTTATTTGCTAGTATAAAATACATTTAGAACTATTTGAAAATCGTTTAGATTATGTTTTTCTGTTGTCCTAGTCTTAAGTCAAGCGCGATTAGTTTTTTTTGAATAAGTACATAGCATTGTTTGTGGAAGTCTTAGCAATTCTGAAGTTAATCTTAACTTGAAACCAAATAGGAGTACATTAAACATTACTGAACTTAGCCATCTTGAGTCTAAAGCTGAAAACAAAGTAGGGTTTTGAGCCATTTTATTCCTAAATTGATTTTGAATAAGATGAACTTAAGTCTTTGTATTGAAACCAAAATGTTATTACTTAATATTTTTCAGCTCAAAAAACTATCATCACTTTATGGGAAAGTTACTAGAAAGAGTTGGGAATTTGATGAGCACATTCGTGTAAAAATAATTCGCCCTTACTGTAGCATACTTTTTAGAGTTTGCATTCAAAGTTTTATTTGTACTTAATACAAGATTTTTTAGCTCAGAAAACTATAATCACTCCATAGGGAATTTACTATAAGCAGTTGCGAATTTGATGAGTAGATTCGCCTTTTCTGTTGCATACTTTTTAGGGCTTATATTCTATTTTGTAATTAATTATACTCTGTACCGAAGGTACATAGAGTATTATAAGTTTGTGCAAAAGTATGTAACATCCAGAAGGAAGCATCTCCGACCCCATAAAGTTTATATATTCTTGATCAGCATCAACAGCCGAGTCGATATAGCCATGTCCGTCTGTCCGTCCGTCCGTCTGTCCGTCTGTCTGTCCGTATGAACGCACAGATCTCAGAGATGGTAAGAGATAGAGGTTTGACATGTATGGGACATATGCTTCTTATGTCTGCAGGCAGATCAAGTTTATTTTCAATTTTGGCCACGCCCCCTCCCGCCCCCGCAATTTAGAAAAAACGTCATATCTCCCACAGTTTTGAAGATAGATGGCTTGTTTTTTCTGGACATATTTAATTATTAAGATAACTTATCGATCCGCCAAAGAAATGAAGAAGATCGGATGAACGGTTTTCGAGTTATGATCAAAAGACAATTTTCTTGGTACAGAGTATGTTATAGTCGGGCTTGACCGACTTTCTTTCTTGTTTTTGAATATATAAATTAAAAACGAAAGCCAAGAACGAAAAGTTCTTAATGTAATAACATTTGTTCTCATTTCAACGCTATTAAGGGTAGCTTCAGTTTTCGATTTAAGAAAGTTTTGTACTTAGTTTAGGATTTTGGAAGAATCAAAATTTTTAAATTTTAAGTACAAAACAGCTGGAATTCTTTACCCATCGACCTAGAAATCTGCCATTCGTTGTTTTCTGAGTGTTTCCAAGGAACATTTGCAAGAAGTCTAAGCATCTAGCTTCCCATTGTAAGGAATAAAGAATGCTGCTTCAAGTTACAGACCCAATCAAGTTGAATACTTTCAAGGATTTCCATTTCAAGTTAAGAACTATAAAATAATCTAAGAATTTTAAGGATTAGACTTTTAAATTTCTATACGAACTATCGATAGCGATGTTTGGCAGATATTCTCGATATCCCATTCGTGTTTTCTACATAGCCCCAATGACTTTTTTAATCCCGGTCGCTACTTATCTTTTTTCAATTCCATTCAAGAACCATTCAACTCTCAAAATACAAGAAAATGTAAAAACTAATCAAGGTTTGCTCTACTTCTGGGCACAATGTACACTCTTGCCTAGCCCCAACTTGTCACTGCAGCAGCACTTGACTTGAATTCCATGTTCCATGTTCCATGTGTGTGTGTGTGTGTGTGTGTTGTGTGTTTTGCTTTTGTTAATTTCTGTTGTTTGCCTTTTTAACCCCAACAATGGGCCAGACGTTTGCCAGGGCTACACACACACACACGCACACACCAGAGGAAGGAATGACAGACTACGAATGTATATTACTCATACGCAGCTTAGTACAAAGCCTCCTTGAATCACTTGCCTTGTTGTTGCTGCTGCTGCTGTTCCTGCCGCCGCTGCTGATGTTGTTGCTGTTGCTGTTGCTGTTGCTGTTGTTGATATTAATGTTGCTTATACTTGATGATAGCTGTAAGCACTTACACACTTAAAAAACGCACTGCGATTACACCAAAAAAATTACCAAAAAAAATAAGTGGAACATTGATTTAAGCACATTTTGTTGTTTTCTTGTTTTGGTTTTGTTTTGTTTTTCTACTTTTGCCGACTTTGTTGTTCACCTTCTTCTCTGTTTACTGCATTTATACGGATGTGTGTGTGAGTGAGTAAGTGAGTGAGTGAGTGTGTGGGTGTGTATGTTTGGTGTGTGAATAGTTTTGTAATCCGCACAAATCCGCTGGTAAATTTGAACTGAATGAGTTCAAAAGCTAAAATGAGTTTGCATACCCCAAAAATGGTTTTGGCTGTTGCTGACGAACTGACACGAAGGCAGCCGATGACAGCGGCGAAAGTGTTATACTGTGCTAATTATGAGGAAAAGCTTATTTCGAAATCTTAACGGTTGAATTACGGTTTCTTTTTTGGGGGGGGGGGGGATATGAATCGGAAAACGGTGTATAACAGTCTGAGGGGATTTTCGGTTGAAAATTGAAGAAGAACAAAAAAATGGTAGTCAATCTGATCAAACGGTCCTACACCCACACACAGCGTCAGTTTTTCCAATTTTCAGTTTTCACAATTTTCCTAACCGTCCAACTCTCGCCCTGAACTGTACTCAGCTGAAGTGAAGCAACAACTGACCAGCTAAAATGTTTTCAAAACCCTCAAAAGCCACAGTCAAGTCAGTATAACAGTCGGAACGAAACGAGCGAGAGAGTGAAAGCTTTGCTCCTGAGCTTTCAAGGCTAAGAACAGCAGAGGAGAAGGAAATTTATCACTTAAAAAACAACAACAACAAAACACACACACAAAATTTATATCAACAATTTCTGGTTAACATAAAAAAAAAAAAAAAAAAGGAAAATATAAGAAAGCAAAAAAGTTGACAAAGCTTTGCTGCTCTCAGCGGCTGCGCTCTGCCCAAGGAGTGCGAGTCGGAGGGGTGCCGGAGTGGGTAGTGCTGTCAGTGTGAGGGTCCTGTGCTTATGTTTCACACGTTAGTTGCTGCCGCACACCTGTGATTTAGCGAGGACGCCGACGAGGACGAGGCCGTGCTCGTGCCAGCAGCTGATATTTGCCTGATTCCCCACAGGCAGGCCAAGAGGAAAGAAAATGAAACACTAGACACAACAACAACTGGGCAAATGATGGGCGCCGTAGACACCAACGCACTTAGAAATGATAGCCCCAGCTTTATGCTAATGCTTGCCATTGCTTTAAGTGCGCCAGTCAGTCAGGGAGTCAGCCAGGGAGTCAGTCAGGGAGTCAGTCAGTCAGCGAAGTCAACTGACCCAAGTCGGTTTTGGCTTGCAAATGATGACAAACATGGGGTGGCGGTTACCAAGATTCAGAGCCAGAGAAAATGTGGCAAAAAAAATAAATGAAAGCATAAGTTTTTTAGCAGCTTCTGCTTCCTGCTACATTTTTACTCTTGCATATTTAGATTTCAATTTATAAAACTTTTCTAGGGCTAACCATTTAAGTGACCAATCAGTCATCAAGGCAGCAGCAGCTCAGCAGCATTTGACAGAGAGACCAACCAAATCTAAGGCCAAAACGTTTACAAATCGTTGCAGATTCTTAAAGGAGATCGCTTGAGCTTTAGGGATGCCCAGGGACTACAACAAGTAAAGAAACCTGGCGTCCAAGTAGACAGAGACATTCTTAAGTTTAGGCGAATGTCTGTTTACCTGCTGCAGAGAACAAAGCGTTCCAAACAAGTAAGAAAGTCGTTCAAGTCCGACTTTAATATACTCTGTAATTGAGAAATTGTAGCCGGGTGTGGTGCAGCGGGTAGTGTGTGTCCGCCTGTTCTGCAAAAGGTCATGGGTTCGACTCCGCCTCGCAACATCTAATAAAAAAGAAGTTGTTTCTTTGGAAACTAACACTCACGATCACCTTTTACGAGCGGTTGGCGCCAGCTTTTAGGCAAAAAGAAGCAAGATTGAAAAGAGCTCGGCTTGGCCCTCTTTGGGCAGTGTTAAAGCCATATATATCTACCTTTTTTCCAATCCAAGAGTCAGTCCCCACATTCTAAGGCGACTCTCTAACATCTGAGATACGAGGCTGGTTGGCAGCTAAATGCTTCAACTGACCATTTAGCACACTTAAAATTTTGACTTGACGCCAGATTGAGCCTATCAACAAGAGCGAACAATGTTAAGTCACCAAGCCCTTAGTATTCAATTATCGAAGGACTCGAGCTCAAATCCCATAAGGTAAGTTATTGTACAAAATAAAAGGCTTTACAAGTTTCTCAGAATGAAGAATAATAGCACTAACACCAGCAAAGCGGTCACTGAGAAGCCTAAATATTTGCAATATCACATTTGCTGTAACACTCTTCCATTTATACACAAGCACTCCTCATCTCCTAGCTTGCTTCACATTAACTTCGGCTATTCTGCTCACAAAAGCTTCCTAGCACAGTAAGCATATCTTGCAGCAATTGCAAACTCTTCGCTAGGATGCACATATCCGTCCGCAACATCAGGAAGTTTCTCTAGATATCCTTGCGACTAGTCCGAAATGTAGTTCTTTTCAGCATTAGCGTTTAGAACCGTGATACCTGCGTGTGTTGCCTTTTTATACTCTGTACCGTAGGTACATAGAGTATTATAAGTTTGTGCAAAAGTATGTAACATCCAGAAGGAAGCATCTCCGACCCCATAAAGTATATATATTCTTGATCAGCATCAACAGCCGAGTCGATATAGCCATGTCCGTCTGTCCGTATGAACGCACAGATCTCAGAGTTGGTAAGAGATAGAAGTTTGACATGTATGGGACATATGCTTCTTATGTCTGCAGGCAGATCAAGTTTATTTTCAATTTTGGCCACGCCCCCTCCCGCCACCGCAATTTAGAAAAAACGTCATATCTCCCACAGTTTTGAAGATAGATGGCTTGTTCCTTCTGAACATATTTAGTTATTAGGATAACTTATCGATCCGCCAAAGACATGAAGAAGATGGGATGAACGGTTTTCGAGTTATGATCAAAAGACAAATTTTCTTGGTACAGAGTATGTTATAGTCGGGCTTGACCGACTTTCTTTCTTGTTACATATCATATTTCTTAAACAATAAAAAAACATTAATTAAACATTAATTAATTAAATTAATTACTCTTCATGTGGTCGGAGATGATTCCTTCTAGGCGTTGCAAACTTCTGGTGACAAATTTTACTACACTTTTCAAGTGTATAAAAAACAAAAGGAATTTTGTTTTGATTTTCATTCAATGAGTTTTCTGTGCCTTATGCAGGTTGATAGTCCGTTGATCCAACTGAAATTTAACTTTGATTTTGTTGATATTTCTGCCAGAGGCCTATCACACAGTTTGTATGAAAATAATAGCAATATTTTCATCATGTTTCTGCTTACAAATCTAATGAATCGTCCAATTAATGGCAAAGACGACATCATCAACAAACATTGAAATTGCAAATGAATGGCTGTTCATGCCTATCGACTGTTATCTGTCATTAATAAGCTGGGCCAAGTGTTTTGGCACTCATTGGGCCTCCTCCGATACCATCAAAGGGTATTAAAGACCGAAAAACAAAGGCAAAATGCCGCCATCAAGTCGTCTGAGTCAATATTGAGTGAGCGTATAATCTGTTAATAAGTATTTTATATGCCAAAATAATTTGATTTGCATGAATTGAGTAGACGAGGCAAGACGGCTGCTCCCTCTCCCCCTCTTCCCCTCTCTCCCTCACACTCTGAGCAAAACTGAAATTTTGTGCAATTTGCCAAAGTTATTTGTCAAGGTCTCGATTTAAAATTGTTGCCCCCTAAAAGTCTTGGTTATTTGTTTGTGTCCATTTCCATCGAGCAGGCATTTCATTTGCAGACAGTAAAGCAAAATAAACCTAATTACACTTCACCGAGTGGGCGGGGCGAGGCACTTCAAAAGCGTCTTCTGCTGCCTCCTCCGCTGCTTCTTAAATTTGGCGTTCATTTTAAACGCTTAAAGCGGCTTTTTCAGTTCTGGAGCGGTTTTTCTTTTTTGGTGAAGCGCGAAAGTGTTGTATGTTGCATTTAAATAATAAATGAGCCGCAGCAGCAGCAGCAGGCGTTCCAATTTTTAGGCGCTCATAAGTAGGCAATGCTTTTTGCTTTGTTGCCTCACACCGCCACAAAGTGCCAGTGGTCCGTAATGAGCGTGTCATTTAGCGTAATTTCGGTTGATTGTTATGGCATTACAACAATGCAAGCAAACACAATACAATGTATATACCGGGAAGAAAAGGAGAGAGAGCAACAAACAAACAGAACAAAAAGAAGCTGCCTCCAAGTTGAAGTTTATCTTATCATCACAGGCACAGGCAAGGCCACAAAAGGAAGAGGGAAGCTGTGTGTGTGTGTGTGTGTGTGTAAGACTGTGTGTGTATGCATACATTATGACTAGTTATTGCTGCTGATTTGCCAGCTTTTCAATGGTTTTCGCTTGGCTAAGCTTTTAGCTTACCTACAAAGTTTGCCTCACCTGAAAATGAAAGAAAGAAAGAAAAGTTAAATGTTAATCAAAATTTCAGAAGTAAATGGAGGAGGTGCACAGTGTCTTTGACATGGTAACAAATTTTTCATATTATTTTCTGTTCAACAAAAAGATCCTGGGAGTCTAAGATGACTTCCTCCCTCTTATAAAGTGTTTGCTTGTTTCGAAAGCCTTAAGCCAAGACCTTGAAAGAGCATCGCTTCTCGCTTGTCAACTCGAGCCTCGCTAATAAGGGTGGCTATTTCTGTTGTTGTTGCTATCAAACTCAAATTTAATGCCCACCGCTGCTTTTTTGTATGGCAACTCTATAATATATTCATCTCATTGAAAGGAAATTTGGCAAAATTTTGCTTAAGCAGATAATATTCTTAATTGGCAAAGTTTAAAAACGCCAAAAATTTAAAACAAAAAATGTTTTTCTCACTAAAACCAGTTTTTCGACCGACTGTTCCTATGGCAGCTATATGCTATAATCAGCCGATTTTGACAAAACTTTACAGAATCATGTGAAAGTATAAGAAATTGATACATGCAAAATCTGAAAACGCTACCATTGAAAACAAAAAAGTTTTTCTTACTAGGACTATTTTTCAGACCTATCTTTTCTATGGGAGCTATACTAAATAGTTGTCCGATTTCGACCAAATTTAGTCAACTTATCAATCAACACAGAAAATTAACAGATGAGGAGTTTGAAAACGTTTCCATTAAGAACAAAAAAGTTTTTCTCACTAAAACTAGTTTTTTGACCGATTGTTCCTATGGCAGCTATGTGCTATGGTCAGCCGATTTCGACAAAACTTTGCTGAATCGAAAGTATAAAGAATAAATATATGTAAAATCTGAACACGCTACCATGGAACACTATTTTTCAGACCTTTATTTCCTATGGCAGCTTAACTATATATAACTTGTCCGATTTCAACCAAACTTGGTTAGATTATCATAAAGCATAGAAAACCAAAAAATGCGAAATTTGGAAACGTTTCCTTTGAAAACAAAAACGTTTTTCTCACTAAAACTAGTTTTTCGACCAATCTTTCCTATGGCAGCTATATGCTATAGTCAGCCGATCCGCACGGTTCTGACAAATGTGCAACGTATTTGTAATTAAAGATTTCATGCCAAGTTTGGTGAAGATAACTTTCAAAATAACCAGGAAGATAGCATAAAAACAGACGGATGGACTATATCAACTCAGCTCGGCAAGCTGATCAAGAATATATATACTTCATGTGGTCGGAGATGCTTCCTTCTATGCGTTACAATCAGCTGGACAATTTTTGTATACCCTCTGCAAGGTTAGAAGCTTTTTCTGCTTCACCTGTTCAGTAGAACAGCAACAGGTAAGCTGCCCAATCGTCAGAACAGGCGAGCAATCGACGGCAGCACTTTTGCTATAAACTCTGCATATCAACGGGATTCTGCGATGCCAAAACAATCGCTAACAATCGAACAACTAAAGCAGCAGGCCAGGCTGAAGGCTGCAAAAACTCAGAAGCAGGCCAACAATCGACGACACCCATGTAATATGCGCATTGTCTCTCAGAGAGCTGCTGAGACTGCGCCAGAATCTCAAATGCGATGCGATGTGAACCATTGGAACGGCGGACCTGGTTAAGATCTGCCAAATAGCTGGAGTAGGCGAGCAATCGACGCCAGCAATTTGTTACCAGAGAACTGCTGAGGGAGCAAAGGAAATAGCAGCTTGAAGACAGGCTGTTGGACTACCCAGCAGAGACAAATAGGACTACCAAACTGTCCAAAATATTATGAAATTATCCAAAATTATATTTTACTTTTGAGAAAAAGAACAAATATAGTAAGTGATATTTTCTAGAGTATGGGAAGAAAAATGGATTGAATCGAACCGTGGGGAAAATCGTATAATTTTCAAAATTCTCATACAAGTTTTTATAATGTGGAAGACTTAATAGACGACAACTGTGGGCGGGAAAATATGAGGTTTGGGCTGAAGGGGTCCCAAAAAGTGCTCTAGTTTCCTATGAGATCAGCTAGTTATTTACGGGTAATAAAGATCAAGCTTTATGATGAGTTATTTCGATTATCATTAAAATTAAAAAGATGGCAGTTGTAAATGTTATAAGCTTTCAAGTACTCTTAGGAACTTGAAGAGCTACGAGGAATGAGCAATAAGTAAAGTGGGGAGTTGGAGTATGAAATATTTTAGCATGTTCTTGGTTTTTTTTTTTGCAAATTCAGTTGGTTTACCTTGAAGCTGGTTTATTTGGTTAGGCCTGCGTTGATGTGGATGCCTTGATGCATATTTCTTTCGCTACATGTCACCACACATTTGTCATATTAAAGTGTGGCTGTGTGTGTGTACTGTAAAGTAGACATGATAAAATGGCCGCTTAGGCGCTGTCAGCACAAATGCAAATACAACCCACACTCAGATACAACGGATACACAGATACAGACACATAGATACGGGCACTTCATGTGGGTGTTTTGACTGACAAATGAGACACTGACGAGCAACAACGATGTCATGCAAATGTCTTCACTTCCATACAGCTTCACATTGGCTGGAGTTGGTATTAGTTGAGCTCTTTTTTTTTCATTTTGTATCTCCGCGCAGTTTGCATCGATGCCCGGACTGGCGGCTGGCTATCAATCATATGCAAATAAACGATTTGAGGCAGCTTGCCTAATTGACACTGAAAAGATTCTTGTGGCGGGAAGAGAGAAATTGTTTTACATATTAAACGATTTGCTTTAAATCAACATCAGTCAGTTGACTTGTTAATTGAGCCATGTCAATGTGATTTACAGGCGTTTATGTTGTCTATGAGTTGTTCCGGGTTAATTGTTAAGCAAATGTGGCGAATTTCGTTCAATTGTAATAGTTTTAAGCATGTACCGGGGGGTGCTGGCCAAAGGTTGTGACTTTATTTTAGCCAGCTTTTCGAGAACTGGAACTACAACAAACAGCTTTCGTAATTTGCAAATTGAATTTCATTTGATTTGATTGATTTATTGCCAGTCTCCAGCATTTATTTACCTTTCGGGCCGATAAGACTTTTCACGCCAGATTTGTTTATAAATCTTTCCTTTGACTTGATTGCATTTGCCGATAAGCTGATTGACAATTGATGTAATTGACACATTCTCCGCTGCGGTTGCAGTTTCCACGGTACTTTTTTGTTTCAATTGATTTCGATGTGTGGCTACCGTTTTAAGTTGTTAGTTGCCTTGTGATAATGCCACTGATTGAGTGGCTGACAATAAAAAGACATTTATTGATGACATTACTTAGATAGCTACTTTATGGGATGGGTTTGGGCCGGGTTGGGTTGGGTTGGGTTGGGTTGGATGGGCGGGCTGCTTCAATGCCATTTCGATGGATGGACGTCTGAAATTTATAATTAAAAGCATTGATTTTCGATTAGATACTGCAAATGTGGCTAATTAGTAAGCCAGCAGATTGTATAAAGACAGCCCGTCTACCGCACAACCGATGTATGCAGCCTGTACGTAAGTTCTTTTGTTAAAAGTAGAATAAGTTTCATGTTTGGACACCAGTGAAGCTTGAAAAATTCAAAACAGCAGTCCACCTCCCGCCCAATCGATTATTTAACCTTTTACTTATGAATATACGTAAAATATATGCTTCATTTCATTACAATCAATGTGTTTCAACACCAGCGAAGCCACAATAACAATATTTAGCAGCCCACCTCCCGCCCAGCCGATTTAATAAGAATGTACGTAAGTTCTTTGGTTAATATCAGGCTAAGTTTCATAAAATAGAGTCCGTTTGGGCACCAGCGTAGCTTTTAAAATATAAACTAGCAGTCCACCTCCCGCCCACCAATCGATTTTATACACTTGTACTTAAGTTCTTTTGCTAAAACTAGGCTACTTTCCATATAAATATGTCGGTTTGGACACCAGCAAAGCTTTAAATATAAAAAATAGCAGCCCACCTCCCGCCAAACCGATTTAATACACCAATAGTCAAGATCTTTTGTTAAAATTAGGCTACATTTCATATAATTGTGTCTTTTTGTGACACCAAAAAAGCATTAAAAATAAAAACTTTAAAAATAAAAAAAAAACTTTAAAAATAAAAAAAAACTTTAAAAATAAAAAAAAACTTTAAAAATAAAAAAAAACTTTAAAAATAAAAAAAAAACTTTAAAAATAAAAAAAAAAACTTTAAAAATAAAAAAAAAAACTTTAAAAATAAAAAAACACTCCACCTCCCGCCCAACCGATTTTATATACTAGTAGTCCAGATCTTTTGTTAAAATTAGGCTACATTTCATATAATTGCGTCTATTTGGTTAACTGAGAAGGTTCAACAATGAAAAATAGCAGCCCACCTCCCGCCCAACTGATTTTATACGCATATATTTAAGTTCTTTTCTAAAACAGTAGGCAACATTTTATATAATTGGGTTCATTTGCAAGCCAGCGACTCTTTAAAAGATGAAAATAGCAGCCCACCTCCCGCCCAACCAATTAAATAAACCTTTACTCATGAATTTTACCTTACAGCTTGCTTAAAATCATAAAAACGCATCTGTTTCGACACAGACGAAGCCTAATTTTGTTAGCCTGTACCCAAAGTCTATTTTTGAAATTATGCTATATCAAATGGGCTTCGCTTATTCAAAAAGTATATATTTCCGGAAAATCTTTCCATTCAGAGATCAATTTACAAGCTCAAACTTTTAATTGAGCGAAGATTGTGATGCTTTATGTTTCATACCAGTTAGTCGTAGACTAAAAAGAATACTGATGGAATAAAAGACCACTCAAAATAGGGCTGTCCGCTCACTGTACCGGTAGCCACAAGCCATCAAAGCCGTGGAAGATCAAATTCGTCGAAATCCACTGCGCAAGCAGAAAATCAAGTCTAGTGAGGAAAATTTCAGGCATCATAATACATTTCTTGGGACTCAGTGTATACAAGAGAAACACCGGCCACTTGCTCTCAACAGCATTGAAACATAAACGCCAGACAAAATCGTAAGCATGGCGTTGCCAGTGCGCGAACAAGACAAACAGACGAATTCTGTTTACAATTTTCAACAAACAACGATGGAGTGTATGCTGTGTCATTAAAATAAGCGTCTGAACTCATTCCGAAAGTTTGGATACGTAGACTCATATTGTCTGCACACACATCAAGTTTGTTTAACATTTTTGCCACGCCCCTTCCAGCCCTTACAATAAAGCATTATTTGCATAATTCCCACATTTTCTAAGACATCGATTTCATATTTTAAACTTAACTTTTCAAAAGGAACTGAGTTATAACAAGAAAGAAAGTCGGTCAAGCCCGACTATAACATACTCTGTACCAAGAAATTTTGTCTTTTGATCATAACTCGAAAACCGTTCATCCGATCTTCTTCATTCCTTTGGCGGATCGATAAGTTATCCTAATAACTAAATATGTCCAGAAGGAACATGCCATCTATCTTCAAAACTGTGGGAGATATGACGTTTTTTCTAAATTGCGGGGGCGGGAGGGGGCGTGGCCAAAATTGAAAATAAACCTTGATCTGCCTGCAGACATAAGAAGCATATGTCCCATACACGTCAAACCTCTATCTCTTACCATCTCTGAGATCTGTGCGTTCATACGGACAGACGGACAGACGGACATGGCTATATCGACTCGGCTGTTGATGCTGATCAAGAATATATATACTTTATGGAGTCGGAGATGCTTCCTTCTGGATGTTACATACTTTTGCACAAACTTATAATACTCTATGTACCTTCGGTACAGAGTATAAAAATCTCAGCATATGTGTGTTAATAAAAAAAACCTTGCCTACTTTGTGGCTTTTGATATTTGGGTTTAAAAGGATAGCTTTAATGTAAATGCTCTTATGTAAAATATTCTTATCAACATAAAGAAAAGATACTACACATTTTATCTACTAATTAATGGGTACATCAAAGTCGGATAGGGCCGACTTTACCTTCTCCTCTCGTTTTTTGAATAAAAACCAATTTAGGGGTTGAGAGAATCCATTACCAATGGCAATGGTATTTACAGTTTAGGGGGATGAAGTGTTCTGGAAATATTTTTTCAAAAATGTGTGCTGCTAGTTTTTTTAGTTGACGTTTTTTTTTTATCATTGTCACCCAATTAATTGGGCTTCTTCTTGGGGTTCTTGTTCACTTAAGCGAATACACACAGACACAAATGCTCACACATACCGATGTAGGCATACATGAGACCCGTATTAAGCCATCAATGGGAAACAAGCAATTTCGTTTAATTAAAACATGCCAATACATTTCGTAGCCATTGATGATGTTGATGATGACGTGGTGCGGGGGCTATTGGGGGGCTGTGTGTGTGTGTGTGTGTGTGTTTTTTTGGGGCGTACGACAACATCAAACACATTTGAAATGCTGCCCAAAAAAGCAGGCTACGAAATGCACACTTAAATTTTATGGACGAATTGCAGCAAATGGAGCATTGTGCCGCACGCCAGAAGCAGTTACCAAATCGCTTGGATGACTGTCTGCCTGTCCGTCCGTACGTCCACTTGATGCTCATTACAGTCAATTGAAGTTAATGCAACAGAGCAGATGTTTTTGTTTTTACACGAAAAGGTAAGCGCACAAAGAAAAAAGAGTCCCGGCCCGTCATTATGGCAATTTAATCGAGCGGAAATAAAGTTCTTAAGCATCATAAACAAGATTTAATGTGACAAAAAGGCAAATCACAGGCGGCAAATGAAAAGGCGTGAATAAAGCGGAAGGAGAAGGCAAACAAAAATGTCAAATGGCATTTGGCTAAAGGCGACAAACAAATTCCAAAACCCAAAGCAAGAGTGTCAACTATGCGAGAGAGAGAGAGAGAACCGACGCCGCGCGAGTGGAGCGGAGTGGAGAGTGTCATGAAAAATCGCGGTCTAGTTACATCTTTAAGCGGGTTTGCTTGGATTATGAAACGGTTTGGCGGCCGGGAGCAAAAGCGTAAAGGGGCGTCCCTAAGCTGAGCGAATGTGTGTGTGTGTGGGTCCAACTGTGTGGGCGACAGCAGCATCCTTTTTTAAATAGTTCACACAATTTTTGCTTTAAACTCGGAGAGTTTCAGGATCATCAGATTTTTTGAATGTATTTTGCAATTTAAATATTTTGAAACTCAAAAATTGACTATGCTTAGCGAACATTTCTTAAGTTTCTAAAATTTGCCATACACTTAACATTAGGAAAATCTGGAAATTATTCTTCAGGTTTTTGGGGAAGACTGTACCAAACCTCTGATCATGCTTGTAAGCCAAACCTGGAGACCTAACAGCTTCTGTTTGAAAATACAACATCTAAGGAGAAAGCCACAGAAGACAATGGTTTCCAGAGTTGTAGAGGTTTTTCAACTTCCCCCCGTGAAATTGATATATGTGCATTAGAGCGAACCTCCTGAGTATTTACAGGTGATGGTCTCACCCTCAATCTGTGGCTGCATCCACAATAATCATAAGACATGATGAGTTTTAAGTGGCAATTTAAAGTATCTTTTCTTGGATCACTCATACGCAGTGTTGCCTTTTCACATATATTTGTTTCATTCTTTTCATGTACTGTTCTAGTTGCAGAAACTATTAACAAGGATACTGTGCTATGAATTTCACATGAATTTCATGACAACAATTGAAATGCACTTAATATGTTAAACGTGTCGTATGAGTAACTTTGATAAATACAAAATTTTGGTTTTGACTTCATTAATTACACAAGGCCAAAAAATGACTTCTTTTCCAGTGCTTAACATGAAATTTTTTTTAGAAAAAGTCCAGCGCCTCTTGGTTTATAGAATTTGGAGCATTCAGTTGCTTAATTTGCGTATTTTGATCCAATTTATACACTTTTTATGGGAACCATGTCCCATTGTTTCAACTCTATTTGATATAATTGTGCCATCCCATCCCATCCCAAACAATTCTGCGATTTTTATACTCTGTACCGTAGGTACATAGAGTATTATAAGTTTGTGCAAAAGTATGTAACATCCAGAAGGAAGCATCTCCGACCCCATAAAGTATATATATTCTTGATCAGCATCAACAGCCGAGTCGATATAGCCATGTCCGTCCGTCTGTCTGTCTGTCTGTCCGTATGAACGCACAGATCTCAGAGATGGTAAGAGATAGAGGTTTGACGTGTATGGGACATATGCTTCTTATGTCTGCAGGCAGATCAAGTTTATTTTCAATTTTGGCCACGCCCCCTCCCGCCCCCGCAATTTAGAAAAAACGTCATATCTCCTACAGTTTTGAAGATAGCTAGCTTGTTTCTTCTGGACATATTTAGTTATTAGAATAACTTATCGATCCGCCAAAGGAATGAAGAAGATCGGATGAACGGTTTTCGAGTTATGATCAAAAGACAAAATTTCTTGGTACAGAGTATGTTATAGTCGGGCTTGACCGACTTTCTTTCTTGTTTTAAACGAAGATTTGTCATTATCAATGCTTGTGTCATCTATAATGTATTTAAAAATCTTTGCTAGAACCCACGACAACCTGTAACTCAGTACGGGGGGGAGGCACCATAGACCAAGATTAGTCGCGGTGCGCTATATTCCCAACATTCTAGTATTTATTTGTGTTGCGCTTGTGCCTTAAGTTGTATTTTAACTTGTAGAGTACTCATGATGCCAAATAGCTTACTCTTCATGCAGCTGCTCATATATTTTTCTGCTTTTCAGATTATCTAATAAATTTGTTTGATATCTTATATGCGAAACACCTATGAGATATCAGACAAGTGAAAATACAGCTTAGATGAACTACAAGTGTGTATGCGTGCTTCTGTAGAGGGCTGGAAATAACACAAACCTCACAAATAAGACACTTCGAACTGACACTTGGCTCAGTTGCTTATGCTAAGATACTGGGAGACGAACTATTTTATTCACTTCAGGCTGTTAACTAATAACATAACTAATGAGTAGACAGCGAATTTTGCATATTTTTAAATCGATTTTAATCAAAGTAGACTCGAAAAATGTGTATTTAACAAATATTTTTACATCATTTTGTCTTTTGCTGGCGTTCCAGTTGATGAAATAATTACATAAGTCATCTTGGAATTGAGTGCAGAATTTTGGGAATTTTATTAACGTAAAAAGTCAGCACCTTATATAGAGTTGTGCACATTTAGTTTGGCATACTTGGATGAACATCTGTTTGAAAATATGCAAAATCCGCTGTCTACTAATGAGAGCCTTCAAACAGAAAACACTAGACAAAACAAAAGACAAGTATTCCGTTCAGAGATTAGGCGAGTTTGTCGAATTTGTTCTTGTCATTTCGGTGAGCAGACAGCATAGAAAAAACAAGAAAGAAAGTCGGTCAAGCCCGACTATAACATACTCTGTACCAAGAAAATTTGTCTTTTGATCATAACTCGAAAACCGTTCATCCGATCTTCTTCATTTCTTTGGCGGATCGATAAGTTATCCTAATAACTAAATATGTCCAGAAGGAACAAGCCATCTATCTTCAAAACTGTGGGAGATATGACGTTTTTTCTAAATTGCGGGGGCGGGAGGGGGCGTGGCCAAAATTGAAAATAAACTTGATCTGCCTGCAGACATAAGAAGCATATGTCCCATACTTGTCAAACCTCTATCTCTTACCATCTCTGAGATCTGTGCGTTCATACGGACAGACAGACAGACAGACGGACAGACGGACATGGCTATATCGACTCGGCTGTTGATGCTGATCAAGAATATATATACTTTATGGGGTCGGAGATGCTTACTTCTGGATGTTACATACTTTTGCACAAACTTATAATACTCTATGTACCTACGGTACAGAGTATAATTAGTGGACCAGATATTGTGAAAGGTGTGAAAGGGACAGGGTACTGAAGCACAGTTGAATGTTGTTAACACGACAGTGTAGCAAAAGCTGGGCTTAAAATTTAAGCAAACTTTAAGAAATTTAACCCTAGATCCATTTAAAACGATAAAGATTGCTTTGATTTTAGCAAACTGTGCGATCAGTTTTTACATGAAGATATAAACAGGTCGTCTGGAAGCAATATGCAGCTATTTGGAAGAGAATGCTAAGCCAATCGACTCATTTAAGTAGATTTGGCCAATTATTTGAATCTGAAATGTGCCACAAATGCTGAGTTTAATGTTTGTTCATGTATTTAACGGACAGCTATCTTAACTTACTTAACTCTCTCCTCAATGCAAGAGTTTGGCGATAGCATCACGGGAGAGTTTAAAGATAGTTTGACGATTTATACAAACAAATACGTTCGGTAAATTGGCGATATATCCCTCAAAAATCGCCTTGAGGGCTCGCTTTTTCATCATCCCAACTGAGAATTGGCGATACATCGCTTAACACTCCCTAAGAAGACCCCAATGCGATTCTCCTGGAAGTGAGTTGAACGACTTTTTACAATATTGCCAAAGGAAAATACTTTGGCAACGCTTATTTAACTAAGATACGAGTCGTACTGCTAAATAACAGAATTCAAAACACCTTTTATTCGTATGGCATTCCTGCCTCTAGGAAGAATCACATTCTTAACTCCAAAAAGAATCGCTTTCCTATCGCTATTAAGAGACTTTTTTCTATCTTCCAGAAGTATCGCTTTCTTATCGCCCGGAAGTTATCGCATATTGTCACATTTCTTCCCGTGGGGAGATAAGAATGCGATAATAATGCGATATCGCTAGAGTAAAGCGATACCTACTGTCGAATCGCATCCTGATCTACCGCGATAAAAAATATTTGCTGGGCTATTACTATGTTTATGGGCACCAAATTATACGTGACTTACGCCCTTTAAAGTATGCAAACTTTATTTCCCCAAGTTATTATGTATTAAAATAAAGCCTTGAGAAGTCTGTCATAGATATTCGACACTGCATATTCACTTAAATTGTTGGATCTATCTAATCTTGACCAAAAATTATGATTTTCATATAGCATAGCATACTTTAAAGGGCATTAAGCATGATATATTTTGTGTGTAGTATAAACGTAGTATATATCAGGCCTGAGTCTTAGCCCAGCCTAACTATGCCTGTCAGCCTACATTAAAGAAAGATTCTCTTTCTGCTTTACAAAATATTATTTCAAAATATATATTAAGCTGGTTTTAAATCAATGAAATGCAATTCAGGACTTTTCATGGACTTAACTTAATTTATATACAATTCCCCTGCTGAGTTATTTTTTTATAATTTTATCTATAATTTTCATACGAATCCCATCCATGTAAACAACAACAACGTCATCAGTAAAAAATATTGTTTTTCTGGTTAAATAACGCTAGAACAAAAGAAAAATGTGTAAACAATCGGATCAGTTAACTGAGTGCGCCCTGCTGAAGTCTTAATTGACTTAATGGTTAATTCCAACTTTGAATTGATGACGAATTCGCCTTGTAGATAACGAAAAACAACAAAAACCAAAAAAAAAAAACAAAAAAAATTACCCAATCAAGTAAACATTTGTAACTCATTACATTGACAATTGGGCCGCTGAGACGCCAGACGTTATCAAATGTTATTCCTTCTTTATTTTGTGGAGGTCAATTAGGCAGGCCGCCCCCCGCCCCCCACCCCTGCTGCTGATGTTGCACATGTGTGTAACATCTTTAAGAGTTATTCCTCAATTTGCTTGCCAACTTTTCAACTTTGTCCACATTAGGCAATCCCCTGGTTAAGTGCCTTTTTCTTATGTCAAAAAACTTTTGGAGACTGCTTCGTGGGGCCAGGCATTGAATGCAATTCAATATGCCTTCTCGGCGTGCATCAATGGACCGGCAGCTGGCTAGTTGTTTGTGCAATTTTAATGGTGGCTTAATTAAGTTAGTGGGCGGAAATTATTGAATTTTACATGAGTGCATTTTCGATTTAATTAAATGTTGCAGGCAGACACTGAAAACAAAAAATAGTTAAATAACAAAGGCGACGACAGCAACAACAGCAACGCTGCCACACCATCAGCGAACAAACAAACTAAGTTAAGTGCAATAATTAAATGTCAGCTAAGTAAATTGTCCAATGCCATGGATTTTCGATCATTTGTGGACTACCGCAGGTGCCTGGGCCAGAAACTGTTGGCTAAAAGTTCATTTAATTAGAAACTACTCGAGGGAGAGTGCAATGCGTTGCGGCGAACTGATAGAAAGCGACTACTTTCTGGGAATTTGTCAACATCTTACATCTTACTCTATTTTTGTGGCCCTGTAGAATTTCACTTAATGATGCAGCCAACAAGTCAACCAATTGCAGTCAAAGCAACTGCCACGACGACCTGCAATTAGAAATAGTTAGCTATTTGGTTGCCACTTGCCACTTGCCACATGACTCTACGTGCCAACACACCAGCACAAAGATACCGATTTATGCCTGGCAGTTAGGACGGAGCAGCTAGAAGCCAGGCGGCGGCGGCGGCAGCCAGCCACAGCAACAGCAACAGTTTCACCTTTCCGCCATATTTATGTTTGACACCACACACACACACACACACACACACACACACAAGCACAGGCTGGTGGCTCACACAACCTTTGCACGCGGTGTGACGTTGCTTTTGACCTAGTAAAATGCAACAGCGTTAAAGTCAAAGTGCAATGTTGTTGCTTTGGCTGTAACAAATGTAATCGCTGGCAGCAACACACATCACCCCCGCCGCACCCCCTTACCCACGCAGACACAGTGGTTTGCAAATGACATTAAATGCATAAAGCAGACAAAGAAAAGTCACCATTTTTTGAAATGCATAAAAGAGAGGGAAACTTTTCTTTTGAAATAAAAATAAAAATCTAATCAAGATTTTATTGCTTTGATGTAGAGATGGCATGAAGAAGCGTGAGCTAGCGATGGGACTCCATTTGTGTGCTTTTATACTGTGTTCTGTTTCGTGTTGGGTCGTGAGGGGGGGCCCATCGTGCTCGAAAGTTCAGGTGCAGAGTAATGAGAAGGTTCGTTGAATAAACCTTCGATCCAAAACCGATATTTGGCATTTTGTTTTTTAAGCTGGGTAGCCAACAAGCAATATTTTTGGACTTAAAACACTTTACCATTAACAAGCCACTTGCTGTGCACCAACACTCTACTTATGGCACACCAACAGGGCTTTGAATGCTTAGCAGTCTACTAACTGATCACTTACAGTTTGCCAACACACTCAACCAAAGTATCCACTAGCATTCTACAAAAATGTTCACAAAGAAATCACTAACAGTTCACTTACAGTCTTCTACGAGTCCTCTAACAGTCCAACAGTCCGCTAACAGTCCATTAACAGTCCCATTAATGTGCACAAAAAAGTTACCCAACGGATAATCCAAATATCCATTAGCAATCTACAAAAATGTCCACTAACTGCTAACTTAACAGTCCACAAATACTAAGAGTCTACTAACAGTCCATAAAAAGGATATACAAATTATATAAACAGTTCATGAAATGTATACAAAACAGTCAAAACAGTCTTTTTAAATATCCACAGCCCTTACAGTCTATTCTACGCTGCCTCTCAACGTTTTTGTGCGCTTGTTGCTTTGGAATTCCCAAACGGTTATGCCACCACAGGCATAGCCATGCGGTTGAGCTAAGGACAATTAGTAGGCATTGATCGCCAATGAGAAGATGGCTCCTCTTAAACAGCTGTGCAATAAGACTTCCAGCCTTCTTTGTGGTGCTGTGTCATAACATGACCTCAAGACGGCTAAAACTGCGGGTTTACTTAAAAACCCATTAACAGTTCTCGAACATTCAACTAACAGTGCATTGACAGTCCACAAAAATGGATATACAAATGTTCCAATCACAGTCCACTACACAGTCTGTAAAAGTATCCCGTAACAAACTACTAAAATGTGCCTAACAGTTCACAAAATGTACACTAACAGTTCACTAATACTGCACTTTCGATTGACAGTTCACTAAATGTTTAAAAAATTTGCCACTTACAGTCCATTAACAGTTCACTAACAGTTTATATAAGTATACAACAACAATCTACAAAATTGTTCATTAACAGCCGAATAACAGTCCACTAAAAGATTGCAAAAATATACACTACGAAATACCCAGCAAACATTTTATATCGCGATAGTCAAAAATGCGATCCTTCCATCATTCTAGCGATATCGCATTCCTACAGCTGTCTTACTATACTCTGTACCGTAGGTACATAGAGTATTATAAGTTTGTGCAAAAGTATGTAACATCCAGAAGGAAGCATCTCCGACCCCATAAAGTATATATATTCTTGATCAGCATCAACAGCCGAGTCGATATAGCCATGTCCGTCAGTCCGTCTGTCCGTATGAACGCACAGATCTCAGAGATGGTAAGAGATAGAGGTTTGACGTGCATGGGACATATGCTTCTTATGTCTGCAGGCAGATCAAGTTTATTTTCAATTTTGGCCACGCCCCCTCCCGCCTCCGCAATTTAGAAAAAACGTCATATCTCCCACAGTTTTGAAGATAGATGGCTTGTTCCTTCTGGACATATTTAGTTATTAAAATAACTTATCGATCCGCCAAAGGAATGAAGAAGATCGGATGAACGGTTTTCGAGTTATGATCAAAAGACAAAATTTCTTGGTACAGAGTATGTTATAGTCGGGCTTGACCGACTTTCTTTCTTGTTTTTCTTTGGGAAGAAGTATGCCACTCTGCGATACTTCTGGGAGATGGGAAAAGCCTTTTCTAAGTGATAAGAAGCCGCTACTTAATGGGGATAAGAAAGAGTTTCTTCCAAGAGTTAAGAAAGCCATTCTCCCTGGTGATTAAAAAAGTCTCTGTTCTGTAATACAACAAAATGAATCTTTCCAATTATCGCTAATATGTCCCTTGTATGATTAAAATGCGATACCTTATGTATTTTGTTTGTGTAAATCGCCAAATTTTCTCCAAACTCTTTCTTTGACGATAGAGATAAGTCCCGGTCTTACACAAGTTAAAACATCAAGATAAATGCCCTTTAAAGTAGGCAAATTATTTTTTTTTTAAATAATTATCTATTATAAGTAGTTGATTGTCAGTAATGGCAGTGTCATAAACAATCCACTCTAAATATGCAGCAAAAATAGATCCTGAAAACATAGCATACTTTGAAGGGCATTTACCATGATACGTTGATTTGAGGCCCCGTTTTGAATTTTAACAAAAATTGGTTGGAATAAAAAACAATTCAATTATAAGGATCCACTCCACTGTGTGAATGATCCAGCGCTTTAAGCCTTTTCTGAAGCCAGTCAATTCGCGTGCCAACGCAGAGGCAAAGTCAGAGGCTTCAGCCAATGTGGCACTAACTAACTAGTTAGACACCAGCCAGCTTACCATTGCAATGCATTGTTGGCTTGAAGCACATGCAAATTTTAAAAATGCATTAAATTGAGTGGACTGTTTCGACTAGCGAGGGGAGGAGAGAGAGTAGAGGAGACAGACACGGGCTGCAAACGTTGGGCATTTAGGCATGGAAATGAAAGTGAGCGCCCCACCACACCCACAATGCTACCAAAAACAAGGCCAGGTTCTGAGTTATGCATGGGTCAGGCAAATAAAAGGGCTAGTCTCTCTGTGCGTGTGTGCGTGTGTGTGTGTGTGTGTGTGAATGAAGTTGTTTGTCTGTGTGTGTGCTTGGATGTGTTAGCAACAGCCCTGGCACAATGCAATGAACTTTAAACTCTGGAAATGTTACGGGCAAATGTTTACCCATGTCAAAGCAAAGTTAAAACGACAAAACACAACAATGAACCAATGAAACTAAACAATCACAAATACACGCACACACAAACATGGAAAATTTAATAAACCCCAAAACAAAACTTAAATTTGAATATTACTAGAATGTGTAAGGAACCCTTCACTTCAAAACACTTTGCTGTGTTTTGTTTTGGTAGAAAGTGGCGACCGTGATGATGTACAACTGTACACTGAGAATTCGCATAGTGTGTTTTGCGTTTTGGCGATCTGTTTTGATCTCAGTCAGAGTAGTTGTTGTTGATTATAATTCAATAGTCAACCGAAGTCTATAAATATTTATGAATATTACATTTGAAAGGCTTAGGTTGTTGGTACAGTACTGTTATTAGGGCCTACCGGTCCTCTCATCAGCAGTCTTTATTGACCAACAATTTGGTTCATATTTTACATTCAATGTTTAAAGTCCAGAGATTATTCGATTCCAAGGACATAAAAAGCCTTGACCTTACTTTTCTATTAGAACTCGATCTCTACCAAAGTTAGTGGAATCATGCAAAAGTCTAACAGACGAACATGTAAGATAGTTGGAGTCGATTCCATTGAAAACAAAAAGAATTCCTCAATAGAACTTCTTTTCGACCGATCATTCGTACTGCAGCTATGGGCTATAGTCATCCGATCTCGACAAAACTTGTAGAATTGTGTGAAGGCTAATCAAATAAATAGATGCCAAGTTTAAGGACATTTCGATTGAAAACAGAAAAGTTTTTCTCACTAAGACCACTTTTCTACGACAGCTATACTATATAGATATACGCTATATGTTATAGTCATCCGATCCGGCCGATTCCGACAATTGTGCAGCGTATTTATACTAAAAGACTTTGTGCAAAGTTTGGTGACGATGGCTTTCAAACTGACGGAGGAGATAGCTTGGAAACATGGCTAAATCAACTCAGCTCGTAGTGCTGATCAAGAATATATATACTTTAAGTGGTCGGAGTTGCTTCCTTTTATGCGTTACAAACATCCGTACAATTTTATTATACCCTTTGCTAGGGTATAAAGAGAAAAGAGAGATAAACTGTAAAATATAAGCAACGATGACCGTTCAGAATGTGGAGGATGTGAAAGAAAAGAACAAAGAGCTATCATCCAAAAATGCTTCTGTAGAAGATGGGAACGATAACAAGACGCTTAGGCACATAACCATTCTCTTTCTCGTCTTGTCCTTCCGAAGTCAAATCATACCGGCCTGTTTGTTTGCTTTCGTAGAGTACTTGCCTTGGATGAGCTCAACCAATAGATTCCATCCTTTCAATGTGGGCTTCCCCCTCAGCTATGATCTGACCACTCTATATTCATATGTTTTCATGTTTAATTTCTAAAATTTATCATAATTTATGCCTCAGTTTTGCATTTGCATTCCATTAATCAAGCATATTTTCATAAATCCAAACTTGTGACCAGAAACTTGAAGCTATTTTGGATGCCTCACACACCCACACACACACACAGGGAGACACACTCATACAGTTAAGCAAACACAAATAAAAGCCTTGTGTGAGGGACTCATTTTTGGTTTGGTTTATTTGCCTATTTGCTTTCTGGTCTGACCGGATGCAACCACACTTTATATGTATGTATGCATGTATGCACGGCTGTATGCTGACTTATTGCTCATGAGACAACAGAATGCCAGCAACCCAAATGCCACCCTTTGGCAGCATTCACAATCAAAAGCTTCGATGGTAGAGTTCCGTAATTGACAATCGTGGGTGAGACGGAAATTGCGCATACGCCAGGCTGTCACCAACTGTGTACAGGTAGCTTCGAGAATTTTTTTTGGTTTTTTGATGTGAAAAGTCCTTCATGTTCGTTTATGTTCGATTCAAAGGAAATAGGACGGCAGGATCTACTGCCAAAACATCTGGATTGTGTCGGATTTTCGGAAATCTAATGAGAGTTTTGTTCTCCGAATTGCAACCGAAAACTACTGTTCAGGCTTCTCGCTTTGTTTCGACCAATTAGTGTGAATCAGTCAGTCAGGCAGTCACTGAAATATATACAAGCCCACCGACAGGCCCGTCAAAGACAAACAATAAAACAAGAGAGGCGAAAATGCAAAACGTGACTCTCCACTTTAAGATGGACTCGAAAATTTGTTTGTCCTGCCTTGGTCCTTGGTATTTGGCAATTATAAGCCGGGCGCAAGTCAACAAGCCCCAAGAGGGAGCCCTTTTAATATCAATAAAAGGATATGGCCGATTCGTAAATATTTATGACTTGCATATTTACATATTTGGTTAATTGAAATTGATTTTTTCACTTTTTTGTGCAACTCTTCCTCCCAAACGCCCCCACTGGCTGCAGTTCTACCAAAAAGACTTCAAGTAGACCGCAAACTGACCGAGTTGTTTCGTTTGGGGGAGGGGTGGGGAGTAAGTGGCAAAGCAGGTTGGGGCCAAAACCGCAGGAGCCGCCCGCTAGGCGCGCACTCAGCGAACTGCGGCCTGACCTGCTTACTTGAGTGTTGGACGAGTACACGAGTTGTGACGTCAATGGGACACGCAATCCGCCCGCCAACCGTTGTCCCACTCCCGTGTTGACAACAATGCAACAGACAGACAAAGAGACGACGACGACGACGCCGACGACAACACCACCCAAACCAGCAGCAAACCGGGCAGCGAATGGATGAAAACTTCAGCGCAATGCCATGACAAATGATTAAGCACAAAATACAAAAAAAAAAAAACACCGCGTCGTCGTCCTTCAGCTCTAAAGCGCCAGCATGGCAAGCTGAAGCTATTTTTTATTTAAAAACTAATCAATTATTTATGTATACATAAATAAAATATTAGGAAGGACACATTAAAGCGCAAGCAAATAGACTAGATCCGGGTTGGCACTGAGGCATATCAGAGATATTTCATTTTCCACCAATTTGGCGCCACACACAACATTGACCCAAACACTCAACTAGATAAGCTAGAACTTTCCGGCATCTGCCACCGGAGATTTTGGCATGCCAAGTACGGCCACAGTTAAGTCTGTTCGGAATTCTTGTACAGAAAATACTTTACCGTTCTTGGCATTTTCAACTTGTGAGCTTATGATATTGAAATCATTGAATTCATACAATTTTCCATGGAAAAGTGAAATTTGAAGAGTGAGAGTCATGGGAAGAAGTCAAGTCAGGGCTTCGGCTTAACTTCGTAGAGTAAAAAGTACTTATTATTATATATATTCTTGAGCAGCATCAACAGCCGAGTCGATATAACCATGTCCAGACGTCTGCCCGTCCTTATGTTCGTCCGTCAGTCTCTCCATCTGCCTATTTGTTAGCCCTTTGTTAGTCCGTCAGCTAGTCCAATGTTCAGTTCGTTTATCCGTCCGTCCGTCCAACTGTCTATCCGTTTGTCCTTTTGTCTGTCCGTCTATCCGACCTGACTCTGTTGTCTTTCCGTGGGTCCGTCCGCTCTTGCATTCGTCCGTCTGTCTGTCCATTTGTCCATTCTTCCTTCCGTTCGTCCGTTAGCCCGATCTTCAGTTCGTCTGTACGCTCGTCTGTCCAACCGTCTATACGTCCGTATAGATCCGTCTAGGGCCTTCCATTCTTGCGCTCGTGCGTCTGACCGTTCTTCTGTTCGTCCGTCTATCCATTCGCCACTCTTTCTCACGTCTTTCAGTTCGTTTGCCCCCCTCTTTGTCTGTCTATCCTTTCATTCTTTGGTCCGTTCGTCAGTTCGTTAGTTCCTGTGTCTTTCCGTCCGTTTGTCTTTCTGTCCGTCCTTCAGTTCGTCAGTCCGTTAGTCCCTCCGTCTGTACGAACGTCTGTCCGTCCGCTTGGACGTCTGGCTGTCCTAACGACTGTCCGTTTGTTCGTCAGTCTGTCAGTACGGTGACTGTCTTTCCGTATATCCGTCCGTCTGTCAGTTCGTCTGTTAGTCAGTCCTTAAGTTCTACTTTTCCGTCCTTCAATCCTTCCTTCCTTCCTTTTATCCGTCCTTCTATCCGTCCTTCCATCCGTCCTTCCATCCGTCCTTCTATCTATCCGATTTCCCGTCCATCCGCCTGTATGATCTCAGATCCCAGAGACTAGAACAGATAGGTCCATCAAATTTGCAATGTAGACTCCTTTTGTCTCCAAGCAGACAAAGTCCCGTCCCCGCAAAATCAAAATGCTATCTAATTTCTACAATTTTCAGAATATCAATCGCAAATTTAAAACTCCTTAGTCCTTTAGTCTTTTGCTCCGGAGAGTATATTTTCATGTTTTCCCCGCTCGGGAACATGCCACAAATAGCAGAATCTTTGCAAAATGTATACCTCACACTTCCAGCGACTGCCGATGTGACTTGTTTATAAATAGTTAGAGCAAGTGCAACTAAGCTGCAACTGGAAATCGGTTGAAGTCAAGCCAATTATAAGACGCCAATGATGAGCCAAGCAAACCCCAGAAATTAATAGTTCCACAGGTTAAATGACGATCGATTTGCCTCGCTGCTTAAAGTGCGCCTGTAGTCAACAAAAATCGTAGTTACAATGTTGTTTGATCAATTTTGAATATACATTAGTTCATCTCTCGTTAAAGTATGTTAATAAATGTCAGGTGGAATCTACATCTACCACTTCCGACTCACATCAGTTCTATGAAAAAGTCTTCGGCGGCTTCGTCCTGCTGCAAAAATACTACCATATTCATACTCAATGGCATGCTGTCACGTATCGCCACAATTATGATGACTTAATGCGATTAATTTATAAGCCGCTGTTGATTACATAAGCATGAAAGGGGTTTTAGCTGCGGTAAATGCTGCGGACAGGATTCTCTTTGATTTGTAAGTTTGACGCAAGTTTCAATTACAGTTCAAAACGTAGCGCAGTAGGCGGTCATTTGTTTTTTCAAAATCCTTTTATATTTCCTACCATGTTAAGACTTCTGAAACCTTTAAAACTGAATTCTAAGCAATCTCTGCAATTAAGAATGGCAATATGTTTTAAAACCATAAAGGTGCCTCCTTTACGCAGCGCATAAGACCCAATAAATGTTATCAACTTAAACTTTCCGTCATTCCCGGAACGAATGTGTTATTATTCATACATGCCCTCATCTCTCACTGTCATCGTCCAACGGCTTAGTTAAGTTTTAACGGGACAACGACATATTCAAAAGCTGTAAGGCGCCAACAGACAACACGTTGATCAATGGGCGCATCAAGGCGCATTAACAGACCAAAAGCCCCCTGCCCCCACCACCACAGAGATGTCACCCCTGGACAGGAGGCGATAGCATTGGCTGGTATCAAAAATATGCGAATATCTGAACGTTTAAGTCCACTTACCATAATATGCATTAGTTCTACTTAATTAATGACCCCTATTTTTAGATAGACAAATTTATTCTACAAAAATATATTTCAAGGGAAAATGTCGAAAAATGCTGTGCCTAATCCAAATGAATTGGACAAAAACTTACCTGAATTTGGAAGTTGCTGTTCTTCCACCTGTAATATAAATAAGAACAAGAGTTTAAAAACATTTCATCAATTTGCGAAAACAACTCATGAAAACAAGCTTGTACAATCAAATCTTAATTCAAGTTGATCAATTTGTTACAACAAATTGAGTATGTAAACAATAGATGCATAAAAGTATGTAAACAGTTTTTATTATCGCTCTTTTTGATATGGGGGTTTAAGTGGGTACTATATGTATATGTATATACAGATGTATATATGTTTGTATGTGTGTGCGTGTATATCTCTCCAATTGTGCGGGTATCTGTCGTTATGTATGTGAGTAATTAAGTAGACCAGGCCAATATTTCAATGCTGCCCTACACACCAAAAGAGATAAAATAACAAGAAAGAAAGTCGGTCAAGCCCGACTATAACATACTCTGTACCAAGAAATTTTGTCTTTTGATCATAACTCGAAAACCGTTCATCCGATCTTCTTCATTTCTTTGGCGGATCGATAAGTTATCCTAATAACTAAATATGTCCAGAAGGAACAAGCCATCTATCTTCAAAACTGTGGGAGATATGACGTTTTTTCTAAATTGCGGGGGCGGGAGGGGGCGTGGCCAAAATTGAAAATAAACTTGATCTGCCTGCAGACATAAGAAGCATATGTCCCATACACGTCAAACCTCTATCTCTTACCATCTCTGAGATCTGTGCGTTCATACGGACAGACGGACAGACGGACATGGCTATATCGACTCGGCTGTTGATGCTGATCAAGAATATATATACTTTATGGGGTCGGAGATGCTTCCTTCTGGATGTTACATACTTTTGCACAAACTTATAATACTCTATGTACCTACGGTACAGAGTATAAAAATATAAAAAAAAATACAGCAAACAAACAAGAAACTAGAGGCGCCAGGTTAAGTGGTTTACAACGAAATGGATATACCCTATGAGAATTGAATAAATGGGGGCACACAATGGCCCACCTTTTGAAATATTTTTGTAGATTCTTATGGTTCATAATAATACCAATTGTAATTTCAAATTTATAAACGTTTGCAAAAGTTAGATACATTTTCGCCTAACTTTGGATTATTTTTTTTGGCAAAATTGGAGCAGAGGCGATTCCCCACCAAACCATCACATAGGATGACCTCTCAGAACTCTTTGAAACTTTTCGTTCTGTATGGTCAAAATTATCTTGTCAGTAAGCAGATCTGTGATTTGGGCATTGTTCGCGCACTAGCAACGCAATGCTTTCGATTCGAATCGTTTGTGAGCAAATGGTCGGTGTGTCTCTTGTATGCACTGAGTGCCAACTCACGTTTTACATGCTGTCCTTGCTGAAATTCACCTCACGGGACATGATTTTCTGCTTGCGCAGTGGATTTCGACGAATTCGATATTTTACGGCTTTGCTGGCATGTGGCTGTGTCAATGGTACAGCTGACTAGATTTGTCAAAGGTTTTTAAGCTTGTCAGGTAAAACTTAAGCATAAATTCGAAACTTTTGAACAAAATAAACATACCCTTTCTTTTTTATCAAACCAACTGTATGAGAAAATGTTACCATTCAGCCCACCCCAGGTACACACACACACACACACACACTCGTGCATACTATAATGAGGCGGCATCGATGCCGGCGTAATTAAAAATTGTTATCAATTTTAATTGTTAATTGTTGTGGCTTGTTCTACATAAAAAGCGCCACAAAGTAACTTGAAGCGCGCACACACAGACACACACAATACGCAGGTATCTGTATCTACCCATCGTATACATTTTATGGTTGAAAGCGTTTTAGCTGGACACTTTATGCAATGCCACAAATGGGACTACCAAAATACAGAGAGAGAAAACAGAAATGGCATGCAGATTATGCTTGTTAAGATTATCTAAAACAATTAAAATGTGGTTTGTTTTATTATTTATGAGTAGGAATGCAGGTTAAGTCACGTTGAAAGAGATGAAAGGAAATCTCCACCAAGATCCAAAGAACCCAGCATCACTTAGGAGCCATTCTTCTAAACAAAACTTTGTCCTTATTTTGACCGAAAGTAACGTCTTAAATCTTTCAACTATCTAACAGTTTATAAAATCAGACTAGAACCATAACCGAAACTTGAATAAGTGCAGGAAAATAGACGAACTTTCAACAAATCTTTAGAGTTTGTTATATTTTTACATAGTATAACAGCTGACATGCGAAGTGGTTCCTAGAATTGACTTCAGAAACGCCACATGAAGACTGCAGGAAAAAAATACAATTTTAAAGCTGCATGAAAACTTTTTATAGAATTAGTTTTTTGAAAGAAATTTACCAAAAAAAAGTGCTAGCTACTTACAAAGTAAAACAGAATCCGGCTCGAAGGACCAATTGTTAGGTATCTTGCTACTTGCTAAGAACTTTTTTATCTCAATCGTTTTAGATCTCTTTTGACCTTTCACTTTTGATAGCTGGTTTTCCCTTCGCTCCCTTCAATTCGATGTAGCATTGTACTTTTAAAACGCCAACCAATGTAATGGATCGTGTTTTTTGAGCTATGACAGAATGACCGCCTACTGCGCCACATGAGAAACTGTAATTGAGTTCAATGAAGATAATCTGTGTCTGTCTTTGCTACGGAGTATAGAAATCCAAGTTATCCGGACTAAAATCAATCCCAAGCAATGTTAAAATAGAAGATTGATAGAATTCTTGTTTTGATCCCTAGAGCTTGATTTAACTTTATATAGAGGATTTGGGATTGATTTAAGCTTGTTGTTCATACTCGATATAGTTCCTCCGTTGAGTCAAACGTGACAACGTTTTTGATATTCAAGCTATCAAATCTTTAGCCGTTGACCACATATCAATAGATTCCTTCTTATGCCAGCATTGCTATGACTGCTTGGGAATTTCAAGGTAGCACAAGTGCAAAAATACGCCCCATTTGTAAATAAGCGATTTTCCGAATATTTTGTGGAAAGTGGAGAATGTGTTTAGCCTCAATGTATAGTTGAGAGACATTTTCTTGCTTTCGGATTCTCTCTGCTCTTACGCCTTGACCTTGGAATTCCCTACTTACTTGAATCAATTGATTTTCAAGCACAGATTTTACCTTGAAACAAGCCTTTTCGGAATGAAACACGAATTTTAGTATGCTCAAGTAGGACTCGTACTTGAAATTTCATTCCAAAGGTTCAGTTTAAATCAATTTTGGTTTGTGTGGAGATAGGGCATCAAATAAAGAGTTAAGTCTTAGGCGACTACATTTTATTTTGCTTATAACTCTACTCTTGCTACTAAACACCTATATAAAATCCTCCTCTTAGCCTATTCAAACTTCACAGTATGAGAAATGAACAACTAATGAAACCTTTGAACCGAAACTTGCTTAAACACTTCTTGGTTTTCCTTTTGATAATCAAAAATCAGCTCAAAAATCAATTAATCACATTTTCTGTGTAGGTGACAAGCTGATGATGGCTCTTGGGCTCTACCCAAAAAACAAATCAAAATGCAAATTGAAATTCTAAAGCGAAATTTGTCAATTAATGTCAATCAAGTGACCGAAAACTTTTATTGGCATATTTTTCATTTCGGCAAAATGTTGTTTGAAAAACTGACTGTCTCAATGGACCCACCGCACAATCCATAGCCATAGCCATAGCCATGGCTACATATTAGCAACTGTTCTGGACAGAAACGAATGCATGTGTGCTGCTGCATCTCCAATGCAATCCTGAGGCTAGCAAATTGTACTCTGAATGTTTTCACTTGCCATTTCCGGGCTGCAATGAGCTACCGTTTTGTTGGCAAACCGCATACACAAACACATGCGCACGAGGGTGCGTACGTGTGTGTGTGGGTGTGCTGTGCGGTTGTGTGTGTAGTGCAAGCAAAAGCATACGCAATTTGGGTGGCCATTGTGGTGAGGCCATTGTTCATGTTCGAGAGAAAAAAAAAGAAGCTCCTCAAGGCACAATTGGAATTTTCTAGCATGAGATTTTATTGCTTTTTGGTTTTTGTTTTTTTTTTTGTTTGAGTTATGTGTTTAGGTATTGCTTATTGGAGGTGTTTTTGTTAACGTTTTAATGAAGTTGAAGACAAATAACAAGGATTTTGAATAACTATGCAAGAATCACCCTTGATTGTGTGTGTCCTTGTGGCATAACAAACGACGCATCTCAATTTGCACTACTCGCACATACACCAGTTGTTTATGCCAAGGCAGACACATCAAAGTGGCGAATTAGGCATTTAAATCACACTCCCAGTCAACGGACACATTCCACATTATTCTGCGACTTCGATATTCGGCTCTGGCACGCGACTCTGCGCATGCGCAAAGGCAAATCGCTAAATTGCGAGTCATGTCACAGACACAGAGCCGCTGGAACAATCGTAAAGGTGTTAGAAGCTCACATTTCTTTTGATTTTATTCATTAACGCTAATTAGTTGAGATATTTACAGAAAACTAGAATAGAATTAAAAGGTGACAAGTTTCAGGGAGTCGTTTGACAATTTGCTTTATTCTGAACTTGAATTCCAAGTTCCAGTTTCAAGTGAGCAAATAAACAACAAATTGTTTACATTCGTTTCAGTTTAAACAATGAGAGCATGGAGTTCTGGTTGTCAAGCGGATGAATTAAAGAAACAGATGGCAATTTTGACCCAACAATTGGTGTTTGAAACGAGGGCGGTTTAATGATCGACTGTCACACTTTAAGAAGCCATGAAATGAGCTTTATACCTTAAGATTTGGCTACTTTAATATAAAGTTTAACAGAGTTAGGCAGAAGCTTATGTGCTACGGTCACTTTGTCTATCGTTTATACATAAAGAAATTAAAACCTTTAAGACTCGGACAGAAAATAAAAGTCGGGGCTATAAAGCGATGGGTTCGAAGAGTAAAAATGAATGTGGTGTCTGAGGCTGCCAAAAGCTACCCTGTGATCAATTTATAAAAGAATTTTAGCATTGTTTAACCACAATCTGTGCAAGATTTCGCATTGCTACTTAGTCAGGAATGAAATATGTACACCAAGATACACTTAAAAAACAAAAATACTTCAGAAAGGTAAAAATTACTATAAGCTGTCACGGTCGCCATGTCAAAAATGTGTAAACAAGTGTACAAAATGCTACATATTCAACGTTTTGTTTAGACTTAACACCCTGTGGATATTTTTTTGTTTTGTTTTTAAACTGAAGAAATGATAAAGATAAAGTTAAGCTCTCACGGTCGCCATGTGACAAATGTGTTAACTCGGCTTTATACTACTACCCATTCAGGGTTATCTTTAGTCTAACCATTATGATAGAATTTTCTGTTTCCAAAACGAAGAATAAGTTAATCACGGTGGTCATGTCAAAAATGCTGAAATAAGGATACAAAACACTACTAATTCAAAGTTTTCTTCAGACTTAGAACCCTGAGAATATTTTTTTTGTTTTCAAACTGAAGAACTAGTAAAGATACTGATAAGATGTCACGGTCGCCATGTCAAAACTTTATAAATTAAGCTATATACTGCTACCCATGTGTTAATCAACTATCCCATGATTTCTTTGTGTCTAAGCACTTTGAGACTATTTTTTTTTTTCAAACTTAAGACAACAATAAGCTGTCACGGTCACCATGTCAAAAATCTATAAATTAGGATACATAAATCTATAAATTTCTTCACAGTTAGCAGCCTAAGACTATTTTTTGTTTTCAAACTGAAGAAATAGTAGAGATACCGATAAACTAAGAGGGTCGCCATGTTAGAAAGGTATAAACTAGATTAAATATTGCTACCTATTTCTACAGATTTAGCACCCTGGGGCTAAAATGATTTTAATTTTCAGCTTCTAAATTGAATAAATGATAGGGATATCATTAAGCTGTCACGTTCGCCATGTCAAAAATCTCCAAATATGGCTACAAACTGCTACCTATCTCACCCATGCGCCAATGGTTTGTTTTTAAGCTGAAGAAAAGGCTTGGGGATTACAAGCAATGCTTTAACTGAAGACCAATTGTGAATATCGTAAGTGATTGGTTTGGAAAAATTTGCCTTGGAACACAAATATTAGTCGTAGAGTGACTTACCCTCAGCCCTCAGATTTATCCAGTTCGGGGCAAGTTTGAAGGTCATTTAAAAATTGGTCGGTAAAAGATGGGTTGGTAAATTTAAGATTTACGATATTTTGGCCAACTCTGAAGTCGTAAATGCACAGTAAAGCTTAAAGCTTAATCCTTTCCCCACTACGAACTCAATCTCTTATCATTCATTTTTTTTATATCAAAACGTACTGACTTATCAACCTGCCCTCGTCTGTATGTAAGTAGAAGGCGGCTTAAGCCTTTGTATGTGCCATATTTAAAAGAATTTGTGCTCCCATTTTTTTTCACACGCGCACAAACGATAAAGTATATTTTTATACTATCTTGTTCCCCGCCGTGTTAACTAGACCTAATGGAACTGAAGAAACGTTGGGCCAACTTCTAAATTTAGTCACAAATTTTGACAGTTCATCGAAGCGTTACGTTGATAATTTTCTTTGTTGTTGTTGTTGTTCTTGCTGGCACGATCCATACCTGTTTGAACCGGGTGGCTCTCCTTCCTCCCTCCACCTGTCTTGTAGTATCTTGTTCTTGAATTTGCTTTAGAACTTTTTTGTATGCAAGCAGCACGTGCAACTTGTTACTCTCTTTCACTTGTTTTTTTTTTCTCTTTGCTAAGCCTTTTATGGTCATTGTGAGACTCGTTTTTTGTATGGAATGGAGCTTATGTGCAAGCATATGTATGTTTAGATGCACAAATATGGTAGCAAAGTCCATCAAATTATGTTTTATTGATGTTGCAGCGAAAATAATTGCAGTCAAATGGGGGATATAAATCAAAGATAAAAATAGTTGATTTTAAACTGAATTTCTCTTGAATTGGATCTAAATGTTGGCTTTTCAAGTATTCATGGTCTCATATTACCCTTAAATGTTAAAGCTTAAGACTGCGATGCCCTTGAACATACGGTATTAATTAGTCTTATTTTGCTACTACTTTTCGGAGCTTACTTTTATATGGGAGCTATACTACTTAGATGTGCGATTTCGACCCAACTTAGTGGAATCATGCACAAGTCTAACAAACGAACATGAATCCAATTTGGTGTCGTTTCCATTTAAAACAAAAAAGTTTTTCTTAACGGAACTTCTTTTTCGACCGATCATTCGTCCTGTAGCTCTGTGCTATAGTCATCCGATTTTGACAAAACTTTGTAGAAGTGTGCGAAAGCATATCAGAAAATGAAATGCCAATTTTAAGAACATTTCCATTGGAAACAAAAAAGTTTTCCATACTAAGACTACTTTTCTGACTCTACTTTTCTATAACAGCTATATAGTTGTCCGATTTCAATCTAACTTGGTGGAATTATGGGAAAGCATAGCAAACTAAGAAATACAAAGTTTGGAGGCGTTTCCATTGAAAACAAAAAAGTTTTTCTCACTAAAACTAGTTTTTCGACCGATTGTTCCCATGACAGCTATATGCTATAGTCATCCGATCTGGCTGGCTTTGACAAAAGCGTTTTTGTTTTTGTTTTTTTTTGCGTTTTGACAGAGGAGGTGGCATAGAAACAGACGGACAGGGCTAAATCAACTCAGATCGTCGAGCTGATCAAGCATATATATACTTAATGTGGCCGGAGTTGCTGCCTTCTATGCGTTACAAACATATGGACAATTTTAAAATACCCTCTGCAAGGGTATCAATAGAGAAGTCCCTTCAATTTCATTAAAAAAGAAGTAAGGCTGCCTTTACACATAATGACATGATAATCTAGTAGACCTTCATGTTGTCATGTTTTCAATGTAAATAGCTTATCAATGGACATGTGAGAATCATCATGAGAGAAAGTCGAATAATACTTTTAGTGTAAATTCAAATGATAGGCAATGTAAGCATAAAGTTTCACCTTCGGTCAACCGAATTGATACCTAGCGATGCTGGATTGATGTAGCGCTTAATCAATTAAGAATGAACCACTGAACCGAACCGAAACAAAAGCTCAGCTAGTTCCAAAAACTATGCAATGAACCGAACCAAAGGTTCGAAAACTTTATGGACCGCTCAACCAAACCAGTCCTGGTTTCTAAGATCTATACGATTTCAAAGAAGGAAGATAAAGATGTACGATGACGATGCAAGGCAGTTGGGCATTTGGAATGGTTTGGATAAGTGGTTCAGTACTGATTTAAGGCACCAATTGGATACATGACTTGTGTTTTAAGGCTTACCGAGCTCCGATTTCGGTTGTGTTCAGCGGTTCCGAAATTTCCGAATTTTCAACAATACAAATTTCAGCTTTTAACAATTTTTGAACCAAGTCGAACCATTGTCATGGCGATTCTTGAAACGGTTTAGTGTTTTTCGAAAAGGGCTGTCTAAGAGTTGTAGCTTACCCCCTTATTTGTAGCCATCTGCTATTAAAATCAACTTTGATTAAAGTTCCTTGGAGCAAATCTTATAAATTTGTAAGCTCCAAAGCCGAACCCCTTTTGGTTAGTCTTTCAAAACCAAATCGGAGGATTCTAGGAATTGCATATTAATTTTTGGAAAAAAATGTTAAAGGTTTTATCTTCAAGAGGCTCCACTGTAACTTTTGAGTGCTGCCCTTTTGGCTCTTATCAAAAGTTGGGGTTTTTTTTTGTTTCGTTACGTAGCACTGATACCAGACGACCAAGCGGTAATCAAGAGTCAAAGTCAACCCCCCCCCCCCCCCCCGTTGCCCGAAAACCGCACGTCCACGGCGGTAAGTGAACTTTCGTTAAATGGAATTAGTGTTGTGTTTTTTTTTTCGTAAACAAAATTGATGGCATAATGGAAATGTGCCATATGAATTTTTGTTGTATTTTTGTGCAAAGCTCTCCGGCTGCTGCACTCATCGAGATCCAACCAAAATAGCAACAATTGTACGAACCGGTTGTAAAACTTGTGGGCAAGGAAAAATAAGCAACTATGCAGCAACAAAACAAAAAGTGGTTTGCTCCAGTCCCCCAACTTTCCTCCTCCTCCGCCTCTTCAAGCCCCCGTTTAAGGTCGTCTGTAGAACGGAACCCAAAGACGGCGACAACAACCAAGCGACTGCCACTACGACGACGACGATGGCAACAACCGGCACAACAGCTTCAGCATTGCGTTATGGGCGTTAAATACCAAGCAGATGATCATCATCATTATCATCGAGCATGGAACGTCATCATCGGCAGGTAACATTGATGACGCCGGACCAAGAATGTGCCCATCAGGTTGAAACAAGTTTCATTTCTTTTCGTCTTTTTTTTTTATTTTTTGTTGCAATTTTCGAACGCATTACTCTCAAGGTGAGGATCAGCAAAGTAAAAGATCCAGCCCAGATGAGGGGGTAAGGGGGAGGTACTTTTGAGTGCATGCGAAATGAAATGAAATTGCACGGCAAAATTGGTGGAATTTAAAATATTTGGAATTTGCTGGAAAATCTTATGAAAAAGGTTATTTAACCTTTTTTTAGTACAAGTCATGGACTAAGAACTTGACAAACTAAAAACTATATGGGCTAAGGGCTCGAAAACTAACTTAGTACCATTTTCGTCACGGTCGCCATGTTTCCAAATTTGCACTACTCTTTCCAAAACGATGGATTGATACAGTCCAAATTCGTAAAATATTTTATAAAAATTATGATTGTGATAATGGGTGCGAAGAGAGTTCAATTTAAAAGAGAATGCTAAATGTTTATGAAAGTTTCGCGTTTTATTATTATTTTTTGAGCTTGGTGAAGGGTTGTCTTGAAATCGGGATATGTAACTTTTTCACTTAGGCAGCCTGGAAAGCCGGTGTTGAACCGAAATTTATTTTACTGTGAGCCGAACCGTTAACCAAACCTCCTAAGAAGTAAAAGCTGACCCCAAACCTGTTTATATGTTATAAGCTACATATATTTGTTACAATTGTTTAAGTTGAAACTTGGCTTGTTGAAATGGCATGCGAAATAATTTCAGATGTACATTTTCGTAGAAGGAAAACTCTCCCCCTGGGTGGGAAAATTACCCAAAAATTTGTTGTGGGAATACTTTTTTTTGTAACCAATTGATTTAAAAATTTGTTCAGAAAGAATAATTTGAAATGTGATTGTCTGATGTAGTAAAATCCGGCAACAGAGCGGGAAAATTCCCGAAAATTTAGTCAGCAAAATATTATTTTCCATTTGATTGACTGAAAGCTCAGTTTGTAATTAAAGATGTGAGCTTGGCATGTGAAACAAGAAAGAAAGTCGGTCAAGCCCGACTACAACATACTCTGTACCAAGAAATTTTGTCTTTTGATCATAACTCGAAAACCGTTCATCCGATCTTCTTCATTCCTTTGGCGGATCGATAAGTTATTCTAATAACTAAATATGTCCAGAAGGAACAAGCCATCTATCTTCAAAACTGTGGGAGATATGACGTTTTTTCTAAATTGCGGGGGCGGGAGGGGGCGTGGCCAAAATTGAAAATAAACTTGATCTGCCTGCAGACATAAGAAGCATATGTCCCATACACGTCAAACCTCTATCTCTTACCATCTCTGAGATCTGTGCGTTCATACGGACAGACAGACGGACATGGCTATATCGACTCGGCTGTTGATGCTGATCAAGAATATATATACTTTATGGGGTCGGAGATGCTTCCTTCTGGATGTTACATACTTTTGCACAAACTTATAATACTCTATGTACCTACGGTACAGAGTATAAAAATGCACCCCTATGGAAAAGAATTTTTAGAAAAGTTTGATATGGAAATCAGTTTCTTAATTCTATGAAAAAAGTTTGACAAGTTAAGTTCTGATTTCCATCCGATAATCCATTAAACGTTTGTGGAAATTCCCAAAATATTGTTCATTCTATTGACTGAAAACTAGGCAAAATATTTTGATATTACTATATTCTGAGAGTTTTTAAGAATATTCGCAGCCTTTTTTTTCGAATTTTTGTACTGAAATGTGATTTAATTTTTTTTGGAATTTTTGCTAGATTGTTGGAAACATTTTCTTTGACAAGTTCCAATTTTAAGAATAAATAAAGTGTTTCAGCTGCTTTCATATTATGGTTTGGTTTTCCTTTTGGTATCCAACTTATAGCAACAATTAAAAAAGTTTAATAAAAAGTTTTGCATATTTGACCAAACGTCCGCAACAAAGGCGCTTCCAAAGAGGCCGCCTTTAAGTGTTTGATTGTTTATACAATTTGTGTAGTGAACAAAAACAGAAAGAATACGAAAACTACATCAAACAATTTATGGTTATTAGTATTACTAAGTAAGATTCTGTTTAAGAAGTATTTTTTTGTTTATTCCCCTTCGGGGTCGAGATTGTGTGTGAACAAATGCAAACAATGGCATTTTACCCTCATGCCAATCTACATTTATGGTTGGTGGTACTTTTCCAACGATTTGTATGGGCCGGGAAAGGTATTGGCGAACCGTCTATGCCAGGCATCATCTCGCAGGCATTCTTACATGACATTGTATTTTATGTATGTCTTTGGCGCCAGTTAGCTGACCGACCACATCAACATCAGCAGCAACAACGGCCGCAATAACATCGACAACAACTACACACAAGCGACTATTAAAAACATAATTTATCAACAATTTCCATGCCAAGTCCAAGGCGTTTGTTAAGTGTTATTAAAAAATTATAAACGCATGCCTGTGTATTTGTGTATTTGCAAGCGAGCTGCCTCATGAATATGCAAAACTGAGCCAAGAGCTGGAGGAGGAGGAGACGACGGGAAAAGCGTGGAAAGGAAAACGAACGTGCAAGTTTGTTTTTTCCAGCAAACATAAATTATCAACTGCTATCACAGATGAAGGGGAAAATTACCAAGTATTAAAGACAAATTATATGTGCAATAGTTTTGTTTGTATTAACCACGGGCATTCATCAGCGACATTCTCGAACCGAAAGTGTAAACATAGACTGACCCTGGTTTTTTATGTTTTTTTTTTTGTGTATTTCTGCTTATTGTATCGTGTTCATCGAGTCAAATGCTATTTTCTTGGGAAGTTTTTTTTTTGTTTGTTTTTAGCTGTGAAATTAAAGAGAATTCTATCAAATGTGCGGCGACACTAAACGTATAGAATTTCGCCTACTGATTGAACTTCATGAACTTCGATTTGTTCTGTAAACAACTTATAAAATTGAACTTGAATGTACCTTGTCTGGGATTTGAACTCAGCACCTCGGGAATTTCAACACAATAGTCGGCTTCTCAGCTCAATTGACTATTACACACTCGCTTGCAGTAAGGCACACAACTATTTTAAAGAATCTGAGCGAGGAAAGCAAGCACATTGAGAGAATAGCGTTAAGTTGGCTCACACAATTTCGTTTTTAATGGGAGAGCGGTGTGTGCGGTAAGTACCCAGCGAAGCGCGCCATCGATTTTTGCCTTCATCTTGGCTTTGAAATTCTCAAACAGTTGTGGCATTTCTGGCATGGAGAGGCGGCTGTTGTGCGAAATTCCCAAACAGTTATGGCATTTCTGGCATGGAGAGACGGCTGTTGATAATTGACAGGCAGAGACTGCGGTTGCTTTTTTGGCAGCTCTTGATTCAAGAATTGGCAAATTTGGATTTGAGTACGTTTAGCACTTAATTTAAGAATTTTTCGACATCATTTGAGGATGTTTCTTACTTGTTTCAAGCGTTGATGCTCTTGGATCAAGAAAAATTATATCAAAAAGTCCTGGATCCAGAATTTTGCTCTTGGATCAAGAGTTTTCCTTCTTATTAAACAATCTTGATCCAAGTATGAAATTCTCTTTTTTTTCTTGGGGTGTAGGTGTTTCGGTCTTTTTGGTTAAGGGAGAGGATTAGGAGGTTAGTTAAGAAGGTAGATTATGATGTGAGTTATGAATGATATTAAAAATTCATACTTGGATCTAGAATTTCGCTCTTGGATCAAGAATTTTCATTATTATTGAACTACTGACGTTTAACATTCTTAATCCAAGTATAAAATTCACTATTTTTTATCTCTGAATGCAGATGATTCGTACTTTCTGGTCATGAGGAGGCTTAGGAGTGGGGCTTAGAAAGGGGGTTAAGATGTGAGTTATGATGGTGGTTGAAAGACTGATAAAGAAGGGGGTTAAGAGGGGGGTGTTAAGAGAGGGGTCTGAGAGGAGGGATTAGGATGTTGGTAGAAAGTGGGATTAAAAGTCTAAAAGCGGGGTGTAAAAGGGGTGTGTTAATAGGGTGGGTAACGAGGAGGGATTAAGAGGGATGATTAAGACGGGGGTGAGAAGGGGGAGTTAAGAAAGGGTTTAAAAGGGGGTTTAAAAGGGGGCTTAAAAGGGGGCTTAAAAGGGGGTTAAGAGGAGCTTAAGAAGGGGTTAAGAGGGAGTTCAGAGGGTGGTTAAGATGGTTCGAAGAGAAGCGAAAAGATAAGTGATTTGCTATACGAAACTATCTCACTACAAAGTCCACTTGGTGACCTAAAAAGCGTTTATTTTATGCTGTAGTTTTCGAAGGGACGGATTCCGCTCAAAAAGAATCGATGAGAACACAATGAAAAAAAATGAGCTACCGTCTCTAAAAGATCGTAGGATCGGTAGAAGTACCGAACAACTTTCAACTTCTTCAAATGCTACTTAAGACTGCAAAAACCAAACCATCCGTGCTTAAACAAATCGTTAAACTATTTAGGCACATTTATTTCAATGCTAGGGACTAATTTGGTACGATAATTTCATAGTAGTTTTAAAATCAATGTTTAATGTCTTTAAAATATGTCAAAGGGGGAATATCAGGAACCGATAGGTGACTATATAAACAAACAGTTGCTCTCTAATGCTCTTACTTTTACAATTTGAATTGTTAACTACATTCACCAGCGGATGTAAGTAAGCTAAATGCAAGTATTGGTCATTTAAAATCAGATGATTCCTCGTAAAAAGCTTTGCTCGTACCAGGTATTCCACAACGCCCACTGATTTTCGATTTATAATTCAACGCAAGATGAATTTTCCTGTAATTTTCTTCGTTTCCAATGAAAGCATAATATTTGTCATAGATTTTATTGGTTTATTTATTATAAATTCCAAATGTGAGCAAAATTTCGCTGAACCAAACAGAAACTTTGCTTTACCAGTTAATCGGAAGAGACAGAAAAATAGCAAGAATCTGTCGGAAATTCAGTGTTTTATCTTTGAATCTTTGTGAGCACACAACGTATATTTATCCACCAGTAGAGAAGAGTTTTAAGAAATTTGGCATTATTTGTCATGTGGGTGGGTTTGAGTGGAGCAACTGCGGAAGAAGCACTTGAAGATGGCCAAAAATGTAGCTTCAAAAACAACTGCAGTGTTTCAAGTGGGTTGGCTTAGTACACACACACACTCACACACACCCTAACACAAAATTAAAGCCGCAGATACAATGTATCTGTGCTGCTGTTGCTGCTGCTGCTGCTGTCGCCCGTGCGCGGCCTGCAGAGCAATCGAATCAAGAGACAAACTGGGTAATTGGTTCATTATATAGTAGAAGCCAACGACATCCGCTCGTTAATGTAAATTACACAATAGTTTCGAATCAGCGTTCTTTTAGATGAAGGCACACAGTGCGGAATGTACCTACATACAAGCATACATACTGGGAACATATAGAAATTATAGATACTCAGATATGTACGCAAGCATATTTGGCTGGTTGTTTGTTTGTATGAGAAGAGCATTATCAGCAGCATTCAGAAATGTTTTTTTTTTGGCTCTATCCAGTAAACATCATTGTGAACGGCAGTAGACGTTAGGGACGACAGAAAAGAAGGAAAATAAAACCCAAAAACAGATCCAGTAAGTTACATTTGGTTCTTTTTGCATATCCTTTTGATGATTTTCAGATCTTTTGGATGAAGATTGAAGCTCAACTTAATATTAAATTGGAATTTTGATATCAAACGAGAAGGCTGAAGTCTTCAGACCCTTGCAAGAGTTGGTTGAAAGCGTATTGGTTTAATAATGGACGAGTTAAAGCACGCTAGCATTAAAACAAAGAAATCATTGTAACTTAGACCTATTTTCCGACCGTTTGGTCCTATGGCAGACATAGGATATAGTCAACCGATTTTGACCAAAGTCTGTCAATAGCTTTAAAAGCATTTAAAATTAACAAAACATTTTTTCTCACTAAAACCCATTTTCTGACCGATTTTTCCTATGGCAGCTATATGCTATAGCCATCCGATTTGGATGAAACTTTGTGGAATTGTGTGAAAGTATAAAAAATAAGTATAAACCAAAAACAGAAGACGATACCATTGAAAACAAAAAAGGTTTTCCTACTAAGGCTATTTTTTAGGCCTATATTTACTATGGCAGCTATAGTATATAGTTGTCCGATTTTGATCAAACTTAGAGGAAACATGAATAGGTAAAAAAAACTTATATGTACGAAGTTTGGAGATTTTTCCATGGAAAATAAAAAAAATGTTCTCACTAAAACTAGTTTTTCGACCGATTGTTCCTGTGACAGCTGTATGCTATACTCATCCGATTTTGACAAAACTTTGTAGAATTGTGTGAAAGTATATAAGCTAAGTGTAAGTAAAAACCATTGAAAAAAAAAAGTTTTCCCTACTAAGACTATTTTATAGACCTATATTTACTATGGCAGCTATACTATATAGTTGTCCATTTCTACCAAACTTAGTGGAAACATTAAACATAGTAGAAAACTAATAAACGCAAAGTTTGGAGACGTTTTCATGAAAAACAAAAAAGTTATTCTCACTAAAATTAGTTTTTCGACCGATCGCTCCATGCCAGGCTATATGCTGTACTCAACCGATTTTGATAAAACTTTGTAGAATTGTGTGACAGTATATAAAATAAATATATGCCACAAGTGAAGACGATACCGTTGAAAACAAAAAAGTTTTTCAAACGGTCGTTCCTAGGACAGCTATAGGATATAGTCATTCGATTCGATCGGTGCTGACATATTAGAAGAGTGCCGTAGAAATACCACTCTGTGCACAATTTCAGCTCGATATCTTCAAAACAGACAGACAGACGGACATCATGATCAAGAAATTATATAAGGGATGCAAACCGGCTCTGAATCGAACTGAACCTAAGCGCATCGAGCCGCTCCTAAGACAATACTAAAGCCCAAATAGTTTTCATATCTTATGAATGAATAGTTCACTTAAATGTATTTTGTTTGATATGCAAATCTTCTGTACTTTTTATACTCTGTACTAAAGGTACACACAGAGTATATTAAGTTTGTGCAAAAGTGTGTAAGAGCCAGAAGGAAGCATCCGATCCCATAAAGTATATATATTCTTGTACAGCATCAACAGCCGAGTCGATATAGCCATGTCAGTCTGTCAAAAATATAAAGTAAGAGATGGAGGTGTGACATGTATGGGGCATATGCAGTTCCACATTATTTTCAATTCTTGCCACGCCTCCCACAGTTTTATAGATAAAAGCTTTGTATCTCCTGAACACTTGAAGTAATCAGTTTTATTTATCATTCCGCCAAAGGAATGACAAAGATAGGATGAACGAAAGTCGGGTTATAGCGAAAACAGACATTTATGCTGGGCAGCACTGGCTGGAAGGGCAATGTGCAGCACATGACACACCTTATCACTTTCTGTACAGAGTATATTATAGTCGGGCCTGTCCCACACTCTCACTTGCTTTTGTAAGCGACTGCAGTATGCTTTCCTCACTAGATTATCACCTCGTTAGATGGTTTATTTATTTGATAGTCAACACGCAGACAGCCAAAAACAACAACAAATTTATTTACTAATAAACATTAAGTGATCTGTTTAGGTAATGGATGATCTCCCCCCCATTCACACACACACACACACACACACACAAACATCGATTATTAAATTTCCATTAAAAATTTCCACTCCACTGAGGGATAATTGTTCGATTTTGCATGTTAGACAGTTTTCACTGTATTCTAAATTTAATAAACAATTTTGTTGTTGGTTTTTCTTCTGTTTTTTTTTTTTTTATTCATTTTATGCCAACGACCATTTAGTCGCACTCTTAAGCAGAGCAGAGCAGAGCAATGGAAATGGAAACGGCAAGAGAGTGAGAGTGCAGGAGAGCGAGAGAGAGAGAGGGACAAAAAAGTACTGATAAAGCTTTGTGTTGAGCGCGCGGGCGCCGATCGCAGCAGCAGCAGCAGCAACAAATAAGGGAACTTAATAAGGGAATTATCAGTGGGAATTATCAAAAGGTTTCTTGTTGTTTTTTTTGTTTCTGCTGTTGCGTCGGTGGCGGCGACGGCGGCGACGGCGGCGGCTGCTGCCGCTGGCAACGGCATTTCTTAATACACATAAGTGTGTAGGTATGTTTGTATGTATATATGTGTGTAAGGCACTTCATTTGCCTCATAAGTATGTATGTATGTATCTATGTATATAGAATTAAAACGTTTTCGACGTGCTTTGATAGTACCACAACAACAACAACAACAAATAACATTCACAAATTGATATGCAAAAAAAAAAATGAAAACAAATTGTAAAATATCTTTAAAAAAAAATAGAGGAAAATTCTTGTTTATTCATAGATATGAGGCAAATGCTTACTTATATGTACTTACTATATACATTTATAGGGGGCTGGGTTGAAGCTTGAGTCAGTGATTTTTACTATCCACCCACTTTATTACCCACATACTACAGTAGTCGGCACATTTGTAGGTGCGTGGGTCGACTGATAAGTCATTGGAGAATTCTACTTGGTAAAATGAATCCAAATAAGTTCAATTTTGGACTGGAGATGTCTTTAAAATTCTTTTTATCATCTAACGAAGCTGAAAATCAACCTAATAATGATCATTTCTCATAACCTTTTTATGATTTTCAGCTCCTTTGGATGATTAAAAGTATATTTAAGACATTTCAAGTCCAACTGGATACTGCAAATCATCCAATTGATATTTTTGAATAACCTTTTTTTTTCTCTGTGTAGATATAGGTGGTTGTAGACGAATAAGTTGATTAGATTATGAAAAGATGATTGAACGGGCACACTGAAGCAATCACCTGCCAGAACTGGAGCTGAGTGACAGGCTGACAGACGTGGATTCAGAGAGAAACACTCAATTTTGTCTTTTGTAAGGATAAAAGCTACAATTTACTCAGTTTTGGCCGTTTTCTAGCTATTTTTGAATAAGAACAAGTCTTTTTTTGTGCCAGTCTAGGTAGAATTGGTATGTTTTCAATTAACACGGTGAAGCAAACTTTATGAAGTTTAAAAAATGCTTTGTAGATGTAAAGGCACAAGCACGATACAACAAGAGAGGTAAGGCGGCATCAGTGTGAGTTCTCTGCAAAGTACCTTCCCGTTCAGTGCTGCGCGTACTTTTGAAGCGTTAGCTTTTGGCAAAAGTACGCATCATACTGACACCGCCTCACCTAGTATTGTTGCATCATGGGGCACAAGCGACATCCACTACAACTCATTTCTATAAGCACGAGCTTCTTGTAAGACATAATGAAGTTTAGGAAAAGTTTTTGTTGGTACGAAAGAGATGAAGAGGGGCCAAGCGACACCACTACACCTATTTCCCACAAGCATGAGCTTTTGCAAAAACGTCATGAAGCAAACTTCACCGTGTAAAGCCTGTCTGTATGCAACACAATTGTGCATACAGCTGTACAAACAGATTTATAAGTATAAACAATTTTTTAGCCATTTTGTTGACAATTTTAAAACATACTTTGCCATGCTTCACAGTTTATTTAGCTACTTTTGGGCTTCCACAGTGGGCAATACTATGCTTGAGCTACAACAGCAAATGCGGCGTTTGCGCATAGGCTGCGGGCACACCTGCATGAAAGTTTTTCAATTTGCAGCTTAACGACAGATATTTTTAATTAATTTTTGCTCCAATATGCCAGAAAGAATTTTAGATATTCTTTTGATTCACCGAAAATTGAACAAAAATGGCAACTAGCTTAAAATTTTGAATGGTGGGCTGGCATTTTCCGGCTAACGTTTTAGACAACCCTCGGCCAGTCTTTCTTACCTTTTACAATTGATGGCTTAACAAGTAAAAGAGTGTAGTTTTTCGGAGCTAATCAAGCATGGGAGGAAATTTTTAATAATTTGCAATCATGCTGCAAAATTCTTTGCTGGTCGCACATTCAAATGTTTACTGTACTCTAGGCAGACGGCAGCAGCAATTCACTTTCATTGATAAAAAAGAGACAAACTTTGCGGCTGTTGCTGCAGATTCGGATGCAAATGCAATTATAAGAAGTGTACGTATGTGTGTGTGTATGTACTTACGTGAACTGCCTGTGTGTCGTCTTGCGTGTTTGCTTGCATGAAACGGGGCATCAATCAGGCAGTAGTTGTTGTTGTTGTCGTTGTCGGCAATTGAAACTAACCAACATTAAACTATAACTTCCTCACACACACTCACAGTATTTCTTTTTCTATTTTTTTTTTAGCAAACTGCACTCGCACGCAATATGTATAAAAAAAAAAGAACTTTAACAACAAAAAAAAAACGACACTTTGGAATTGATTAAAATAAATGCAGGCAACAACAACAACGACGACGACGACGGCGCGCGCGCAGCGTCCACAGATCAGCCAGGCCCAAAATTGAATTAAAAACAACAGAACAGAACAACAACAAAAAAAAACACCAGCACTCACACACAATAACATTAATAAGCAAAAGAATTTAAATTAAATCAAATGCATACGCGCAATATTGTTGTTGCTGCCGCCTTTACGCACGAAATGCACGACGAACGATCTGACACGCACGAAATGCAAAAACGCACTGAAAACAACGAAACAAGTCACTGGCTCTGACGCCGACGTCCACCGACCCAGCGTAAGCGTAAGAGAGAGCGAGAGTGTGATAGAGAGAGAGAGCGAGAGGAGGAGGAGGCAGCAAAGAGTAGAGCAGAAGAGAGTGCTCAACTTACTTTTTTGCATGCGCAAACATGCTTGATCAGTTGAGTATTTTGGTGTTTGTTGTGTTTAAACTGTAATCCAAACAAAAGGGTAGCATACAGTGGGGCAAAGGTATGCGACAGGTAAAAGGAGCAACTGATCTTATGGGGATGCAAGACGGCTCACAACCAAAGCGAATGGCAGTGATCTTAGCAAATTGCAAAAGTAAATATAATAGGAATTTGAAACATATGTGTGTCGCCTAGCTGCTATTCAAATATTTCAAAAATTGTACCTGAAGTTCCAGAAAAATGCACTTTAGTTAGGTTTTGACATTTTAAAAAGCTATTTGGCTTCTTTTATCAAATGTTCAACTTATTAAGTATATGCTAGACCAGGCAGAACTGGTTCTAGCAAATACCTTAAGTAAAAAAACCTTAAGAAAGGGTTTAAAGGACTAAGATTCAGGGAAACTAGGGGAGAATTTTGAAGGTAAAGAAGTTTTAGACATCATTTCGACTTCTTAAAAGTCCCAAAATATTATTATTCGAGCAGATTTAAGTTTAAGTAGCCAAGAAATACTGAAGGAAGGGCTGGAAGAGTTCAGATAAAGTGAAATAAAGGGCGATACAAGAACCAACATGATTTTTTAAAACGTCTTACAGATTGACTTACCTTCGAAAATTTTGGAAAACATACGTTTCCGAGCAGATTCAAGTGCAGTTGAGGGGACTTTATACTTAAGAAGGCTTTTTAGCAGGTATGCAAACCGTTTCTAAACCGAACCGTACCGATCCAAACCCCTACCGAAGCGCCAATTCCAATGATAAGCCGAACCGGCGACGCTCTGAACCTGCTGAACGGAACCAATAACATCTAAGCAAACCCGCTCGATTTGGTTCAGTTGACTAACGGGTCTTAAGACGTAAGAAGCTTGTAGATTTAGAATTTTTGATTGATTCTCTAAGGCCTTATGGCAAATCGGAACTTTAAACCTAAAAAGGGTGTTAAGGCTTGAGACTCGGCTGAATTTCTTTAACAAAAATTTAATTTTTTTACCTTTTGAACTGCCTTACCTTCGAAAGCCCTTAAAGCCCTTAAAGAAAAGTAATTTAACTTCAAAAATCCTTAAAAACGTAACTTTCCAACCAGATTTAGGCAAAGTTTGGTATGTTTTCCTTAAGTACAGTCTTCTAGTGTAGAGATTTAACGGAATTGAGGGCCATCCCACAACTGTACTAAGTTTTGGGCCATTTTAGAAAAACTTGTCTTAACTTCAAATAATCAAAAAATAACCTTTACGTTCAAATTGATGGAAAAAATTGGTGACTTACACTTAACTACAAGCTTTAAAGCAGCGATGTTCAAGAAGAGCGAGGCCTAAAAGTGAGAGTGTATTGTGTGCTGTGCACTTCATCGACGGCTGGACAGCGAATGCAAGCTAAGAGAGCGCTGCTTACGCTCATATGCCCGACTTTGGCATGCGTTAGGCTCGTGTGCGTGCCGATTGCGCTCGGCTACTGGAGGTAGCTACTTTAAAGGTTGCGATTCAACGGAATTAGGGACGATCCTAGGAAGTAAATGGCGTTTCTGGCATATTTGGGTCAGTCGCACTTCGTGTTTCTCTCCTAGGCACACAAGCGCCAGGCTTGATTGTGTGACTTTAGGTTTGGTTATTTGGTTATCAACACAAAAGAGTAGTTTTTCCATCAAGTGCTCCCCTCTAACTGGGTTTGTTTTATTGTTTCTTTTGCTTACGAACAACTGCAAATGCTGCATACCGCAACACCATTAGCAATTCGGCAGATCTGCTGCGTGAGAAGCTGATTTGTTTCTTCACCTGACCCTGCTGATCCTTATCATCTTTCTGCGTTTGCCCATATTTGCGCTGACAAAAGCGCTTGTGTTTCAGCATCAGCACCGACTGCTGACACCGCATTAAAGATTTTGAGTCCGTAAGGACATCCAATTCCTTTACCCGTTGCAGCGCCTGCTGTATGATGGCATTACAGGCGGCATTCGCCAACCTCATCTTATCCCTGGCCAAACGTTTCTGCTCGAGGAAGAATCCCTTGCCGCACATGCGTTGCAGGCATGCCTGCAACATCTCCTGCACCTCGCTGCCAGTTTGTTGCACCTCGCTCCAGGAGGCAAAGAGCTGGTGACCGTGACGGTAACGTTGCAGGCATCTGCCCGCCTCCAGATCCAATTGTAGCCGTATCGAGTGTACATAATTGTATTTACGGCGCATGGCACGCACTTGCATCTCCTGGTCACAATATGTCTTATTGACGGTGGCCAGGCTGGTGGCGCCCAAACAAGTGCAGCGCTCCAAAGCGTTGACCTGTTGATGTAGACATTGCGTTTGTGCCTGCAACAGTTGTATGTCCGGCTGTTGGGAGCCATGGAGTTTCAACCATTGTACATCTGGGCACTTGGTGAGCCCTCTTGGCGGACACTGGGGCACTTTGATGTGTAATTTAAGCTGCAGTTGATCTAGATAACTGTGCATGGACTGCATCTCATTGGCCAGGTCCTGCAGGTTCGGCTCAAGCTGTTCTTCTTCCGTTTCCAGTGTTATGGGAGCAACTTGTTGACAATCTTTTGACATCATTTTGGTGTTTGAGGGTAGTGCTTATGTGTTGGAGTTGTTTTCAAACTGTGAGTATTGGCTCATAGCCACCCAAAAGTTGTTAGTGACTACAGTTGAGAGCTGTAAAGGAAGTGGTGGTGAAATCAAATTTGCATTACAAAGTCTTTGGAAGTTTAGAAAAAGATTAAGCGAGACAGAGAGCGGCAGATAGCCTCTCTTCTTGTCTTTGCTTTTTACTAAAAACAAAAACCTTCTCAAAGTAGGCCCTGAACTTGACTTCGTTGGGGCAAAAATCATTCTTTGCTCGTCGAGTTCCAATTTATTCAGTATCCATTCAGCTCTCACACGGAGCACAACGAAATAAAAAAATACACCAATTTGGAAGGAACGCAGCTAAAATTGGTAAATATATAAAAAAAATTAACTAGAAATCTTTTTAATTTGACTTTTGTTTTCAATATGGCTGCCTAGTAAGTTTCAACTTACAATTACTCAGTATATTTTTAATTTAAATTCATTTTTTGTTGTGAAATTTCTAGAAAATAACTCTCATCATACATTTCTCATTTCAGTTTACGGTAAAACCTATCGATATACAACAATCGAACAGCTGAAAGTGGCAACGCTGGTTCTTCTCAGCACAGCTGAGTTTGAAAACCACGCAGGAGGTAAGTTTTTGTCCCTTATTAAAACCAAAGTATTCCTGCGATAACATCGATTCCTTTGATTTCAGCTTGGTTGGCTACTTCAGTGCCTGGGGTAGCCCCATTAGACGATATATCTAGCTAAATGAAGTGTGCAGAATTGCACAAAAAAGGACATCTACTGAGAAGCACTGCCAGCTTCTGTGCGATGTTCCATTTCGAGGAGCTGAACTGTTTGAAGGGCTCTTCGGATTAAGGGTCGTTTTTTGCATGTCCCGCGAAGTCTTCAAAAAAAAGGTAGTAACAGAGCCAGCTGGAGCGGATCCATCATTGAAGCCCCAAAGCAGCCGGCTTCCTCAATGCTAAGCAGCAATCTTAGTTAAATGCAACGGATCAGAGCTTTGGCCGCCCAAGAATGGCATATCAAGGGATATGCTCGGCGGCGGCCAAACAGGTCCAACCATTCATTATAATGTGAAGCCATGATTCAACCATCTTTAAAAATGTAATTCAAAAATCAAAATAAATAGTACTTCGGTCACTCATCCGTAGCAAGACCTACTCTTCTCTGGGCAGAAGACAGGAGGATGTCCACTTATGCATATGAGATGAATACAGAAGTGTTGGACACTACATTGGGGCGAGTTAAGCGGCTTGAAAGACGTTTTCTTCGTACTTGTGGCCCATGAAGTGGCAGTTCTATCGGTCAAGCCCGGCTAAAACATACTCTGTACCAACGAAATTATACGCTGCAGTAGCAGCATACAGTCTTTTGGTCATAACTCGACAACCGTTCATCCGATCTTTAACATTCCTTTGGCGGATTGATTAGTTATCCTGATTACTAAAGATGTTAAGAAGGAACGAACCTTCTATCTTTAAAACTGTGGAAGATATAAGGTTTTTACCAAATTGCGGTGGCGGTAGTGGGCGTGGCCAAAATTGAAAATAAACTTTATCTGCCTGCAAATAAAAGAAGAAGATTTTGGCACATACCAGTCAAACTTCTATCTCACCATCTCTGAGTTTCTAGAAAAACAAGAAAGTCGGTCAAGCCCGACTATAACATACTCTGTACCAAGAAAATTGTCTTTTGATCATAACTCGAAAACCGTTCATCCGATCTTCTTCATTCCTTTGGCGGATCGATAAGTTATTCTAATAACTAAATATGTCCAGAAGGAACAAGCCATCTATCTTCAAAACTGTGGGAGATATGACGTTTTTTCCAAATTGCGGGGGCGGGAGGGGGCGTGGCCAAAATTGAAAATAAACTTGATCTGCCTGCAGACATAAGAAGCATATGTCCCATACATGTCAAACCTCTATCTCTTACCATCTCTGAGATCTGTGCGTTCATACGGACAGACGGACAGACGGACATGGCTATATCGACTCGGCTGTTGATGCTGATCAAGAATATATATACTTTATGGGGTCGGAGATGCTTCCTTCTGGATGTTACATACTTTTGCACAAACTTATAATACTCTATGTACCTACGGTACAGAGTATAAAAACTGTCTAAGAACAATAAGGAAATTATTTTAGGGTGAGTTTATAAAATATAGAAAACCCATTGAATCTTCGGATTAGACCTAGTTCATGACCAACCTCTGTGGGGGCTGCCTTTTGACATGGCGAGTGCCTTATCAGAGGAGGAGAAGAAGCTTAGGTTCTGCTTTGTGAGTGCAGCATTGCAGCAATCTTGCTTTTGCTCAACCGTTCTTGTGATTAGCAGCAGCATGCCAGCTGGTAAATAGGTCAAGAAGTTCCTAGAAAAATGTGGAAGATATGAGGTTTTTCTTTTGAAAACGCTACTGAGGGGCCTGCGTGCCTGAAAACCCAGTAGATACGCTCTGACTATCTGGTCCTTGGTGTATCAAGTGCTTTGCTACAGAAAGCTTCTACGACAGCTTTGTCTTTGGGTCTGCTGCTTCAACGCCTCCAGCCAACTTGGCTCAGTGCCTTTAGATATCAGAATATAGTCTCAAATAGATTACACTTCAAAGTACAGCCACTTCTTTGACCAGATTTGATATGTTTCTTAGAGTTTTAATCCATGCAAGCCGGACTCAAGTCCACAGATAAGCCACAGATAAGGTTATTCTAGGTGATTCCAAACATGGATTTCTTTACAAGCTTTTGGAAAGCGCCAATATACAACAATTAAGAGCACTTAGAGTTACTAGCAAAAAAAAAATCAAAAAAAGGGGCTTAACACATCAAAGTTAATCCTTAAATTTGCCCAGCACTATGTCCTGGTAGAAGGGTACACAATTCAAGCGTACATTGAGCCTTGCACACAGCAAAAAGATGCCCGACAACTTGCGATGTATGGAGTAAATCTCCTCGGGTGGCGGGCACAGACGATGAGCCACCATTGTGGGAACCAAGGCGGCCAAACGTTCGGTGGTATTCTGTTTGCCAAAATCAAAGTCACCATCATAGCGAAAGATTTCACCCAATATCATGACAGCGTCCACATGTGCCTCCTCCATTTGTTTGGTCTCGTAGCCCGTCAGGAAGCCCATTTCCCGGGACATGTCCAAAACGCCCTGGCGATTGTTTTCGGCTGCATTCATGATGACCCGCCGATAGTTGCGTATAAACTCATGCTTATAGAAACGTGTGGAGCCAAAATCGATCAGCATCAGACGTCGGCTGGGCGCATCGTACAAAAAGTTGGACCAATTGGGATCGGTTTGCATGCACTCGATTTCGAAGAGCTCGCGCAGGCATAGCTTCAAGACAGAGGCGGCTATGTGAGAGCGATGCTCGTAGCTGAAATGGAACACATTTTAGTGGGCGAAAAAGTAGTTTTCTCTGGTTTCATTCCACTCACCTCAACTCAAAGCACTTGTCCAGCGGCACACCCGGCACCAGTTCAGTGGTCAACACACTGGATGTGGTCAGCTCACGCACCACACGCGGCACATAGTACTCCGGATGGGGTGAAATCATTTGCCGAAACTTTTCCGTATATTCCGCCTCCCTGGCATAGTCCACCTCCCACTGCAGCTCACGTTTGGCCACTCTCACCACATTGTCGATGAAGAAGCCCTGCGGAAAGACATCCCACACCTTCAGCATGCCCACCAGATTATCAATATCACTCTCAATGCTTTGGGCCACACCCGGATATTGTATTTTAATGGCCACATCCATGCCATCCTTGAGCGTGGCCCGGTGCACTTGCCCTATGGAGGCAGCCGCAAAGGGTTTATCCTCGAAACTGGTCAATAGTTGACGCCATTCGGGACCCAGTTGGGTGTTCATTACACGTTCCACCTGCCAATCGGGCATATAGTCCGCCGCCTGACGTACACGCTCAAAGGCCTTGGCCAATTGGGGTGAGACCACATTGGAGTCCTGTATGCTTAGAATTTGTCCAATTTTTAAGGCAGCTCCACGCACTTTACACAAGGTGTCCACAATGCGCTCAGCATTGGCGGGACTGAGTAGAGCCTCACGCATATTGGTGGAACCGCCCAGACCCAGAGCACCCTTGGTCAGCTCGTTAATGGTGCCCAGGCCCAGGCCGGCAAAGAGGCCACCAAAGGAGGCCATACGACCCAAACGGGAGGAGGGCACACGTCGCTGTTTGGCTACCTTGCTGAGTTCGGGCACATCAATGTGGGAAGTGGAAGAGGAAGTGGAACTGGGAGAGGTAGCCGTAGCCGTAGACGCAGAGGGACTAGCGCCGGCCACAAAACGCAGCACATTGTCCACATATTGCGTATCCTGATCTATGATACCCCGCTGTTTGGCCTGTTCCGGACTGGCTGGGCTGGGTGGACTGGGTGCGCTCGGTTTGCTGGGCGTGGCCGAAGTTCTGAGGCTAACTTGACGATTCTTGTGACGTTTGTTTAGTATCTCCTCGAATTCTAGCAATGTTATCGACGATATATCCAAATTGGCTGCATCCAGTTCCGATTTACTGCTCGGCTGGGCCCCCGGCTGGCTCTGCCTGGGTTCTGACATTGTGGTTTGGTTGCCAACCTTGGCCTCCATTAGATGACACAATCCCTTGGCCACCACGTAACCCCGTTCGCCTGTTTCCTGCAGCAGATGTTGTAATCTTTTTAGCTCCTCTCCCGGTTGCTCAGACGTACGTCTCACCAGCTGCTGTGTCTGATTCACATTCTCGTTGAGTAGCTCGCGTACACTTGAATTGCTCCATAGATGCTTAGTCAGCGCCAGATGCTCGCGACCGCACGCCTCCGCAACTAGCTGCAGGCCCCTTAGCACCCCCAACAGATCTTGGGCAGAACGCGACATGACAGGTCTAACCACTTAATGTGGGTTGTGTGCGTGTGCGTGTGCGTGCGATGACCTCGTTGAATGTTTTTGGCTTCTAAAAGTTACGTAAATCAAACACAAACCCAAAAGTTAATGCATATTATAAAAGAAAAACAACACCGCCGGAGGCGAACAGCTGATGGCCGGCAGCTGGCATTTTGCAGCACTGCTTGTTGTGGCCCAGTGTGACCAGAGCCCAAGTAAGGCAAGCTTTGTAACTGTCAACGTAAATTTAAAACAAAAACGTGTTTTTCCTTCTGTTTTTTTGTATAAAAATAAGATATATTTATGTTTAAGTACCCGAAAATTTCAATCCCAGACCCTACAATACAAATTCAACTACATCAAACTATCTATGAGGCACTCAATATACCACTTCATTTCTTGGCCACACGTCCGGCACGTTCTAGTTGGGGATCCTCCAATTCCCAGGCGGGCCGATAGCCCATTGCTCCATTTTGACTGACTCGATTGGAGCCATTGCAATCACTGGCATTGGATTTCAAATGCGGATTGGGCACCGTATTGGATTTGTAGCCAATGGAGGTGTAGCCCTGGTCATATAGCGAACAATAGGGCACATTGTGAATGTGTATATAATGCCAGACATCGTGATAGCTCCACTCTAGTAAAGGATTTAGACGCATCATAGCGGGCCAACCGTTATCCGTGGGCTGAGGGTGAAAAGACAGAGGAGAATTAAGGAGAATTTGATTAGACGAGGGTATCATATATGGGTAGAACATCCTGTTTGGCCTAAAGCTAGGCAGTGTGTGTTTTTTTTTAACCATTGCAGCACGTTTAAGAGCTTGCAAGCAAACAAGATGGAAACCTCAAGGTGAAGGCTACCACACACAGCCTTTTCACTCACCTGCATGGGCGCCAGACTCTCACAATAGGGATCCGTATTCCGGCTGCCCACAAAGACAGCTTTAATACACGGCATATCCGCCGCCATGTGTGTTAGGGCCTCCTTCAGTGAATCCTTGTACTCAATCAACTGTACATTATAGCGTTCCACACTGTTCGCCACAAACTCATCGATTTGGGGAAATGAATCATCCGACTGGATATACAGCATGGGTATCTGGTGGCTCTCAATGCCACACAGGCGACACCAGCGCATGAGTAAGTCCAGCAGCACGGTGCAGTCCTTGCCACCGTTAAAGCAAAAGATCAGCTGATCCACAGTGTACAGCTCCAGGGTGTGGGCAAAGAACTCGTAGGCGGTGGCCTGGCGTTCTTCAATGCGGGCACGTATGTCGGCTGAAATGGGATATGGAGTGTTGGTGGTGCACATGGTTCTGCTGCTGTTGCTGTTGTTGCTGCTCAGGGCCAGTACACACTTGGAGCGAGGAGGCAGATGCGGCGGCGGCGACTGGGACGACGACGTTGTGAGCGTAGTCGACGCTTGGCTATAGCATTTATGCATGATACGGATTTTGAGGGTGGCCGTCTGTTGGTGGCTAGATAATAGCGCCTGGTATCTGCGCGTGAGCTTGGACAGGTTCTTAAGCATCCACCGTCCCCCCACTTGAGGCAATTATCAATCAATCAATCGATCAGCTCAGACGTGACAATCTAAAGAATTATAAAAAAAATGGACAAATTGAACAAATTACAATTCTGAGTGTGTGTGGACAAGCGACAAGCGCAACTTTCACCCCACAAATGGTTTTTATATAAGTTGCCAAATAGAAAAGCCTTGGCAAAGCCACAAACTAAAACTGATTTGCGTTATCTTTTCCCCCTAACGAATTACATCAGACACACACTCACACATACACACACACACACACGATGCTTGTAAACAATTGACGGCGAGAGCGGTTGCTGTGCAATTTTTTTTGTCTAGATCTTTAGTTATAATTACTTTGAAATTCCAGTAGGTTTGTCATTTTATAAACACAAATTTGTTGGTTTTTTTTTCTCTCCGAACAGCTGCCAACTGCCAATAACAGCAACAACAACAACAACTCAACGTGCGAGTTATCGATAGCTAAGGCTATCGATTAGTGTTGATAAATGAATTGACTGGCTCTTTTTAGGCCAAATTTTGACGTTTTATTTAATCTTTTTTTTAAAATAACGATAATTGTGGGAAGAAATTGTATAAGTACAGTCTTATTTCTGGAAATTGAAGCTTCCATTTTATGCATAGCTTGTTTTAAAATTCGCTATAAGGTCCACCAAGGTCCTAATAACGAATTGTCTTGGAACCTGGTAGAGATATAAAAATCAGCACGTTAGCCTTAAAAATATGCTCTAAATCCACAGAACTGCGCAATCAATTTGAATATAATCTTAACTCTTTATATGAAACCTTGAAAAACGAAGTCATATTCTTGTGCGATTCAAAAGTTATCAAGTGTTTTGGCACACTGACTTAAACCTACGCTTAAAGATAGCCAAAGTGCTGGAAAAGTTCCTTCAATAAATTGGTCAACAAAACGATGCTTCACTGCCCCTCTGGCAATGTTTCGGTACTTTTCGGCTCGAAAAATATGGGGTTTCCAATAAAATCAACATTTCGATACTAGTTTCAACTTTTAGGAGGTTCTTTTCAGATATGACAAATAATTAAGGCTGTTTTTATTTGATTTCCATTGATTTTGTAGTAGGCATTAATAAATTTACAATAAACAAAAAAACAATCAAAATTTACATGCTAATAACAATTTCAGAGGGCACTGTTGGTGAATCACACATCCACATTATCCAGCACATTATCAATCAGACCCACAACCTTCTGACGAAACCGACGATTCTGTTTGCCACTCATTTCCTTCAGATACGGATGAAGGCTGATTAAAAACGAATAATCGGCATCTGGTGAGCCCAGCACACCTGCTCCTCCGCCACCTCCACCACCTCCGGTGCAGCTAGCCGTAGCTGGGGCAGATGTGGTCGTCACCATGGGTATGGGTCTTGCAGCCGCAGCTGGCGGTGGTGTAGAGATTTTCTGATTTCGGTTTTGACTGCTGCCACATTTCAGCCACTCGGCTATATCTGTCCAATCCATTTGATTGCCCAGCGCCGTGGCCATATGGATGGGTAGCGTTACCAGCGACTGATGTGCCACTATTTTGTCGGCTGGCGTTGGATGTTGCTCCACTTTAATGGCCTGCAGACGCAGTGGCAAACATGTGGTGGGTGCTGTAGGCAGTGGCCGTTCGGCCGGCTCCTCCTCCTCCTCCGAGACTTGTACATCCAAGGGCAGACTGGCAGCCTCATTTCCCACTTTCTCGCCTTCGCTATCTTTGGTCTCGTTTTCGGCATGGCCATTCCTGGACTGTTGTTGCTGATTCTCCTCCCGCTCCTGCTCCTCCTCCGCCTCCTCCAGCAATCGCATGTGTCCAATACGTGTAAGGAAGGTGGAGGCTGCCGTGGACGTACTGGGCTTGCGTAACACCATGCCCGGACTGCAAACCGTTGATCCGCCCATGACCAGCTGCTTGTGACAGGATCGCGATTTGGTGTAGGGTATCAGAAACTGCAGATACTTGGATAAATAGTATTTACGCTTCCCTCGACCTGTCTGGGTGCGGGCTAGCTTGAGAGAGCGCAGGAAACTGCTACGTATGGTGCGCCAGCGTTCACGACAGTTTCGTACTGAAAAGAAGGAAGAAGTGTCAATTATTTGTGGATGGGATTAAAGACGCCTCAAAGTAGGCAACAATTTTTGAGTTCTTTGGATTTTAAAATCGATTTCCCCTGACAGGAAATCTCCAGGATGGGGATCAGCCCAGTTCAAGCCTATTCCTATTGAACCTATTCCAGCGGATCTCCATATTTTTGTTAGTATAGAGAAAAAAACAGAGACTCTTGGTGTGATTAAGAGTTTAAATTTCCATAATTTCCTTAAATCTAGACAGAATAGACCACTTTAATAAACAAATTCATGTTTATCATACGAAAATCAACTAGCACCGACCTCAATCCATCAATATACTGGACCCTGTTGACTAGTTCTATTAATGTTCATAGGCGTAGCATACTTTAAAGGGCATTTATCATGCTAATTTGTTTGGATATACAGGGTAATATTCTAAAAGTATGTTTTTAACGTTCTAAACCTCTTCAGAGACCTGAACCGAACCGCTAATTGACATAGGTATGGCTTGCATCTACATAAAAAAATTCTTCATAAACGCCTTTTTATCTTCCATGAGATAAGTCAGACCCAAGTACACATAATTAGCATAAGCAGGCCCTGAATTTTCTATCAGTAGTCTCCAAGCTGAGTTCTTAGATGGAACTTCCTTTTCTATTTCGTTTCATAAGAAAGAAACGCTTTTTTAACCCTCAGTGGAGAAGCTTCCTTACGACCCAAAAGTGTCACAGAGTCAAACACTTCTATCCGAAGGAAATGAGTTTGCTGGGCAACCTTCACAACGACACGAACAACAATTACACTTCAAAACACGCGTCGTCGATCACAGTGTTTGCTGACACGACACTTTTTTGAGTGCATCAAACGCCAATTTGCAAACTATGCTCATCTATCTCACCCAATCAACACTTCCGCACTTTAAATAGATAAAATAAAGTTCGTATCAATCCACTTCCAGCGAAAATAGCTGTTTTCTAGCTAGATATTCAAATGCTCTGCACGGATTTACCAGTGCCAGTGCTGGTAAATGAATTTGAAATGTAACTGTTGACTGTGAGAATAGTTGAGGAGATCGCCACCTTGCTGTGAAAAGAGAGTGCTCTTGCACTATGTTACCGGGTGTAGGGTATCTGCCTGGCGCAGCAAATGCTGAAAACCTAATTGTTATGCCAAATGCGGCCACAGCAAATTGCATGCAAGCGCTGCTGCTGCTACGCGACACAATGACACACCTACGCACACACACACACACACACACAGAGAGAGACACACAAACAGACCGAGTGGCCACTCAGAAATTGCATTGAAATCGCAACGGCGGCAGCGCTTACAAATACAAAAAGCACACAAAAAAAAGCTTGCATCATAGACAAAAACAACTAAATGGAATGAGCACGCAATTGCCAAATGGGAAATCTATTAAGAACACATTTTGTATGGCATTGTATGTATACCCGTATCCTTTATCTCATTGGCCACATGTTGCCAGGCCTTTTGCACCTCCTCCTTTTTGCTATACCCCGGATGTGTATAATTCCATAGGCAGGGCTGGCTCTCCACAAGTTGTACAAATTTCACATTAAAAACGGGATCATCCTTGCGTGCCATATTGTCGCTGTGCAACACTGTCGTGACATGTAACGGGATTCTGGTTCTTTTGCGCGCGCCAAATGAAAACAAACCAAACAACAAAAACAACAAACAAAAAACCGCTAGTACTGGTCACAACGAAAGCGCAGAGAAAACTGAGCGTAAAAAGCTGAATGTGGGCAAAAAAGCTGCAAAGCAAACACTTTATGCTGTGTGTGTTTTTGCGAATAAGCAACAACAGCAACAGCTGCAATGCAAAAACGTTGTAATAAAAATTGTATAACGTGTGTGCGTGTGTGTGTGTGTGTCTGTATGTGTATGGCGGTGGTGGGGGAGTCACCGTTGCAGCCTAGAATTCAAATCAAATGCTGCTTTGCTTTGCCGCTTCCCTCACCCTTTCACGCATGTGCAATTAAAGCTTCTAAACCACTTCTAAACCATTTTGTGCTTGCAATCGTGCCCTACCTCTCTCCAGTTAGAAACAAAGGCACAACAACGCTGGGAGCGAATTCTGTCAATTGTTTGAAGAGTAAATGACGCATGAAGAACATTTCCATAATCTCTTTGGGCTATGATCCCCAAAAGTGGACTATGAAAAACTTGGCGTGATTCGTTACGTACGGCAACGCCAAAATGCTCTGTAAGGTTTCCATTTCACCATGAAGAGACTAAGAAAAGGAAACTTATTGAATATAATAATAAAAAAAAAGCTGCTGGTGCAAGAACTAAAGCCAGGTGAACTTCCACAACGTCGATGGTTTTATATATGAAAGGTTCGTAACGTCTAAACATATTTAGTAATCAAGATTATTTATCGATCCGCTCAAGGATTGTTAAAGATCGGATGAGCAATGGTCAAGGTTTGAGCAAAAGAATGTTTTCTGCTTCCAGCTACTACTGCAGCATCCAAATTTATACAGAGCTCACCTTTACGTTGGTATGGAGAAAAATATAGACGGATGACAGACCTTCTCACCTGTATTTGTACTCATTAAGATTAGTGCACCCAAAGCAAACCATAGCAAATTGTCAAGACTTTGATCTCTGTTGGTTCTGGAACAGCTGCCTTAAGCATTCTGTTTTCCAGAGTAAAGGACCTTTCATAGATTTTCGTCGCACCTCGCCTTACTATAGTGTCATAAATAATTACAGGAACCCCAAAGTAACTAGAAACCATTCACCTAAGGTAAAGACGAGGCTTTATTCGTTGTTGACTTGCTGGAATTTCCACTAATTAGTCCTCCAATCTTTTGTTTATATGTATGTAATTTCTTACAAATGTTTCTTTCCCTGGTCTTACAATAAATTCTCTTCTCCATTAAGACGAAACAATACGATTTGAATGCCAAATTTCTACTTCATATTTTTAGTATGTAAAAAATTAGATTATATATTTAACTTTAATGTGTGTGTGATTGTGTGATTGTATCTATATATATATGTAAATCCTAAGCAACATATTCTACATTAATATAAGTTGAATTTGTTAACCACATTCTACACATTTGTTGCTATATAGAATTGGGCAACTGACAGGCACGCACGGCCACCAATTGCAATAAAACGAAAATGGGTGAAAAAACCTCACTGTATTCCAGTCCCGTGCGTCCCGATAGCTTCAGGCACAGCAGATACTTGAAGATGGCAATCAAGACGAGAAAGTAAGTGCTCCACATGAATCGATGCAGGGCCTTGCGTTTGTTATCCGAATCCAGATACATGCGTATGCCCACAATCACACAGAAATAGGCATTGCAGATGTCAATGAAGAACAACGGACTGAAAATGCTAAACCAATCGCCCATCAGTTCGGGCAGGACATTGTTAAAGGTGCCGGCTATCTTGAAGGCCAGTGTGATGGTAAACACCAGCAGGCCACAAAGATTCACCAAAATCTCGAACTCGGTCAGGCCCAGCCAACGCACCAGCTCGGATAGCTTGAACATGGCTATGGTTTACGGGTGGTCTTCTGCTTGGCCGGATGGGCTTGAGGTTGGGGCGCAGGTGGCAGCTGTGGCACCACAATATCAAACAGGCTGCTATTATAAATCTTGATATGCAATGCCGAATTATTGCGCTGCCTAAAGGTTAGATCCTCCTCATCACACAGCGGATGCAGTTCATCTATCAGCTCGATGGTGGAGGTGTTAATGGCGTACTTTAGGGCGCCCTCCGAGTTCTGTATGAGACGCAGGGCCAAGTTGAGACCGCGTGTAATGGAATAGCCCAGGCAATGTAAATAGATTTCCTTGGCGCCGGCGTTAAGCAAATCCTCGCATCGTTTAAGCTGGGCCTGCAATTAGCGTAAGAGTTAGCCGGGGCGGGGTGGCCGGGTGGGGTGTGTGTTAGCCTACCTTAAAGTTCGTCTTGCTGGTAATGTAAATGTTGTTACGCTTCTCGCTGGCCACACGAGGCGGCACCTTGCGCACCACTCGAACACGCTGATTCGGATTTGGTTTCTGGTTACCACGATTACCGCGTTGCTGTCTACTATTCTGTGGTTTGCTGTCTTCCATAATCGAAGTAGTTATTTGTCCATAACTTAATTTCACACTATTTCAATGCAAGTCAAGGCAAATGGTCAGACCGCAATCTTGACAACACTTAGCACTAGTTCAACTGGTTCAGTTTGTTCAAGAGTGGAGCGGCAATTCCGTTACTCAATGCACATTGGTCGGAGTGCTCGAAAATGCAGCATAGATATCTCTATAACGGTTTGAAATTTGGCTCTGGTAATGCTTCGACTATTTTGGTCTTTCATTACCCAATTACCATATTTTATTCACCTTAAGAATGAATTTTATTTAATATATTAGAGCTATTTCGTTTTAAATTTAATGAACCAGTTCACATTTCAGAGTCACAGACAAATAACAAGATCTGGCAGCCTGGCACTAGCTGTCAGCTTTGACATAGGCTAGACTCCGATTTATTTTCACTATTTTCCATCACTAAACACTTATCGGGCATATTCTGACCAGTTGAAAATTTCTCGTCGTACTTTCGGAACAACAAAGGTATGTTTTTCCCGCACTGATGCAAAAAAAAAGAAACTAAGTAAATAAACGCAACTAAATAATTATTGCAATTGCAAACAAATCGTAAGCCTTGGTCTTGGGTGTTGACAGAGACGCTCACACGACTCCATTCGTCACAGACACACAAACATCCCAACACACACGCACACACATACACTGACATCACTGCAAAAAAAAAGGGAAAAAAATTACATAACGTTTTGGTTTAATTTAAGTGTAATAAACAATTAGATTGAGATAAAACAAAAGAAAATACCTTCTAACTATCATCTGCATAAGTAAGTTATGGAATTAAGCCAGAATTATTAAGTTTTACATACGAGTTACATAAGTTCTAAGTGTGGCAAAGGAAAAAAAAAGAATAAAAGAAAGAGTGAGTGAGAGAGAGAGCGTAAAAAACAAACGCAACTCGCAAGTATTCCCTCTACTTCCCGACCACCCCCCTCCATATACAAGTCTAAGTATTATACCTAACCACAAAATGTAGCAAAATGAATATCCAAACTCCTTCTTGCACAACGTTTAGGTCCAAGTAACGTTTTGTATTCATGCGTTCAAGTCATTCTTCCATGCAGGCCAAAAAATCCGACACGATTTCAGAGTCTGAGTAAAAACAAGCACAAATCTCACACACAACCAACAACAACAACAGCAAGCAGCACTCCGGCTTGGCTGCGGCTACGGCTACGGATTAATCAACGGCAGCGGCAGCAGCAGCGCGACAACAGCAACAAGGACGAGACCTCATCTGCAACAGCGCTTCTCAACGATCCAATTAACAAAGGACAAACAAGCGGCAAAACAAGTAAATTTTAACATTCTCTTATTACAAAATCAAAACAAAAACCAACCAAATCCAAATTGCATAAGAATTGAGCGAGAAGAGAAAGAAAGAACGAGAGAGAGCGAGAGAGAGAGGAAGTGGAGCTCTTGTTCTTGTGTCAACTTGGTTGCAGGCTCTGTATGTAAGTTTCTGAATTTTCAATGTTATACAGGGTGATCCAAAAATGTTGGTTACCCGACTCCTACAGTAGATTTTGCTTTGTCCGTCCAGACTTGCGTCTGTCTAAACAAGGACTCGATAAAAACTAAACTTACCTTAGAAAGTTTAACTCCGGGAAATTCAATATCTGTTATCTAAACGATTTTTCAGGCAGCTGTGCTAGATAATGGCTTAAAGTGCTTATTAATTTGTCTAATTATCAACTCAGTTTGTGTCTCATTAGGAAATTCATGCACCAGAATCAGGGTGAACGAGTATAAACCCATCAAAAGGTACTTAAATCGGCAAAGTCTTGCCATTTTCTAAAGAAATTGGCGAGAAAAGGAATTTGCACAATTTGCACAAAAGATTCATATCTTCTACAACTTTTTAGCCAGACTTTTCAAACTTTTAACATATAAAGTAATATTAAGTTGAATTCAACTATAGACGAGCTATAGTCAGTTCCAACTAGTCCAACTTTCTAACATGAAACTTCAGCTGTTCGAACTGTAAAACAGCTGTGAACGTATTCAGTTTCTTTATGCTGTCATACTCTGTACATTCTTCTTTGATTTTCTCGTTTATTTAGAGCCGCTTTCTCATCTTCCGAATGAAGCAATCTGTTACATAAACTTACACAGTTCGATTTCTCAACTTCCTGTTGTCAACTTACGCTTGATATATAATATTACAGTATAGCTCTGTGCAGAAAACGAGCTCTTGTACAGAGCTTCAGAAAAAATTCGGCAATGCTGTTTGTTGACAAACCCCATGAGGTTTTTGATAAGTAAATGAAACCTTCATTCCACTTTTGTAAGGCCCATGCAGCAAACAAATGCCGGTTGTGGAAGTTCTGGCACCAGTTGTATTTTGTAGGGTTTCATACCGAGGTCCTTTGTTGAGAAACTGTTGAGAATGGCTACAAATTGATGGATCACATTAGCTAAAATCTTCTCCGTGCACGAAAATGTGTACTTATATGCCCTAAAAAGTAAAACTGTAGCCTAATTTGCTCAACATGGATTGTATTGTCTGTTCGGTGGGTCGATAATGAGTAGCATAAGATGGACATAATATTTGCGAAACGCTTTTCTCACAAGGCACGTATTTATGATTAAAATGGCAAACCTTACTGAGCATTTTTGGTTCCCAATTATGATTATGGTGAGCTAACATTAACACTGAACAACCAAATGGCATAAAAATCAGCCTTGAATGGGATTGCATGAAAATTTAACCCACCCAAGATGAGGATTTTTCAAGATAATACTCGAAAATTCACATAAATCGCATAAGTCGGGGTATTTATAGTATATATTCTTCCCACTTTTGAGTATATCGGAAAAAGAACTCAATCTTTTGTTCTGTTACCGATTGCTCTATACATTTCCCGTAATTGTGGACTGTTCCCTGAGCCAAAACCGCCCAAAGAACTATTTTCTTCACATGTATTGGTATTTACTCTGCCGTAAACTGGCTCTGGGCACTAGCTTAGAAACAAGGAGTGGAAGGTGATGATTATATACATTGACCTTTCACTTTTGAATCAGAAAATGTGTAGAAGGCCTCGCCAACCAAGTCAAAAAGAAAATAAACAGATTTTCTGTCGACACACAGGAAAATCACAACTCAATTCTGAAAATTCAAGCAATCGAGAAAAGAATAAAGAGAAAAATTTGTGTCTAGGTATAAAAAAAAGAACAAGAAACTTAAACATTTAACTGAAAATCGGCTTTGATCTAACGCGGCACAGTTTCGAATTACAGATCGACATGTCGGCGTCTCGTTTGCCCTACTATCAACAGGATCATCAGCAGGACAAGCGACGTAGTGGTGGCGGCAGCGGACGTGGCCCACATCAGCAGCGTGGCTCCGGTTCTGGCTCCTCATACAGACGCGAGCGCAGTCGCAGTCGTTCCGTTGAGCGACGTCGCTATAGTCGCAGCCGCAGTCGTTCGCATGAGCGTCAACATCGCAGACGCCATCAGCAGCAGGCCCAACAGTCGCGTCATCATCGAGACCGGGATTCTTCCAGGGATCGGGAGAAGGAACGTTCAAAAGAAAGGGAACATCGTCGTGCAGCCAGACGTCATCAGTCGTCGTCGTCGTCCTCGTCCTCCAACAAACATGAACATACAACCGCCACTTCCTCTACACAATCAGCAACTAAAACACAGGCCGAGGAGCAGCAGCAGCAGCAGCAAAACCAGAAATCGAATGCCATGTCAGCGGTGGGTGCGTATTATAATTTGGATACGGATGTGCCGTTTGATAAGGAGCGCATACACCGCGAAATGGAACAGAAACTACGCGAGGCGTTGGCCAGAGAGGGTAAAGTGTATCCGCCGCCAAAACCAGAGCCACCCTCGCATCCGGTATTTGCCAACGATGGTTCATTCATGGAGCTGTTCAAGAAAATGCAGGACCAACAGCAACAACAGCAGCAGCAACAACCACCTGCCCTGCCGCTACAGCCGCTCGAACTGATCCCCGAGATAATCCCCGAGGCGTTGCCCATTAGCCAGCCAGCCAGTAGCAGCAGCTCAGCAGCCGCCGGCAAATCAGCCCCACCACCGCCGCCCCTGGTTGGACGACGTCGCGGCGGTAAAATCCTGAAAACTGGCGTGGTGGCCAAATTGAAGACGTCCAATGAGAGTGATGTGGATCCCAAGGATTTCTGGTCACTGTACTTGGCCGAGGTTAACAAATACAAGAGCACCGCCTGCGATACGGATAATAGCCGGAGGCCATTGGTTAAGTAGGGACTTGAACGCATACAAAACACTTGACACCTGCTACCAATCAATCTTCCTTCCTTCCAACACTCTCACTCTCAAAACGAAGTCCAATTCTGGTAGTAGACACAAGTTTGTTGAGGTGTGAAATGATACCTGGTACCTTCATGGCAGAGACATGGACAAATAAAATGAAGTTTGTACGAAATTCAAGATGATTCAAACGAATCCTCTCCACCCCCACATATATTTTCACTAGGATGTAAGCTCAAGATGTGCCCGCAAAGAGGTGCTGGTGGAATTGGCTCTCTTGAACAGCACCGCCAATAGGTAATAGTCCATAAGAGTGTCCCGCTCGTTCGAAAGCCTCATTAACTGATTAGCCTAGCTTTTAAGACTTAGCTTGTACAGCAGATTTATACCTACCTATATGAAAATAATATGTATCTTCTACTTCTTCTTAAATGTAACGCTCATCCGGCATTGAGAATAACCTGAAAACACTAACCTATATGCTTATATATCTGTCTCTTTCTCTCCACCTTGTTTCGGCACTGAAAAATGTAATTTCCCCCATCATTCCTCCTCCTGATCCGCATCCTTCGCCTTGGTTTTTTCAATAATTTGTTTGCATTTGGGTTGCCTTTTTGTTGCGTTTCGACTCCCCAATTATTTCTTCTCCTACACTGTAAAAAAGTCTATATATGCAATTTTTCATGTCCAAAAACAAAAACAACAGCAGCGACAGCAGCAACATGTCCGCCTACAAGCTGGAGACCGCCCCCTTTGATCCACGTTTCCCCAATCAGAACGTGACCCGCTACTGCTATCAATCCTACATTGATTTCCATCGCTGTGTGAAGAAGCGCGGCGAGGACTTTGCGCCCTGCAATTATTTCCAGAAGGTCTACAAGTCGATGTGCCCCAATGCCTGGGTGGAGAAGTGGGACGATCAGCGCGAGAGCGGCACATTCCCTGGCCGCATCTAAATGCAGCAACCAATGCAACACACACCTCACACACACACACCAGAGACAACTTTAACCTACATCAACTAAAAGGTTGGACCATCTTCAGCAATTGCAACAATTCCAAATGAAAGCAGCAACAAACACAGATTGTTAAACACATTACAAATACACAACAACAACAACAATTGTTCAATACTGAAATAATTCAAGTCGATCGATCGTTTGTTTCTTCTTGTTGAACACACAGACACACACACATACAAGCGGGCAACTGTCATTAGATGTGTATTTGTCAATAAACAAATGGAATATAATGAGAACTGAAAAGTGGTATTGTGTTAAGTGCTGAGAGGGGGGCATTGGAACCACTCGAAGAAGTACGAGACTAGTTTACACGGTGAAGCAAGCTTTTTGTTTATCAGTTCCCGAAGTACTTCCTTGTTAATCCACTTTTTGTCGGGCTTAACTTGATGAAGCAAACTTCATGAAGTTTACTAGAACTTATAACTAACGAAAGGCTTAGCACAGATCGGCTGGCCCATAGCACCGGGAAGCCGAGGTCACTTGTCAATTCACATCGAAAGCTGGCCGAAGTAATGCACTACAGAGATTTTGTTTCAACTTCCGACTTGGACGGGTTGTACACGATGAAATTAACTTCAAAGGTTGTTGGAAAAGCTTCCGTTTGCTGGAAAAAGGTGTAGAGAGACCAGCAACACCACTAATCCTCTTTCCTACAAGCATGAGCTTTTTCAAAAGCTTCATGAAGTTTGCTTCGACGTGTAAAACCCTTCTTAAACTGGATCATGATGCAACAATACAGGTGGGGCGGTGTCGGCGTGAAGGTACTTTGCAGAGAACTCACACTGATGCCACCTTACCTCTCTTGTTGTACCATGGAATCCAGTCCATGGATTTAGGCTTTCGTTTGTTGGAAAGAGGAAAGACTTTGGAAATTTTCATATTTAGTTGGGGTAGGTTGCGGAAAAATTGTAAACTATTTTTTCAGCTTTTAACCAGCTAAACTCAATCAGCTGTTTAGCTAGTCAAGGTTGCGGCGCCACAGGTTTTTAGCTGGGTATGAGTTAACTGTATTTGCCTACTGTGCCAGAGGTTGTGGGTTCGATGCCGCCATCGGCATATCTAAAAATAGGTTTTTATACTCTGTACCGTAGGTACATAGAGTATTATAAGTTTGTGCAAAAGTATGTAACATCCAGAAGGAAGCATCTCCGACCCCATAAAGTATATATATTCTTGATCAGCATCAACAGCCGAGTCGATATAGCCATGTCCGTCTGTCCGTCTGTCCGTATGAACGCACAGATCTCAGAGATGGTAAGAGATAGAGGTTCGACATGTATGGGACATATGCTTCTTATGTCTGCAGGCAGCTCAAGTTTATTTTCAATTTTGGCCACGCCCCCTACCGCCCCCGCAATTTAGAAAAAACGTCATATCTCCCACAGTTTTGAAGATAGATGGCTTGTTCCTTCTGGACATATTTAGTTATTAGGATAACTTATCGATCCGCCAAAGGAATGAAGAAGATCGGATGAACGGTTTTCGAGTTATGATCAAAAGACAAAATTTCTTGGTACAGAGTATGTTATAGTCGGGCTTGACCGACTTTCTTTCTTGTTTCTTTAAACAATTTATACATCCGGTTACCTTCGCCAGTTTATTGTAACTAGCCATGAAAAAGCTTCTCAAAAACTCTGCCGTTCGGATTCGGCCTTAAACTGTAGGTCCCCCTTCTCTTGCGCAAAAATTCAAGGCACACAAGCCAAGAGATTGAGAGGTAATAACTCTATGCTGTGAACCTTCGAAGTTCTCAAGAAGTTGTGCTCTTGGAAGATGGAAATGTGGAACAGTAAGTCGTAAGGGTGTCGTGAGCAGAATGGGGAATAAGAGAGCATGGCAGAGGATCACTGCTCTAGCATTCAGCTGCTCTTTACCTACACCAAGACGAAGATTTCTTCAGCTCCTTCGAGGCGGATATTCTGGAAACAATGTTCTTTAGGAGTATCGCCTCTCAAAACAACATTCAAAATTCACCAAGGGACAACCAATCAGTCACTTAACTACACACAATAAGCACGCCAATGCACAGGGAGCTTACTAAGGCTTCCTTCCGGCGAATGAACGAATGCAGGAAGCAAAAAAGGGGATCTCAGTAGGCTTTTGGTTAAAAAATATCTATCTATCTGAGTGGTAAAACACTAGACACTACGTTAGCGGGAAATTCGAAAAAGTTGCCAATTCAAAATTCAGCGCCCACAAAAGCTTCATCCCTTTACATCCCTTAAGCGCAAGCCAAACCTACCAAAACTTTAGGGTGAGCTTCGGCCAGCTTTCTGTTACTACTCAAGGGTTGTTATCCGCTCCAGCTCAAGTCATCTCCCTTGCTCTCATACTGACCCGTTCACCCTCAGTGCGTCTATTTATGCAGCTGTCTCGCTTTGCCCTCCAGTTGGTGTCGGTGCCTTCTGGTTGCAGGATTATTGTGTGTTGGTACCACAAGCCAAATTGTCTTGGCCCCGATTGTAACGCACACGTCCATGTTCCACTACAAATAGCAAAAAAGAAACAAGCAAACAAATCTAGCCGAACTTAGTGGTAGTTAACTAAAAGCCAACCATTGGGCAGGCAACTGACACAAAGGAAAGGAAACCAAATGCCGGGAATGCTGTCTGAGACCTGCTCTGACCATGCTCTGTCCTCGTTAAGGTACTCCGCCCTATTTTGAGCTGCAAATTTGACATACAAAAAAAAAAAAAAACAGAAAGGCAGGATGTGCGTGTGCAACGGAATGTGTGGGATAAGCGTTCAAAATTAACAACAACAACAGAAAAAGCATATTTGATTGGAGTTTTCGTAGTGTTTAAATTGATTCCGGAATCGGAATGAGGACGGCAGATGATGTGGTCTATGATGGCCACGATTATGGCACGGAGGATGCAGCCAGGGGGATATCACATTTGGACTGGCCATTCCTTATAAAGGTGCGTATGCAAAAAGGACACCAAACACTTCAACACACACACTCACACACCAGCGCACAGTACTTCATTTTCACTTTTGAGGTTAAGTTGAAACAATATGCAAAAGTGCTTGATGTATGCAAAGTGGGCGATTTGTGTGTCAACAACCAGCGAAATTCAATTGAGTTTAATGTAAGCGAAAGCAGTCGGACCTACGCAGGTTTATGCGTTGAAAAGAACAAGATGTGGCTTTTAGGACCTTTTGGTAAGGGAATTTATGCCGAAGGAAACGAAATACCAGCTGGCCTTTGCGAAAAGCTGAAATTTCAAGCCAGGTCCTTCGAGCCGGATCTTCAAAAAATAATTTTCTAGAGTCTAGCTGGCCATATGAATCGTTATAGAGTATACCAATAATAAATAAACCCCATTTGAGGTAACAAAACATAAATAAAGCCAAGCTTGCTTCTATTTATACCGATGTGCTTAGAGGGAAATGATTTGGGTAGCAAAGGGCAGGTTTCTTAACTTCAAAATAGATGTCATGTGTCACATAGACTTACAATTAAAAGCTGATGTCCAGAATAAACAATATCAATAACAACAAGAAAGAAAGTCGGTCAAGCCCGACTATAGCATACTCTGTACCAAGAAATTTTGTCTTTTGGTCATAACTCGAAAACCGTTCATCCGATCTTCTTCATTCCTTTGGCGGATCGATAAGTTATTCTAATAACTAAATATGTCCAGAAGGAACAAGCCATCTATCTTCAAAATTGTGGGAGATATGACGTTTTTTCTAAATTGCGGGGGCGGGAGGGGGCGTGGCCAAAATTGAAAATAAACTTGATCTGCCTGCAGACATAAGAAGCATATGTCCCATACACGTCAAACCTCTATCTCTTACCATCTCTGAGATCTGTGCGTTCATACGGACAGACGGACATGGCTATATCGACTCGGCTGTTGATGCTGATCAAGAATATATATACTTTATGGGGTCGGAGATGCTTCCTTCTGGATGTTACATACTTTTGCACAAACTTATAATACTCTATGTACCTACGGTACAGAGTATAAAAACTAAAAAAAATCTAAACCTAAACCTAAAAAAATGCCTGAAATGTCAGGGTCACACTGATTAGGCGCCCTTAAAAAATGCGAATATTAAATGCAACTTGAAACAATTTAAAAATTACATCACACACCTTTCAAGTCGCATGAGAAACTACCATAAATTTATTAATTGTTCTGTAAATCAGCTTTAACTCTGTTATTTGTTAGCTATGTAGAATATGAGAAAACTGTTCAGTGGTTCACACAGTTTCTGAACTGGCTGTTCGCTGCATTACATAGATTTTGAAGCTAACTGAACCGCGGTTTCGGTTCGGTACGGTGGTTCATAAAGGCAAATATAAAGATTTCTGTCGGAATGTGACTTTTCGCATACTTTGGCATTAGATTTCCCATAAACCATTTGAATATCTGTAAAATCCTTAGAAGAATGTCCAAAATTTATAACTCCTAGAGCAATGCCCTTCGAAAACAAAGAATGTCGGCTAGAAAAGAATACGTACCTTGCATCTTACACACCCTTTTTACTATATTATATGAGAAAAAACTCTCCTGGCTTTCAATTTTTGGAGAAAAGAATGCAGATTGACCGGCACTTGCATAAGACTTTCAGGATTGATTGTTGTAAAATTTGTGTCAAGTCATCCTTAAAGATTATATCGATCTGGCATAGCTAAAAATGTAGAGCGAAATGTCGTATACAAATTATCTTAGGGAAATGGTTGGAAAATTTCCAAATGACTAAGTATTATTGGCTAAAGGAAAGCGATTCAACGTCTTAAAACTCGTCAACGAACTGATATGAACCGTTTTTCTTGCATTCAGCATTTCAGAAAGGAAGCTGTAATAGTCGGTTCGATTCCGAGCCGGCTTGCATCCCTGGCTTAAAGCTGTATTTAATATTCATGGCAAACGCAATAGTTCCGAAAGCCAGTTCAATGCACAGTCAACGTCGATAACATATCGATAAATCGGTAAATTTAGCTTTTTAGCGGAAAAAAGCTAGATGCTGTGACTGTGGTTTGAGAAAAGAATGCTTACACTTCATCGAAATGTTCAAGTAGATCAGCGAGGGTCGGGAAATCTGTATTTTTGTGTGATCTCCTGCGAAAATGTCAAGAAACCATCTTCTCTCCATCGCCCTATCAACTAACATCCTCGCACGACAACCGCAAACCTTGATGTCTGCTCCGGCATAAACGCGTAAAATGAGTCATTTTAAATAAGTGGCCAGTCCGTGTTCATACAGTGGTGCAATCAAAAGCCCTTCCACCAGCCCCAAAGTGTGTCATGTCCTTGATCGAATTACAGTTACATGAGCTGACAAGTGCATACTTAAACTAACCCCCCACCCCGCCCCCTTTCATTTCTCCCTTCTACCCTGGACAGGGCATGCTGGAAAGTCAGACATGTGCACCCACAGCACCGGATACAGTGGCCGCCCTACTTTGGGCCATCTTTGCTGTCTTTGGCATAGTCTACGCTCTGCTGGGTTATCGTTGCCTGCGTGCGGTGGGCTTTCTTAGCGGTTTAATGGTGGGCGCCAATGGCATCTTCATTTTGCAAGACTTTCAGATCACATTCCTGGGCAAGCCGGCAGACTCGGCATTGGCCATAGTGGCGGGTCTGCTGGGTGCGGTGCTGGGCTCGACATATCCGGTGGCCTCGGTGCTGATAAGTGCATTTGCGGGTGCTCTGCTGTCGGGAGCCGCCATGGCGGTGTGTGTGGCGACTATGCCGGATAATGAATTTGGGGTAAGTAGGGGGGGGGGTGGCCACTGCTCTTTCTCAATCGCTAAGTAATGCCCTCTCTCTTTCAGTATCGTGAAATATATGTGGCGGTGGTGGGCGGTGCTGTCATATGTTCCGTGCTCACTCTGTGCTGTGTGAAATATGTGACCATACTCACCTCCAGCATAGTGGGCACGGCCATGATCTTGGGAGCCATTGACTTTTTCATGCATGGTCTGGAGACCATCAATTGGGTGAGTTTATATCTCTCTCCCTCCCCCATAAATGAACTCCAGTTGTTATCCTACTTGTTTGCCAGATACTCAACATGCGTCCGCATCCTTTGCCGCCTCCCTGCTATGGCGGCTTGCTTATAGCCGCCTGGCCAGTCACCATTGTGATCAGCATTATGGTACAGTGCTTCATTACCGCCTGGCGGGTGGATCATCGCAAGCGTGTTTATATGCGACACCATAATCATTCCAATCATCATCATCATGCCGCCCATCTGCCACACTCGCAGCAGCAGGCACCGGGTCATGCCCATGCACCCATCCGGCGTTCCCAGTCGCGTACCCGCGAAACCCGCGAGGAGGCCAGACAGCGCAAGTTTCGGTATCTTTATCAAGTGCGTACTGCACGTGGTGACATCATCTCACAGGTGAGTTCATTTGGAGTTGAGTCCTCTGGTAACAAATTTTTTCCCCAGAATTTTGTGTCCGCCCTGCAGAAACGCATTCAGCTGAGCGGCACTGAGACACCCTCGGAACGTTCCATTAAGACCAGTTCCAATGAACGGAACACCTTTCGCAGTGATCGCACCCATTTCACCACCATACACGATCCCGATTCGGAGATGTGCGATAAGATTGAGATTGTGCGCGACATTGGATAACAAACAAGCAATAGCTACATGTAACTATATCCGTAGGGGGGGGGCTGGGGGTAAGTAGAATGCTTGGAGAGTACGGTTACATGTTGAAGCTATTAATTGGGCACAAAGTGCCTCTCATACACACACACAGAACAGACACACAGAGTTTGGCTTTAAATATCACAGAAAAGGATAATAGAGTGTAGAATGTTAAACGATCTTTCGAATACTTGGAATCCAATGGAAAATGAAAGTAGGAAACGGCACAGACAAATTTAAGACTTCGGCTGGCACGAAGATTACATACAACTTGCAGTTGACTCCTAGGCTTGGGCGAAAGCAAACAGCGCTCTGCGCCTAAAACTTTTCGGTGCGGTGGTGGGGTTCAGCTGAATTGTGCTCATTTTGAGAACATTTGGTCACTTTACTCTCGAAAATTTGTTCTTATTTTGAGTGGAAGGGAACTAGTTTTTTATAAAAAACTCAATTTGAGGCCATTCCATTGCAGTTTCTATAGAAAAATCTCACAAAAATTGACTTTTAAAACTTAGATCCACCTTTGAACTCTGCAAGTGTATGAAAATAGGTAGAAACCTATGTCGAAAATGAATAATAATTCAAAAAAAAAACCATGCACAACTAAGAACTATACATGTATTATACATAGAATATAAGTCAACTGGTTTTAAAGACGAGTATTTTTAATTTAAATTTTGAGAAAAATTGCAAACCTTTTTGGTTTTTGGACCCATAGGAAAACCAATGCTTCTCTTTGTAAGGGTTTTAGTACAGATTTGCCTGCAATTTCGTTGAAATAATTGCTTACAGTCCAAAAAAAGAGTTCTTATAAGCTGCACATGTCACACTAAACAGTCGATCCTAAGCTTGAGTTTCGGTTTGTAAGGTGGTTTCGATGACTGCTTAGTTTAAAGAATACAAAATTTGAAATTAGAATTCTTTGAGGGTTTCACGAATGTAACTTTTCACCCCCTTTAAACTACTTGTTCGGTGAAAAAGATGTATGAAAGAAGGTCCGACTGGGTAGATTTCGGCGCCGTCGTTTCACAAATAGTGATGGAACTTTTTTGATTTTAAGCAGAGGTGGCAACAATCGGTCCCTCTTCTTGCAATTGTCAGAAGAAATCCGTTTTGATGCGGCACATTGACAGAGCGAGACGAAAGCATCGCTTAAATGCGCTCTCTTATTGTGTTCGGTTGGGAAAAGAGAGAGAAACACATTTGCTGGTTGTTTTTTCCGGTCTTGGTCTTTTGCCGACCGATTTGCTCTGGAGCGTTTGTGTGTGAGCTTACTCAGTGCGTGCTTGCATGTTGATGTGTGTAGAGTCTGCTCTCGCAACCTTTTCAAAATAACCTTTTGATCTGTTGGTCTACGAATAACTCCCACTTTGGGTCGGCTTGACTGAAATGGAAATGTGAGACGGAGAGCGCTTTAACAGCACACAATTAGTTAAGGAAAGACCGAGACCGTTTTTATACCCTGACAAAGGGTATTATAATTTTGCCCAGAAGTTTATATTCATTTTCGAACCAATAAACTATATATAGAATATATATATGTCTGTTTCTCACCAACTAGTCCCTCAGTTTTGAAGCTATCGAGCTGAAATTTTGCATAGAGTCTTCTTTTTGCTGCACGTTACTAATTTGTCGAAACCAACCGGATCGGATGACTATGTCTCATAGCTGCCATAGGAACAATCGGTCGGAAAACTAGATTTAGTATGAACAACTTTTTTTTTTTCAATGGAAACGTCTTCAAACTTTGTATTCGTAGGTTTTCTATGCTTCTTTATAGTTCTGTCAAGTTTGATGAAAATCGGACAACTATATGGTATAGCTGCCATACAAAAGATAGGTCTGAAAAACAGTCTTAGTTAGAAAAACTTGTTTTTTTTAATGGTAGCATGTTGAAACTTTGTATTTGTAACTAATTCTGGAAATATTTGTCCAAATCGGATGACTAGATCATATAGCTCCGGTCGGTAAATGGGTAGAAAAAGGTTATTTTCGAAAGTTGGTTAAGCTTTTTTAGTTTTTTTTGTTATTTTTCGGTTATGGCCGTGAGTAGAGCAGATGGAAAATTTGGGTTCGAAATCGATAGGTAGGTATATGTTTAATTTGCCTTCAAGTTCTGTTCGAAAGAACACTTAACTAGAAAAGGCTTTGAGTGTTTCAGTGAAAAGGTTTGCAGTTTGGCTTCAAAAAGTATGAAAATCCTCGTGTATTTGTGTGTCAAATGGTTTATAACAACCCTTCGTTCTCTTTCACTTAACCAAAATGTTACTAACAATATGCAAAAAGCAACAAAATATAAAAAAAAAATAAAACGATTTTTTATAACATAAGTTGACTTCCGCAAGTGATGAATGATTTCATAGAAGAAAAAGTATATCTAAGTCTATATAAAAAAATACATATGTATTCCTGGAACTTGAACTAAAATATTTACGCTTCTGTCAGTGAAACAAAAAAAGGATATACACAACACCTACATATATATACATATATACGGATATAAATATATCGCAAAGAACATTTACTAATGATTTCATATCTGTGTTATAGTTCTACAAGTTAAAAGTTGGTATCATTCCAGTAAACATTTACGTTCCATTTCAACGAATAACTAGACTTATATACCATATATATATAGCTACTACTACAACTACACACTTATCTCTAAACAGATGTTTCCTTTCAAAACAAAAAGAAAAGTTAAAGGCAAATACCTTTTAAGTACAACACACACACACACACACACACACACTTAAACAGTCTAAACTGCATTTTAAATCTGTACAGAGCTAAGAATTCGTTAAGCCAAAGTTAAGTACCCCAAAAATCATAAGATTTAACTACTTATTTACATGCTAAGATCCAAGATGCAAACTGCGGTACAAAATTCAAAATGAATTCCAATCGATTGAACCAACAAAAGAGACGAAAGGAGGAAAATAGTGATATAAATAGAGAAAATGTGACCCAAAACCAAAATTTGACTTGGACATTGCCTGCTTTTTTATACCCACCCAAGCCCCAAACTCAAACCTCAATCTCAATCCTCGAACTTAGTTTTCCTTCACTAATCTCTCGTTTCTCAGAATTGCTGCCGTCCGCAATTACATGAATTTAGTTCAATTTATGTGCAATGTCTAAGCAAATTGGGTGTTTTACACTTTTGTCTAACAAAAGAAAGCAAAAAAAAAAACACACACACAACTCCAACTTAATTTAACATTTTGCTTACTAAAGTAGTGGAAATATCTCTTTAAAGAAAACAAAACAAATATAATAAATATAATACTCAGAGGCGGCAACCAGAAACAGCTTTGGAAAGTAATAAGGCTTCCATTTGCTGTCTGCATTTAAAACCAAAAAAACAAAATCAGTTTTGGAAAATAAATAAACAAATGTAACTATTATGCCAACTCCAGTTTCTTTTTGCCTAAACAAATGGGGGGCGGCGTCGCACAGTGGCCGGATTCGCGAATTTGGCGTGGCAAAAATCAGAACTTTTTAACGGAAAGAGATAATTGAGAAATTTCAAAGGGACGAGGATAGAGAATTCCTGTAGCTTTAAAATTAGGTTAACAGGGGGACACAGGATCGGCTGCCAAAGTTCATAATTTAATACTCTGAAAAAATTTTATGAAAAAGTCTACGTATTTTAATTTTTATACTCTGTACCGTAGGTACATAGAGTATTATAAGTTTGTGCAAAAGTATGTAACATCCAGAAGGAAGCATCTCCGACCCCATAAAGTATATATATTCTTGATCAGCATCAACAGCCGAGTCGATATAGCCATGTCCGTCTGTCCGTCTGTCCGTATGAACGCACAGATCTCAGAGATGGTAAGAGATAGAGGTTTGACGTGTATGGGACATATGCTTCTTATGTCTGCAGGCAGATCAAGTTTATTTTCAATTTTGGTCACGCCCCCTCCCGCCCCCGCAATAAAAAATGTTGAATAACTCCCACAATTTTTAAGATATCGAGCTCAATCTCACAAATTTTCAAAAGGATCGGATAATAAATAGCCGAGTTAAAAAAATGTTGCATACTTATGCGAGCTGAGCTGAGTAACGGGTATTTCGAAGTCGGACAGGGCCGACTTTAACTTACGCTCTCGTTTTAATTTTTGATTTATTAAAACTTAAGTTTTAATAATATTAAAAATTAAAAAAAAATGTATAACAAGTTAATTTGTACTTGCTAAAAAAAATTATTTTCACACAAAATTAGTTCTAACTTGGGAATGGTTAATTTTCTTGTAAAATGTTGTCAGTATAGGTATTCATATCATTAGTGCTTAATAGTCTTAATATTTCTGGGGAATATTCGTTGGTTAATTCAGCGAGTGTCCTGATGTGTCTGAGAGATGAGATACGAGGATCAGAAGAGGCCGACAACATGTTGAAAAGGTCTGTATTTTCTTGATGTCGAGACATTTTGCACGTGTTCGCATATCTACAGGGTTGTCCATATTCGACGGACCCATCTGGCAACGCCATAACTTTTGACAGAGATGTCAGATCGCTTAATGACATACCGCGTTTGAAGCGTCATGGAACAATACACGCCACGCGAGCGCTCTGAAATAGTTGAAATTTACATTCAACAGAACAAGTCAATTGTGAAAACTCAACGTGCTTTTAAAAAATTAGAAAATGGTGAATAAGAAAACCGTAAATAAGCAAAATTGACGTATTTACGCCACTGAAAATCCTCAGGAGATTCAAGAAGTGCCTCTTCATGACGAAAAAGTCACAGTTTGGTGCGGCGTTAGTGCGAAAACGGTCATTGGGCCATGCTGTTACCATCAACCAGGAGCGTTATCGCGACATGATGACCAATTTTGTGATGCCAATTATTCGTCGAAAGCGTATGAGGCAGTTCTGGTTTCAACAAGACGGCGCTCCACCGCACACAAGTCGCATAACAATCGATTTTCTGAAGAAATTGTTTCCGGGCCGTTTGATGTCGAAAAGTGGTGATTTGGACTGGCCACCGCGTTCGCCCGATTTGACGCCGCCTGACTTCTTCTTGTGGGGATATTTGAAGTCAAAGGTTTACGTTAACAAGCCAAGGACCGTAGAAGAGCTCAAGGACAACATTCGTGAAGAAATAGCCGCTAGTCCGGCCGAAATGTTGGCGAAAACGATGGAAAATGCTGCAAAAAGGGCACAATATGCCATCAACGCGCCAGAGGCGGCCATTTGAGAGATATCATATTCAAAAATTGATGTAAACAAATCTACTTGGAACAAATTAAATGATTAAGATTGCCAACCGCCAAATTTTTATTTTTTTCTTTGATTTTTTTAAAAAAAAACATGGGTCCGTCGAATATGGGCAACCCTGTATACCTTTTGTAGTCCTTGTTTTTGGATTCTTGGGCTTCCTCTGACAACTCTCCCATCGATAAAAGTTGTTGTTTTATAAGCTGCTCACCATGATCCAATATTTTATGAACAGTAGGAGTAAGTTTTTTCTCTGGGTACTTTGCACCAGAGATCTGCACGAGTGCACTGCAACTACAAGTGCACTGCATAAGTACTTGATATTTTCACACCCGAGTGTCCCAAGCACTGCAACAAAATGTATACAGTAGTATTTCTACTCGCGGCATATTTGTGGTTCGCACACGAAGTGCCAAAAACACTCGCGCCACTCGCGTTGCTTATTGCTAATACTCATACGAAAAGAGAGCTCAAAAATTTGAGTGTGGAATTATCTCCACCAACAATTCTGGCAACGCATTTTCTACTTGTCGCTCACTCACTTGAGTAATTTTTTTGCTCATGCTTGCTTCTTGTTGTATTTTTTTTAGTGCTGGCTTTGTGTGTCCGCTCTCTGATATGTCTTCGGCTTCTGTCCGTCTTTTTCCTTCCTCGGCAAATTGATCTCTAATTCACGACTCTGCTTTGACGTCGACGTCAGCAGAACCGAATTCTGTGCGCATTGTTGTTGCATTGTATGAGGAGGAGGAGGATTTGGAGGCGGAGGAAGAGGAAAGAGCAATACACAATACATACATGTATATTATTAGTGTGTGAGCTGAGAGCACGGAGTATTTTGCGTATTCCTCTTCGCTCTCTGAGTAAAATTAGTATGTATACTGCAAAGTGCTAGTGCGTCCGCTACCTCAAAGACGAAAGCAACATGCTGTGTCGCTCAAAGCAGAGACAATCAAATTTGACATCCGCTCAAAACAGACACCAGTCACAGAAGTACTAGTACGAAAATGAGTGAGTATATCATTTGACTACACATTTTGAGTGTCGAGTGGTACTGCGTACGCTTTTTCAGCAAGTGTACTCCAGTCAAGAAAACAGGCACTCGTGCAGATCTCTGCTTTGCACGTAAAATATCTCTTGTCTCCTTGGCATATTTTCCATATTTTCTAGCATCAACATTATTGCCGCAGCTTAAGACATTGAGAATGATCTTAAACCGTTTGATGACATCCAGATGAATTCCTGTTATCTGAGCAGTTGCATAATCGTCGTTGAAGAATCTCCGGGATGTATTTCCATCGTTCGTGTTTCCGACTTTATCCCGAGCTCCGCCAAGAACTTCTATTGTATATCCTGTTTCCTTCTATTTTCCATTGTTTTGGAGTTGGTAATGTCATCAGAGTCGTCTCCTTTTCGTGGAAGAGTATATGCCAACTTGAGCATGAATTCCATGCATCTGATCCTCGCATGCAATGGAGAAATTCCGTATTCATAATTATGCTCGTCCGTTTCCGATGTCTCGAACTCCTGAAAGTCTTTGATTTGATGATTTCCCCATAATTCAAATCATCATTTGTATAATTAAGTTCGGTTTTTACTAACGACTCGAAAGCTTTTTGTGATTCCGCGGTTTTGAAGAACTCAAATAATTTGCTGTTGTCCATTTTCGATAAAACAAATATCTCTATGTTCAAGTCTGAATAATCTGCCTTTACTGGAGTAAGCCCTTTATAAGTATGTACACAAGGAACACAGGAAAATTGATTTTTGCAACGCCAAATTCGCGAATCCGTCCACTGTGCGTCGGTGGCTCGCACTGCCCAGCCAGCGTTTTCCACTCTCGACCACAACTTTAGTTTAAATAGCAAGATGTCGTCCACCCAAATGGCCGCAATTGAAACCGAAATTCTGGTCAAGTGCTCGCTGGCGCCGCAGAAGACCATCAATTTGGCCCAGCTGTTGGAGCAACAGCCAAAGCATTGCTGCGGAGTTTATCTAATGTGTGCCATGAATTTGGTAAGTGACTGTCTGGAGGTGGTCTTTCTATTTCTATAGTTCACACATCTTTATGTTTAATCTAGGGCACCCAGGGCAAGGTGAGACTCCAGCAGACGAAGCCAGCCAATCCTCATTGTCTCGAGGAGATTAAAATAACTTTATTGAATTGAAGCCCGGAACGAAATGGATGGCTGTTTTGTTTCAAGGCTCTCAATTTAGTTGAGCGTTATTTTAATAAAATTCTTTGAATTTCTTAAGACTGTCGTTTTGAGCCTGACTTTCAAAATCATCTAAAGTTATGCATTAATCATACAACAATACAGATGAACGAGTAAGGAACTCTACAGCGCATTATGGTGAATAGCACACACCCAACAAGAAAGAAAGTCGATCAACATACTCTATGTACCAACGAAAGTGTATGCACAGTACACAGAGAACGAAAAGGATATTCAATAATATGCATTGCCTGATTTCCTGTAACCTTTTGGACTGGTTATGTCCTAAGTATGCTTTCAATCATCCAATGGAGCTCAAAATCATTCAAAGGTTATAAAGAATGATCATCCGTTGGATGTTTAAAAAGTTATTAAACACATATCCAGTCCAAATGGATCTTTTTTGGACCTTTTTTAGTTCTATGTATGAATTTTGTTGCTGCAGTGAACATTTCTTTGCTCATAACTCGATCGAACTAATCCAATCTTGACACTTCCTTTGACAAGTTGATAAAGAATTTTGATAACTTGAAAACTTTGGAAGATATAATGAGTTTTTCCAAATTACGGGGGATTGGCAATAATTGAAAATAAACTTGATCTGCCTGCAAGTAAAAAAAGCATTTGCCCCAGACATGTGAAGCCTCTATCTCTTACCAACTCTTAGAACTGTTTGTTCTTGGAGATCTGTTGATCAGGAATATATAATATGTACTTTATAGGGTCAGAGATCCTTCCAGCTTCCTTTTGGCTGTTACATACTTTTGCAAAAACTTTAACTCTGTACCAGCCACTTAAGCCATAAGCCGTACCAGCCACTGCTATCGACAACTGGAAGTTTTTTGTAACAAAACTATAAAAAGTATTACTGTCGCTTCCCATCCGATAATCGTTATCAATTTTTTTCTCAAAGTGTTCTCTAACAAAACTATCGGGTATGTCTTCCGTTTTCTATATGAAGAAGTATTACCTGTCGCAGCAAAACGTAACGGTTACGAAAACGACACTTTCTTGATAACGAAAACGGATCGAAAAATAGTTTTCGCTTTCAGCTCTAGTAAAAATCGGTCTTCGATTTTAAAAAGAATTGTTGTAGTTCTCTCTAATACCCAGTGGCGCTGGGCTGAATGTGGTCGGTCGAAATAATGCATTACGTACGAGCCACAATGTAATGCATTACCTATGAGATTTTTTTTCAGCGCATTTGTAATGGCTCGAGAATTTCTGCATTACAATATGGTAAAAGAATACGCTTGTGTAATGGGGACACGAAAGAAACTTCGGCACGTCATTACTTTCTGCATTACAAAATTCAATAAACTCATGTACCGTGCGGAAAATTTGGCCATTTCTTAAGAAAGTAAGGCAGGTTGTATTGGGTTTTTGAATGCATACAGGCGAGAGGTAATGCATTAATAATGGACGTAATAATGAGCATTTGCGCCACTGGGTATATACGTTTCATGGTCGGGTGGGATACAACAATTAAGGTAGCGAGCTCGCAGTGTGCGCCCTCAGCCAAGTTCTTAAATCGTTCACTGTTTCGCGTACTCTTGAAGCGTGAGGTTCTTTGCGCAAATGCTCAGTACTAAGAAAAATGTGCGACTAACCTTGTTTTGTTATATCATAATGGAATGTGTCCGTTTTTGTGTAATTTCTCCCATCTCTTTTTAAAGTGTTTCGATCTGAATAGGCACTTGCCGACACCGACTCTAGCACAGTAAATCACAAAAACAACTTTGCTGCATGTTTTTTGTCTCTTCTCTCTCTCTATCTAAGAGACCTAAGCTGGTGGCAAAGCTGAAGCAAAAACTTTAGAAGCTGGCTTACGGCATTATTACCGTTTAAGTGTTCCTAATTTTTAGGGCTTGTGTTGCATTCTTTTTTCTTCGAATGTTAAGAACCAAAATACACACTCGCACAATTTGCTGTGGCTACTGCAAAAAGTTATCGATTGATGATCAACCGACTATCGATAGTTGGTAAGACTGAGCATTGTAACGGTGCTTAGACATTTAAGACTTTGGCGCCATGACTTGATTGTATTGTTAATGTTAATGGTATTGTTACCGTTTTTTAAAACAAAATGTTTTTGGCCAAATCAGGTGCTGCAGTTGTGCATCAATTGAGTAAATTGCAGTATTCTCAATCTCAGGAGTATATGAAATATATTTTTGGATCTGGAAAATGAGGAAAAATAAGTAAAAGCAAGGCAGAAAACTAAAAATTAAAAGGTTTCCATGGTTAAACGGAAAAGGAATGGTTAGAAAAGTAATTAGTTGAAAGCACAGTTTATAAGCTATTTACACTAGGAGTGCGTTAAGCGTTAATAGCTAACATTCAGCTTTTTTCCCATACAAAAAAGCTGATTTTTGGCTATTAAGCGTTAATAGCTAACATTCAGCTTTTTTCCCATACAAAAAAGCTGATTTTTGGCTATTAACGCTTAACGCACTCCTAGTGTAAATTAGCTTTTAAAGGACTGCGGCTTGAAAATATGAAACCGAACAACAGGAAACGGACATGGAGGTAGAATAACTGGCGACTACATATCGGGCAGCGGCAAACAGAGTTAAAATGTGTGTGATCTGGAGAGCAGCAGCCATAAAATGAGGTGGTCGTTGAAGAAGAAGTCACTTTTAAAGGTAAAATAGGTGAAGACAATAGAAATGCATATTCTGAGGAGGAGAATGTCTTCCAACTGTTGGTTCGTAAGTCCCCAAGTAAATAATAGTAGATATTTTTGTTTAACTTTTTGTTTATAATAGATATTTGTATAATAGAGATATAATACGAGTAATGTGTACATAATTCATCCATTATGAGTTGTTTTTTCTCCTATAATTTGTTTTGTTTTTCTTTTGGAATGACAAATGCTAAATTCTGCCATCGATTGTATCGATCTTTCAATTTTGTTAATGGTTTTAAATAACATATTTTTATATATATTTGAATAATTTTCGATATTAGTTGCGGTTTTGTTCTTCCCCTTCAACCGCCATCATTTAGGGTGACCTTATGATGGCCTCATAGGCGGCAAAAATGATATTGGCCACCTCCACCGAGCGTGACTTCAAGCTAAGTGTGGCATCCGGATTGCCCGGCTGCAATTTCAGCTCCAACAGCACCCATATATTGTTGGTCAACTTCAGCGATTGATAGAGCATATCCTGACCCTCCACATTACGCTTGGCAATGGTGAAGATGTTGTTGGTGGTCATTTTGGAGGCAATGCCATCGGTGGTGCCAATGACACCGCTCAGGCTGTACTGCAGCTCATTGGCGGCGGGTATCTCCTTCCAGGTGTTGAGGAACACTCGCTTATCCAGCTGCCCGTCCTCGGCAAACAGCACATTACCGTGCACCAGGCAGGCGAAATAGAAGATATCAATGTTGTTCTTAACCGCCACCTGCAGGTTATTCAGCGGCTCCATGCGCTGTATGGGCCCATTGGTGCCCAGGGCCAGACTCACCTCGGTGGTCTGGTTGGGTGGCAGGGGTGCCGCTTGCAGTGGCGAGGAGGGCACCAGTCCAAAGCTGTTCTTATTCAATTGTATGGCAAAGTTGGTCATGGGCTGCATGGCCTTATTGGTGAGGGTCATGTCCATGAAGACTTCACCATTGCGACGCGAGAAAGTGCCCTGAATCTCCAGACCTTTGCCCTTCTCCGCCGGCAGCCAGGTGACCTTGGGTATTTGCACGCCCACGGATAGCGAGGTGCCCGCCAGGCCGAATATATCACCCAGCAGGCTGCTGGCACCACCACCAGGTGCCGGTTCAGTGGCGGGACCACCGCCTAGCAGTATGTCTAGGCCACCACCCAGGAGATCCACATTGCTGGTGGTGCTAGGGGCAGTAGGCATGGCGGGTGCATTAATGTCCATGGATAGCAAATCACCTATAAGTGATTCCTGATTGGGTATAACCATGGCTTCGGAACCGGGAGCTGTTTCGGTCGGCTCGGGGCCATTACCGCCGGCGCCAGCAGCACGATTCGGCAAAGATTTGCGCACACCGGCACCACGTCCCTCCACAAAGGCAGTGGGTGGCTTGTGATAAACACTGGCCAGCGAGCTTATGTGACAGATCAACTCGTCCAAAAGAGTGGGCTCCAGCAAATCGGTTTCCTCGGAAATTAGCGGTTTGTCGGCCAACACAACTTCCTTGGCAGCGGCCGGATCTGTGGACAGCAGACGCCAGTAGATGAAGCCACGATCACGTAAATCGGGATTGTCTGAGTCTTGGGTGGCCAGCGATAAGACATGTTGCACCAGCTCCTGGGTGTCCGAAGGGCGCTTAAGGAACAGCTTGACCACGGCCGTCAGCAGCTGCAGCTGCACCTGGGCATTCTCGTCCTGTGAACAAAACAAAGAAATGATGAACACGTTATAAAAAGGCTTAAGGAACTAAGGAAGCCTAATCTCGTAGACGGATCTTACCTGGAATCCCTCCAAAAAGCTATCCAGCAGCTCATCAGCATTGTCTATACGCTCCGCATACTCTCCAATGATCCACACCATTGAGGCACGCGCCTCCGGCTCATCCAAGGTGTCCAGATTCTCGCACAAGGTGCTTATGATGCTCTCATATTTGTTGGGATACTTGCGGAATATATCCTTGATGACCACAATAGCTTCCTGTACCACATAGTTGACCTTGGTCTGTATCAGATCCAGCAATGTGGACACACAACGCTCGGCAGAGGGTTCCACCTTGATTGCACACCGGCCTATGGCACGCACCGCCTTGCGCACAAAATCTACATCCACCTCGGTGGCATATTCCTTGAGCTCACTCAGAACCTGAGCTATATTGCTCTGGTTGGCCAGACGAATCATGATATCCAGTTTCTCCAGCTTGACATAGATGGGATCGTTGTATTTGACAAAGAACACCTTCATCTCGTGCTTGAGTATGTCCGGGCGCTTCTGGACTATCAAATTGATATTGCGCAGAGCCACATATTGCACCTCCGGCTCGGAGGAGAGCAGCGTGACCAGTGGGGGTGCCAATTTCTTGGTTAGAGTGGCACAGAAATCGCTATCGCTTGACAGCATTTCGAGCAGCTTCATCAACACCTTGACGGCACTTAAGACCACGGCGGCATTGGCATGGGCCAGCCGGGGAGTGATACGCTCACAAATGGACTGCGCCTCACGTTCATCCTTGGGACTGTAGTTGGCCAGCGAATCGAGTATGAAGACCTGACCCCATTCGGTGCACTCATTGAGTGCGGTCAGCAGCTTGTTAATGGTCACCGAATTCATTTCGACCAGCGGCTGACCCGACTGGCTGGCCTCATTGATCTCACTGAGCGCCGCCACGGCATTGGCCACCACCATGGGATTGGAGTCGGACAGCAGATCCTTGAGCTGATCAAGAAAGCCCTGATCTTCTACCATGGTGGCCGAGATGTCATACAGCTTGGCCACACACACGGCCGCTGTCTTGCGCACATACGGATCCTCATCCTTGAGACATTTGCGCAGAGGCTCGCACAGATATTCGGTGATCTTGTCCACACGTATGCAGCCCATGGTACGCACAGCCAGTGCACGGATCAATGGATTCGAGTCCTCGCAATCCTTGACAAATGTATTCACAGCCATAATGGCCATATCCGGCTGGGATTTGGCATAGTTCATTAGATACAAATAGACCAACTTCTTCAGCTCCAGATTATCGGTCTGCATGCAGTTGACCACATCGGGAAACAAGGCGGACACATCTTTGCCAACCGTCATACTGGCAATTACCTTCTTGACGGCCTCCTTCTTCTTCTCCTTCTTGTCATTGTTCAGCTCCGATTTCAGCTCGAAGATCTCACCCTTTTTGGTGGTGGTGAAGTACTTGGAATCGGTCATCTTTCAGCGGCTGCTGCAAAGTAGAGAGAAGTTTTCAATTCGTTTTTGATATTGATTTGGAGTGCCGCTGCCTGTAGGGGCGTAGCATACACACACACACGCATGCATACACATATACACACAGAGGCTACTCAATTGCTGAACCACGTCTTACGTTTTACTTTTTTGTGGTGAATTAATTAATTATTGTAATTAAGCACACGGTATTGGGGTTATTTTGGGTATAATGTCTTGCATAAACAGTAGATGTAACGTTTGTAAATTGTAATTTCTGTAAGTTAATGAGCCTGAGCTGTTTTTTTTTTCGTGCAACAGTGTGACCAGACTCAGATATATCGATAGCAAGGTATTGTCCACAGCTGCTCAGCCTATCGATGTGCAGGGCTAGTTCGAAAAGGCTATCGACTAATAAAACGGCGAATGATAGTCTGGTTGAGTTTGAATAGCCAAGCTGGCTAATAGCCGTTTCGTGTTTCCTATGTTCATCTTATCCAGCCACCAAGTACTTACCCAAAATAACAAAGACAGCAAGCTTTGTCAAATACAAAGCTCTCTCATAACATGCCACCACTTAAAAAATCTTTTTTGTTGCAAAGTCTTTGCATTTTTGAATATCCTAACAATTTTTATTGGTTTTTTTTTGCTTTTTTTATAATATTCTCAAGAAATATCAGTTAATAAGTTATTAACACATAAAACAAATCAAGAGTAGTATTTGAATAAAAAATGCTTCTTTCTTATATTATTTAGCATCGTCATTTGTTCACTTTGGTTTGTGGTTTGTTGTATTATCGATCCATTGAAATATATATATATATCTATATATATATATCTTTGTGTGTATATATATATATATTTATTCATTTGGTAACTTTTTTATATTAATAGTAGGTATTTGCTCTTTTAAACATCTGTCGCTTTCCATTCTTTTGTTTTTGTTTTGTTTTGTTTTCGATAAATAAGTTCAGAATAATTTCAAAAATTTTGATGCTTTCTTTTTGTTTTGTTTTAGTAAAAGTTGTAAAGTTTTTGCAATTACATCTCTTAACAATTATATACACATTCGAAATCATAAATCATATTTCAGTAATTCAGTCTTATGAAATAAATAAAAACTTAGGTACATTTTATTCAGCAGTAAAATCAATGAAACAATCAGTTAATGCAATCAATCAAATGTGGAGAGTTTCATCATTTAGCTTTTTTTTGTAGTAGTAGTAGTTAGTAAATGTTCCCTGTTTTTTGTCTTGAATAAAAATAAAAATGCATACGTTTTGTTCAACGGAAGCTTCTTGTTCTGTTATAATCATCTGGTTTGGTTTGTTTTATTTTCCAAAATTTGAGACTGTAGAAAATCTATTCAAAAACTAACGTTTTAATTTGATTTTTTGGTGGTACCGAAAGAATTGAAAGGTGGAAGAGCCAGTTCTTATGATTTCTGACCTTGTTAGCTGTGGTGGTTGGTGGTGGTTGTGGTTGTGGCTGTAGGATATGTTATTCTTTAAAATATGCTGTTTTCTTTTTTCGTTTTTTGTCTGGTGTATGTACAAAATGGGGCACGGTCAGCGGTTGAAAGCTGATCACTGATTCAGCTATTCTGCTGAATGTGCCCACTAAGTGTGACTAGTTTTTGTTTTGCTTGAAATCTTTTGAAATTAATTTCTAGATTCATTTTTGAGTAGATCATTTTGTAGGGACTTAATCGAAAGGTAAAAAATCACGGTAAGCTTACTTCGGTGAGCCGAAGCCCAGATATGCTTGCAGAGCTAAATTGAGTGCAGGTAAAACCTTGCTTCTGTACCAATCCAAAGCTTTTGGAATATGTATTTTATAGAGTTTGTGCTCTAGTTTTGGAAAGAGATGAGGATTTAGTTTTTTTTTTATATTATTATTCCTTGGAAATTGATGACAGGAATTTGAAGAGCAAAAGGGAGTGTAAAATATTAAGACAACTCACTAAATTTCAACGAAAACCTTTGAAGAATACATTAAGGAACCTAAAGTGCAACAAGGAGTGGAAAATTTACAAAAATCTCACTAAATTTCAACGAAAGCCCTCGAAGAATAAATAGAAATTGATGGGAGGAACTTAACAGCAAAGAACTCACTGAAGTTCCACCAAAACTTTCGAAGAATATATTGTAGGTGTTGACAGGAATGTCAAGAGTACAAAGAAGAATTGCCAGATACCTTATGTGGAACCAGGTCCTGCGAAAAATGTGGAACTGTTTATCAAGCAACTTAGCTAAGCTGTTTCCTGCGCTTTTTCAGTGCGGTCAACAAAATTTGGCACGGTTCGGCTTAATTCAGAACCAGTTTTTAAGCTAGTCAGACCAAAGCTTCCATACTGACAAATAAATTTGCTTCAAAACTATAAAATTCAAGAAAAACTCTTGACAAAACTAGGAAAATACCGTTTTAAATCGCTTGAACCATGATCAGTGGGGATAATACCGATCATTTTGTTTCGAATTTTTTGGGATTCCTTTGGAAACTTATTGCTAACGTTTTGGGACCACTTTTGGCTGATTTTAGAAACAATTTGATTAGATTTTGGTTATACTTCTGAAGCATTTAGAGCTCAACTATTGGAATTTGAATGAATTGGAGATGAGGATTGCTTTTAACTCTGCAAGAATATTAAACAAAAATCAAATGTAGATCTTAACTATAGTAAGTAGTTGGTCCAGCAGGTTCCGCTCGAGAACACTGGTAACTTAGACTCAAGTATGGTTGCATGTATTCTCTTATATGTGTGCGTCCATCTGGTTTTTGGCACTCAAAATGCTTGAGAAACGAATCAACGAAATTGAAAACTAACAAATTTTGAATACAGTTAAGTTCTGTGTGTGTCTGTTAGTTACTTTTGCTCTCGCCCACACACCTATAGATAATGTGCGTGACACGGAGAGAGTTAGAGAGAGAGATTGCTTTACAAAGTCTTTGATTGTGTTCGTCTGTGTGTGTGTGTGTGTGTGTGTGTGAGAGAGTATTTTATAAGTTGCTTTAGCATGTTAACATGATAGGAATACATAAGTAATAATGATCATAATAATATATTTAAGTAATAACAGCGGCATTTAGTTTAGTCGACGAGGTACACGTATTGTATTTTAGGTATAATTCATCCATGACAATCGATTGTCATTTCTGTACTTGTATTTGTGTTAGTATGATTATTTTTATTATTATTAATTATTATTCTTGAATGGGGCCAAACAACTGTAATTTCATTCAAACTTCTTCGAGTAAGTAGCTTTAAGTATGTAAGTAGCATGTTTTGTGTATAAATATTTGTTGCTTACTTTGGGGTCCTTTTTGCTTGTTTGCATGTGTGTGAGTGTGTGAGTGTGTGAGTGTGTGAGAGTGTGTGTGTCTAAATAGCTGGGAATCAAACATAGAAATGAGTCAATTTCTTTTGCATATACTCGTAATTTAGTTAAAAATAGTTAGTTATATGTTTGTTTTGTTTATATAAAGTGGAAAAAGTATGCTTGGTATATAAATGTTTGGTTTTTACATATTTGGTTTTGTTTTTTGTTTTTGTTAAAGTTTTAAATAGTTCAATAAGTAAATTTCAATTTTTTTTTGTTCTTTTGTTGTATATATGAATATATATATGCATATATATTCTGGTATTTTTTGGTAATTTTTCATTTTTGGTTTTCGGTTAAGTAAAATGAATTATTGAACTACAACAAATTTTGCGAATGCCGCTTAAAATGAGTTTTGAGTTTAGCGCGAGCCTCTAGAATAAGAAAACAAACAAACATTTGCCCCATTACAACGAGGGGGAGAGACAGACAGAGAGAGAGAGAGAAGGAGAGAGAGAGAGTGAGTGAGTACATGTGTATAATGCATAGCATAAGTATCATAACAATATATAATCATAAATACAAATACAATAATCAGAATGATGAGAATCAAAAAGGGTTTATCTTTCGTTTTGCTTTTTCATTCACTAAATCTGTTTATACAAAGGTCCCAGCCAATTGAAGAGGTTAAGCCACTTCTGGGGTCAAGGATTAGAGATCTGCCTGATTGTACACAGAAGTTCAAATATACCAAATCCTTTCAAATTTGACATTTGAAATTTTCATAATTTTTCTAATTTTATTCTAAAATACAGAAATTTCGAATCAAAAAACGTTTTGTCTGTTCATCTGGATATATTTCTCGACTTTTCCATCAGGTTTTAGTGAGTTTCGAAAACAGTTAAATATTGCCTTGTCTGAAAAAAAGGGCAAACACGCCAAAGAAGCTATCAGGCTATCCTTGTGCTCTTTACAAATGCTAAATATCGTACAGGAAGATTATCTACTACCCATTTTCAATTTTGTTCAAGCTATGCGGTATCGGAATGGGAAACTCTTTTGGGAAACGATTGTGTAATACTGATTTTATCTTCTAATTTCCATTTATCTGCACTATCAACCGAATTCTCTTTAATCCTTGTTTGGTAACCAGAAAACTCCTAAATATTGAGAATATCGCATGCGATACTCACACAAATGAATAAGCAACCTCATACGAAGGAGTACAGTCTGATGACAGGTATATTAAGAGATCTCTGGGCAATCGTAGATGTCTCAAATTTTGCTAAGACATCTGAAACCAATTCAACTGGAAGACGTGTAAAACTTAGGCAGCAATACAATACATACAAGAATCTTAAAACTTGTCAGTTAACTTTCAGTTAAGTTAAGATTCTTTTAAAAGAAAGCTGGTTCGGTTTGGAAATCAGCTTATCAGCTGGAATTTACGCTTCGGTTTGGTTCGTTTTAAGAACACTTTGCATCTCTGTTATTAACAAATTTCATAGACACTTTTTCACAGATTTTGCCTTTTCATTCAGTTTACTGGAGATAGATCCAGTCCAGTCTTAAAAGAGGTAATCCCAATGGGATTATGTACAGTAGATGATTTTAATGCAAAAATAGTAAGTAATTTTAGTTTCATTCATCCAGGTAATGTCTAATAATCTAAGTAGGTTTTCATTAAAATCTCTACATTTCGCACTAAACTCTGTTGAGGATGGAATAATTGAAGGCAAAGCATTGCCTGGCTTGATCTAAGTTTGCTTTGTGTTATATCAAACTAAGAAGGTTGCTTTCAATTTCCTAGTACAGCGCTTAACTTTGATCCATAACTATCCAAAACGATTGGCTCCGGGGTTCAATCATTTCTCTTGAATTTAGAATAGTTATTAACTGAAGTTAACAGGAAATCGAGAGTGAGCATTTTAGTTTGATATAATCAATCAGGGATTGTAAAGGCTATAATTTTGAAAACGAAAATGCTTACTTGAGGATTATTTACCGATTTTAAAATAGGGCACTCCTTTTTTTTACCCCATAACCCTCATTTGTGATCCCTGTAATCAATGGAATCTTTATATCAAGTTCAGGGAATATGCAAGCTGGGCTGGGAAGAGCCTCAGTTTTATTCAACACTCGGCAAATCCAATGAATACACGAACATATGTATAGACAGCATGACTCGTGCATCTTTACAATGCCCCAAAAAAACTAGTATACAATCCATGTAAAAGTCGATAGACGACTTACTTGATTTGCTGCGCTCACGAACTCACACAGCCATAACTTCGGCTTGCGTCTGTGTGAAAGCACTATTTCGGGCTTTCATTCATTCTCCTCTCTTCTTGAGTACAATTCTGCAGATCTCTGCTATTGAAGATCTCCTCTTTAGTCCCTTAAGTGTGAGACCTTTGTATAAGCTTTAGGTTTTGCGGCGAGAGTGCGAGTGTTTGGTTGTGCGTGCGTGCGTGTGTGTGTGTGTGTGCGTGTTTTGGTGGCGTATTGGTGTAAATAATGTACAGTTGCGCTTACACACACACAAACACACACCGCAGTTCTCCCTTCTGCTACCTTCTTTCAGCTGAATTCCCACTGGCTAACGTCACCCAAAACGTTGGCCAATCGAATTTCAACATTACTTAATTTTCGCTTTTTTATTGGTTTTTCGTTTTAAATATTTATCGAATTTGAAAACTTGCTTATGACTTGTCTTTGGTTTTGTTCTAATTAGTTCATAATCATAATAAGTATGCACTATATCCCTGTCTATATACATGTATATATGTATGCAGATAGGTATGCGTATGTCTGTATGTATAATTTAATATTGAATATTTTTGGGTATTATTAAGTGTTGCGTATACAGTAGGAGCCTCCAATTCGCCTCACTGTACAGATGTATATGGAATATCTCGTATATATATAGCATATATGCTTAGATATATCATTAAACTTAACATCCCTAGTCATATTTACAGGTTGAGTGAGCTAGCCGCTGCTGGGGGAATCGGTTTGATCGCATTTCCATTTGGTTCGTGTCCTAAGGGTAAACAGTTGGTTGGCATTTTAGTCCTCCCACTTTGGGAACTGATGCTCATCGACAAACATGCTAAACTGTCCGGTATACTGATGCTGCTGATCGGCAGCATCACCGCCAGCACCAACTGGTCGAGCACTGCTACCCGCGGCAGTTGGGACTGGTCGGCTATTCGCGCCCTTGCCCGCACCCGGGCCAGTTGTGTTTCTAGGAGGCTTTGTCGCACTGGACGCTGCTTTGGAGCTACTCTGAGCATTACCGCCTGTGGACGACGTCTTGCCATAGTTAAAGCGTTGTTCTGCGAAAGAAAAGAGAGAATATTGAATTACATTTAGTTTTACTTTCTTCTATTAAGATTTGTTCATTTATCAGATCAACCGGAAAGGAGATGGTCATATGTAAAAGAGGTTCGTAGGTACTCCCGCCTCTTCTAGGCGGTAAACTCACTCCTGCACCCAGACAAAATACTTTTCTAAATGTATCGAAAACGCAAGAGTAGAGGTGCGCTTGGTGGTGAGTAGGGTAGGATAGGACGGGGCGAGAGTCATTCGACCACATGGCCTCATACCATTCCACAATCCTTTTACTAGCTGTGGCTTGATTTAGTTACTATTCAATTGGTTGACTGAACACGCTAATGTCTGCATCTTAGCGCACTCGAACAACAAGCGTTCGCGAGAGATAGCCAACAACTCATAGTACCGAATGTAGCCATAAGTTATTAACATTAATAATAGGTGTATTAACCCTAAGGCGGACCTTCATACCCGTAGAACCCCCTCTTGAATCGCTAAACTAAAACTTAAGCCGTCTTAATTTATTCGGGTTCCGCCTTGTTTTCTAGGTGAAACATCTTTTATTTTGGCACTAAAGATTTTGGTAGGATTTAAAATTAGCTTTAAGCGTCACGCGTCACGCTGATTTGGCATATTTAGAGAGAGTCGAGTACTTAGTAATGAGTGCTTAGTATCGAGTACTGAATATCGAGTAATCTGATAATTGAGTACTGAGTATCGAGCTCTAAGTATTGATTACTGAGTATTGAGTTCAGCGTTCCGATTACTTAGTATTGATTAACTGGTATAGTAATGAGTATTGAACAAGTATTAAGTTATTAGTATTAAGGTGTGAGTACTGAGTACGAGTACTGAGTGTCGAGTATCGCGCTTCGAGAGCTTTGTGTCGAGTATCAAGTACTAAGTATCGAGCTATGAGTACTTAGTACTGAGTATCAAGCTCTAAGTAATGAGTTCTTAGTATCGAGCTCTGAGAATTGAGTACTGAGTATCGAGATCTGTGTTTTGAGTACTGATTGTCGAGTATTTAGTATTAATAAATTGGTATCGAGTACTGAGTATCATGTATTGAGTAGCAAGGTGAGAGTATCGAGTACTGAGTGTAGAGTACTGCGTTTCGAGAATTCATGTTGAGTACTCAGTACTGAGTATCGAACTCTGAGTACCCAGTACTGAGTATCGAGCTCTGAGAATTAAGTACTGAGTATCGAGCTCTGAGAATTGAGTACTGAGTATCGAGATCTGTGTTTTGAGTACTGATTGTCGAGTATTTAGTATTAATAAATTGGTATCGAGTACTGAGTATCATGTATTGAGTAGCAAGGTGAGAGTATCGAGTACTGAGTGTAGAGTACTGCGTTTCGAGAATTCATGTTGAGTACTCAGTACTGAGTATCGAACTCTGAGTACCCAGTACTGAGTATCGAGCTCTGAGAATTAAGTACTGAGTATCGAGCTCTGAGAATTGAGTACTGAGTATCGAGATCTGTGTTTTGAGTACTGATTGTCGAGCATTTAGTATTAATAAATTGGTATCGAGTACTGAGTATCGTGTATTGAGTAGCAAGGTGAGAGTATCGAGTACTGAGTGTAGAGTACTGCGTTTCGAGAATTCATGTTGAGTACTCAGTACTGAGTATCGAACTCTGAGTACCCAGTACTGAGTATCGAGCTCTGAGAATTAAGTACTGAGTATCGAGCTCTGAGAATTGAGTACTGAGTATCGAGATCTGATTGTCGTATTTAGTATTAATTAATTGGTATCGAGTACTGAGTATCGTGTATTGAGTAGCAAGTACTGAGTGTAGAGTACTGCGTTTCGAGAATTCATGTCGAGTATCGAGTACTGAGTATCGAGCTCTGCGTTTCGAGTGATTATTGTCTAGTTATTAGTCTTGATTAGCTGGTATCGGGTACTGAGTATCGAGATGTGGGTATTGAGTACTGAGTGTCGAGTACTGCGTTTCGAGAGCTTCATGTCGAGTATCCAGTACTGAGTATCAAGCTCTAAGTATTGAGTCCCAAGATCTGCGCTTCGAGCTTGTCAAGTACCGAGCTTTAAGGACTTAGTACCGAGTACTGAGAGTTGACTAGTAAGCATCGAGAACTAAGTAGTGTCTATTATCGTATCGTATTGAGTTGTGAGTGTCGAGTAATCGACTATTGAGTACCGAGTACAGAGTATCGAGTGATAAGTATCAAGTAATAAGTATCGAGTACTGAGTAACCAGTACTGAGTATAGAGTAACACACATATACACATATTTTCAAGTAAGTAAGAGTCGGAGCACATCTTACACAGCATATTTCACATCAATTCCTCGTAAGATTTATTCGGAACTTACACTATGAAGTAAACTGCATAAAGTTTACTCACTAAGCAAGGGAAACCAGTGCGATTCTATACCTTTCGTTCAACAGAACTGTTACAATTCCCTTGGACTTCACGCTAAGTTTGTTTCATCATGTAAGACGGCATTCACACGATGAAGCAAACTTTATAAAGCTTTTACAAAAAGTTCTTGCGTGTAGAAAAGAGATGTGGCGGTGTCGCTAACCCCTCCAACAACTCTTGCACCGCATTTTTATAACAACATTTCTACTTACTCGACGGTTGCTTCACCTCCTTGCTAGCCCAAACGGGCTCATGTGTCTGATTGTAGGACTGCTGATCCCAGACAGCTTTTTCCTCCACATTTTTGCTCTGCAAAAGTGTGTGAAAGATTAATGGATAAGTGCCCCCAATACCATTTCCCACGAGCAGTCCCACTCACATAGTCCTTGTCCACATGCAGTTCCAGCTCGTCGCTGGTCTGCTCGAGGCTGCTGTGCGTAATCCCATAGTAGAAGTACATGACGAAGCCAAGCGACATCCAGACGGTGAATCTAACTAGGGTCAGTATGCTTAGCTTAAATATTAGATAGATGTTAACGGTTATGGCGATAGCCGGAATAAATGGAAGTCCAGGCGTGAGAAACGCGAGCGCATATCTGTGGAGAGGAATGGTTGGGGGGGTTAGTGGCGGGAATCGGTCGCTTGATCTGTGGTTTACCTATTCTGTGGCTGTCTCGATATAATCAATAATATCACAAATATGCCGATAAACAAAATGAAATAAATGAATGCGGCTAGGCCACCGGACCAACCAATGGCCGCGAACAAATCCAAGAAGAATATGAGACCGAACATGATTCCAACTAGTTTCGTGACATACATGCCTGGTGTTGGTTGATTTGGATTGGAAAAGCAAAAGAGTAAATTTCAATTTCATAATTTCGATGTCGTTCGCCGGCCCCCCCTCGACCCGCAGCCTCCCCTCAACATACCGCTCTCGGTGGTCGCCTGACCGGGATTGATCCAGGGAAAGAAGCCGGGACACAGGTAGGCATAGTCGTGTATCTTCCGTGTTATGAAGTTCAGGCCCATCGTGTCGAAGGCGGTCGCCTGCCCCGTGGGACCGGTGGGTGCTCCATGCACGCTGCCATAGAACTTGTTCTCCGACCGATCCGACACCAGAAACTGATCGTCCCGTCCCCCCAGATAACCCTCCGGGCTGTCATCGATGAACGAGTCATCCGAATCGGACATGCCGCGTGTCACCCGCTTGATGGTCAGCTTATTCGGCTCCAGCACCTCGGCGGGCATACCGTGCGGATCACTGGCCGTGCCCGGGGCCACGGGTGTCCTTAGCTGGGCCGGCAGTAGCTCCACCAGGGAGGTGCTGTGCGGCTGATAGCGTAGCACCAGCACGCACGTGGAGACCAGAGTGTAGGCCAGCAGGGTGCCAATGGACATCATCTCGACAAGAATCTCCAGGCGTATGGTCAAGGCGACCAGAGCTGCAGCTAAACCGCTGCCCAGAGTGGCCAGGCCAGGCACATTGGTGCGTTGCCACAGATGTGAGAGTTGCCTGAAATGGGGAAAGGAGTTAGGATTTAGAAGGAGGCAGGTGAAACAAAGTGCTTACCTAAAAATTAAGCCATCCTGAGCCATGGCATAGATGACACGCGGCATGGGAAACATGGAGCCAAACATGGCCACCGAAAGTCCAGCGGTGGCTCCAATTGCCACCACGGCGCGACATTTCGGAGCATTTACATAGGACCACATTTGGACGAGCGCCGCTCCAGTATTTATGTGATCGTACGGCACTGCGGAAGGTAGTCGAAAGGATATCAGAATGGAGCGAAGGGAAGAGCGGAACAACTCCTTGGGTAGAATTTCTTGAGGGTGCAGCGGGCCACAACATGCCCATTGTTGAGGTAAAAGATGTGTTTTAGATATAGGTTTACTCAAGACTCGATATTGAATTCGTTTTGGCAATCCTTTACTTCATATTTCATTCTTCCTTTATCCTTTCTTGTTTGCCCTTTCCTTTCTTCATCTTTTCCGTTACTTTAGGGTTTCTTTTTGTTGGATACTTTCTTTCTACTTGCTGCCTTTCTTCGTCCTTCCTTCCTCTTTCCTTTTTTTTGTCTTTCCCGTTACTTTGTTGTTTCTTTAATGTATACTTTCTGTCTTCTTCGTCCTTCATTCTTCTTTCCTTTCTTCCATTTTCCTTCCTTCTTCCTTCCAACTGTCTTCCTTCTGCCTGGCTTCTTTATTCTGCTTCCTTTCTATCTTCTTTCTTCTTCCATTATTCTTTTCTTCCTTTTACCTTCTCCTTTCTTCCTCCCATTCTCCTTCCTTCTGCCAGCTTTCATCCTTATTTTCTTCTTTCCTTTGTTCTACCTTCCCTTCTTCCTTTTTTCTTCCTTCTTTTTTCTTTCTTCCTTAATTCTCCTTTCTTTCTGCCATTTTTCTACCTTCCTTCTTGCGTCCTTCTTGTTTCCTTTTTGCTTCCTTCTTGGTTCCTTCTTCTTTCCTTCCTCCCTTGTTTCTACCTCCTTCCTTCTTTTCTTAAGTCTTTCCTTCCTTCTTAATTCTTTCCGTCCTTCTTCCTTCTTTCTTCCTTCTTTCTTCCTTCTTTCTTCCTTCCTCTTCTTCTTTCTTTCTTCCTTCTTTCTTCCTTCTTTCTTCCTTCTTTCTTCCTTCTTTCTTCCTTCTTTCTTCCTTCTTCTTCCTTCTTTCTTCCTTCTTTCTTCCTTCGTTCTTCCTTCTTTCTTCCTTCTTTCTTCCTTCTTCTTCCTTCTTTCTTCCTTCTTTCTTCCTTCTTCTTCCTTCTTTCTTCCTTCTTTCTTCCTTCTTTCTTCCTTCTTTCTCCTTCTTCTTCCTTCTTTCTTCCTTCTTTCTTCCTTCTTTCTTCCTTCTTTCTTCCTTCTTTCTTCCTTCTTTCTTCCTTCTTTCTTCCATCTTTCTTCCTTCTTTCTTCCTTCTTTCTCTTCTTTCTTCCTTCTTCTTCCTTCTTTCTTCCTTCTTTCTTCCTTCTTTCTTCCTTCTTTCTTCCTTCTTTCTTCCTTCTTTCCTTCTTTCTTCCTCCTTCCCTACTTCCTTCCTTCCTTATTCCTTCCTATCTTCTTTCTTCCTTCTTTCTTCCTTCTTTCCTTCTTTCTTCCTCCTTCCCTACTTCCTTCCTTCCTTATTCCTTCCTATCTTCTTTCTTCCTTCTTCCCTTCTTCTAACTTCCTTCTTTCTTCTTTCCTTTTTCTCCTTCGATTTTCCTTCCTTCTTACTTACTTCCTTCCTACTTCTTCCTTCCTCCCTAGTTCACTCCCTCTTTCCATCCTCACTCCTTTTGTCCAAGTCATACCCTTATACTCACATATGCCCTGATTTTTCCAGCACTTGAGCGCGCATATTTCAGTTGACCTTTTGCAAATGACCCACTCCCGCGCCACCCCCACCCCTCCACCCTCCCTTACCATACTCACCCACTAAAGTAAGCACTAGACTAACGCTGACATAGGCAATCAGGACAACGATTAGGGAGCCAACAATTGCCTTTGGTATGCTCTTCTGCGGATTGTGCGCCTCCTCGCCGGTGGTTGCGATAATATCGAAACCAATAAATGCATAGAAACATGTGGCCGCACCGGAGAACACCTGATAATGAAATGAAATGATGTAGGTGGGCGATACGGCCGTCTGTCCGTGTTCCAGGGAGTCTACTTACACCGCCCCAGCCGTAGGGCAAAAAGCCCTGATGCTCGGACCACGTTTTCGTATCCACATAGAAGAGACCGGCGGCCATTACGAACACCCACGTCGCAAGGTTAATGGCATTTAGGGAGTGATTAAAAATAACAGATTTGCTGGCGCCCATCGCCAATACGCAGGTCATGATGAGCGTTATGCCAAAGGCTATAAAGTCGGGTGGTTTGCCTGTGCGACGCGGCGAATAAGAAACGAGACTACAAACAATGCCGGCGATGCGGGACGGGGGCGTCTCACTTACCGAATATCGTACCGATGGACTCGCTCATCGTGCGGGCAATGGCATTGCCAGTGAGGGAATCAAAACTAGAACTTAACGCACAGGCACAGGCACTTGTTCCTGCAGCAATGGAATGGTTGAGCAAAACGGATTGGACCCACTGTAAGTGATGGCACTCACCTATTAGATATTCCAATATCATGTTCCAACCGATTATAAAAGCTACAAATTCTCCAACTGCCACATATGAATACATATAGGCCGAGCCGGATGTGTGTGGCACACGAACGCCAAATTCTGCATAACAGGCGCCTGCAAAGCCCAGACATGGATTCATCCGGTCACAACCGCTTCCCAATTGCACGACTTACCTGAGAAAATACTCGCAATAGCGGCTATAATAAAACTAATAATCACACCGGGTCCAGCTATTTTTTGGGCCACCATTCCGGCCACCAGATACATGCCAGTGCCACAGCAGGAGCCAATGCCCAACGAGGTTAAGTCCAATGTGTTGAGGCATTTCTGTATGAAATAGATCAATCAAATGGACGAAGTAGATCAAAATCATTAAAAACAAGAAAGAAAGTCGGTCAAGCCCGACTATAACATACTCTGTACCAAGAAAATTTGTCTTTTGATCATAACTCGAAAACCGTTCATCCGATCTTCTTCATTCCTTTGGCGGATCGATAAGTTATCCTAATAACTAAATATGTGCAGAAGGAACAAACCATCTATCTTCAAAACTGTGGGAGATATGACGTTTTTTCTAAATTGCGGGGGCGGGAGGGGGCGTGGCCAAAATTGAAAATAAACTTGATCTGCCTGCAGACATAAGAAGCATATGTCCCATACACGTCAAACCTCTATCTCTTACCATCTCTGAGATCTGTGCCTTCATACGGACAGACAGACAGACGGACAGACGGACATGGCTATATCGACTCGGCTGTTGATGCTGATCAAGAATATACATACTTTATGGGGTCGGAGATGCTTCCTTCTGGATGTTACATACTTTTGCACAAACTTATAATACTCTATGTACCTACGGTACAGAGTATAAGAAGTAACAAAGGCAGCAGCAGCTCAGCAGCATGGGTAAGTGTGCTTCATTCAAATGCATTTTACTCTCAAGTGAGTTGGAGAGAGAGAGAGGGAACCATGTATGCTGCTGAGCTACTGCCGACTGATTTGGTAGGTAGGTTGCTTAGGAAACTAGTTTTCATAGAAGATCTGCATACGGTATTGAAATAGCTTTAGGGCCTGTGCTTAAATAAGTTAAATATGAAAAGAATTATTGATTTATTCGATATGTTTGGAACCCCAAAAAGTAGGCAAGTGGGAAAAATGCACTGAGAAGTCTGAAAAGAACACCTGTTTTCCCGATTTCGACTCGTTTTGCAGGAATTGTGACTAAATGGAAAGTAATTTGAGATGAGATTCAAAATATCCTGACCTAAATCAATCCCAATCCTGAATTCTTGTTTTGTCTTAGGCTCTGTTATTCAAACTCGACTTGATCGAGAGGCCCCCTAAACCGACTCCTAGGTTCATCTTTGTGCCGTCTATAAAGAAGTGAGTTGCTTCTTTGGCCAGTCCTGTATGCTGGTCTTCTGCTCTCAATAATGTTTGATATGCATGTAGGGTTTTTGGGATAATGTAGTCTGAGCTACTACTGATCTCTTAATCAACTATGCTGTATGCTGGACCTCTGCATCAGCTTTTGGTTTGTGGATTTCACCATAGCTTGCCACCATACCAGTAAGTCGTGTAGCATAGGTCGTTTTACTGAAATGAAGCATCAGACAAGGTGATGGGTACCAAATCCCCCTTTCGGTCGCCTTTTTCACTATTTGTCATTATTCCCAGGAGCTACTGGTATTCCATTTATCTTGGGTGGAGTCCATTTTATATCTTGTTAAAGAGAATGAGGTTCGTCTTCTTCGCATTGATACTAAGTCCGGTTTTTTGTGGCCCATTTTAGTGTCTGTTTCTTGTTGTAGCTATCGCTTCACTCTAACGATATTCCATTGCTATAGCATTCTTATCTTTCTTGAGGAAGAAGTGTGCCACTCTACGACTTCTGGAATTACTTACTTCTGGACTCCTACTTCTACTGGAGAATCGCATTCTAAAATATGATTTGCCGGGACACCCAGGCGTATGTGTGTTTACTAGAGACCTTCATGAGTACGTTAAATAGTTACATTTGTCTGAACCGGCCGGATTGGATGACTATAGCATATTGCTGTCATAGGAACGATCTCTCGAAAAGCCAGTTTTTGTGAACAAATCTTTTTTGTTTTCCATGGAATTGACCCCAAACTTTGTATTTCTTAGTTTGCTATGCTCTCCCATGATTCTACTAAGTTTGGTCGAAATCGCACATCTATATAGTATAGCTGTCATAGAAAAGTAGAGTCTGAAAAGTAGTCTTAGTAAGAAAAACTTTTTTATTTTCAATGCAAATGTGCTTAAAATTTACATTTACTTATTTGATAAGCCTTATGACGATTCTATTAAGTTTTGTCAAAATCGGCTGACTATAGCATATAGCTGCAGTACGAATGATCGGTCGAAAATGAAATTCTATTGAGAAAAACTATTTTGTAATAAATAGAATCGACACCAAAATTTGTACATATTAGTTTGTTAGACTTTTGCATGATTCCACCAAGTATGGGCAAAATCGGACATCTATATAGCATAGCTGTCATGGAAAAGTAAGGTTCGAAAAGAATTCTTACACAAAAAAATAGGAGAGCGTAAGTTAAAGTCGGCCCTGCCCGACTTCGAAATACCCGTTACTCAAGGCAATTGGTGTTTACTAACCTTATGCGGCTCAGATAAGTATGCAACGTTTTTTTAACTCTGCCATTTATTATCCGATCTTTATGAAAATTTGTGAGATTGTACATATTGGCCACATAGACTACACTGCACTATCTGAGCTCGATTGCTTACAAATTGTAGGAGATATTCAACATTTTCTATTGCGGCGGCGGGAGGGGGCGTGGCCAAAATTTTAAACAAACTTGATCTGCCTGCAGACAATACTAGCTTACATCTAAAACTTGGTTGCTCTAGCTCTTCTAGACTCTGAGATCTAGGTGTTTATACAGACGGACGGACGGACGGACATGGCTATATCGACTCGGCTGTTGATGCTAATAAAGAATATATATACTTTATGGGGTCGGAGATGCTTCCTTCTGGATGTTACATACATTTGCACGACTCTAGTATACCCTTTTTACTCTACGAGTAACGGGTATAAAAATGGAAATGAAACAAGAAAGAAAGTCGGTCAAGCCCGACTATAACATACTCTGTACCAAGAAATTTTGTCTTTTGATCATAACTCGAAAACCGTTCATCCGATCTTCTTCATTCCTTTGGCGGATCGATAAGTTATTCTAATAACTAAATATGTCCAGAAGGAACAAGCCATCTATCTTCAAAACTGTGGGAGATATGACGTTTTTTCTAAATTGCGGGGGCGGGAGGGGGCGTGGTCAAAATTGAAAATAAACTTGATCTGCCTGCAGACATAAGATGCATATGTCCCATACATGTCAAACATCTATCTCTTACCAACTCTGAGATCTGTGCGTTCATACGGACAGACGGACGGACAGACGGACAGACGGACATGGCTATATCGACTCGGCTGTTGATGCTGATCAAGAATATATATACTTTTATACGGAGATGCTTCCTTCTGGATGTTACATACTTTTGCACAAACTTATAATACTCTATGTACCTACGGTACAGAGTATAAAAATATCCATTGGATGATTTCCCGTATTCATTTGAGAAGAATAAAATATTCTATTAATCATCCAACGGATATGAAAAAGGATCAGCCTTGGTAGGTTTTTTTAGCACCGTTGGATGATTAAAAGGATATTTAAGACATATCTTGCCCAAATGGATCTTTTTAGGATCTTTTTTGTCTGTGTAGTTAGAAAAACGTGCTTGCAAGGGTATGCAAACTTTCTGTATATGCTTGAATGCTTGTTTGTTCATCAATTAACACGAAATTTTCACAACATATTCAAATCGATCATAAGAAAGAGTCCTAGGCTATGTCTTAAACCTGCACAGAAAAAAAGGTCACGATATTTAGTATCAATCGGGTATTTTTCAGCATCGAATCGGCCTTCATCTGAAGAATACCCATTTGATATGATCGAAAATATCACTCGTACATTTCGATCACATCAAAGTGAAATGTCCCTGATATATTTTTATAGTATCAATGCAGTATTTTCACAATACATGTACGACATGGCTGAAATATCTTAATATATAAAATTCATCCGTACATGGCTTTGATACCTCAATCCTACCAAACGGCTGGACCGATTTCGATGAAATTTCGTGTGAGTGTAGTAGTAACAGCGTAGGTGGTTTATATCTATAGCTGATTCTGGTAGGTCACACAGGGATCGCGTAATTTGCCATCCACGGCTTTTTTGCACCATAACTTGACCTAAACTTAACCGATTTGGATGAAACTTTATAAAGACATTCGTCATGAATAGAGGAAGGCTGATAACAAATATGGTCCGAATCGGTCAACTCTTTCGGGTACCTCTCGAACACATATATGTTTTTTTTTGGTAATTTTGTATGAGAGCTATGCTCAGTACTAAACAGATTTGAATGAAAGTTGGCATCAGAATAGTAGAATAATACACAAAATTATATTAACGCAGGACAACGTCTGACGGGGTCAGCTAGTTTAATATATATTTTTATAACATCAAAGGGGTAATAATGTATTACCAATGGTGTATTTAATAATATCAAAGCTATATGTTTGTCAAAGATGTTTTTGAATAATAATTAGTCCCTTAAGTTGGCTCGGGGTCCCGAAAAGTTGCGTTTGTTCACAACTTGAACAACTAATGCATTTATATACACCAAACTGTTTCATGAATCTCCCGATTCAACCTTCAGTAGGCTTGTCTAAGGCTAATGACTGTCGCTGTTTGAATGTCTCTCCATGCGCTCACCGCTTTAAGCAGTTGGGAATTGCAATCAGCAATGAAAGCAAAAACAGACAAATCGGAAGAGTATTCGCTGTCTCGCTAGCTGCGGCAGAGACATGAACATTGTTTTTGCCTTTTTCGAGTTGGACTATAGCTGTCTCTCTTTGTTTTAAGAAACTCTGTTTGTCTCTTTCTGCCCTCAGATTTTCGATGTCTTCTTTGATCTGAAATCACTGCGCTAGGGTATTTTTCATATCACTGTGAGAATTTCGCTTATTAATATAATATTTTTAGTATCAATGTAATACTACAGCATCATATTGATATTAAATAGTAACTCTTGGATATTTAAAAATTGATATTTTTGAAATTATATTGGAAGATCAACTCGATATTTGATCTTATTATACCCGTTACTCGTAGAGTAAAAAGGGTATACTAAAGTCGTGCAAATGTATGTAACAGGCAGAAGGAAGCATCTCCGATATCATAAAGTATATATATTCTTGATCAGCATCAACAGCCGAGTCGATATAGCCATGTCCGTCTGTCCGTCCGTCCGTCCGTCCATCTGTATGAACACCTAGATCTCAGAGACTAGAAGAGCTAGAGCAACCAAATTTTATACGTAAGCTAGTATTGTCTGTAGACAGATCAAGTTTGTTTCAAATTTTGGCCACGCCCCCTCCCGCCCCCGCAATAAAAAATATTGAATAACTCCCACAATTTTTAAGATATCGAGCTCAGATTTTGCAGTGTAGTCTATGTGGCCAACATCTACAATCTCACAAACTTTCAAAAGGATCGGATAATAAATGGCCGAGTTAAAAAAATGTTGCATACTTATCCGAGCTGAGCTGAGTAACGGGTATTTCGAAGTCGGGCAGGGCCGACTTTAACTTACGCTCTCGTCTTTTTCTGTGTGTGATACGGCTTGGCAGCGGTTCAAATTTAACTCAAAGACATTTCCCTGAAATCTTTTAAGAGTGAAATATGCTGAGTTGGCCTAAAAGTAGTTCAGCCGCAAATTCTAGAAATTATTTTACCTATCAACCTAAATTGTTAAGTGTTGGTGAAACGTTGTAAGTCATTTTAACTGTTTGGCAACAGTTTTGAAGCGGTTCAAAAGTGGTTCAGAGACATTTCTCAGTTATTATTTGTGCTATGAACTGGAAACTTGATGTGTGGCTTGCAAACACAATACAGATAGGTGATACTTTTCCAATTCAAGACTCTTTTCAATGCTAAATGAATCCAGATATCTGCAAAATGCTTTTTTAGGTACCGAAACATTAAACGAGTCTTGGCTTTAATTGAAGAAGCCTCATTGAACTGGCGTTTTTAGATACCACTATCGTTGAGATGCTTCCCAATTTTTCTTCTGCTCTTCTTGCACACAAAATGTCGCCTAGTGGTAATAAAATGTACACAAATCTCTTTAATCGCACACTTTTCACTTTGCTAAATTGAATTCTTGTCCAATTTTTGTCATCTACTCACCGTCAGCTTGGGCTTCTGTGGCTGTGCATTGCCATCCTGCAGCTGTTTCACATCCTTGGTGCGTATCAGCTTCGGCAGCAGCGTTGTGGAGCTGACACCAGGCGGCAACGGCACCCTGAACTTGACCTGCAAACGAAAGATAGTGAATGAGTGTGGTGTGGTGGGAGTGGGGAGTGGGGAGTGGGCGAGTGAAAGCGAAATGTTTAATTGAAAAGCACCCGCACCCCGAACACACGGAAAGTCATCGAGGCGGCTGCAAATGAAAGATGAGTGAGCATTCCCAGCCAGCCAGCAAACCAACCAACTGGCAGAACAGAACAGAACTTATTAAAAGTCGAGTGCCCTTTGATAAGGGAGAAATGAAAGGCTGCCATCCAGCGTCTAACCCAAGGCTACCACATTTCTCGGCAGCAGCGGCAGCAATCGATATTTGCAACAAGTTTTTGTGTGTGTGTGTGGGGCCTACGCAAAGCGCGCCTCCAGCCAAATGTCAGGGCGGAGCAGCTGGCGGTGGTGGCGGTGGCGGTCTAGGCCTCAATCAGGACAGCCATTCCAGTCGAGTGCAACAAACACTTACTGAAAACGTTCGTTTCGTTCCGTTCCAACAAGTTGCATGTGGTCGCTGGTGGCATTTGTCGTCCTGCCTGCTTGTTTTCCCTTCTTTCTTTTTCCTCATGCCATTATTAATGGCAGTGACAGAGCAACTAGAGCAAAAGGTCAACACCCACGGGTAGAACACAGGATGAGCTGCGGACCAGGACCGGGGCAAACAAGAATTTCGTGGCAATTGTGTTTGTTTTGCCACAGCCGATGTTGATGATGATGAAGGAAGCAAGTATCTGACATCCCACAATTAGTATATCCCAGCCAAGTGGGAATGAATATTCAATCTGAAGAGTTCATTCAAATTGACAAGGATATGAAAGTAGCCCCCCGAGCAGCAAGCAGCACTCGAAAAGAGGGAAAAGGTATAAGGTTTGCTGGGTAGGCGTCAGATTCAAGGGAATTTTGCTCGACTGGGAAAGTACTTAGAGGAAATGACAACTCACTTTTGTGTTTCTAGGGAAAGGAAATGACTTGTGTCCGTGGGTTTACCGCAAAAGCTGCTGATTAATTTTAAGAACTAAATCTAAATGCAAGGGAATTGGGGTTGTTTCCTGGCGAGTTAAGCACCGAAAAGTATGCAATGCCTAAAAGTATGCAATGTCTTTTGATCTCAACCTAACAAACTTCCACAGGAATAACACTTTAAGGAGGTCTTCTCATTGAGCAACTTTTTTTTTTCGACTTTTTTTTTTGCATTTATTTATAGCTTGGGTAGTTGTTCGAAATTCGAAATACTTTAGAAGATACAGCCTTTTTTGTGAAGCAAGGTCTTCGTCAAAATGCGATTTGCTTAGTTTGGCTACTTTTTGAATGCAACGGATTGAAGCAACTACCGAATTTCGTTCAAAGCGTTCTTTTCAGATTCGCGTTTGCTGGCATTGCAGTCTGATATATGTAAGTATTTCACAAAAAACAAGAAAGAAAGTCGGTCAAGCCCGACTATAACATACTCTGTACCAAGAAAATTGTCTTTTGATCATAACTCGAAAACCGTTCATCCGATCTTCTTCATTTCTTTGGCGGATCGATAAGTTATCCTAATAACTAAATATGTCCAGAAGGAACAAGCCATCTATCTTCAAAACTGTGGGAGATATGACGTTTTTTCTAAATTGCGGGGGCGGGAGGGGGCGTGGCCAAAATTGAAAATAAACTTGATCTGCCTGCAGACATAAGAAGCATATGTCCCATACATGTCAAACCTCTATCTCTTACCATCTCTGAGATCTGTGCGTTCATACGGACAGACGGACAGACGGACAGACGGACATGGCTATATCGACTCGGCTGTTGATGCTGATCAAGAATATATATACTTTATGGGGTCGGAGATGCTTCCTTCTGGATGTTACATACTTTTGCACAAACTTATAATACTCTATGTACCTACGGTACAGAGTATAAAAATTGTTTTATTGCCTAAAATTTTCGTTGAGTGTCTTCAAAATCACGTTTTTGAACTTCGAAGTCACTTTTCTCCAGTTCTATGGAACCGATTTTGATGAACCCAAATGCAATCGACGGAGAATTGTCGAATTTCTAAAACTGCATACTAAAATTTTGCATTTCAATTTGTTTTTGATGCAAAAAAACAACTTCAAACTTTAAACTCGTATATCTCGAAACCACGTTTTTCGAACTGGCGGCCATGATATCTCCTCCAGTTCAACTGAACCGATTTTCATGAAACAGAATTGTCACCATTCTCGGGTGAACCTCGACCGTAATTTTAAAAAATTGTTTACTATTTCTTTTTTACACTAAACTACAAAAAAAAAAGCCCGAAATTGAAGTTTTTTTTTTTGAATGGCCGCCATTTTGTCAAAAAAAATCACAAAATTAAGCTTGAGGTTCACCCGAGTATTACATCTATACTGATTATAACCCCGTTTTTTTTTCATTTCAGACGCTCCGGAGACCCGGTGACGACACCTTTTTTTTTCACCACCAACTTTGAAGTCTCATTACTTTTTGAACAGCCCACGTATTGAGGCAAAAAAATTTTTTTTATTTACTTTGAAACTTTTGTAATACAATAAATAAAAAAGTTTTCAATTATTCTTTGCGTTTTCAAATAAGAATTTTTTGTGAGAAGACCCCCTTAAACCTCAAGAATTGTACTTGTCTATCTATTTTCAGACCATTTTCTGCCTTAATTTCCCAAGTAAAACGCTTAGAAAACGTTACAATTTCTTAGCTAAAACTTCAAGTACATTTCAACATAAATTATACCTCAAGGCAAGAGCCAAGCAAGGAAACCAGATCTCTCTGACAGACTTCACACGAAACCACTCTCAGAAATTCTATTACACTGTTGCATACTTTTGAGCCGTCGGAAATCATTTTGATTGGTAACTTCAATGGCTTTTCGCACTCTCACAGCGGCAAGATGAGCATGGTAATCCCTAAGGATAGGTATCCATTTGCACCACCACAAGCTTCTCAAGCTTTATGGTTGCCATTGAAGATGCACACACACTGTACCATGGGCAAAGTGTATGCTTTTTTTGTATGGTATTTCAACTTAAGAACTTTTAGCTCTTTAGACACTAGTTTAGGTTCTAAAAAATCTCAATTCGGTTTTCAAACAAACATATTCACTCTAAATTTGAGTGAAAAATGTTTTTTAATATTTGGTAAATTTTGTTTTTTAACCAATTAACTGATTTTAGACCATTTTTGAAACTGGAAAGTTCATATAGTAAGTCAAAACAAGAAAAGTCAAAATAAGTTCTAAATATTCCACTTAAATGCCTAATTACACTAGCCTACAAAATTAGACCTGTTTTTTTTTGGTATATTAAAGGGTTGGTGTTGATTCTAGATGAGTTTTGTGTGCTGAAGTGGCTTAAAATGTCTATTTTAAACCGTTAAATGGGGAATCTATACCATTGTCTTAACTTTATCGTAAAGTTTACCTTCCTAACTTTACCACAAACTATGCAAAACAATTCTGCGATTTTTTTTTTACACATTTTGAGTACATATGCTTAAAATTATTGCCCAAAAATATGCTATGCAAAATCACTTTGTTACTTATCTCCCTCGTCAATGCGAGAGTTTGGCAATTGCTTGAGGGGAGAGTTCGGAGATAGTTTGGCGATTTACACTAACAAAATACATTAGGTATCGCATTTTTATCATAAAAGGTATAAATTGGCGATATGCCCTATCGCATTTTTTCAGTCCATTCGGTAAATTGGCGATATATCCCTCAAAAATCGCCTTGGGAACAAGAATGCGATACTTTATGGTTGGTCTCGCTTTTTCATCATCCCATCTGAGAATCGGCGATACATCGCTTAACACTCCCTAAGAAGATCCGAATGCGATTCTTCTTGCAGTGAATTCAACAACTTTTTACAATGTTACCAAAGTAAAATACTTTGGCGACGCTTTCAAAAGATGAAAAAAAAAGTCGCATTCTTATCTCCAGGAAGAAACGCTTTCAGAACTCTAGGAAGAGCCTCAATCTTATCTCCAGGAAGAATCGCATTCTTAACTCAAGGAAGAAACGCATTATTATCTCTAAGAAGAGTCGCATTCTTATCCCTCAGAAGAGACTTTTTCTTATCCCCAGGCTGAATCGCATTCCTATAGCTCAAAAGAGACTTTTTCCTATCTCCCAGAAGTGTCGCATAGTGTCACATTTCTTCCCGTGGGGAGATGAGAATGCGATAATAATGCGATATCGCTAGAGTAAAGCGATACCTACTAGGCGAATCGCATTCTTATCTTCCGCGATAAAAAATGTTTGCTGGGTAGTAGTCAAACTCTGAGAATTTCAATATTTCACAAACAGATATACCGACTTACAGAATAGCATAAACTTTCAGAAAACGTACACCTCTGTCTGGTTCAAGCTTTCAGTATAATCACGGTAAACGAAATAAGATAAGAATAAGTACACAATTCAGAAATACATTTAGAAATATTTTTAAATCTTTTAGATTGTACTTTTAAATTTTAGCGGTCTTAAGTCAGGCCCTATCCGGCCTCATCTGGAGTCACCTACCTAAGGTTTGACTCAATATCTCTGTGGTACTATAAAACATATAAGATACTAAACCCAGTTGAGTTCAAAATGTTCTTAAAAAACGAAACATTTAACTTAAATAAAGTTTATGCATTCTTGCAAGTTTATTCTTTGCTACAAGTAAGAAAACCCGTTCGCTATGAACTGTACGGCTCATCTGGAGTTAAATTTTCTCGGTTTTATATCCTCTGTGTAGGCTTTTTATGTCAAACATTCATAGTAGATTTTCTAGGCTCTAAGAATAGATCTTCTTACATGTGAGTCCTAAAAAATCTTAAATTCAAGTATGATAGAAAGTACAGGGTTGCCCATATTCGACGGACCCATGTTTTTTTTAAAAAAATCAAAGAAAAAAATAAAAATTTGGCGGTTGGCAATCTTAATCATTTAATTTGTTCCAAGTAGATTTGTTTACATCAATTTTTGAATATGATATCTCTCAAATGGCTGCCTCTGGCGTTGATGGCGTATTGTGCCCTTTTTGCAGCATTTTCCATCGTTTTCGCCAACATTTCGGCCGGACTAGCGGCTATTTCTTCACGAATGTTGTCCTTGAGCTCTTCTACGGTCCTTGGCTTGTTAACGTAAACCTTTGACTTCAAATATCCCCACAAGAAGAAGTCAGGCGGCGTCAAATCGGGCGAACGCGGTGGCCAGTCCAAATCACCACTTTTCGACATCAAACGGCCCGGAAACAATTTCTTCAGAAAATCGATTGTTATGCGACTTGTGTGCGGTGGAGCGCCGTCTTGTTGAAACCAGAACTGCCTCATACGCTTTCGATTGGTCATCATGTCGCGATAACGCTCCTGGTTGATGGTAACAGCATGGCCATTTTCATTTTGGAAGAAAAACGGCCCAATGACCGTTTTCGCACTAACGCCGCACCAAACTGTGACTTTTTCGTCATGAAGAGGCACTTCTTGAATCTCCTGAGGATTTTCAGTGGCGTAAATACGGCAATTTTGCTTATTTACGGTCCCATTCAATGTGAAATTTTAATTTTTTAAAAGCACGTTGAGTTTTCACAATTGACTTGTTCTGTTGAATGTAAATTTCAACTATTTCAGAGCGCTCGCGTGGCGTGTATTGTTCCATGGTAAAAATCTGCTTGGACTGACGCTTCAAACGCGGTATGTCATTAAGCGATCTGACATCTCTGTCAAAAGTTATGGCGTTGCCAGATGGGTCCGTCGAATATGGACAACCCTGTACTTCGAGTTTAGCCATATAATTGTTCTGAATTTCAGAACACGCACTTAATAGTTCAATTTTTCACTCCCGTTCTTAGCTTAGACGTGTTTCTTGCTACCCTTATCTACAAATTCGGAGTCGACATTAAGTATCTTCATTTTCGGTCTTGCCTATACATGGTAGATTTCGATGTATAGAATCAGTTGGGAATTACAAGCACAGATTGCCACTCAGTGTGGTACTTGAATTGGGAAAGCGATTTCTACACTGGATATGTCTTTAATACACTTTTAATCATCCAGCGAAGCTTAAGATCATCCCAAGGATGATAATTTTTCATATCCTTTGTATGATTTTCAGAACCGTTGGATGATTAAAAGGATATTTAAGTCATATCTAGTCCAAATGGATATCCTTTTTATCTCTGTGTAGAGTTATTTGGCTTACAGTGAGTTCAAAGTGCTTGATTTAAGAATGTTTTCGCAAAATCTAGGTGGATTGGGTTAATTTGCATGGCTTATTTTGAGCATGCGTAGAGATTCAGCTGAATTTGCTTGAAAACTCGGTTACTCTACGTTTTCTTGACACTTTAGGTCATAAATTTCACAACCGATCGTACAAGAACTTTGAGTGCACTTATTTTAAGAATTTTGTTTCTTAAGAACAAAGCAAACGTCACTTAAATACATACATAAATACGATGATCCAGTGGATAGCTAGAAATTATAATCCAATTGAATATTTGCAGTACATAACATAGTTTCCAGTGGGACTGAGCAGGGGGGTGGGCGACGGGCGACGGGGGATAAATAAAATAACGGACACAATGGACACCCGCCAGCTTTGACTTTGGGGGACTTGGGACTTGGCTAAAACTGGCTAAACTCGAAACTGGGTGAAATGTTGCTCCAGCTGTGGCTGTAAAGGGGCAACACAGCGAAAGCAACAGAAGTACCAATAAAGATAACGCAAAGCCAAAATGTAAGCAACGTCCCCGCCCGCCCCCCACCCTCGGGGGGCCAGCCGCCGCATATACCCCAAAGGATGTGTTTTTACGCTTCGGCATGTCTGTGGCTGGCTTCGGTTTGGTGTTACGAGTTGCTGCTGCTGCTGCTGCTGCTGCTGCTGCTGCTGTTGCTCGCTTGCCTACTCCCCAAATGGATTTGCATAAGTTTACACACATACATACAAACATGTGTATGTAGGTATGTATATATAGGCAATGGCCATGTGTCTGTGTCTGTGTCTGCGTCGGCGTTGAGTATCATAATGACCTTTTTACGGCATAAGCATTACAACAGAGCCCCCAAAAACAGTTGCTTCATTCACACACTCGCGCATATGTGTGCGTGTGTGTGTGTACACAGAGCCCAGTCATGATGAGGACTCCATTTTTAGCAGTGACCAAAAAGGAATAAAAATAAAAACTCACCTTTTCTAGCACCAGCAACAAATCCGAAGGCTTCATACTGAAATGTTCCAAATTCGCGGAGCACAGAAAAGGGAAATTTGTGTCTATTTTGTTGTTGTTGTTGTTGTTGTTGTTGAGAATTTGTAATGGCTTTCGATGACTTCGTTTTATGTGTGTGTGCGTGTGGTGCGGCGGCTTAGACTGGCGCTGGTTGTTGCTGTTGTCGCTGTTGCTGTTGCTTTTTTGTATTTCACATTGATTTTTGTCTGCAACGTCATTCTAGATTCAACAGTTTACAGTTGAAGAAGGCTGCCTGCAAAAATTAAACACACAAAAAAAATCAAACACACTCGCACACACACACACACACTTGTACACTTTCACTTCTCAATTTACACTGTCACTTTCTCTACCTTGCTCGCTCTCTCTGCCGTTCTGCCCGTTTGCCTCTGCTGTTGTGTTGTTGCGCGCCTTTGCCTTCACGTGGGCCACACACACACACGCACGCACGCACTCACACACAATTGCAATGTCTTTGCAAAAAAAAACAGTTAACTGATTTTAGTTTCGTTTCACACTAGCCACAAATTCTGGAATTTCTGGAATTTCTGTAACTTTGTTTGGCTTTTTTTTTAACGTAAAAAATAAGTACTTTAAACCACGTTTTGTTTTTTGTTTTTTTCTCTTGGCCAAGCGGACTGGCTGGCTAGCAGTTGCTTTGGTATTCGGTGAATGAATGGTTGCAATTTTTCCGTGTGTATAACTTTTTTTGGGTGAAGAATGAAGCGAACCAAAAAAATGAAAAACGCTTTCAACTCCCGTGGCCGTGTCGCTGCTTCTGCTGCTGCTTCCTTTTGGCCTTTCCCAAAAAAGCTTTCGCCTTTACAGCATTACATGTGTGTGTGTGTGTGGGGGAAGTTAAGGCTGAGCGTTGCCAGGCTTAAGCACACCAGAGGTGGCAACGCCAGACAGCAAAAGTGAACAACTTCCTGTATCTATAACAGAGTTGTTTTTTTTTGTCCATGTTCGCAAAAGCTACAAGTTTGCTCAACTCTCTCGCTCTCGCTCTCTACTCACTCAAAGCCCTCGAAAGTAGGCAAAGGCGACGCGAGAGCGCAGACGCACGAACTCGACTTTGGTAGGCGTGGGTACTTTCGCTTTTTTGTTGGTGTTGTTCATTTTTCAGAACCCACTCAAGGATATGTACATATTTACATATGTTCCCCTGAGCCTTTGTTGCTGCTGTTGTTTTTGTTGGTGTTGTTGTTGTTGCGCACCTGTTACCGTTACCAACAGCTATCACATGCACTCACATCGACAGTGGAGTAGATAAGTGTACGTACATACGCGCACACGTTGGAATTTGAATCTCAATGTGCATACTTCATGGTTTCACTTTATCAGCTTACAGGCTGAAGCTGTTTTAAGCTCACCAATCTAAAGGAGTGGTGAAGGGGCGTATAATCGGGTGTACATATGTATGTGGTCGCTTGCATCTAAGCAATTTGCCCGCTAGATGGCGGATTGGTTAAAAGTACACACACACACACACACACATATCTGTGTACCATTTGCAAGTAATGTCACAGCCTGTCCAAAAAGTAGACTATGGCAAATTTTTGCGATTTTTTAACAAACAGTTGAAAATGCAGAAAACTAAATTCGAAATTGTCATTTTCATTATTATTACTGGGGATCCAACCGGAAGCCCCAATTGAAAACCAAAACCGACACCCACATCAATATTTTTTCAAGCGAAAACTTCAAATTTTTTGACTAAAAAATGTTTGTAGCTCCAGTTCGCGGGCAAAGCTTTTGGTTAGAAACTTGGGTCATTCCATTCTTTATACAAATTTATATAGAAATCGCATGGAAAGTGGGTATAAAGTTATTTGTCGAGCACATGTGACTATTCAAAACGAGAGCGTAAGTTAAAGTCGGCCCTGCCCGACTTCGAAATACCCGTTACTCAGCTTAACTCGGATAAGTATGCAACATTTTTTTAACTCGGCCATTTATTATCCAATCCTTTTGAAATTTTGTGAGATTGTAGATATTGGCCACATAGACTACACTGCAAAATCTGAGCTAGATATCTTAAAACATGTGGGAGTTATTCAATATTTTTTATTTTGGGGGGGGCGTGGCCAAAATTTGAAACAAACTTGATCTGCCTACAGACAATACTAGCTTACGTATAAAATTTGGTTGCTCTAGCTCTTCTAGTCTCTTAGATCTAGGTGTTCACACAGACGGACGGACGGACGGACAGACGCACATGGCTATATCGACTCGGCTGTTGATGCTGATGAAGAATATATATACTTTACGATATCGGAGATGCTTCCTTCTGCCTGTTACATACATTTGCACGACTTTAGTATACCCTTTTTACTCTACGAGTAACGGGTATAAATATATTTTAGTCTTAAAATATTTCCATTTCGAAGTCTTAATTTTAAAAATATTGCCCTTGTCATGTCAAGATCTTATTTTAAGAATCATTTTATACACTCGTTGATGATAAAAAAAAAACACCGGCTATTTTTGGTGGGCACTTTGTAAAGGTTATTCTGTAGGTTCGAGAGAGTCTCGGTTATAATGTCAAATTTGTTCAACAAATGTGTTTACCAGCTAACTAAACGAAAAGGGCAAGACAGATGTAGAAAAAAACTCTCGCAACCAGAATATCAGAAGAATAATGCACAGTTGGATCAAGAAGTTTAATTATACTCTGTACCGTAGGTACATAGAGTATTATAAGTTTGTGCAAAAGCATGTAACTTCCAGAAGGAAGCATCTCCGACCCCATAAAGTATATATATTCTTGATCAGCATCAACAGCCGAGTCGATATAGCCATGTCCGTCTGTCCGTCTGTCTGTCTGTCCGTATGAACGCACAGATCTCAGAGATGGTAAGAGATAGAGGTTTGACGTGTATGGGACATATGCATCTTATGTCTGCAGGCAGATCAAGTTTATTTTCAATTTTGGCCACGCCCCCTCCCGCCCCCGCAATTTAGAAAAAACGTCATATCTCCCACAGTTTTGAAGATAGATGGCTTGTTTCTTCTGGACATATTTAGTTATTAGAATAACTTATCGATCCGCCAAAGGAATGAAGAAGATCGGATGAACGGTTTTCGAGTTATGATCAAAAGACAAAATTTCTTGGTACAGAGTATGTTATAGTCGGGCTTGACCGACTTTCTTTTTTGTTTTGTAAGGTAGTTTTGAAAGCGAAAATATTTGATTCAAGTATGAAAATCTATCATAAACTATATATATTCTTGATCAGGGTGACGAGCTGAGTCAATTGCGCTTTGTCCGTCTGTGTGTCTATTTCTACGCGACCTAGTCTCTCAGTTTTGAAGCTATCAAGCTGAAATTTTGCTGCACGCTACTAATGTGTCGATACAGACCGGATCGGATGACTATATCTCATAGCTCCCATAGAAACAATCGGTCAGAAAACTAGCTTTGGTGAGAAAAACTTTTTTCTTTTCAATAGAAACGTCTCCAAACTTTGTATTCATAGGTTTTCTATGCTTTTTTATAATATTGCCAAGTTTGATACAAATCGAACAACTATATGGTATAGCTGGGTCCGAAAAACAGTCTTAGTTGGAAAAACTTTTTTGTTTTTAACGGTAGCATTCTGAAACTTTGTATTTGTTTGTTTTACAAGCTTTCACATCATTTTACAAATTTTTGTCCAAATCGGTTGACGATATCATGTAGCTCCCATACGAACGATCGGTCGGAAAATGGGTCTTTGTGGAAAAAAGATTATTTTTAAAAATATTTAAGCGAACAAGAGTATCAAAACTTGGGCACAGACAAAGTAAGCTTAACTTTCTCGTTTTTAAATTTTTTCATATTTCCGAAAGTTTTATAGATAGAAGGTTCCTACCTTCTAGACATATTTAGTAATCAAGATTATTTATCCACCCGCAGAAGGTTTGGTAAAGATCGTATGAGCAATAGTCAAGTTAAGAGCAAAAGAATGTTTTGCTGCTGCAGCGCTGCTTTCATCAAAATTTATGGACAGAGTATAGAGTAAGAGACGGTCTTGACCGACTTTCTAACTTGCTACCTAAGACTAGGTACACTACTCACCCACCAATTTGCACCCATAATTGCAATTTCACCCCCCCCAAAATAGCTACCAATTGCTTAGCCTACCTTTAGGCGGGATACCATTTATCGCAAATCTGATCATTTCCCACTGCCCACAGAGACGCATCCAATTCGACTTTATCAAGTCCCCCGCACAGACGGAGCAAATAAAGTTCAATAAACCCAAAACCAAACACTTAGCGAGCTGCGCGCCAACAACACTCCCCGATGACCGAGCAGCAGAGTGTAATAATGCTGGTAAATAGTTGCGGGAAAAACTGTGTGGAAATAGTTTTCTTTTTCTGTTTCTGGTGCATGTATGTATATGCCGCCCTGCACATCGAGATCCCTACGGTTGTTAATATGGCGTTTTAAAAATAGCAACTATAAATCTTATTCGTATACACTCGTCGTCGCTGGCTGCTGTTGCTGTTGCTGTTGCTGTTGCTGTCATTGGCATACAACGTTCGCTTAACGCTCTCGAGAAGAATGTGTGTGCGTGTGTGTGTGTGTGTGTGTGTGTGTGTGTGTGTGTGTGTGCCCATGTAAATCCGCCACATGCACTCACTCATCTGTCCATCTGTCAGTATGTCTGTACGTCTGTATGTATCGAAACTAATGTTACTTAAGTTGTTGGCTGGGGAGGGGAAAATTTCTAAATCTTACCAGATACAGATGCAGATACAGAGATACAGCCACGATCGTGAGGATGAAGAAAGACGACGGCGACGGCAACAACAACTACAAAAACGGAGCGTAAGCAATGTTAACGAGTAAAAATCAAGAAATTTTAGTTCTAAAAATAACCCTTGTACTCATTTTCATTTTCAAAACGGAAAGCAACCAAAAACACAAAAGAAAGCAATCCCAATAGCTATAAACCGAAAAGATACTGCGATACACGGAGAGAAAGCATCAAGTAGTTTGTACTTAACACAGAATCACCGAATCATTCTAGCTAAAAAGAGGTTTGTTCCAAAAAAGAGTGGAAAGTTAACTTTGACTCCACCGATTTCTCCAAATGAGGCTGCCTGCAGCCTGTTTTCGACACCTGATGACATGATAATCTAGTTGGCCTTCATGTTGTCATGTTTTCAATGTAAATAGCTTATGAACTGACATTTCTGAATCATGAGAAAATGTCGAATGGTAATTTTGGTGTGAATTCAAATGAAGCATAAATGTATTAATAAATCAGTTCAGTTCACAGAAACAAAGAGTTTTTAGTGATTAGTGTCAAAGAAAATTAAAAGAAACAAGAAAGAAAGTCGGTCAAGCCCGACTATAACATACTCTGTACCAAGAAATTTTGTCTTTTGATCATAACTCGAAAACCGTTCATCCGATCTTCTTCATTCCTTTGGCGGTTCGATAAGATATTCTAATAACTAAATATGTCCAGAAGGAACCAGCCATCTATCTTCAAAACTGTGGGAGATATGACGTTTTTTCCATATTGCGGGGGCGGGAGGGGGCGTGGCCAAAATTGAAAATAAACTTGATCTGCCTGCAGACATAAGAAGCATATGTCCCATACATGTCAAACCTCTATCTCTTACCATCTCTGAGATCTGTGCGTTCATACGGACAGACAGACGGACGGACAGACGGACGGACAGACGGACATGGCTATTTCGATTCGGCTGTTGATGCTGATCAAGAATATATATACTTTATGGGGTCGGAGATGCTTACTTCTGGATGTTACATACTTTTGCACAAACTTATAATACTCTATGTACCTTCGGTACAGAGTATAAAAATTTTGCCCACACTGGGACTCGAACCTACAACCTCCACGTTCAAGTCAGACATTCTAACACCTGAGCCACACGGATCATTGACAAATTCAAGCTTAAGCTGATATTTCTACATTACGAACATTAAGAAAAATTCACCTTAAATTAACGTTACTATTTCCTCAACAATAAAATGACTGGGTTCTTAAGAGGAACTTGACCGCACATCGCGCGTATTGACAATGGCGGACAACGTTAATACGTCATGTCAATAGTGCTTAATAACCGGAGGACCCGGGCTCGAGACCCAGTTAAGGTAAGGTATATTTACTAATAAACGATTTTAAGAGTTTTTCGAAAGAAGAAAATTTGAACACAATATACTACTACCACACCACCACACAAGGTCAAGGCAGGGTGAGGTGTGGGGGTTGTTTATATAACGTGGGGAGATACAAAATTTTTAAATTTTTGAGGAATTTTGTTCCTAAAAATAAGGTAATTTTGGCCTTGGTATAAGGCAAAAAACTGCCTAAAAGTTAGGAATTTTGTTCCTAAATGTAAGGTCAATAATTCCTCACTTTTAGGCAGTTTTTATACTCTGTACCGTAGGTACATAGAGTATTATAAGTTTGTGCAAAAGTATGTAACATCCAGAAGGAAGCATCTCCGACCCCATAAAGTATATATATTCTTGATCAGCATCAACAGCCGAGTTGATATAGCCATGTCCGTCTGTCCGTCTGTCTGTCCGTATGAACGCACAGATCTCAGAGATGGTAAGAGATAGAGGTTTGACATGTATGGGACATATGCTTCTTATGTCTGCAGGCAGATCAAGTTTATTTTCAATTTTGGCCACGCCCCCTCCCGCCTCCGCAATATGGAAAAAACGTCATATCTCCCACAGTTTTGAAGATAGATGGTTTGTTCCTTCTGGACATATTTAGTAACCAGGATAACTTTTCGCTCCGCCAAAGGAATGGTGAAGATCGGTTGAACGGTTGTCGAGTTATGATCAAAAGACAAATTTTCTTGGTACAGAGTATGTTATAGTCGGGCTTGACCGACTTTCTTTCTTGTTTGTCTTATACCATCACTAAAATTAACTAAAAAGTTAAGGTCATAACCGACCTTAAAGTAAGGTTAATGTCTTTGGCTCCATTTGAAGGCCAAATTACCATGAATTTAAGGTTATTTTCGGGGGTTTAAGGCAATTTATTTTTTTGGGTGTATTATGTAAATTTAGGTATTAAGCGATAATGATTGTAGTATGTATGTGTTCGTACTTAAACTGTATTTTCACTTGCCTAATATCTCAGAAAAGCTCAACAAGCTCAGCATAAATTTTGATGCTGCAGTAGCAGTTGAAAGCAGCGCTGCTACTGCGCCACAGCAGCGAACAGTCTTTGATTATAACTGGACAACCGTTCATCCGATCTTTACCATTCCTTTGGCGGATCGATAAGTTATCCTGATTGCCAATTATGTCTCGAAGGAACAAACCATCTATCTTTAAAACTGTGGGAGATATGAAGTTTTTTCCAAACTGCGGTGATGGGAGGGGGCGTGGCCGAAATCGAAAATAAACTTGATCTGCCTGCAGACATAAGAAGCAGAAGCATATGTCCCATACATGTCAAGACTCTATCTCTTATTATCTTTGAGATACAGACAGACGGACATGGCTATATCGACTCGGCTATTGATGCTGATCGAGAATATATATAGTTTATGGGGTCGGAGATGCTTCCTTCTGGCTGCTACTTACCTTTGCACAAACTTATAATAATGTTAACTAAATATAAAACTTCAATATTGTTAACTTCGGGCTAAAAATGTTAAATAAGAGGTTTTTAAAGCAGTAAGAGAAAGTTCCGAGTTGATTAAGCGATAGAGTTTATTGTAATCAGCACAGAGTACTCTAAACGGATCATGCAAAGCATAGTTAGTAGTACAACAACTCAGAGATAAGGTGACAAAGTAACGGGACGATCTACTGAGAACATTGAGATTAATTTGGCACACCAACTCTGCTCAGTCGGTTTCCCTCTTTAATAAGTCTACGTATAAACACAAAGAGGGAAGGGGGACAGTTCAAACCACGAAGAGTAAACAATAAGATATGCTTTTGCACAGATTCAATTCTATCTTCTAGAATGTTCCTAATGTTCTTAAAACTATAAAACAGGCTCTAAATCAGACTTAAACGGGAGGGTAGAGCTGAATCTAAATTGTATGGAACCCAAGAATTTGGTTCCAGGCTGGGTAAAATGTATCAAATTAAGGACTGCCAGTAAGATGTTGGTAACAATGGTCCCTCAGAGATCTAAGCGAGGATTTGTCGTATCAACATTTAAAGAAATGAGCAAAATTGGTCAAAAAAATGTTTGAAAATCGCTAAACTTTTGCGAAAGTGAAAATTTTGGAAGAGCTAAGCTTAGCTAGTCCAAAAGCAAGCCTTCCCACCTAACATTTGGAAGATCATTTTAACAAAAATCAGCTTGATGAGTCTTTTTCGAGCTCTTTTGATGATTAAAAGGGGATAAGCATGTTGGGCGTTTAAGAGAAGACTCGAAAGAGAGTCGTACTTATGCTCAAAGTGTGATTTATTGAAATACTCCTGAAAAAGACTCAAAAATTACTCCAAAGTTAGTCAAAACTGTTCAGAAGAACGGGTGGGTTAAAGTCGCGGCTAGGGTACCATTTTCTCCCGACAAAAGTATCGTATCTGATCAGAAAAAGAGCGCATTTAGGCCCGATTTCTCAAAGGTTACGGTTAGCCAACCATCGGTCAGATTTGACCGTCAAGATGACGAGCGGTTAAGTCATTTGGTTTTCTCAGCAGCAGTTTCGCCTGATATCGGCAAATGCCTATCGCTGCTTCAGTGTGACCATACTGTTTGACAAAACTAACGAGTAGACAGCTGACTCGGTTTGGTTTGTTTGTTTTTTAATGCGATTGGTTGTTGCTGCTCATTGTTTTGCGGAAAAGTTGACAAAAATTCAATGTTCCGCCTCATCGAATTGCATTTCCATTGCGTGGAGTTGAAAAATTCGTTTATTCATAAACATTTTGTGTTGCAGCAAATATTAAAATAAACAAAGCAAGTGTGCGGCCAGCTGTTTGTATATCGATAATTTCATCGGGACTGAGCTCGCGGTTAAAGTTGACCGGTGGATGAGCAGCGGTTAAGTTTGTTCCTCCGGTTACGCCACACACATCATGAGACACTCAAATTCGGTTAAACTGCCTGTCAAGTTGACCAACCGGACATTGAGAAATCGGACTATATGAGAAATTGACTATTTTAATCAGATCGAGGACTCCAGAAAGACTCGAATGTGATCAAAAGTTTGATAAAATGTTTGCTGGGTTACTTTCGGTTTAGCATTTCAAAAGCTCTGTTAACTTAACACACTGTTAATACTCTTACAAGTTCTACAACCAATATTTTCTCACAGTGCAAACAACTTGCAGGATTCAAACCAAAATTTCCTTATCAAAAGCATTAACTGTTTTGCTCCGATCCTCTATAGAGGGGGGATCTATGATAATTTATTGAGTCCCAGATAACCCCGCACACACACACACACACCCAAAATGGTGTGTGCCATTATCGTAACTACGCATTCGAATTCGTTTCTTTGTATACAAAGAAGCAAGTGAGAGTGATTTGATTTTTGTTTCGTTTTCTTTTCAATTTTTTTTTGTTTTTTTTTTTTGATGTTCTCAAAGAACGAAAAGCATTTACAACGCGCTGCTGGAGCAGAAAAGCCAGCAGCTGTACCAAAAATGAAAATACATACGAGTATAACACAAAAATAAGTATGAAAGAGAGTGGGGCAACGAGAAATCGTAACGCGAACCACATAGTACGGATACAGATGCGGATACATACACTGATTTTGGATTACAAATAGAATACGATCGTTGTGTGTTTAAAAATACCGGTGGGGTCGCGGGTACAGACAAACATACAGACAGTCAGTCAGACATCGAACCTAATCGGTTCTAACAGGCCAACCGGCTGACCAACCCATCGATGTGGATGTGTATCGCCACCAATTTCGGGGCGGGTGTTAAAGGTGGCAAGTAACGATCGAGGCCATGCATACATCTGCATATTGTGCGCCAAATGCTTTGAATATTCAACTGGGGCTTCCTCTTCTTCTTTGGCAACTATCACGATCGTTGAGCCACTTACAACTGAAATTGAAAACTAAAAACTACAAGCTAACACACACAAACAACAAAAACACAAAAGCGAAACGATTGGGTGATAAGAACTGTGTTCGCTGTCAATTGAGCTACCCTTTGGGTTTATACTGCAACATTTTACTAATCTACTGTATCTACTGTACACACATATAGCCCAAATATGAAATATGAGTACGAAACAGTCAAAACTTCAGCCAGTACCTTGGAGGGGGTTTATGTTTCGGCGCTTCTACGAAATGTAATCAAAATGTATAACCGAAACTTAATCATATCATGTACTTAAAATAGTCCACCACACTTTATACCACTTAAAACTGACTTTTTTGAGAATCTCACAGTGTTTTACTCTGCAAAAAAAGCATTTTGTAGATCAAAATTCGACTATATGACCTAAGTCTGGCTATATCTCCAATAAATATCGACGTTTTAGATTTCATAAACCTGGTTTATACGTCTACATGCCGACTTTTTAAAAAATTGGGTCTTTTTGTTCCTTTTTCGCCTTTTTTGAAAACCAATAGTCAACTATACGACCTGAATCTAGCTTTAACTCCGAGATATATCGACCTGGATTATTGAAAATGGGCTTTATAGAATCTCTTAGTCCTGTATTATAGCTGTACAAGTCGATATCCCTACAAGTGGTTTCTTTTGGCACCTTTATCGCCACCTAAGCCACTTTAAAGAACAATATTTGACCATATGACCTAAGTCTGGCTATAGCTTCGATTTTTATCGACCTAGGTTATTGAAAGCGGGTTATATATTGTCCTTCAGGCCTGTGTTTTACTTCTACAAGCCGGTTTCTTTAAAAGCCTAAACCACTTTACAGAGTAAAATTCGATTATTATACCATAATCTTTCTTTAACTCCGAATTATATCAACCTAGGTTATTGAAAACGGGCTTTATAGAGTCCTTAAGGCCTGTACAAGTCGATATACTTACAAGTGGTCTCTTTTGGCACCTTTATCGCCACCTAAACCACTTCATAAAGCAATATTATACTAAATGACCTTAATCTGGCTACAACACCGATATATATCGGCCGAGGTCATTGAAAGCGGGCAATATAGAATCTCTACAGTCCAACTTCTTTAAAAATTGGGCCTTTCGTAAATTTTTCGCACCACTTTGAAATCCAATGGTCGACTATCTGACCTTAATCTGGCCATAACTCAGATATATATAGTTATGGGTTATAGAAAGCGCGCTTTATAGAATTTCTAAAGCCTGTCTTATACCTCTACAAGCCGACTTCTGTAAAACTTGGTTCCTTTGGCACCTTTATCGCCTCTTAAACCACTTTAATAAGCAATAAACAACTATTTGAACGAAATCTGGCTATAACTTCGAAATGCATAGTCCTAGGTTACTGAAAGCGGGCTTTACAGATTTCCTAAAATCAGTATTATACCTCAACAAGCCGATTATCTTAAATTATGGTTCTTTTTGTACTTCTTCGTCACAACAAGCGTTCTATACAGCTGTTTCAAGAACTTTCGGGATTTATCATTAGCAGACTATATATCACATACCTCTTAAATAAATATACGAGGGCACAAGGATAATACTAGAAAATGGGAATATGTATGGGGGGTGGGTACTAGAATCAAGTACCAACGGTGTCAATAGTACCAGAAGTACGAAAATTCTTATTCCAAGTGCGGTTTTAAGCCCAAAGTACTTGATTTTAGACTGTTTAGGAATATATAAAGTACATTTTGTACATGGAACCATGAATTAACCAAAAATTAACCATGACCAAGATGATGTAACCAAAGAACAAGTTAGAATCACTGTAAAAATTGAATACCCACTCCATGAAAAAGTGTTAGAAACCACTTTCAATTCATTCCACTAAGTTTTTGAGTCCAATTGTTTCTAAATCTCCAATTGATGGGAGCTTTTGGAGGTCAGATTCCCGTTCATCAATGAAAATCTTATTAAAAAACAAGAAAGAAAGTCGGTCAAGCCCGACTATAACATACTCTGTACCAAGAAAATTTGTCTTTTGATCATAACTCGAAAACCGTTCATCCGATCTTCTTCATTCCTTTGGCGGATCGATAAGTTATCTTAATAACTAAATATGTTCAGAAGGAACAAGCCATCTATCTTCAAAACTGTGGGAGATATGACGTTTTTTCTAAATTGCGGGGGCGGGAGGGGGCGTGGCCAAAATTGAAAATAAACTTGATCTGCCTGCAGACATAAGAAGCATATGTCCCATACACGTCAAACCTCTATCTCTTACCATCTCTGAGATCTGTGCGTTCATACGGACAGACGGACAGACGGACATACGGACATGGCTATATCGACTCGGCTGTTGATGCTGATCAAGAATATATATACTTTATGGGGTCGGAGATGCTTCCTTCTGGATGTTACATACTTTTGCATAAACTTATAATACTCTATGTACCTACGGTACAGAGTATAAAAAGCTTGTCCGCTTTTTGAGTCAGAGAAAATGCTATTTTTTATCCATTTTTTGTTATAAACCAAAAGCCTAGACTTATTATCCTTGAAATCTGAGATTTGGTATAGAACTTTGTTCAGTCTTGAAGGTGCGGCATAAGAAAGTTGAAAACTTTTAAAAAGTTTGTGCTGTAAACTTTGTTCAAACTTGGGGCAAAACAACCTTGCACACTTTAAGCTGTTAGCTTCAAACAGGCACCCCCAAAGTAGGCAACAGAAAATGTCCAGAACGCATTTAAAATGGAGTTTGCATCTCGTTTTCAGCGTCTGTATGGACAGGTGTGATTCAGAGATTATAAAAGACAGGGCCCTTATGTTAGAGTCAGAGCCTTGAAACCTGGGCTTACATCACAGCTGCAAATTTTCACATTTCTCTCCGAAGAACTCCGGCTTACGGGTTCGAACCAAAATGTACTACTGTTTAATGGTTCGAAGATTTGAGGTTCAGGGTTATTGGGCAAAGGTTTTGCTTTGAGCCTTGGTTTGGCTTACGTTTTTCCCATTAAAGGCTGTCTAATTATATATTTCCATATCAAACTTTACATATACAGAAAGTCTTATCCACCAAAATCAACGTTCCGTATCCGTTCTACAAAAATCAGAATAAGATTGCACAAAAGGGCTTTGCCTGCTTTTTCGAAAGCTCGTTCGGATGCAAGCATATATAGTAAATGAGAAAATTATACAAACTCAAAGGATCAGTGTTTTGAACGCAGCTCCCTTATTGGATACTCCTGTATTAGTGTTAGATTTCACTTTGGTATATAGACTTTAGATACACATCGGTTTCAATCAAGAATGGCCTGATAGTTACCCAATTTTGAGCCACATCCTTCCCAAATCTTGAAAAAAAAACTTCAGTGAAAGCGCTTTTCCTCGCACTCATCAGCTTTCAGTTTTACCGTTTTGGTTTGTCCATAAGATCATTAACCCAAAACTACAAACCGTTCTACTTGGGGTGCCTGCTTCCGAATACATACGTGTATCTATATTTAGGTAACGATTTTTCCCACTCTTTGGAAATGGCAGTGCCATCATAGATCCCGGATTCCTGTCTCGATGCAAGTACGAGGGAGAGGGAGCATGTGCATTTCTCTGTATCTAGTTGTGGCTGTAAAGTGCTGCTCTTTGTGTGCTGGTCTGTTCTGTTCTGTGTGTGTGTGTGTGTGCAAGTGATTCCTGAAGTAGGAATCGAAACGGAGTAACTGTTCCGTTGGCTCTTATGGTTGGGATTGGGAACATTGCTGCTGCTGCTGCTGCTACTGCTGCCTGGCGTTGTATCTGCGCCCGATTCTATAAGTAGACATACATATGTATTTATGTATATTTATATACACACACACACACTTGAGAATGAACACATGTGCGAGAGGAGAGCGACGGCAGCAGCAGCGCCTCTCCGTCACAATCTTACTAAGTTAAAGCATACGCAACCCGAGGCCCCCGAGGAGGAGCTGAGCAAAATCGTTCTACGAAAATGAAATTTTTCAAAATCCGAGCGAACGCCTAACGATCGTAGGCAGTGTCTTGTGTGTGTGTGTGTGTGTGTGTGTGGTGTGCATGTGTGTGCGCTTGTGTGTGTGTGGGACTGACTGGCGTTCCGTTAGTGTCGGCAACGGGATCGCGCGCCACGAAAAAGTTCAGTTTCAGTCTCGCTGTTGTTTGGTTTGGTTAGATTTTAGTTGGTTAGTTGAATCTCAAGACGCACGAACCGATCCCGCCCGATACCAAACCACCCCCGCCCCCCTCTACTACCAATTATCATAGAAACGTGCGTGAGCGGGCGTGAGCAAAGGAATTAACTAACTGTAAATGCCAAAAAAAATATAAGAAAACACACATTTTGGTTTTGTTTTTCCACTTTTGCTGTGTGTGGCTCGACATTGCCGATGAGCCGTAGCCGATGAGCCGCCGTTCGAGGCTAAAAGGTTAACTTCTAAATATTAATAGTCGTTGTCGGTTTTTTGTTGTTGTCAACAATAAGAACAAAAGTCGCGTTCGTTCAGTTTTATATTTTTTTTTTGTGATTTTGTTAGTGCACACACACACAGTTACAAACACACACACACACACACACGCGTTTAAATCCACTCAAATCAGTTCAGTTCAGTACCAAAAAGTATCGAGTTTGCTACAAGTGCGTTATTTTTAAACGGTTTTTCGTTGTTGCTGTTGTTGTTTTTGAAATGCCAGTCAACAACAACAACAACAACAGCTGCAGCAGGAGACGCCATCGCCAGCCAAACACATAGTAGAAGAACCGCTACAGAGAGTGAGAGCGAGAAAGAGCGAGAGAGTGTATGTGTGTGGCAGACGGAGAGCCAGCGTACGAGAGAGATCACATCACATCTCAGCGTTACGCCTTCTCAGCACAAACCGCAGGAGAAGCGAGCGAACTGTGAAAAGCTGCTGACTCTAACAAAATTTTCAAATGGTAAGCGACGACGACCCCCCCGAACCTCTCTCTGTTTTATTCGCCAAAACGGAATGCTAGAAAAATACATGCTAATGCAGTTAGAGCAGAAGCATACACTTGCCAAAAAAGAAAAAGAAAGGACTAGCCAAAGTTTTGTTTGCCCCATACATGATACCTTTAACTGGGATAAAACCGTTTCACAGCAAGGGAGTTGGCAACCGTTGCATATACTGAGAAAAAAACAAAACAAATAAAACCGTTTTGTTAAAACTTTAGAGAATCGGTAATCGAATACCGATAGTTTCGATATCACAAAAGGCTGAAAAGATATTCCTTATAAAATCAAAATGTATTCTTGCTGTTTCAGTTTCAAAAATAAGCCATACTCGTTTCCGAACTCGATCGATTAATTTAAGTAAAAGTTTTCGTTCCCAAAAAAAAAAGTATAAGGAAATCCTGTTGAAAAGTTTTCCTGCCATGGATAAATGAAAATTTGAAGTGAAAAGACGAAAGACATAGTGGGAAAATATAACATTTCCGATTCTGCATGATTTCATTGAATTCGAAAACGCGAACATGGCCGTTTTGTTAGTTTTTGAAGAAGTGTGCTCAACTTTATATGGCAAAAGACACAAATATGTCAGCTTACTAGATAAGATGGGGAAAGTTGAGCGATCTGAGACCGTCAAGTTACAGATACAGATTGTTTTTCATATTATATAAACACATGCATAGCACACACATGTAAAATCAAAGATCCACATTGATATTTCCACTTACCATTCACTTGTAAGGCCGTTACATCTCTTTGTGAGTTCTAAATCTCTGGTTTAAGCTCAGTTCAGAGACTTTCTGTATACCCCTGAACATACTATTGTTCGAGCTGCTTTCTATTTGGAAAACTCAACCGTATCTCTAAGCACATATCCTTTTGAACGAGGACTGAATAGAACCGTATCGAACCGAAAAATTTAAACAGTTCAGTTCGGTTCATTTATCGATAAGCTTGTTAAGGTCTAGCAGCCATCTGAGTTTAAACATAAACTAGAGCGTTAGTTAACTTCGACTTCGAAAAGCCCGGTTCTAAATGAAAATAATGTTTAATGGCTTTTTCTCATGTTAATTAACAGAGCATTGCCGTTATGTTCGCAGATAGCACATGCTGCTCAGAAAAGTATGCAACATTTTTGTTAGCTCTGTTATTTATTATTCGATATTTCTGAATATTTAAAAGATTTTAGATATTGGGTCAATATCTTAAAATTTGATCTGTATTGCAGACAATACCATAGCTCAACCTGTATCTGAGTGGTTCCGACCAACTAATCTGACAGTATTTTCAACTGTCCCATTTATTTATTCTATGTAAAGATATTGCTACGTACTATTTACGATTTATAAACTGTCAAGCACCCATATAGGATATCCAACATTGTGCAAACATAACAAAATAATAAATATAATGCTCGCAGTGAGAGTGAATCACTTAACCGAAACAAAACAGTGGTTTGGTGTGCTCTCTAATTCCATTTCGAGTTTTCTCTCAGTGTAGCATCTGCATCTGCACATGCTCACTCATACATTTCTACATACATACATTTATACGTATGTACACATTTATATACGGGTATCTTACCAAATTGTCATGGTTTTATTAAAGATTTTCCTAGTGCCTGGCTGCGTCATCAAAGAACTTTCCTGGAAGTGAACTTTGGTTAGAAATCGATATGGAAATGGCATAAATATTTATGGCTAGAAAACAATCTAAATCTAAAGTTTCGCGTATTTTTTCCTAGTAATTGTGAGATAAAACAGGAAGCTGACTCTCAACGTGTAGACGAAAGAAAGAAAACATTTGTGATTGCCGGCTCTTTCTATACTTTTATTAGCTTTGATCTTGATATGCCGAATTCACATCTTCTAAATATCCAGAATTTACTCTGTTATTTATTAGTGGATATGACAGATGGGGCTAACTAGAACATGTGAAATCGGAGAGTTTAATGAGAATATATGGCAGTTAATTGTTGCAGTTTCGAAAGGGTTAATGATGAGACAAGGATGTAAATAAATCGAAACATAATTCCTACACAGAAAAACAAAATGATCCAAAAAGATCCATTTGACATTAAAATATTCATTTTTCATATCCTTTGGATGATTTTCAGCTCCGTTGGATGACAATTTAAGATCCTTTTGACATTAAATGGATATTTTAGTAGCTAAAACTGAACAATTAGAAATGTCCATTCCAAATGAATACCGAAACCATTCAATGTATATTTTTTAGTATCCTTTCTTTCTCAATGTAGTATAAATGTACAGGGTTGCCCATATTCGACGGACCCATGTTTTTTTTTAAAAAATACAAGAAAAAAAGAAAAATTTGGCGGTTGGCAATCTTAATCATTTAATTTGTTCCAAGTAGATTTGTTTACTTCAATTTTTGAATATGATATCTCTCAAATGGCCGCCTCTGGCGTTGATGGCGTATTGTGCCCTTTTTGCAGCATTTTCCATCGTTTTCGCCAACATTTCGGCCGGAATAGCGGCTATTTCTTCACGAATGTTGTCCTTGAGCTCTTCTACGGTCCTTGGCTTGTTAACGTAAACCTTTGACTTCAAATATCCCCACAAGAAGAAGTCAGGCGGCGTCAAATCGGGCGAACGCGGTGGCCAGTCCAAATCACCACTTTTCGACATCAAACGGCCCGGAAACAATTTCTTCAGAAAATCGATTGTTATGCGACTTGTGTGCGGTGGAGCGCCGTCTTGTTGAAACCAGAACTGCCTCATACGCTTTCGACGAATAATTGGCATCACAAAATTGGTCATCATGTCGCGATAACGCTCCTGGTTGATGGTAACAGCATGGCCCAATGACCGTTTTCGCACTAACGCCGCACCAAACTGTGACTTTTTCGTCATGAAGAGGCACTTCTTGAATCTCCTGAGGATTTTCAGTGGCGTAAATACGGCAATTTTGCTTATTTACGGTCCCATTCAATGTGAAATGGGCTTCATCGGACATGATAATGAGTTTTCACAATTGACTTGTTCTGTTGAATGTAAATTTCAACTATTTCAGAGCGCTCGCGTGGCGTGTATTGTTCCATGGTAAAAATCTGCTTGGACTGACGCTTCAAACGCGGTATGTCATTAAGCGATCTGACATCTCTGTCAAAAGTTATGGCGTTGCCAGATGGGTCCGTCGAATATGGACAACCCTGTATAAATACCGGAACCGCAAAACTTATTAGTTTAAGCAGAGCGCTTGAGTCAATCTCACCTGATAGGAGCTTATGTACAACAAGAAAGAAAGTCGGTCAAGCCCGACTATAACATACTCTGTACCCAGAAAATTTGTCTTTTGATCATAACTCGAAAACCGTTCATCCGATCTTCTTCATTCCTTTGGCGGATCGATAAGTTATCCTAATAACTAAATATGTCCAGAAGGAACAAGCCATCTATCTTCAAAACTGTGGGAGATATGACGTTTTTTCCATATTGCGGGGGCGGGAGGGGGCGTGGCCAAAATTGAAAATAAACTTGATCTGCCTGCAGACATAAGAAGCATATGTCCCATACACGTCAAACCTCTATCTCTTACCATCTCTGAGATCTGTGCGTTCATACGGACAGACAGACATACAGACAGACGGACAGACGGACATGGCTATATCGACTCGGCTGTTGATGCTGATCAAGAATATATATACTTTATGGGGTCGGAGTTGCTTCCTTCTGGATGTTACATACTTTTGCACAAACTTATAATACTCTATGTACCTACGGTACAGAGTATAAAAATAGAGGAGAGTTGTATACTTTTGCAGCAAGTTTTTCTAACTAAGACTACTTTTGGGACCTTACTTTTCTATGGGAGCTATACTATATAGATGTACGACTTCGACCTAACTTTGTGGAATCATGCAAAAGCAAAATAAATAAACATGTAAGAAATTTGAAATCGATTCCATTTAAAACAAAAAAGTTTTTCTCAATAGAACTTTTTTCCGACCGATCAATCGTACTGCAGCTACATGCCATAGTCAACCGATTCTGACAAAACTTTGTAGATTTGTGTTAAGGCAAATTTTAAGTACATTTCGATTGAAAACAAACAAGTTTTTCTCACTAAGACTACTTTTCAGACTCAACTTTTCTATGACAGCTATACTATATAGATGTGCGATATCGACCAAACTTAGTAGAATCATGAGAAAGCATAGCAAACTAAAAAATACAAAATGTTGAGGCGTTTTCATTGAAAACCAAAATGTTTTTCTAACTAAAACTAGTTTTTTGACCAATCGTTCCTATGACAGCTATACGCTACAGTCATCCGATCCGACCGGTTTCGACAAATGTGCAGCGTATTTGTACTAGAAGACTTGGTGCAAAGTTTGGTGAAGATGGCATAGATACCGACAGACAAAGCTAAGTCAACTCAGTTCGTCATGCTGATCAAGCATATATATATACTTTATGTGATCGGTGAGTCTACCTTCTATGCCTTACAAACATCCGGAAAATTATATAGTATTGTCTGCAAGGGTATAAAAAGCATTGTTAGCGCAAACTTGCAAGCACGCAAACTTATTTGCACAGTGGTGTTCCCACTAGGCAAATATTTTGTACCAAACATAGGCAAAGGCTGCTTTGTGCGCAAACTATTTGGGGTAATTATTTGTTTTTAATTAGGGCAAATAAATTGTCAAATTTGTAGAAATATTTGCCCAAATTTTTGAATAGCTTGAACTTTGGTTGAAAATGTTGAAGGTACACTCCTTGATGCATTCTTTTAGTAATGGTTTCCCCTAAGGAAGTGATTTGGGCCTTGTTCATGGTTCATGGAACGAACCCCTTAAAATATTATCAAGCCTGTATTTACTTTCGAGCTTATCAAACTTTTCACATATTGATTTGGCATTTAGCTTCTAGAAAATATACATCGAAACAAGCTTCAATACAGGTTTAAAAAAATGGAGAAAATATGCAAGCATCCACCAAGCAATTGGACCTTGAAAACGGTGCGTATCAATAAGACTTCCCAGGTTCTGGCCGGATACTTCGGCAACCCAAGGCTCCATTTTAAATGTAGGCAAATCATCTCAACTTACTGGCAAATTCTCAGAAATCTCTAAAGAGGACCATCTCAATCATTTCACCTTCTAGCTTGACTGGTTTACAAATCTCTCCCTTCCTTCCTTCCTTTCCATTTGCAGGAGACCAAAAACCCGCCGCCGGTAACCAGCAGCTACCATCATCAGCGCGCACCGCGTACACCCGAAAGCTACTTCAATGTACCCGAATCGGTGGCCCTACTCAACATAGTCAAATCGGAGCGCATCCAGAGTGCCTTTCAATCGAATCGCAAGAATCATGCCAGCGTCTGGGAAATGGTCGCCGAGGTGCTCAATCGGTTTAGTGCCCGCAAACGGACGGCCAAACAGTGTTGCAATCGCTATGAGAATCTCAAGAAGATTTACACTCAGCTGAAAAAGAATCCCGAGCGACATGTGCGCCGCAACTGGCCGTACATGTTCCTGTTCAAAGAGATCGAGGAGCAGCGTGGCGAGTGCTGGGGCTCTAATGGCAAGCGGCTGGCATTGATCTCGAAGAATCACAATGAACTGTCCTATTACCAGCGTCGCAGACAGGCAGCCGAGCTGGGGGTGTTGCTCAACAAGGACAATCTGACGCCGCATCAGCACAGTTTATTGCAGAGCCTGAGCCATGCCCACTCCACAGATTCGTCGCAGAGTGGGGCCAGCAAACTGGAACGATTTCTGCCCAATCATTTTGTGGAAACACAGCTGGGCGGTGGAGGTGGTGGGGTTGGAGACGGTACGGGACACGGTGTATACGATGATAATCCCTTGCAGCTACAAGTGGCCGGAGCAGTGGCTGCAGCAGCTGCTGCCGCTGCGGTGGCGGCACAAAAACGTCATGAACTCCATCAGCTGAGCAATGGAGCGGGACTACAAATGCCTGGGCAACAGCAACAACAGCAGCAGCAGCAGCAACAACAGCAGCAGCAGCAGCACCAGGAGGAGGATGATGAAGAGGTGGCACATAGGATTGCATTTAGAGATAATCAGGGACATGGTCATAGCTTGGATGAGCCCAACAATGAGACGAATGACTATGAGAAGGATTGCAATGGAGCCTTGAACTTGCACCATCACCACAACAACAATGACAACAACATATCCATGAAGTGAGCATTAGTCTTGGTCTTAGATAGAAACTTAAAAACTTTCCAACTTTGGTTTTTTTGAATAGATCCGAACCACTCTCCGAGGGGGAGTTCAATCCTGATGATATACAACTAATGCAAACAAATTACAATGGGTAAGCACTGATCCTGAGCAGAGTTTTAGACCAAAGTTTTGAGGTTTCAGTTAATTTTGCATGATTTTCCCATAATTTTCATCTTCTGGGGTCGAACTTTTCTAAGTCTTGGAGTACAGCTATCGAAATATATCATCTAATTAGCTTTTAAAACTATTTTAGTGCTAATGATATAAAAAATAATACCAGATTCTTCTTTTTTCCAATATTTTCACCCCTTGGGGTCGAATTTTTAAAGACTTTTTTCGTTCATTTTCATTCCCCGTGGTCTGCCTTTTTAAAATCTAATGGTCACCTGATCTGACTCTCCTTTTTTCCAACATTTTCATCCCTTGGGGTCGAACTTTTCCAAACTTTTTTCGTTTATTTTCTTTCCCCGGGGGTCTGACTTTTCAAAATCTAATGGGCGCCCGTCTTTATATTGTGATTTTCTTTTTTTCGAGCATTTTCATCCATTGGGGTCGAACTTTTCAAAATTCCGTAAAGCACCCGACTAGGGGAGTGTGGGGGGGGGGGGGGGAACGAGTGATTGGAGTAAGGGGTACGGCAGGGAAATGTCTTCCATTTGCAAAACCTACAATTTTGATTTCAATAACCTTGTCTGTGACTCGAATTCATAACTCATTTCATGCAATGCCTGCATCCTAGTCCACACGACTGTCAAGCACTCACACTAATAAGGGGAAGCAACGAAGAGTAAAGGGGATCAACCAACACGTTTCGTGTAGCTTCTCTAAATGTAGCATTCAGCATTTGAAATCCTTAACGTTTATTTGGAAAACCTACATGCCTCTTTTTTCGATACATCTCAACCACGAAAAAAAGGATATTTCATCTACTGGTGTCGGATTTTCCAAAAATTTGAGAATATCTTTATTATAAGTTTCTCTAGCTTAAGCATTTACCGTTTAGTCTGTACGTAGATTACCCATGTTTGTTGTATATCTAATTAACTGGCTCTCTCTTTCACCGTCTCTTCCCCTCTCTGGCAGCACACAGAACTTTTACTCGCCCAGCATCGATCAAAATATACTGCATCCGGATGTGATAGTGGATACGGATAACCTTTCGGACTGCAGTTCAGCTGGCTCACTGAAAAGTGGCAAACGCAAGCTGTCCACCTCCACGGATGGTGATAGCACCAACTATGAACTGATTGAGTATCTAAAGCGACGGGAGAAACGTGATGAGGAGCTGCTCAAGCGAATGGATGCGCGGGAGGAGCGTTTTATGAATCTACTCGAACGAACGGTGATTGCCATTGAGACGCTAGCAGCGGGCCGACCAGCCACAGCACAAGCAGCACCAGAAACTGCACCCACGCCTGCAGCTGCATCCACCGAACCCACGCCTACGCCCACAGAGAATACGCCCGTTAGTCGCAGTCGCAGTGCCAGTCCCAGTCCTGAAACGGACAACAATATTGTTGTAGTACCCGATGATCCGGTTGATGAAGTGGCCAAGCAGGCGTAGAAAAATACGCAACCCACAACCCACCTCCCCCCCCCTTACCACACCCTCAAAGAATGCGGTGCCAAAGACGAGACATGTCTCGAATTTTAAACTGAGATTTGCACGTAGTAGGAATCTCGAAAACGCAATGTTTTGTGCCAGCTATAAATTTACGTAGAACTTAAGAACTGAATTGCAATTGCCCCCTGGCACCATTTCATCTGGGATCTCTGGGCATGAACTTACTTACTTAACTGACATATATTTATATGTGGAGCTCGGCCAGCCGATTGCTTAAGATTAAATCGAAAACTTATTTTATATACACATTAATTCTAATTGGAGCTAAAACGGGGCTCAAAATGCATTTGTGCAGGAACAAAATATGTACACTTAGTCGTTTTTTTTTTCTCTTTTTTTGTGCTTTAAATTTAGATAAATACAGAAAAGAAATTTTGAAAAATTATAAAATCATTTGTTGGCATATTTGGTAATGGGTAAAGGAGGAGTAGAGGGGGACTTGCTTGGTATTGGTAGTGTATTTGAGGTGGCCAAGTCGTTGGACGTCGTAAAACTTGGCTACAACTTGTGTGTTTGTTCGTGTGGCACTTTTTTATGAGATGCCTCAAATTGAGAATGCTTTTAGCTACCGAATCTCAGAATGTTTAACAACTCCTTTATATTCCGTATAACCCTTACATTAGCCTCGTAAAGATACGAAGATCATATTTTTTTACTCTGTATCAGAGTTACACAGAGTATATTTAGTTTGTGCAAAAGTATGTAACAGCCAGAAGGAAGCTTCTCTGACCCCACAAAGTATTTGGGATGTTCCAAGCAAAAAATTATATTTTCTGCATCGTATTAAATGGGTCGCATCGTAAATAACTTGTAATCTGATTAAAAGCTGATTTACACTAGCTTTTAACATTTAGCTTTTTGTGTATGGGAAAAAAGCTGATTGTTAGCTATTAACGCATAACGCAGTCATAGTGTAATTAGCCTATTAGATAGTTTTCCTGGTCCTGATTTGACCTTAATTCTGCTAAATATCATCTCGTAAAGCACGTTCACAGATTTTAAATAGAGAAGAGATAGAACTGGCACATTAACTAATATCCTTGTTCCACTGGCGAGCATTCAATCATCAATTCAATTCATCATCCAAGTTTCGCCTTCCATGATGGTTGTCCCATCATGTTGTAGCCAGTTTTCGGTTTGGATTCATGTAATGGCTAACCCTCATTTTGCGCTAACCTTGGTCATGCTCAGCCCTTGGGCGTAGATAGTTTTCAATGAAGGTGGCCATAAACTTCTTCCACTGACCAACAGCTTTTTGGCGACCTTTTTGAATTCGATAGATATATCGATAGAAATTGTAGCCTTTAGCGGAAAAAGGCTAGATCATTTAGCTTTTGGCTTGGCCAAGCGACACAAATGATCTGACGAATTGACATTTATCTCTTATGTGCAAACATAGGATCATTTAAACCAAATAAAATGTGAGTTGATCTGACACATAGCAGCTATCTAAAAGATGTGAAAGCGGCCTCAAATGAAATATCGTAATTTGAAAAGAGTGTAGGTGGCTTCGTATAAGGCCGTAAAATACTCTTTTAGAATTGCAAATCGTCTTTACACAGCCCAAAGAGACATACCGAGCTTCTTCCAATCTCTTGGCTTGTGTGCTTCAAAAAACATAACGCCAAATCCGAACGGTAAAGCTTAAGCAGCTTTTTAATAGCTAGTTACTTCACCACTGAAGGCCATAGCTGGTGAAGGTGACCGGTTTTGAAAGAACCCACTTTTTAAACACACAAACCAATCTACAGAAATCACTTACCTAAAATCTTCCGTAGCTCCGCCAAAAGCTGAGCTATCTTAATGATCTTTAAAAATTTAAATAGATGGGATGCCTTAACTTAAGACTACTTTCCAATGTGACTTAAAATCCGACCATAATATTGATTTTGGGAAGTCTTAAGTTGGCCTTCGTTTTGTATCCAACGTTGTCTTGTTCCTAGAAATAGAAACGTTTTAAAGGCTGATGACTCGATGAACTCTGAGAAAGAAAGAGTTCTTCGGAGTATAAACCGCCACTGCCACTCACTAGGTTTCCGACACACACACACTCCATGAAGAAATATAAGGATGTAGACAGATATGCTGATGTATTGCAGTAGTCAGTGACTGTAGATAGGAGGATGTTCCATGATGTTTAGGCTCTAGGGCGGACCACCATAATTCTGATAGTCCAAACCGAACCTTTTGCAGAGCTCTCGAATCTGGCAGCATTGACTTGGAGTCATTTATAAACCAAACCTTCCTCCACAACAGAGAGAAAAGTGGCCAATGTAATTAAAATATCCAACAAGTCTTTGACTATGAATGGTCTCCTTATCTCTAGGCTGAAATCTTATTAGAAGGCAGATTTCTGCTATTTCCCACAGCTGACTAGCATCGACTCCGCCAGCTTGACCCATTACCTCCGACCTTCACTTCCTGAGCGACTGAAATAACGGCAGGGATCCATGATCACTTAATGAAGTTCAATTTGAAACTATTTACACTTCTAAAAAACTAACTAAAAATAGCTTAACACATACTCTAGGCCTTCGTTTGTAGCTTTTTTGTGTGTTTTGGTTTCTTCATCAATTCCTTGCTAGGTAGATTCTTCTTAGTTTTGGCAATCTTATTGGTAATCAGCAGCTTGAGACGATTCTTGACCTGATCATAATCAGCATGATTCACTTCAGATTTGGCGGGCTTAAAGAATTTGGCACCCTCTGCAACAACACAAAAAGGTGAGATAAATAAATATAGTTTTGAGAGAGAACTTCGCTTACCCTTAAGCCTGGCATCATTCTTGGCTATAAAGAAGGATTCCATTTGGATTTTAGGCTTCTTTTGTTTGGACTTTTTCGACACAGGTGCCTCATTTTCATTGGGCGCTTCCTTTTCCTCTTCGCTATCCGAGGAATCGTAGCTAAAGGGATTCACAGCGGCAAGACCCAGTTTGTGGGCGTTCGATTTATTGACGAGTATCTTCTCGTTACTTAACTTCTCCAGTTGATCCTGCCGCTTGACCAATTCTTCATCATGAGCGCTGCCAAACATATCCAGCAAACTAAATCCTTCGCCACGCATATTAAGCGATTCCTTCAAGGTGTCTGTGACCATGTAAAAGGCTGCCTTAGAGACAGCATCGGTGGTGACAGCTGCAGTGCTATCTGCTGTTTGATTTGAACCCATCTTGGTGGGGATGGTTTCTTTCTTCTTCTGAAGCATCAGCTTCTGATGTTCCTCCTTGGCCGGATCAAAGCGCAGCATTTTCTTGTTTTTGGATGATTTGGTTTCTGTATCTTTAATCTTATGACCCACCACCTGTTCTAGAATGCCCATTTGCCAGTTGCGTTCGCTTTCGGGTTCCAGCGGCTGCTGCTCCTCAGCTGCCTCATCCAATTCCTCTTCGACGAAATTGCCAGTTATACGAAATCTGGGGTCTACACTTTGTTTGCTTTGCATTTCGGCCAGTCGTTCACCCTTTTTGCCTGCATACTGAGGCAGTACCACTTGTTCTTCGTCATCCTCTTCATCTTCATCGCCGGCAAAGAGATCTTTCTTGGGTTTCGCCTTTGGCTTCTTTTCATCTTCTTCTTCTTCAGCATCACTGAACTTGATTCTTTTGGACTGAGTTCCCTCCAGGTGGAGAGCCATCTGTATGACCGACTTCTTTTGCAGATGCTCTTGTCTCATTTTGTTTAAGGATTCCTTGCGTTTCTGTTCCGCTTTGCTTACTTTGGCATCCGCCGGCTGCTTAACGGGCTTCTTATATTGCTCAATAATGTGCAGAGGCTTCACATCGTGATCTTGTTGGATGACAATCTGAAAGGGAAAAAAATGGAAGGATTTCTAAGAAAGATTCATTGCGCAAGCTTACCTTGCCATTGTGCATGGAGTGGGCGGCATGCTTCTTGGTAATAAGCAGCTCGGGAGCCACCTCATCATCATTGATCTCCTCATCTTCACCAAAGACTCGTCGCTTATTTTGCTTATTCTGTACCAGCAGCTCCGAGCTACTTTGCTGAAATTGAGACTTTTCCTCCTGTTCCTGCTCTTTTAACTGGTTCTCTTCACGTTCCCGCTTCAGACGATCCAAGAAGGACTCCTTGGCCAAAGAAACACGCAGCTTGGCTCCATGCAGCTTCTGCCAGTTGAGCTCGTTGACACCTGTACGTATGGAAAGTTATAGGGAACAAGAGATTGGCATCTTCTGCTTCGAGCTCTTACAGTATTGTGCATCATCCGTGTAGACAGTAACAAAGGCTATAACTTTGGCCGACTGTTCCTGCGCCTCCTCCTTCCGTTTTAGATCCACATGATCCACTTGGCCATAGTCTTGGAATAGGTTGAATAGATCTGATTCAGTTGTTTGGGGCGGCAAATCCGCCAGGAAGAAACGTGTGCTGCTCATTTTGTTTAATAAGTAAATGTAATTTTAAACCGAAACTGAAGCAGCGCACGCACGTGTGAGGCAAACAATAACAACAACCAACAGTGTTGGACAACAAAAATGGCTGGAAAAAGAAGCTAAAATTATACAGCTGGATCTTTTTGGCTAGAAATTCAAATTTCAATATAAATTATGAAGAAATGATGAAGATTTTGCCAAAATTACTTTCTAAATTGGTCAGCTGCTTAATGAAACACATAGGACATTTATATTCAACAAGCTTGCTATAACGGAAAATATTTGTGTCTTTTGTTTTTATAAAATCAAGTAAGATTGACGATAATGTTAATGCACAGGGTATCTTTTACCCTTTTTATATGAAATTAATATACAAAGCAAATAGCTTTGCAATTTCTTTGCTTAGTAGAATTACCGCTAGCTTAATAACTATCACAGTTGGCATCCCTGTTCAGTGTTGCAAGGCTTACCGCTGCCATCATCATTGTGTCAGTTTCGCACACTGCACTCACACATACACTTGACGCAAACGTCACACACACACACACGCACACGCATACAATTTGATTATTTTGTTTTGTTTTCAGTCTGCAAATATTTTTTTAAGAGCCAAAAAGACTTGAAATTTAACAAAAAAATTAATTAATAATAGCCATGGAAAGTGGGACAAGCGGCAATACAGCAGCAGAGAAATGGGGTTTCCCGCTGCAGGAGCTTTATCGACTGGCATTTACCTTTTACAAACGTGAGTATAAAAACCACATCAACAACAACAAGAAGAGCGCCGTCTGCTGTGTGGCTTCCCTCTTATGATTGCACTTTTTCTTTTTGCAGAGAACTCGGGCAAGGCTATTCATCTATCCTACGAGGATAATCTCAAACTGATTGCCTTTAAGCAGCAGGCCTCGCTGGGACCCTTTAACACAACCCATGCCCCGGCCCTGGGGGTGCTCGATGTGATTGGCCGCGATCGTCAGCAACATTGGCAGCTGCTGGGGGATATAACGCGAGAGCAGGCCATGGAGGGATTCATTGATCTGCTGGATACCATGTGCAGTGCATTTCGCCCCTATATCGAGGCAGTGCGTCAGAATCGCGATGATACGCTTAAAGCGGACTTGCGGCGCATGGAACAGGAGAAGCTGGCCAAGGAGAAACAGGAACGCGAACAGCAGGAGATGTTGGAGGAGGGCTACAAGGAGGAATTACAGCGGCGACAGCTGCAGGATGCGCTTAATAAGCAGACCTATCAGCAATTTAAGGTAAGCAACGGGATCCAAGATGGAACAGAGAAAACCAAAACAGCGTTGCCAGACTAGTGCTAGTTCAAATAATTTCAAGTCTTTTCCAATTCCATTTCGTTCATTTGCTGATTTTTGAAAAAATCAAATTATTTTAATTGCCCACCACATGACTGACTCATTCAATATCTGACTTCCGTATCAAGTCCTTGCACCCGTTGTCCTGCGTGGGCTCGATAGTTAATCAATAATTCAGGCTAATTGACCCACTTACAAGGGTGGAAGGAGGAAGGGAGGTAGACAGACAGACCTGGTCATGACCCAATTTCCCCACTCTATTTCGATTGAAATCTAATTACTTTCTTTCTTTGTCTTTTGTTCAGCTCTATGCGGAGAAACAATTTCCCGGCAATCCGGAACAGCAGGCTGTGCTCATACATCAGCTGCAAAGGGAGCACTATCATCAGTATATGCAGCAGTTGCATTTGCAAAACCAAAACCAGGACCACAAGCACCCGAAGGAGAAGTCTCAGGCTCAGGAGCAGGGCCAGGGCAATAACAACAATAGCAGTTCCCAATTGGCCAATGCCATGGAGGGGCTGCACTTGAATGATTTTGAGCAGCCAGGGGAGAGCACCCAGGAGCCAGTGTCCGAGCTGGCGGTGGCCAGCGATGAGTATGATGACTATGTGATGATACGTCCGGCTAAAATCTGGACCAGACCCGACATTGAACAGTTCAAGACTGAAGTATCCGCTGGTGATGGCGATGGTGTCATTACCATAGGTCATGGCGATACCGTGACGGTTTGTTTTCAAACATTTCTTAAACTTGACCCTTGATTGATTTCCTCTCTTTGACAGGTGCGTGTTCCCACCAACTTGAATGGGAAATGCATTTTCTGGGAATTTGCCACCGATAGCTATGACATTGGCTTTGGCATCTATTTTGAGTGGGCCAAACCGGTGAGCAATGAGGTCACTGTGCATGTCAGCGACAGCGATGAGGATGAGGACTGTGTCGATGAGGATTATCTGTCCACTACCGAGGATTTGGAATCAGGTGGTGGCGGTGGTGGTTCCATGTCACCCGATCGTCATGCTCTCAGCAATCCCAGTGTGGCCTCCAAGGCGCCCATTTCCATTATAGTGCCCATCTATCGACGGGAGTGCTACAATGAGGTCTATGTGGGTTCACATTCGTATCCGGGTGAAGGTGTCTACTTGCTGAAGTTTGACAATAGCTATAGCATTTGGCGTTCCAAAACGCTTTACTATCGCGTCTACTACGAACGCTAAAGAGGAGGCCAAAATAATGCAAACTGTATCCCTCCCCATTTTCCTTCTCCCTGTCCAATTACCAAAATAACGTCAACATGTCGTGTGTGCGTGTATGTATATGTGTGTGTGTGTGTGTACGTTTTACCATCTCCAAAATGAAACTTGAATGAACTCCTTTTCATTGATAATGATAAAATCAATATAATTTATTATTTAGTTTTTAATTGATGCAAAAAAAAACCAAGAAATTCAAATTTAAAATAAACCGCCAACAAGAAAGACAGCGCTGCCAGACTTATGCCATTCGATACTATTGGATGTGTTCCAATTTCATTTTGTTTCAGGCTAGCAATTTTACAACTTGACAATCGACAAGGACTGCCAAGTATTGGAAAACATTAGTGTTTTAGCTTTTCGACTTTTATATTACACTTTGATTATTGGTTTTTAAATTTAAAACCTAGGAGCAGGTTTCGAAAACCATGTTTTTATATACAGTATTAGCAGCCTTGATTAAAACGCTTGACCAAACCAAGTAGATAAACCAAAGTTTGAACATATTCAGGTACAAAGTGTTCAGGTACTCTTCGAAATTCCGTTATGATACTGAAAACAGTCAAGTACCGTTCATAAAGGCACTATAACTGGGTCCTAACGTGACTAACGAATCATTAAAACGCCTGTTTCAGTTCCTATGAGCTATTTTTAACTGATATTCAAGTGGCTGAGTCATTGTCAGTAAATAACAAACAAACAAAAATGCACAATAACCAGAAAAGGTGTCGTCAAGTTCACCAGTATTGTTTGTTTTTAAACAACGAGCAAACTTTTAAATTCGAAAAGCTTACAAAACAAGCTATTTTTTAATAATTTATCATTTTAGGAATAGAGTTTTCTGCCTAGGAACAATCGGTTGAAATATATAGATGCTTTAAACTAGTTCTGGGTTTATGCAATTAAACTTTATACCAAGTAAAAAATCAGTTTGTTTAAAAGTAGAACCTAACATTAATCTGCTAAGTTTATACATATCTTGCATATGTTAGGAGCGCACTTAAATTTTCCTTTGTTGATTTTGGCCAATGTAAACGTCTTTTTTTCAATTTTTGGTAGAGCCGTACTTTTTGTGTGACGCGTCATATGAAAACTTTAAAGTGGGTGAGTAGAAAAATCTAATTAACCCTTTGTGCCAAAAAATATACCAAAATCCACTTAAACCTGTTATACCTAAACTAATAGCCACTGCCATTTACTGTATTAGGTAAGATACAAGGTATCGCTGAAAAATATACCCGTCTTAAATAAAAAGTATAAATCTTTTGAATATATATCCGATGACTTGAATGAAGTATATTCTTTCGTAAAGTGTTAACCCCAAGCTACGATAAAAAACCAAAAACTTCAAGATGTTTTCGTTTTCTGCGAAGAGATATGAAAACTGTTAGAAAAAGGTAGACTCACTTCTGATGTAACCATAAATTTGAATTTTTCACCGTTATCCCAACGTTCCAGTTCAGTGTAGAAGGGTGTAGGGCCAGCCGGTTGCAACGTTGCCAGACGTGTACAAAATGAACAGCATGTGGAAATGCTTATTTTTTATTGTTGTTGATTATGTTGCATTTACTGCGGAGAGTGCGCCAACTGCAGCAACCAAAGCGCCACCTTAGCTATGTGCTGGGCATAGAGACCTCCTGTGATGACACGGGCATTGCCATAGTGGACTCCGAAGGCCGGGTGCGAGCAAATGTCTTAGAATCCCAGCAAGAATTTCACACACGGTTAGTATAGTTACCCCAACTCAGCCGCAAACTCAACTAACTGCTCCTTTGCAGCTATGGCGGCATTATACCACCACGTGCACAGGATCTACATCGTTTACGCATTGAGCAAGCCTTCGAACGTTGCCTAAGTGAGGCGCAACTGCAGCCGCAACAGCTGACCGCCATTGCGGTTACCACACGGCCCGGTTTGCCTCTCAGCCTGGTGATAGGTCTTCGTTATGCTCGCCATCTGGCCCGCAAATATGACAAACCTCTGCTGCCTGTGCATCACATGGAGGCGCATGCACTACAGGCACGCATGGAACACTTGACGGCCATTGAATATCCCTTCCTCTGCCTGCTCATCAGTGGCGGCCACTGTCAGCTGGCCTTGGTTCAGGGTCCCGGACGTCTGACACTGCTCGGCCAGACCCTGGACGATGCCCCCGGGGAGGCTTTCGATAAGATAGCCCGCCGTTTGCGTCTGTTTGTGCTGCCCCAGTATAGATTATGGAATGGTGGTCGTGCCATTGAACATGCCGCCACCCTAAGTCAGCATCCCCAGGCCTACGACTTTCCCTTGCCGCTGGCCCATCAAAGGAACTGCAACTTTAGCTTTGCCGGCATCAAGAATAACTCTTTCCGGGCCATCCGGGCACGCGAACTCCAAGAACGTACCCCACCCGACGGTGTGATCAGCAATTATAGTGATTTCTGTGCCGGATTACTGCAGGCCGTTAGTCGTCATCTCATGCATCGCACTCAACGGGCACTGGAATATTGTCTGCAGTCGGGCCATCAGCTGTGCCAACCCACTTTGGTGGTTTCCGGCGGAGTGGCCAACAATGATGCCATCTTTGACAATATTGAGCACATGGCTCAACACTTCAACTGTCGCACGTATCGACCATCAAAACGTTATTGTTCCGATAATGGGGTAATGATTGCCTGGCATGGCATAGAGCAACTGCTTCAGGATGGCGATAAAAGTCTGAGATTTGATTATGATAATATAGATATTAAGGGCAGTGCTGGTTTTCAAGCAAACGCTGAGGAGGAGGTGTATAATGCATCCATCAAATGCAAGTGGATACAACCCTTGTCAAGGAGCATAAGTGTTAATTAAAGGTTGGTTGAAAATTTAATGATCTTTGAACTCACAAAATACCTTAGTAAGGGGTCAAAATTGATAGATTACAAATATTTGGCGACCGTGCGGGTACAGTTAGATCAGGGATCGATTGACATTAGATCGATAATGCCCAGGGGACTCAAGCTGCGGTTAAGTAAGCTCCATCGCTTACGCCGAATTCAGCTTGAGTCACTCAAATTCGGCTAACCGAACATTGAGAAATCGGGCCTTACTCCATTACTTACATATAAATCGAAAAGGAGGCGAAGAGGAGTGTGATAAGCACAGAATTGCATTGATAGTGGGTTGGGCTGCGAGTACTCAGCACTTATGTGCTACTGCAGAGTACTGCACGGTATTCTTGGTGAAACGGCAAACCTTACTGAGCATTTTTGGCGCAGCCACTTGTTACGAGTCACGCGCGAGGTCACACTGAAAATCCAAATGGCATCAGAATAACCCTTTATTTTCTTCATAATGCCGAATGCCGAATTTTGCCAAAATCAAAACGATTCTGGACCACTGTGCGAAGTGTAAGTGAAGTTGCTGCCTGTGAAAATCTAGTAAAACAGTCCAGACGATCCAGAATGTTCGGTGTTCCCTGGTATACATGTAACTAACTTTATTTGAAACCTTGAACAATTCCTAATCAAATTTTCCCGATCCCGATCCACTGTGCGACGTGCACCTGAGGCGGCTGCCTGTGAAACTTCTTTATGCAACTGAAATGCGATGCAAAATGCTCGGTGTGCTGGACAAATTCCATAAAAATTCTATTACCAAGCTCATTTGCTTTCGGCAAATCACGAAAAAAAACTTTCCAAGTACTTTTTTTTTCTTGTCGCTCTCTCTTTTTCTCTGCCTGCGCCAAAGTCAAAGTCACAGCGTTGCCACCCAACTTGTAGTTTATCGATAAAGTTCTTATTTGAATATGCCGTTATATATCGTAGCGAGGACCTAGAAATCTATAGCATAAATCGATTTATGTTTTGTTTTTGATTTTATTATAATATCTGAAATCAATAATGTCAATGTCTAAAATCTAGGAAAAAAAATATATATGTAAAAATTGATAATGTATACATATAAAAATATTAAAAAATGCATTAGTTCGTATTTTTTTGTTGTTGTTTTGTTTGTTTTCTATGCTGAACTACAATACAATTTTTGTTTGTTTCTCGATTTGCTGTTATACTTTATGGATTATACATATATATATATATCTCGATATATATATATATAGATGGTAGATTTCTCTTGTTGTTGTTGTTGTTTTTGCTTACATTTCAATACTCATATACTCTTATATAATATGTTTTAATTAGGTTTATATTTTTTCGTTTTGCCATTTCAAAATATTTTATTAATGTGATTTTTCTTTCACTCGAAACAAAGAATTGCAGTTTTTTTTATTCCTCTTCTTTTGCCTTTTTCATCGTTCTCTTAGACTGTTATTATTTATATATATTTATTTATATATATATATTTATGTGTGTGTGTAGGTATATAAATAATTTGTTTTTGCTAAATTGTTATTGTTGTTCTCTCTTTTACTTATACGAAAATTGCGCCAAACAAAAACCAAATGGAAAATGTGGGGAAGAAGGGAAGAACGAAAGATTTTGCCAAAGTATTATAACTACAAAAGGATTGGCCACAATTTTGAAAGAGCCAGACAGACAGAGAAAGAGAGAGATAGAGAGGGAGCGAGAGGGTTGAGAGATAGCTACTGGTACTGGGCTGGACAGAGAGTTCCGAAAACGAGTGTTATTTGTTTGACAGACAGAAAGCCAGAATGAAAATATTTATATCGATGGATAAACAAAATTATAAGAATTTGCACTTCCTTTTCTTGGATGGTTCTGGCGGCTCCAGCGCGGCCAAAATGGCCTCATCGAATACATTTTTCAGCCCCTTTTGTGTGAGGGCCGAACACTCCACATACTTGACCGCCTTCAGCTCCTTGGCCAGCTTTTCGCCCTGCTCCATGGTAATGGGCTTTTGCTTATTCTTGGCCAGCTTTTCCAATGTGCTGGTCTCGTCGCGCAAATCAATTTGTGTGCCCACCAACAGGAACGGTGTCTTCTGGCAATGATGCGTAATCTCTGGCACCCACTGAAATGCAACGAAAGGGTTTAGTGACTCAAATCCTTAGTGATTGTGTCATCGAAGTGCTTACCTTCTCCTTGACATTCTCAAAGGAACTGGGACTGACCACCGAGAAGCACACCAGAAATACATCCGTCTGCGGATACGATAATGGACGCAATCGATCGTAATCCTCCTGGCCAGCCGTATCAAACAGACCCAGTGTGTAGGGCTCGCCGCCAATCATCACCGTCACCGCATAGTTGTCAAACACAGTTGGCACATATTCCGATGGAAATTTGTTGGTTGTGTAAGAGATGAGCAGGCAGGTCTTACCCACCGCACCGTCGCCAACAACCACACACTTGATGGTCTGCATATTTTTTTTGTGAAAAACTCCTGAAAATAGGGGCAGGATTTCAGTTAATTGGTGTTAATTATTTGTTTTTATTTCGTTTTGTGTGTGTGTGTGTGTCAATTTGAGTTTTGGATTGCTCCTACGAAATTGACATCGTTCTCAGTTGACTTTAATTTCGAGACTCTCAAGGTGTCGACTCTGGATGCTTTCTATCACATTCCCAGTCCCATCCCACAATCTACAATTTTCACTAGATTTTCGCTATCAAATGTCTCATCTGACGAACAGTGTAGCTCCAACAATTAATACATCACCCGTCACGGTCGCCAGCTCTTGAAAAACAAGTTTCGTCTTGGTTTAAAGAATTCATTTTGTACAGTTTAATCAAATTTGGATATATAAGGTTGTCAAAAAAGTCTTGCGGTATTTTTATTTAATTTTCAATTGTTCATAAAATTGGTTATAATAATGCGATTTAAGTCAAATATGCTCCGTTTTGTTCGATGACGAGTTCCCAACGAGATGCCAACTTCATAATGCCCCTCTTATAGAAGCTCGCTTCCCTATTGTCAAAAAACTCGGAGAGCCAATTTTCACAGGACTCTCTTGTGGCCAACTTCCGACTACCAAGCTCGTTCGCCATGGACAGAAATAGGTGGTAATCACTTGGTGCGAGATCCGGACTATACGGTGGATGCAAAAGAACCTCCCATCCGAGCTCCCGGAGCTTCTGGCGCGTCACCAAAGATGTGTGTGGCCTGGCGTTGTCGTGATTGGAAGACGATTCGGCCTCTGTTGATCAAAGATGGCCTCTTCTGCATGAGTGCTGCATTCAAGCGGTCCAGTTGTTGGCAGTACAGGTCCGAATTGAGCGTTTGGCCATAGGGGAGCAGCTCATAGTGGATGATTCCCTGCCAATCCCACCAAACACACAGAAGAACCTTCCTGGCCGTCAATCCAGGCTTGGCCACCGTCTGGGCAGCTTCACCGCTTTTCGACCACGACCGTGTGCGCTTCACGTTGTCGTAAGTGACCCACTTTTCATCGCCAGTCACCATCCGCTTCAAAAACGGGTCGATTTTGTTGCGATTCAGAAGCGATTCGCATGCATCCATACGGGCCAAAATGTTTTTTTGCGTCAAGTCGTGTGGCACCCATACATCGAGCTTCTTTTTGAATCCAAGCTTCTTCAAATGGTTTATAACGGTTTGATGACTCATGCCCAGCTCTTGGCCGATGCTACGGCTGCTACTATGCCGGTCTCTTTCGATCAATTCAGCGATTTTATCGCAATTTTCGACGACAGGCCTTCCGGACCGTACCGTGGCGCATCTTCGATCACCTCTGCACCAGAACGAAAACGTTGAAACCATCGTTGTGCGGTGGAAGTGGAAACTGTATCGGGTCCATAAACTGCACAAATTTGATTGGCAGCATGAGATGCATTTTTGCCTTTATCGTAGTAGTACTGTAAAATATGCCGTATTTTCTCTTTATTTTGCTCCATGTTTGCGACACTATAACTCACGAACGACTAAAAACTAACAACAATAAATCAAACACGTGTTAGCGCGTGAAAAGAGCTTTCCAAAATGCTCTAGCGTGAACCGATGCGACGAATACAACTAGAACTACGCGCTTGCAAAGACAAGCTTGCGGAAATACCGCAAGACTTTTTTGACAACCTTATACAAAGCAAGCAAATTGAAGTAGCTGTGCACAATTTGATAGGAAAACTGGTAAGCAGAACCCATCTTCAGATGCCAGGAACACTAATCTGTTTCTCTTACTTCTTGCTTCGGTTGTACCTTAAGATAGTGTTCTCGGTGTTCTCACGATACCGTTTTTTTCTTTTTCCAGCAATTCCGGCCGGCCGTTAATGGTTCAAAAAGTCAACACCGCATGTTCTCTTTCAGAGCCGAGTAACCGATCCAACATTTGTAATAACATTGTAACAAAAATCATCTTGTCGTGTAATTTTGAAGCCATTTAAACGACTACTAGTATCAATTGTCTCTGGATCGCCCCTTGCCCTGGAAGTCCCAGGTGACTAGGCCAAGACGAAAGAACTCGACTGGTTTTTCAAGCCTAGTAGCGGTTCTATGTTGCGATATAAAATCCTTGTGTACAAAAAGCTATCATCAAGTTATTCTGTGCCTGGGGGATTCTGCTATGGGTTAAAGGCATGCACAACAACTCTTAAGAAGTAGGAGAAATTGGAGCATCACTTATGCTGTCTGGTCATATACCAGGTACACAAACATATATCGCCCATGGTATAACTGGTATTCAATGGATTTGTCAGGCTCAGAAGACGACTTAAGCGACTACATTCCTCTGACTTTTGGAACAGGGTTTGACAAGAAGAGCAAAACCGTAAATAAAGCGACGCAAACTAGCTCTGACCGGCACTCATCGACCCACCGGCCGGCGTCTGAAGGCAAGCAGAGCGCTGTTTGCTCTCTTGGGCCTGAGGCATGACCATCGCTGGATTTGGATCCCTTGGGCCGCCTCTCCTTTAGTGAGCAGCTGACACCTGATGCGAAAGTTAGCCCTTTCGCTCACACGCACATACGACTGCTCTCTGCAAAAGCTTTCGGCTGGCCGAGAGCCAAAGTCACTCGGGAATTTCACACAGACACGAGCCGAATGAATGAGAACTTATGATTGTGTAGGTCGGTGACAAATCGGCTTCTCAACTACTGTGATATAATTAAGCCGGAAAGTGCCTTTTTTTTATGAAACATTGCAGAAATTAGAGGTTTTGGCCTTATTTGATGGACTGCCGGCTACCAGCCGGTTAACCACTGAATAGTCCAACTGGACAACTTTTTGCAGTTTTGTTGGATTGTCGTTTCTTTAAAATCCCGGTAAAAGTACTTTTCGGTTCAGATTTATAAAAAACTATCAATAGGAAGTCTTGGCCTTGGCTGCACTTCTCCTAGCTTACAAAATTCGCCATGGTTGCCGTGTAATTGCCTCTAAAATGAGCTGAGCACGTTTGGCCCGGCCAGTTACCTCTTTTAAGGAATTCCGTATTAACCCCCCACCACTGTTTTTGGACCTACCCAGTTCTTTTGGAAGTAGTGGGGTTGGGGGCAAGTGGAGTTTAAAGCGTGGGTGCGGTTCGGGGCCGGATGAGCTACAGCTAGCTTTGTTTTTGTTGACTTTACTACTCCCACTTTGACACTTTAGTCAACTCTTCTAGACAGTGGCGACGGCGGGGAGGGATAGCTGTTCTGTTATCTATGCGTATGCGAAATGATATTGGTATCTGAGGCGGACAACACACACAGTCGCCAACGGCCGCCAAGCGTTGATGATGACTCAAACACAGAACGAGCAGAGAAGCAAAGCAGAGACAAAAAAAAGCACCACAATAATTGTAGATAAGCAGCCGCAGCCAAAAGCGATTCTAATATAAAAACACACACACGAACACCAGAGGGAGTATTATTTGCAAGTATGTGTGGGTGCGTTTATGGCGTGTGTGTGTGTGTTTGTGCTTGAAGTGCAGTTTTTTTTTTCTTCATTTTGCTGCATTTGTTGACGCCAACTGTTAATTGTTGAGACACACGCACATATGTTTTGTTTGGCTTTATTATTTAAAGAAAGCTAAGAGCATACCACAAATTGGAATTTGATTAACAAACAGCCCAGAAATTTGTAAGAATGAAATTTGGAACCAAACCAATCTCTTGTCACGCTCACTCACTCACACACACAGAGACAAATCGTTTCGTGTTCGTCACTTTTCACTTAAGAATTTTCTCCCCTGTCTTTTCATCTATCAAAATGATGCGGCATTTTGTGTTAAACTTATTGGTTGCCATTTTACTTACAATTGATTGTAATTTTGTATGTTAACAAGCCTGTTCTGGTTCTTTTTTTGTTTTTTTACTTTGGGTTGGGCTCGATTTTTTTACTACTTTTCTTTTGTGTGTGTTCGTGTCTTGATTCGTGCGACAGTGTGACCAGACTTGGAAAATACCATAGAGAAAATTTATGTTGGCCGTAGTAAGTTATTGGCAACAGCTGTTCCGACTATCGATAGCTAGTTGTAACGCGTTTGCCCTAACTGCAAAAGCGAGGGTGGTCTCACTAGTTGAAAAATCCCTAATTATTTATATATTTATACATTTGAGTTTAAATAAGTAAATTTGAATAGGATACTGGCACATCTCGGTGGAAGCTGCAAAAGAACTGGGCCAACATATTCTAACCACTGGCTGTGCAACAAACGGAATGGCTGGATTTCTGAAAACAAGGTATAAATTTACTAATACGACTCAAATGCACATGCAGTGCACAGTGGGACAAAGAGTGAGTGGGACAGTGACTTGCAGTCCATGTGTGTGGCAAGAATAAAAAGAAAGAAAAAAAATGGAGCAAGTTATTAACTGATAAAGTAATAGATAAACAATTTAATAGCAAAGTTATATACAGAAGTAGCGTATATTTAGTGTCTCGATCTTATAGTGCAATTTTTTTTGTATCCATATTAGAGATGTGGACGTTTGGTGTGTCCAACTGGTGCCAGCTCGCACAAGACAGAGGCGAGTGTGATTGAAATTTAGGGCCAAATTAGAAGAAGATTAAATGCTGCCCTTGAAATTTCTTTCTCCTATTGTATCCATTTTACAGAGACTGCAAATTTCGTTACCCCTGCGTCTCTACCATATGTCGTGTAGTTTTGGGACTGGCTCTAATCACATTCTTCCTTTAAATAAGTATCGTTTCCTGGCTTTTAGTCAAGAGCTTTGAACCTGTCCCGAACTGCAGGTACACCTCACGGTTTCAACTGACCGTCTTTCCAATTGGAAGAGTTTGAAAGAACTAAAAACACTCTGTGTTCCGCTGCACGTTCCTCCCATCTTTGGAAAAATTGCGAAGTCCACTTCTTCAATGCTGTTGCTACTATCTTTGGGTACCTTCCAACTGGTAACGTCATTTCTATATTAACATTGTGTGTTCAAACAATTTCGGTAATCCTATCTCCAAGTGTATGACTCAGGAATATATGGTTTATCCCTGCGTATGCCACTGGCACGAGTAGAGTATCCTCTACTGAACCCACACTGGTTTTCGCTTAGAACTTTATGTTTTTCGAGAAACGCGTTTTGGAGCGTTAGGTTTACTGAATGAATATTATTTTAAAGGGTATTCAAAAACCTGATTCTTATACGGTGTCCTTCATCACTGGAGTTTCAGTAGTTTCTAAGTTTTGATTGAAAGCCTCCGTGAGCCGCTCCATCGCCCGGTAGCGCTCTCCATTCGCAGTAACGTTTCTACCTTCGTCATCTTTCATAGATTGACAGTAATATGGGACACGTAAACAGCTGAGCTGCCAAAAACAGTATTGCCAAATCGAAAGTTGCTAAGAAATCACCCTTCAGTAGACTACTTATAATTGATCTTGCCTCCTGAAATGTCTGTAGAGTTTTGCTGGGTGTAATGTTTCTACATAGACTTATGAATTGATTAGTTGGTTGTACCCTAACTTTATCCCCTTTATCTCTGAAACGTAGTACTTCTAAATAGGCCTCTTGCATGATCCATTTCGTAACCTCTGTGCTGATTACTACATCGGTAGAGTAGATTAATCCACTCGGATCATTTTCTTTCTGCATTTAAAAACCTATATTTGAACTTCTTTAACCCGTAGTTAACATTATTTTATACTCTTGGGCTTGGGCGGTAGGTGGGCTGCTATTTTGTTTGGAGTTCGAGCGTAAATAGCTTCAGCTTGGTGTCGCATGGGCCACTTGCACGTACTAATCTACGTCCAACGTGATTATGACAGCAAAAAGCCAATAATGAGTCAACTGCTTCATGGAGAAGCTTCATGGAAAAACGTTTATTGATGACTGGACCACCATTTCAAACAACTGCGGGCTTTATTTTAATTGGGACAATACACAAGAGTGACGTCTGACACAATCTGAGGTCATAAGAAAGCTTGGCGGAGATGAGCATATAAGCATCTATAAGCCCAGCTAGACAGAGCACTGAAAGGTTCACATTAGAGAACTGCAGCAAGCTTAACATTAAATACAACTTCTATCATAAAATGAGTAAGATGTTCAACCGAAGAAGAGCAAACAAAAGGAATTGATTCAATTCTATCCTGATGGGTCAAATATTGATCCGTACATGATCCTTCGAACACATCTCCTGTCGTTATTAACAATAAAAACGATACATCAGAAGTTGATGCATAAAGTTCAAGCATAAAAGCCTTCTGCGAGGCAAGCCTCATAGTTATTTTGGAAATAAGTCCTTTGGGCCCTCTTCTTACCGTAAAGCCAAAGTAATTCGTGATTTTTAAACATACGTTAGCCCAAGTAGTGACTTTTTGAGCGAGAAACACAGAGAAGCAAGTAAATTGTCTGCTGTCTTTAGTGCTCACCAACACAAACACATTTTTTCTGTTCTCTCTGGTGTATGATGCGACTATGTGAGCTTGACGTGGAGTGTGAATAAGATTAGAGAAAAATAGAGATGTTAGTTGTTAACCATTTGAAATATACTTAATTCCAAATTATTGACTAATCTTCTTTTTCCCTCCGCCCCCCCCCCCCCCTAGAAAACGCAGCCGTGAAGATGATCTGGCCTGCGAATCCACACCACTATCCAAGCGTATCAATAATCTGCATTTGAACTATGACGATGGCAACAGTAGCAGCAGCAGCAGCTGTAGTATACCCACCCTAAGCAATAATGATAACAATAATTATCTGGTGCCAGGAATCGCCGGTGGTCCGACGCTAATCGAGGCCCATCCCGATGGAGCAATCTATGAGTACAATCCGGAGTTGAGTGCCGATCAAAATCCGTATTATTATGAGAAGAATAAAATGTTATACGATTTGCATGTGGAGCGTGTGAAGCGTAGCACTCAATAGCTTTAGTTTTTTAAACGAATGTGTATTTATATGTACAATAAGTTATCAAATCATAGGATATTATATTATATTGCCTGCCAGCCAGCCAGCCAGCCCCAAGCCACAATCTCTATTACAATTTTGCTCACGTCTGTTGAATTGTTTGTGTTTATTGTACGGCAATAAGGCTACATCTATTTGTAAGATAAGCATATAATATTTAACATAAACAATAAGAATACAGCAATACTAAAAGACCACAAAGACCGCTAGTGATTCCGAGACGACCTACTTACAATACAATCTAAGCAAAGAACAACTACACGCACATACACATTACATACATAAATATATATATATATATGTAGGATTTGCCCTCATTATAAACTTATGGTAAATTGTAAGTCATTTATTTATGAAGCGGTACATTCAAAAAGAAAACTTAAACCAAAAAGTGAAATACGTTTTTATTTAAAAAATATATATATTTGTATAAATTTCAGGCATTTTTCGTATAGCCAATGGAAGCCTAAGAGACTTGGCTCGAGATTGCTTATGAAATCAAGTAGAAATATTTGAAATAATTGGTTTTTTGGGCAGCACACTTATGTTTCCAGGTAAGAGCTCTTTTGAAACATTTTTTGGAAACTAGTTTCTGCATACAAAGTTTCGAAATCTTCCATTTATGCCACAAAATACAAGAAACAGAATACTCAAGATAAACAGTTTTAAACGTTTTTCATATAAAATTGTTATTTATTTCACTTTTAAAATTTTTAAATCCAAAAAAAATTAACATTTCAGTTTTATAACGATCACGCGGTGTCCCTTCTCGACTGCCATCTCTAGCGCTGCTACCAGGCCGCTTTCAGCTCACTGTACAGCACCATAAGCGCACCTTACAGCGCACTGTTAAGCACGCCTTACAGCTCACTGTTAACTAAGCGCCACTTAATAAGAAAACAAAATAAATATTTAAAAAACGTGTTCCTCACTCTTACTTTTGCCTTATTCTTCTTAATTTAATTCAGCATACTTTAATTTACCCTGCTGCATATAAAAATATAGACATATCGATCACAAAAATAAACTGCAATGCACTTATCGCACTGTTAACTCGGCAGGGTGACCATGCTTCCAGTTTAAGATCTCTGCCTGTCTCCCACTCATCCACCCTCTTCACTTGGTGGCTTTTTTTTGTTGTTAATAATTGTTGTGCACTCGTTCGGAACGGTCGTGTTGTGCTACTTTTTGCCGTGTCGTGAGTTGTATTTATTTTGTATTTGTTTTGGTTTGTTTGTTTTTTTTTTTGCGGCAAATCGGCATCTTCGTTATTTGTCTGCGTGTGTGTGTGAGTGTGTTTGTGTTTGTGTTGTTGGCCAATTACTTTTATGGCCGAATTTTAATCTTATCGCAAAATCAAACCGCGAGCATGAGTCGAAGCACAAATACAAATTCTAATTGAGTTTTTGGTTTCGCATTCGCCTTTGCCGCCTGCCACGCCCACCACCGCCAACTTGTCTTAGCCTGAAAGAACGTTTTATATATTTCACTTAGTACAGTACACAATGCCAGTAAAGACCGCCGTTACACGCCAACAGAGCCAAACGCCCGCCCAACAGCTGCAACAGCAGCAGCAGCGCGATCTGGAAAACGGACTCTATCCGAATATACCGTTAGAGCGACGTACACCGCCGTCAAGGCCACAGACACTGCGTCAGGATACCATAGACATGGAGGAGATACCGCTGAATCAGCTCAACACACTGGAGCCAGACGATCGGCGTAAAATGCGCGAGATATTTGACAAGGTAAGTAAAATAAAGCAAGTAAATGAATTAAGGTTGCAATTTATGGTGAAATTTGAGAATTTATATTTCAAACAAACAAAAACCAAATGGTACTTTTGTAGCAAATTCACAAAATAAAGCAATTTTTCGAAGGTCCCCCAGCCATTTGTACCGTTTATTCACATAGGTACTGCGGTAAACATTTCCCGAAAGGTACATTTTCGTGTATCTTCTATGCTCTGTCCCAACGGTACATGCATACACCAGATGCATTCGTTCGGGAAAGAGAGAGGTATCAATATACTCCCACGTTACAAATGTGTCATCAGCATTAAACAGTTATAATTTTTGATTGATTTCAATCTTAAACTCGATATTTATTCTTATGCACTTTTTTAACACCTTTATCAGTGAGTTTATCAGCGTTTTGAGACTTAAGCAAATTCGTTGAAATTCAATTTCAAAGTGTTCCGATATATTTTTTATCGATTACAATCAATTTCCAATTGGTGGTCAAAAGTAGCTGCTGATGCAATTTTGAAAGTTGCTAAAAACAAAACTTTTACCCAAATTGCATTGAATTGCAATTGCAATTGAATATGTAACAAACATTATTTACCAGAGAATCGGTTTCGTTTGGGCCTTGGATCCATTGAACCGTATCCTGAACCGAACCTAGATCCAAACTGAAAACATTCTGCTTAAAAAACAAGGAAGAAAGTCGACCAAGCTGTACTATTATATACTTTGTACCTCCCTAAGTCCAACACTGTAAAGTGCTGCCCATCGCTGTTTCAGCTAGAGCTGCCCAGCATACATTTTTGTTTCTTCTGTAACTCGACAATTGTTGATCCGATCTTTTCCAATCCTTTGACGGAAATAAATAACACTGATGACTAAATATGTCCAAAAAGTACAAACCTTGTATCTTTAAAATTGTAAGAGATATGACGTTTTTTAAAAAATAACGAAGGCGCGACTGGGCGTGGCAAAAATTTAATATAAACTTGATCGGCCTGCAAGTATAAGGTTTTGAAATGACTCTGAATCAACTTTGCCAAATATTTCAGTTTAAATAATTTCTAAAATATAAACCTAAGTTGTAGAGCTGGCAAAAAAATCGATTCTCGAATCGATGTATCGATTTTTATACTGCGTGAGAAACATCGATATTTTTTTTGAGAATCGATTAAGATCGAAAAAGTTCCATCACTATTTTTAGCGGCGAAACACAGCGTCTAAGGGTAAGAACAAAATTGTAAAAAACTACAATGGATCAAATTCATTTACTATTCTGTTTTAGGATAACTAATATTGGTGTTGGTGGAGAGTGCTAGGGAGGAAGATGGAAAAATATTCTGGAAACATAATCTCGGACAGGCGTGCCTTTTTAAAACCAAATAACGTCGATATGCTCCTTTTTACTTATGGGATCCAGTGGCTGGAGGAGTAATTTCATTCTGTTATTGTGAAAAGAATCTCATCATTAAGAGTATTACATGAAGTGATATAATTTAAGTTATAAACGTTAAATGGAAAATAAATCTCTCTGAAAAGAATCGCATTATTAAGAATATTACATGAAGTGATTTAATTTAGGTTATAAATGTTAAATGGAAAATAAATTTGGGTTATATGGTTTCAAATATATATATTTTTATTCTTATAAGGGCCGATTTTTCATCTATATAGCTCTTACATTGTTATTTGCTAGTTTATGTGGCAGATAGTGCCATCTAGAAGATGAAATATATGCCCTAAGTATTTACTTGAGACAAATTTAAGAAATCGATTTTAATCGATTTTAATCGATGTTTTCTTAAAAATGTTGGCAAAAATCGATGCCATGAACATCGATTTTTTGCCAGCTCTACTAAGTTGCCTTTTTAAACTAGTTCCTAACAAAACAAACATAGACAACATATAGACATATTTACCAGGGAAATCCCCAAAATTGTGTACCATATAGAGCAATTTAGTTCCATTTTTGATGCCTACTGATGACTAATGGCCCGAGACACAGCAGCAAAACAAAACAAATGGCAAAATGTCAACGTTCTGTTAACTGAAATCAGACATTTTTTGTTAGCACCATAAACTAATCGAAGACTAGAAGGAGTTGTTCAGATACAAGATAAGGTGGGGCCATGTTTTGGCTTGGTTAGACACGCAGGGTTATATCATAGATCCCTCGCCCCATCCCCCCGTTCAAAATGTTTGGCCATCGAGCAGATAAGATTACGTATTTAGTTTTCAGTTCCATGAAATTGAAATGTTTGTTCTGAAGTACTTTTATTTGCTGGTTTTATTTATTTTTTTTTGCCAAACTCTGGAATGCGTGTGAGGGCAAGGGGGAAGAACAATAAAGTAGCTTTGTTGGCAACTTCCAGTTCTCCACTGGGCAAGAATCAAACATAACATATGCTAATTGTCCAAGATAAGATTCCAGAAACTGAAAAAGAAGCAGCAGCAGCAAAAAAAAAAAAAACCACAAAACAAACAGGTTGAGTTGAGTTGAGTCTCTCTCACACTCTCAACTCTAAGTCTATATTGCCCAGAGGCCAATGAACGCAAAAAAGAGAAAACCCTAGAGAGAAGTACGAGAGTTGCCTTTTTATATAAATCTAAACTAAGAATCAAAAGATCATATTTTTATAGGCGATAATACTTAGATCTTCCTAAGTCTTAGCCTCAGCGCTTACCGAACCTTCTTGAAAAGTTAAGAACCTTAGACTGGTTTACTTCAGCAGTTCAAAGTTTTGTCTCATAAATAAGTTTGTGCCAAACTTTTGCATTAAGAAACGGTTCTAAAAGGCAGCCCTCGTTAATGCAAAACCACAAATCCACATCCAGTCAGTTGTCAAGAACCTCGTACGGACTTGATAATGAAAACTAAACAAGAATTGAGCTGCCGGGAATTTTGGAGGCGGGCGGGGCGGTTGCTTGAGGGCAAGTGACTAACGCCTTACCCATGCCCGTGAGCCACAAATAAATTATAACCGGTTTTTATATTTCACCGCACGATAAGACAGTTCGTTATTTATTTTTCATTCTTTGTTTTTTTTTTTCGTTTTTAATGCAAAAAGAAATTTGCCAAGGCGCGAAATTGAATGACAGCTCTATGACGTTAGAATCTAGTGGATAAGGGGGAAACTGGGCGGCGGGGGAACAGGGTTAATAAGTTATAAACACCGATGATTCATTTGCACTTTTGCATTCTCCACTTTCACCAAGGGCAACGCTGCTGGCCCAAAACAAAACATGAAAATTCATTCATTCTCACACGCAAGCAACACACACACACATCAGCAGCAGCAGCAGCAGCAGCAGCAGCAGCAGCTGGAGTTGCATTTACAGTAAACATTCGATGAAACGGAATGTATCAATTCAGCTTATTCTTGTTAAGGTAAACAAACTTTAAATTGATATACCACTTCCGCCTATTTACGTGGAATTTAAAGCTTGTTCAAACATTTGAATGTATTTTTAAAGTTCTGGGAAAGTTATCATTTGCAAACAACATTGCATTTTTTGTATCTGGTATTCAGAGAATTTCCTTGATTAACTTGAAGAAAATAAAGGCGGATTTCTTATGGTTTTGGATGTGTTTTATGTGGCACTTGCTACCAGAGTATTTTCATAACGATTGTTCGCAAAACGTATCAATCGGAACGATCTGGGGATGGGTGCACACTATTTTTCATGTGTTTGACTAGTGCTGTGATGCATTACCGTTCGTTTACGACGGTCTAACGTTCAGTGTGGCACAATATTTTAATTCAACAAAATGTAGCAGTCTTTAGTTTTCTCTTTAAATATACTTCTAAAACAGTGTTCCCCAGCCATGCCCCGGCGCCGAACACTTTCGGAAATTCGCACCGAATGCTTGTCAAAGAAATGCATCAGTGAGTGTCAGAGAGAGAGAGAGAGAGAGAGAGAGAGACGAAGGGCGACAGATAGTCGTTCTTCTTGGGGAACCCGTTTCTAAAAGCTCAGGCTGCAACAATCTGAGTGTTGATGGGGTGTCTCCAGCTCTGTCTTGGCGCTCTGTTTGTGGTCGGCGTCTGTGGTTCTCTCTCTCTCTCTTGAGATTACACGAACCACTCAACATTTACAGTAACTTATACAAAAGCGAGAGCGTAAGTTAAAGTCTGACCTGCTCGGCTCCATATACCCGTTACTCAGGGGAATTAACTTTTAATAGCCCCTTCTTATGTTAACTAACAGAGCATTAACACTAATGTTCACGCATGCACCTCACAAAAGTATGCAAAGTTTTTTATGACCTTTATAACTCTGGCATATATTATCCGATCTCTATGAGAGATAATTGATATTGGGCACATACACTATACTGCAAAATATGAGCTTGATAGCTTCAAAATTGTTGGAGTTATTCAAGAATATTTTTTAAATTTTTGCCACGCCCCCTTCCGCCCTCGCAATTGGGAAAAATTTGTAGATCTCCAAAGTATTTAAATAGAGATAGATAGATTTTTTGGTGGGAAACAAAATGGAATGAAACAAACTAGTCTTATTAATTATCGTAAAAAGTAAACACATTCTTCAATGCGAAAACAGGTTGGAAATTTGTATCGAGAGCAAAAGCTGATTCACACTAGGAGTGCGTTCTGCGTTAAAAGCCAATATTCAGCTTTTATTGTATGGGAAAAAAGCTGAATATTGGCTTTTAACGCAGAACGCACTCCTAGTGTAAATAGCCTATAACACAGCTTTCCTTATATTTCTGTTAAAAATAACTTTGATAATATGTCAAAAACAGATCCGTTTGGGTGGAAAACACCGAAATTGACTCTATATGGGTACTCCTACGTATCTTGCTATGCACTTAAGCAAAGTTCAACTGATCCAAATTAAAGTTTCCCTTCTTATTGTCACCAGTTTTCGGTATGGGCCTGCTTGGAACGTACATATATCTAGTGTAAACAAACATAACAAAATCTACATTAAATTCAGATGCTTGGTATTAAAAATATGTGGCGGCTGGTCACACTATTCAACCACCAGTGGCAACTTTCCTTTATGCCTAGTGGCAAGGTCATGTTCCCAATGGTGACACTTTTGAACTCGATTGCTTATCGATCGAAAATCCAGCTTTTTAGCGAATAAAAGGCTAAACCATTTAGCCGTTTACTTGTTCATTTGTCAGAACACCCGAATGAACAGTGGAACAAGTTTATTATATAAACTTGTGAGCAGAGAAAAAGTCAACTTTGGAACAATATTTAGTAATTTTCATATGCACTGTACCTCCCAAGATCAATGTCGGTGCTGCCCAGCATAAATGATAGTAATTCCTATAACTCAACTATCGTTCGTCCTATCTTTATCAATCCTTTGACGGATCGATAAATCATGCTGATTACTAAATATGTGTAGAAAGTACGAACTATTTATCTAGATAACTATGGAAGATATGGCCTTATTTCAAAATAGAAATTATGTTTGATACATGTTAAACCTCTGTCTCTTACCATCTCTGAGATCTGTGCAGACATGGCTTTATCGTCTCAGCTGTTGATGCTGATCAGAAATATATATATACTTGACAGGGTCGGAGATGCTTTTACTCCGTAAAAAACGCTTTAAAAAGTGAACGACCAAGCAGGCCAGATCCAAATGTTAGTTGTTCTTTAAATTGATGCTGTGCCCCGAGCTCATTCCTTTGCATACGACCAACTTAGACGGACATAGAAACCAATCTACCCCACCTCCATTAAAATCTAACCAAATTAAAGCCTGGTTATCGCCAGCCAAATGTCGCAAATCTCGCAAATGACACGACAGCTGGCCAGTTGGTTTGGCCCCACGGAAACATCATGCGATTGCGGGTCAAGCGATGATGATGACATGGCCGGCGGTCAGGAGTCCTCGGGCATTGTGACAGTCCTGGTGATCTATCTATGCATGGCGGTTCTCTTCTTTTGTGTACACAGCATCAGCAGCCAGCTAACAGATCGGTCCAGGGTCAAGCGGGAGCGGGCAATGCGCGAGGAGCGTCAACAGCGACGACAATTGACAAGTGTCCAGAGGCAGTCAACAACAATAACAACAACAACGCCGCCGCAGGGAATGCTTGCGGTGCCGGAGCTATTGCGTCAGGTGGGGACGCCACATGTCAACAAATGGGAACGTCTCAATGTAAAGCGACATCAGCGACAGCAAATCTTTCGGCTATTGTCAAATCCAGAGATATGGAAGGATGTGTCGGAGATAACAGAAGCGGAAGATGAGGAAGCCTACTACGATGTGGTTACGGATACAGAATAGATCGCCCCCCTCTCTCCCACTCGACAGTCCTATCAAATTCCTAGTAATCATTTCAACTGCTAAAATAAATAGCAAGCTTTTAGCTGTGCACTTTTGTTTGTTTTGATGGATTGCAACACAAGTGGCTGCGTCCATTCACTCTCCACCAAATGAAGTCAAAACCAGTGGCCAGCCTTTTAAGGAGGCGCCACCAAATGAGAATGCTGCAACGAGGCTAATCTGAAACAGAAGTTGTTAGCCAGCTGCTGCTGCTGGAATTATTATTGAATCCAGAAGGCTATCAAGTTTTTATTTCCAGCTTGGATAAATATGGCTAAACTTCTAGAAAACTGAAACAGAAACACTTCTGTGAAAAGTACACAGAGAACAGGCCTTAGCAAGAAGGAAATCTTAGATTAATCTAGATTCTAAAGAAGCAGCTCGTTGGGGTGGCCTTAGTTACAGAAGCAAGCCGAACTCTTGATCGGTGAGAACAGATGGGCAAGTAAATCGGCTGTAGTCTCTCTTGCTCACCAACACAAGCACGTTTTTAATGTTCTCTCCTTCAGTGTTGCCCATTTAGCTATTTTACGCCCACCAAATAAAGCTTTTTTTGTAAGTTCGAAAGCCGGAAACTGTTAATTTTTGCCGGAACTTGAAATTCTAACTATTTCGAAACAAATATTTGCAATTTTTTTTAGCTATTTCGGCCAGTTTTTACATATTTTGAGCATGCAAAAGTATTCTGTTATTGAAAACTTGAGCATTTATCAAAAATCGATAACAAATTCTAGCCATATTTTCAATAATTTCCTTGTTTTTTAACTTACTCAGACCTGCTCTCGTTTTCGCATAATTTTCATCGGCATTAAGGAATGTTCTTAGTTAAATTTCATAAGCAAAAATAAAAGTCCTAAACAAAGATGCAGCCAATTAAACATGGCGTTGGCGTATGCCAGATCGTTGTTTTCTCAGATGCAAATTGAAGAAATCGTGAAGTATGTATGTAACTAGCTCACTATTTTCCAGAGCTACTATTTATTCATGCATTATTTTAGCTGTCCTTTTTGGCTATATTCTATACATCTTTGCCATATTTAGCTTTATTTAACAGCTGCTTTTGGCATATTTACGCATAAACAGCTGGCAACACTGGCTGTAGACGCTCTTGCTCACCAACACAAGCACGTTTTTATGTTCTCTCCATCAACTGTTCGCTCTCTTCTTATATCCCTGCAGAGGGTACTATAATATTGTAAGGATATCTGTAACGCATAGAAGGAAGCCTTTATATACTCTTGATCAGCACGACGAACTGAGCTGACTCAGCCGTGAGTATCTATGCTATTTTCCCGTCTTCATCAAACTCTGTACAAAGTCTTTTGCACATTTGTCGGAACCGGCCGCATCGGATGACTATAGCATATAGCTGTCATAGAAACGATCGGTCGAAAAACAAGTTTTAGTAGGAAAAACTTTTTTGTTTTCAATGGAAACGCCTCCAAACTTTGTATTTCTTAGTTTGCTATGCTTTCCCATGATTCCACTAAGTTTGGTCAATGTTGGTTGACTATAGCATATAGCTGCAGTACGATTGATTTGTCGAAAAATAAGTTCTATTGAGAAAAACTTGGTTGTTTTAAATGGAATTGACTTCAAATTGCTTACATGTTAGTTTTTTAGGTTTTTAGCAGGATTCCACCAAGTTTGGTCGAAATCGGACATCTATATAATATAGCTCCCATAGAAAAATAAGGTCCGAAAAGTAGTCTTAGTGAGAAAAACATGCGGCAAGGGTATGAAAACTTCGGCCGAGCTGAAGTTAACTTTCCTTTTCTGTTTTCTAATAGAAACGCATAAAGTTGAAGCGAGGACGGCCTTTATTAACCTAGATATTCATGCTGATGCCGTTACTAGCGAATCATTAAATACAGAAAAGACCATAGGGAATGAAAAAAAGTAAAACTTAAAAACAAAAATCAAATATAACAAGCACTACTCCGAGTTTAAGCTTGTGCATGATCAAAAAACTGCTGAATTCTTCATTATTTTCGCTACTTATATATTTTAAGTAAGCTTATCGCATCAATTGTTCTCCAGAATATGTTTGCTTAGCTTGAAAAGGTCCACAAGCAAATGTTCCTCAGTCACGGAAAAGTTTTTCTCTTTTTGGTCCATTCGAACTTTCATTCCGATTCATTATCATAGGTTACACTTTCTACACTTTCTTTCTGTCTTTCTTGCAGCATGATTCCGATAGCGATGGCCTGATCAGTACAAATGAACTGAAGAACCTCATTTCGACTGGCTATTGCCGGGACATTCCGGCCTATATAGCCGAACAGATATTGCGACGCAGCGATGTGGATAACAATGGCCAACTGGACTTTGAGGAGTTCTATGTGATGTCGCTGCATCACAAATGGATGGTACGCAATCTGTTGACCCGTTATTGTCGTTTTGTTGTGCCACCGCCCAAGCCCCTCGAGGGTGATGAGCCCGATGGAGCCTACGAAAAGCAAATGTCCATCTGCCCGCCGCCTCTAACCATGGTCATCTTTTCCATCATAGAGATTATTATGTTTCTGGTGGATGTGATATATTTTCAGTGAGTTTTTGGTCTACAAAAATAATTTCGAATTTAAAGCATTTCTGTTTCAGAGATGATCCGAATCATACGGATCGACTGGGTGAGAGCACCAATGGGCCGGCGGCCACGCTTTTCATCTACAATCCCTACAAACGCTATGAATGCTGGCGTTTTGTTAGCTACATGTTTGTCCATGTGGGCATAATGCATCTAATGATGAATCTAATTATACAAATCTTTTTGGGAATTGCACTGGAACTGGTGCATCATTGGTGGCGTGTGGCGTTGGTGTATTTGGCTGGAGTGTTGGCCGGTTCTATGGGTACTTCATTGACAAGTCCAAGAATATTTTTGGCTGGCGCCTCGGGTGGTGTCTATGCATTGATAACGGCTCACATAGCCACCATTATAATGGTAAGATTTGCCTGCTATTGGTTGAATGTAAACCCTAATCTCCCTCTCTCTCTCTCTCTCTCTATTCCTTCACAGAACTACTCAGAGATGGAGTATGCCATTGTCCAGCTGTTGGCCTTTTTGGTCTTCTGCTTCACCGATTTGGGCACCTCAGTGTATCGCCATCTAAACGATCAGCATGATCAAATTGGCTATGTGGCCCACTTGTCCGGCGCTGTGGCGGGTCTACTGGTGGGCATAGGCGTTTTACGTAATCTTGAGGTACGACGCTGGGAGCGTATACTCTGGTGGGTGGCCGTCATCTTCTATTTTGCCCTCATGACCACGGGCATTATAATACACATCTTTGTGCCCGACTATTTCCCCAAGCCCGAGTTCAACTGAGCCCGAACAACTCTACATATTTTAGCCATTAAGTCGCTTAGCCTCTTAGCCATAGTTTTATCCATGTCCAAAGTGCACTTGATCTACTAGAGCCCCAACAAACGATTTGCTACCAACGAACGAAGTGATCAAGGATTGGCGTATCCTTGTTTTGTATTCTTTAGGCATCTATATTTATTTTTGATAAATGGGAATATTTTTTTTGTATGCATCTACTATAATTATATATATATATATTCTTGATCATCAAGAAGCCGTTTAAGAGACACAATTATATAAGTACTATCTATATATATATACATGTATGATTCTATATCCATAGAGAACAAAAATCAATTGAATTTTTTATTGTACATTTTTTTGCTTCGACTATTAAATTATTAAAAAACTTCACAAGAAATTGATCTTAAAATGGAAAACTGATTAAGATTAACAACAAAAAATGGTAAGTTAAACCGTAGATTGAGTTTCTGGGATTCCTGGACCCAACACTACATCACCATCTTTGTGTAAATGTGCTTTCTGTGGCCTTGTAAGTTATGGAAACCCCCGTTTCTATCCTCGATTTCCCCCTTTTACCACCAAATCTTCATCTAAGCATATAAAAATGTCCTTTCGATATCCCCGGTAGTCTTTACCTCAAGATCACATAACCAGTTTCTGTTAAGCTGACTGAAAATATCTTTCTATGGATTCGCAAGATACGGCTGTCCCCAAAAACCAGGGCTTTAGACCGGTTCTGAACCAAACCCCACAAAACCGGCCGGGTTCGTGTTTATTTCTGAGTCCCTTGAGCCAGAAATTGAACAGAAACTACTAAATATTGGAACTCCTAAAAATAATTGTATAGTACAAATTAATATTTTAGCAAGTGCTTAAAAAAATCCATTTTATATTAGGATTATTGCGAATTCCAAAAAGAAATAAAGCATACTTCAATTTGGCAAAGGGCTTAGTTGAGTCTCGTCGATGTATGTACCCTCCAAAATTCCAAGAACTGGCACTTTTGGAAGCCTTTATAGAGAACCTATGAAGGGTAATAAGGAATAAATAAAGGAATGTGTTCTATTCGTCTATTGATTAACGACTTACACAGCTTTTTTAATCTGAACTCGTTCTTTTGAACCAACATTTTTCTACATTTTGACCGAAAACAGAGATACAAAATCTGTGAATTCTCTAACAATCTATGAACAAGCAAATAAAAAAGGTTTGATATGTGCAGAAGCTACTTCCTTACACATTTTTTAAGTCTTCCAGCCTTGATCTAAGCCTGGTTTAACAAACTTAACCTTATTGGGTTCCTGAACACGTAATTAAGAACACTTCAGATTTCTTGTTTCACATTTCTTTTAGATTTTTGCTTAAAAACACAAAATCTTTACCCAAAAACAGCCAAATTAAGAGAACTGTACTGTGGGAACACTATCAATGAGAGTAGCGGACCACAGCGGAGATGCCGAAAAACAAAAGACCAGCACAGAAACAGAGTTGTTAAGCCAATTTAGCTATTTTCTAGGCTTGTTGATAATATATCAAAAAATCAATATCGATATTTTTTACAAAAAAATAAATATTTATATCGAAATATTTTTTTTTTCCTGATATATCGCATATCGATATTATTTGGAAATATATTTTTTCATATTGTGGTTGGTCACACTACTCTTAGAAATCTTAAAAAGAGAAGATGAGCGCGGCAAAGAGCTTTTACAAGCGAAATCTTCCTAGAGGCCCACAATATATCAATTGCCATAAAGCCAATTACAGATGCCAAGGAAAATACAGATATAAAACTATTTTTAAATTTACCACTCGCTGGCTGGGAGAAAGATCCCTTGGAGTTTTGGAAATCCCAGGAAAAAACTTTACCGAAGTTATCAAAATTGGCCATGAGTTACCTTATAACACCAGGTAGCTCGGTTCCTTCAGGGCGCCATAAAATGCGTTGTCTGTGACACGCGAAGCCGCATGAAAGATATTCATATAAAACAAAGAGTTTTTTTTTAAATCCTTAAAAAAAGAATTTTGGAGGTAAAATCATGTTACCAATATACTATATGTAATTTTTCTGGAAAATTTAACTTTTTCGTTGTTTAAAAAATGAAATGAAGTCTTTTTTTAGTTTTTTCTTGTATCCTTACTTAAACTATTCAACCTTAAGATCTCTGTTCTTTAATGGAAAAAAGTTTATTGTTTTATTTTTAAATAATAAAAAGCTCAAAAAAATTATAATGCATTTAAAGTTAATGTTATTTTGGGGGGATTAAGATTTTTATACTGAAATATAAAAATATATAAAATTATCAGATATATCGATATATTTTGGTGATTTTAAAAAATGATAATCATCGATACGATATTTTTTACATATTTTCACAACCCTACTATTTTCCCACTAGATCTAGCTATTTTGTAAGAGCAAGAGGATTTCTCAACATTGTCGCTGGCAGCAGTTTTTATAGTTTATCTTGACATAACTGTGAAATAGAGAAAGATCGATGTCAGGCCTTAGTTTATATAGAGATTTCGAGGAAAGTACTTTCTCCGGACCACAGCAAAAGCCAAAAACACTTATAACATTATCAAATTGTCAGTTTATTGGATTCTATTAAGTGCACACTTTCAATTCAATTCAATTCAAGCTGTAATTGAACAGCTGTCTACACAAGTCAGCGCCCTCGCAAACCCACTTCGAAAATTCAAACCGCGCGCCATTGAACAGCTGTCTTTGCAAGGCAGAGGCTAATTTCTTGCTGCCAGGTGAAACTGCATTTGAAACATCTGGCCACACTACAATTGACGATACGAAATGACGAATGTTTAATACGAATATTTTTAAACAAATTAATTACAAATAGAACCACAGCAACGTTTAACAAGTGACACCCAGGCAACTGTGTGCAGCCAAACGAGCTTCCGTTTGCGTGTGTGTGTGTGTGTACCCAATTGCTGATCCCTCTGGTCCCACTGAGAGACGCTGGTCACCAGGCGGAGAAGGAAAGATGACCGCCTCGGACAAGTACACGTATCAGCGTACTGTGGTCTGTCTGGCTCGTGTGCTGGCTGGCATACAGCCCACGCCATGGGAGAAGGTCAGTGGGAAAATTTTGCGGATCGAAATCGACTTTTCGGGCTGACCTTGAAAACAGACATGCGTAATGCGCGGGGGCAGGCGGCAGGGAGGAGGCGTTGTAACTGTTACTGTATGCTGACCTTTTCCTTAACCCACAGGTGCAGACACTGTTCCGCTATTGCCCGCAGGAGAATGCCGCGGGTGTGTTCTGTCTGGATACCAGAGCCCAGGATGCGGTCATTGCACTGGGCATTTACTTCTTGGAGAGCGGCTGTCAGCATGAATCACAGATAGTGCCCTATCTGCTGCGTCTGGCCAAGTGTCTGCCCAAGGCGGTGTGGATTGATGATGCGCGCAGCAGTAAAATTGAGCGTGAGTTTGGCTGTAGATTTGGTCTGACATATTTCTAAATGAGATCTCCCCTCTTTAGGCGTGCGCATACCCTCGGCCGAGAAGTTTAGCTTCTGCCTAAACACCTTACTCTCGGATATAGCGGCCAAATGTCCAGATTCCCGGGAGGAGATCATACTGAATCAGGTGGAAACGCTGGGTGCTTTGGCTAATATTGTCAAGTCCAGCAAGGAAAGCAGCTCCGCTCCGCCGCCAATTATTTTGTGCAAGGCCACTGTTCCACTGCTGTTCGGTCTGGCCCGTTCCATGGGTCGTTATGCCAGCAATGATCCACCGCTGCTATGTCGCATTTTTCCACCCGAACTCCTGCCCATACAGCGGCTGAGCGGTCGTCGTGATGGAGGCAGCGGTAGTGGCAGTGGCAGCGGCACTTGTGGCGGCTCCTTTAGCAGCAGTGAACGTCTGACCACCACCCAATTTCGACCCATTATACCGCGCTCCATGTCGGGCAGTCTGGCCGCCACCCATCAGCAGCATCATCTATCACAGGTGGAGGAGGGTCGCTTGCGTCACCACCACTCGAAGCCCTCGCTGCACAGCTACTTCTCGGTACCCTATGATCCGCGCACGCACTTCTTCACACGCTACGGCTCCAGCTTCAATCAGTTTCCCAATATGCGTGTCTGCGAATCACCCACCAAAGCCGGTCCACGGCCCCTGTATCGAGTGCCACCGTTTCCCATACAGCATCTGCAAACGATTTTCGCTGTCTCCAAGAAACTCCTGACCAAGGACACCCTGGAACATTTGGATGAGCAGGCCAGTGATATCTTCTCTTTGCATCAGATTAAGGGCTATTGCTATAAGAGCTTCTCGGAGACACTGAATCTGGTGTTGGTGACTCTTTTGCGTGAACTGTTGCAACATCAGGTGGATCTGCCCACACCCTTTACCAAAGATGTGCAGGAATTTGTGAAGCGTTTATTTCTGAATGGCCAAACGGAGTTGCAGAACAAGCAACAGGATCAGGAGCGTGAGAGACGCGAGGAGAATGGCATAGCGGTGGTCAACAAGTACAAGGTCAATGTGATGGCCAATGCCGCCTGTGTGGATCTGCTGGTCTGGGCGATACGCGATGAGACAGGTAAGCTATCAGAGTGCCGGACTTAAAAGGCGATTCAATTGGCAGATTTTAGGCATTATTTTTGTTAGAAAGACCACAATATTTGTGTGGATGTGGGTACCGCTTTAATTTACTACCAACAACTTGGTTGAGCAGTCTTTGGACAGGCATAAGCTGGCTGATTCTTATGATCCATTTGATTATAAATTGTAAGAGTTTTCCAGTGCACTTAATTCGAAAACGAATCTTTGGTCATATTCTGAACCACCGAACACGGCACACGTGTACAGCAAGATCTAATCACATCTTTGAGTAGTGTCTAACCTGGGGTGGCTCTTGCCATGCATCCCTTTCACACAACAGTGGTGTGCTGACGAATATTGTGGGTAATATGTTGTATTATCTACTAGGGTTGCCGGATGTAGGATTGATATATCGAAATATCAATAAACGTTTCACAAAACTAAGATATATCGTTATCGAACATTTTTCCAAGGCGATATGTCGCATATCAAGTATTTATTTTCAGCTTTTCGAATGCTTTTTATACTCTGTACCGTAGGTACACAGAGTATTATAAGTTTGTGCAAAAGTATGTAACATCGAGAAGGAATCATCTCCGACCCCATAAAGTATATATATTCTTGATCAGCATCAACAGCCGAGTCATGTCCGTCATGTCCGTCTGTCTGTCCGTATGAACTCAGAGATGGTAAGAGATAGAGGGTTGACATGTATGGAATATATGCTTCTTATGTCTGCAGGCAGATCAAGTTTATTTTCAATTTTGGCCACGCCCCCTCCCGCCCCCGCAATTTAGAAAAAACGTCATATCTCCCACAGTTTTGAAGATAGATGGCTTGTTCCTTCTGGACATATTTAGTTAGCAGGATAACTTATCGATCCGCCAAAGGAATGAAGAAGATCGGATGAACGGTTTTCGAGCTATGATCAAAAGACAAATTTTCTTGGTACAGAGTATGTTATAGTCGGGCTTGACCGACTTTCTTTCTTGTTTACTATTGAAAGATGCAAAACTACAATCCTGGCCTGATAAATGTCTTGAGGGAATGACCTATAACACTTCCTCATACTTGGTTTTTCTCGGGGAACCCCAAAATCTTAAGATTTGGCCCAAAAACTGTTTGGCTGCCTTTATTAAGAAAAACTGGCTAATGGACCTTCCGATTTTATATAAACTAGTTAATTCCGATAGCAACGAGTCGGATCTAGTTGTTAACAGAAATGGTTAAACAATGGCTGATTAGTGCTATTTACAGATCTGGTATTTTGTCCTTATTTTCGGAAATTTCTACTTTAACCACTACTGGCTTAACAATATTACTCCAAAATAAGTTTTTCTTAGAGTTTAATATATTAGTCCATGTAATTCCTAGTTAGACAACTGTTGTTTAGATGAATTTGGTTACCGTTTGTCGATATTATTTGCATATTTCTGAGCAAACATCGGCTATCTAGTATTCTTTTTTAATGTGCTTACTGAATAACTTTTGAGCTAACAAACAGTATACTTTAAGAATCTTTTGGTGGGAAATCTAATATATAACTTATAGACAAACATGTTTCATGATTTCTGGATCAAGATTTACACATTTTGAATAGTAGTAGGGCTAAACTTCTATAGTCCAATGCAAGGATATGTCTTCTGCGCTATTTGAAGCTTGACATTTTACCATTTTGAACAGAATAAAAGCCTACTTCAAGTTGGGACAAAACAAATCATTGTATGTAGAGTTAGGCTAGGGTATTAGGGGTATTGGTTAATGCTTTTAATAGCTTCTTTATCTATACGCTATCAGCAAATATTTGTCTTTTAAAGTCTCCACAATCTAAAATTCGGTGAACCAAGCTTCGAATCACAACCTTAGGTTTGATAAGTAAAGGACACGGTCTGAGAACTGAAACTAACCTTTTTCAAAAGGTTTGAACCTTCCCTTAGAATATTAAAGTTTTGATGCCTTGATATTTTGTAGAGTTTTGGAGCTTTGATCTCTAGATCTTTAACTCAGCTAGAAAGTAGCTTTTAAAACGTGTCAAATGAAATCTTAATTACCTTAATGGCTCAACTGTTCGAAAGAATCTTTGTAAATATCGAAAATATCAATATTTATGGAATTTTTACCCTATAGTTATATCGAAATGTTCTTTTTTTCTGTATCGTCAAAAATATCGATATGTAGGCTAGGGCGGGTCAAAAAAAACGTGGTAAGCGTCCACCAGAATCGGAATCCACGAAGAATTCTAAGAAGTTTTCACCAAGAAACTATGTGTCTAAAATCAATTCCTAGCTCCCGCTGAGAGCCATAAAGATTTTAGGTTATAAAAGTAGGCGTGGCATGTGATTAGTAACATTTTTAAGCGTGCTGTTATTCCTAAAACTGTAAACAAAATTTGAACAACAAAATAAAAGTAGGCGTGGCATGAGAGAGGGTGTAACTTTACTGTGAAATGCAAAATTTATTTTTAGAGCCCTCTACCGCCTCCATAATCGAATTATAGAAGTGATTATACAACTCAATTTTTATAAAATTTATGTTTTATTTTTATTTGTTAGTTTTTAAAGTCTTTTTATACTCTGTACCGTAGGTACATAAAGTATTATAAGTTTGTGCAAAAGTATGTAACATGCAGAAGGAAGCATCTCCGACCCCATAAAGTATATATATTCTTGATCAGCATCAACAGCCGAGTCGATATAGCCATGTCCGTCTGTCCGTCTGTCCGTATGAACGCACAGATCTCAGAGATGGTAAGAGATAGAGGTTTGACATGTATGGGACATATGCTTCTTATGTCTGCAGGCAGATCAAGTTTATTTTCAATTTTGGCCACGCCCCCTCCCGCCCCCGCAATTTAGAAAAAACGTCATATCTCCCACAGTTTTGAAGATAGATGGCTTGTTCCTTCTGGACATATTTAGTTATTAGGATAACTTATCGATCCGCCAAAGGAATGAAGAAGATCGGATGAACGGTTTTCGAGTTATGATCAAAAGACAAATTTTCTTGGTACAGAGTATGCTATAGTCGGGCTTGACCGACTTTCTTTCTTGTTTAGACTCGATTAGCGGATTTTTGGAACGACTTTCCAAAGTCACTGACATTCCATTTTCAATTCCAATATTGGTGGGCTCTCCGTCACAGCAAACTCCTTTCCAGCTTGTAAGCGTTCAATTTGTTTCCTTAAAGAACTCCCATAATTGCATTTGCATAAGAGTGTTGTTTTTTTTCGATCACTCACGTAAAAATAATATTTTAGTATATCCCGATAAGTTGGTAAATTCAATTCCGAAAATGAACTTGGTGTGCCAATGATATTTGCGATCTGCTTTGTACTGAAACTTGTGGAAGACATCATTCTAAGGCTTTCAATTTCCGAATTGGGAGAGTCAATGGATATGGCTGATGATGCCGTAACTTTATATTCAGCCATGCTCCCATTTTCGCTTTCGTAAAGACTCTGCGATGGTGCTCCGACATTGGGAAATCGCAAAGTTTTGGCGTTTTAAAACCGGCGACATCTGAGTCCGTGAAATGAAAAGTAAATGCAAAATATAGGTTGATGCACAAACAGACAGCCCACGGAACTATTTTTATTCAGTTCCTTAACCTTTTTAGAATTGTCTTCCGGACTCTCCCACTCCATTCGCACTAAGGCAATATTTTAAACAATTATTTAATAGAGATACACAAAATTGAGCGAGATGGAAAACTGCTCACAACAACAACAATTTGCGATTTGGCCATGGTATATATCGATATATAACTATCGATAGCATGAGTAGTGGCGCTCATCAGCTGTTTTTGTTATGTGAAATGACGCAAAACAAGTTGGGAATGGAACATTATCGATAACGAAAACTTGCGCATTTCGAAGCGCTCTAAACTGAAATCGTGCGAATTTGCTGAGATCGCAATTCGTAGAAATAAGTGAAAGCCGGAGCATGGCTGATTATTATTTTAGAAATAAGAATACGTTTCTTTGTTGAAAGCCAAATACTAAGTGAAGGAAGTGTATAACAACACGTTTAAAAACGAGAAAGCCAAGCTAACTTCGTCTGTGCCGAAGTTTTTATACCCTTGCAGGTGCTCGCTTAAATATTTTCAAAAAATACTCTTTTTTCCCATTTTCCGACCGATCGTTCGTATGGGAGCTATATGATATAGTCATCCGATTTGGACAAAAACTTGTAGAATTGTGTAAAAGCACGAGAAGCAAACAAATACAAAATTACAGGATGCTACCATTAAAAACAAAAAAGTTTTTCTAACTAAGACTGTTTTTTAGACATATCTTTTGTATGGCAGCTATACCATATAGTAGTCCGATTTTGATAAAACTTGGTAGAATTATAAAAAAACATATAAAACCTACGATTACAAAGTTTGGAGTCGTTTCCATTTAAAAGAAAAAAGTTTTTCATACTAAAACAAGAAAGAAAGTCGGTCAAGCCCGACTATAACATACTCTGTACCAAGAAATTTTGTCTTTTGATCATAACTCGAAAACCGTTCATCCGATCTTCTTCATTCCTTTGGCAGATCGATAAGTTATTCTAATAACTAAATATGTCCAGAAGGAACAAGCCATCTATCTTCAAAACTGTGGGAGATATGACGTTTTTTTTAAATTGCGGGGGCGGGAGGGGGCGTGGCCAAAATTGAAAATAAACTTGATCTGCCTGCAGACATAAGAAGCATATGTCCCATACATGTCAAACCTCTATCTCTTACCATCTCTGAGATCTGTGCGTTCATACGGACAGACAGACGGACAGACGGACATGGCTATATCGACTCGGCTGTTGATGCTGATCAAGAATATATATACTTTATGGGGTCGGAGATGCTTCCTTCTGGATGTTACATACTTTTGCACAAACTTATAATACTCTATGTACCTACGGTACAGAGTATAACTAGTTTTCCGACCGAGATATAGCAGAGGTCGCAACAACCGGTCCTCTCTTTTCAGTTGTCAGAAAACAACCGGTTTCGTGCGGCACATTTACAAAGAGGGACGAAAACAACCCTCAACTGCGCTCTCTGGTTGTTTTCGGTCGTGAGAGGAGAGAAACACACACACACTTTTGGAGACCTTTTCACAGCACCCGAACGCTGAAAAGGTCTTTTTTGTGTGTGTGGCATTCGGTGTTTATCGGCAAGTGTGTGAGCTCACTCAGTGCGTGCTTACATGTTGATGCGAAATGACATATGTACATGTGCCTCGCATAAGTATGTAAGCAGCACATTACATGCGCTCTCTTATTCTCTCTCGCACTGTTACGCTCTGCTACCACTTGACTAAGCTCACAGAGACCTTTTGGGATTAACATTTTGACGTAGCGGTCTTCAAACAACACTCACTTTGGGACCGTTTGACTGAAATGCTCAACAGCATCCGAACTAACAGAGAGCGCGCTAGCAGCACACAATCGGTTGAGGGAAGAACGAAACCGTTTTTTTTTATTTTTTCGGTTGTGGTCGTAAGCAGAGCCGTCTGGCAATATGGGTGGAGAGTTATTTACGTGCTATGAGATATAGTCATCCGATCCGATTGGTTCCGACAAATTAGTAGTGTGCAGCAAAAAGAAGACTTTGTCCAAAATTTTAGCTCGATAGCTTTAAAACTGAGAGACTAGTTCGCGTAGAAACAGACAGACGGACAGACGAACGGACAAAGCTCAATCGACACAGTTCGTCACCCTGATCAAGAATATATATAGTTTATGGGGTCGGAAATGAATATTTCTATGCGTTGCAAACTTCTGGGCAAAATTATAATACCCTTTGCAAGGGTATAAAAATGATAACAATCTCATGCCACGTCTACTTTAATTTTGTTGTTCAAATTTTGTTTACCGTTTTAGGGATAGCAGCACGTTTAAAAATGTTAATAATCACATGCCACGCCTACTTTTATAATGTTGTGCAACTACCTCAACCTGAAATCTTTATGGCTTTAGACACATAGTTTCATGGTGAAATTTTCTTAGAATTCTTCGTAGATTCCGATTCTGGTGGAAATTGACCCGCCCTAATGTAGGCATGTTCCGGGTTTCACTTAGGGAATTCGAATTCGTTACACGCAGCCTTTTGTGGTAATGAATCAGGGTAAACCGTATCAGACACACAACGGACTCAATTTAAAAGGTATTAAGCTGATTTACTCCATCAATTTCATACCACAACCACTGAAGCCCAGTAAAACTAGACAAATTTGGTCGAAAGTGAAAACCTTTTGCTCTTGCATGATTCCACTAAGTTTGGTCCAAATCGGACATCTATATGGTATAGCTCCCACAGAAAAGTAAGGTCCTGCAAGGGTATGACAACTTTCCTTTACTTTTTACCAGAGGTCGCAAAATCTGCTTAACCAAAATTTTCTGCGCGGTCTGCTCACAACAAAGACCGAAAAAAATGAAACGGCATCGCTCAGTGTCTGACCAGCAACCCTCTTTTTCGTTTCTTTCGTGTTCTCGCTCTTCGGTTTCGGGTTGAGCGCAACACACGAGTCGGTCTTTTACTGACCGCGCGAAGCGAACAGAACCGGTTGTTGTTCAGCTACTGAGAGTCAGTAAGTGAGCGAAGCAAGGAAAAAGTCAGCAAAAAAGGTTTTTATTTTTGTTGTTGCGTTTGCCATTTGTTGTTGCCTTAGAATTTCGTCACAGGCAAAGCATTAAAGAGGAAGGGAGAAGGTGATATGGCGCTCATTTGTGTGCATATGCGTATGTATGCCCATCCACGCCTAGCTATCCACACGCGCAACTCACATGCATACATACATGCGCAAAAGACCATTTGCCGAGTTTTTACGACCGAAAAGGTCTCGAGTGAACACTGAGCCGAGCGAGTGACCAAAAGCGGTCGGCGGTTGAGCGAAGAGCAAGCCAAAGAAGAACGAAGTTTGTGTGTTTTTTCGCAACAGTTACGCATCGTGTCAGTGAATGAGCGGTTGTTTTCTGACAACAAGCACGAGAGAGACCGATTATTGCGACCTCTGCTTTTTACCCTAAAAAATTCAAATCGAGATGATACTTTTTCAATATGGTCAAAAATATCGATAAACCTATTATCTACTCTCTGGGATCAGAAACCTATCTTTCATTGATTCTTTTGGTATCCTGAGGTATGATCTGCTGTTATGGTAGCGGCTTTCGTCATTTCGGGCTATACGTAGGGTTACGAGCATAGCCTCTAGTTTATAGAGCAGTCCAAAATTGCAGAATCTGTCGAATAACCCAAGGTAGAATTTTGTGCATTGCCCTCTGGACCGCCTGGGTGTCAAGTAGGCTGCTGAGTAGTCTTCAGTGCTCACCAACACAAGCACTTTGCTGTGTTCTCCTGCTAAATAAAAGCTTACGCTCTCTCTCCCTCTCTCTCTCTCTCTCTCTCTCTGTGAGAGAAATATTAGGAGTGGACTGAAAATCTATACAAAATTTTGATACATCATAAAATCTGCAAATCTTCAAACTTCGGCCAGAACCCGAAGATAACACTTTGTTTTTTTTTTTTAATTGAAAGTAGCTTGTGTTGAATTTTGATTTTTGTTTTGCCAAAACGGATTATTTTTCAGTTGACGTCGACTATAACGTGCCATCCTTGCAAAATGGCTTGCATTTTTTATTGAAGAAAGGTCAAGACTAGAGCAGTCAGTGTGCTCCCCTCTGTTCTGTTCTGTTGTTTTATTTAGTTTTGTTGTTTAAGTTTTGCATGCCGCTCGTTATGGTTGCCGTTCTATATACACCAACCCAACCCAACCCAACCCAACCATCCAAGTTGTATCTCTCTCCCACCCCCCTTCCCCGCCCTACGCACACAAAGTATAAGCACATCATTCTAAACAAATCCTTTTCATTCCTGCAGAGGCTGACAAATTATGCGGACGCCTGTCCCAGAAACTTAACCTGGTGCTTAGTCACAAAATCGTCATGGATCACATGCCCCTGCTGATGGTCTGTCTGGAGGGTTTGGGTAAATTGGCACAGAAGTTTCCCAACATAGCGGGCACTTCGATTTCGTATCTGCGTGACTTTCTGGTGGATCCCAGTCCCATATTGGGCAAACTGCATGCACATGCGGTGCAAACGTTGGCACTGCAAAAGAAGGAAAAGGAATTGACACTGACGCCCTTTAAGATTGTGGTCCAGCATACGGACTCGCGTGCTGTGGTGGATATTTTTGGTGAGAATCAAAAACAGGTGGGCACAGGACGTAGCGGACATGCGGCCTTTGAGGCGCTGCGAGATGCGGCCATAGAGAATCTATCGATTGCTCTGCGTGCAGCACATACACTGGATCAGTTTTGTGTGCCAGCTTTGGTGGCCAATGTGTCGAATCGTTTGTTTACCGCCGAGAAGCATGAGAGGTAAGTGGCGAGGCGAGTTCTTAAGAAAAAACGTCCACTAACCTCCCACGTTTCTTTCAGTGAATCCACCTTGGTTAGCCTAAACATCATTGTCATGTTGGGCCATGTCGCCGTCGCCCTCAAGGACACCTCAAAGACCACCCAAAATATTCTACAATTCTTCATTCAACGCTTCTGCAAGGTACCCTCCGAGCAGAATGCTCTCATTGTGGATCAATTGGGCTGCATGATCATTTCCCAGTGCGAGACTCATGTCTTTGATGAGATCATGAAAATGTTCTCACGCGTCACCGTGCAGTCCGCCTCCCTGGCCTATACCTCTGATCCCGAGCATCGCAAGCAGTTCCATCATGTCTCCGATGCTGTGGTCAATGCTTTGGGTAACATTGCCGCCAACATACAGGGTGACTCCGAGATGCTGGAGCTGTTGGGCAAACTGTTGGAACTGTTTGTACAGATTGGCCTGGACGGTGAACGCTCCTACGACAATACACCGGGCGCCCAGAAGGCCAGCTCACGTGCTGGTAATCTGGGCATGCTTATACCGGTAATTGCGGTACTGGTGCGTCGCCTGCCACCAATCAAGAATCCCCGCCAGCGCTTGCACAAGCTGTTCAAAGATTTTTGGGCCTATTGTGTGGTCATGGGATTCACCAATGCGCGACTCTGGCCAGCGGATTGGTATCAGGGTGTACAGCAAATAGCAGCCAAATCACCGCTGCTCATCTCGCAGACGGCTCACAAGTCGGATATGCGTGAACTGAACTATACGCTGGCCATTAAAAGTGATTCGGTTAATGAGCTACGCAGCCAAATTCTGGTACTCCTGGAGCATTCATCGGATAATGTGGCCACCACCATCAATAAATTGTCCTTTGCCCAGTGCACTTATCTGCTGAGTGTCTACTGGCTGGAAATGTTGCGTGTGGAGAACGCCGATGAGCCGAGTCTGGAGCCAATTATGAGTTATCTGTGCGACACGGCACTGCAGAAGGATAAGACTGGCATTTGGCAGTGCGTCAAGTGGTGAGTATAGGATAGGATAGGAGGCCAGAGCCAGAGAAAGGCCAGCCCTGCTCATCAGTCTCTACTCTAAGCTTTGCTGCTTACTCCTGTCCAGATATCTCCTTAGCTGTTTTAGAGTTGCAGAACTCCGAATTTTCTCTCAACTTTTTCAATTCCAATTGGCTTTCGGTCTGCCTGAAACATCTTCCATAAATTTGCCACAATTTCAATGGCTACTCCTCCTTTTTGTACTTTATTGGATTCATTTCTGAGCCAGCAGAAGTGGCAATCGTCCGTAGAAATGGTTATCTTAACCACATGTGAGTCCTTTTTGCCTAGTGAGCTGGCTTCACGGCTTTTCGCTGAAGTTTTGCTTACTTTTTTACAAAAATGGAGTAACTTCCCATCAAACCACTACATAAGCCGGTTGGTAAACTCTCAGAATGAGTTCGGAGGCTTGTTTTGATCTATCTATCGTTATGTTTGTTAAACGATTTCTATATAATCCTTCGGAGTGCATTGTTCGCGCACTGGCAACGCAATGCTTTTGAATTTGTCTTGGATTTGAGTGTGTCTGTTGTATGCAGTGAGTCCCAAGTCAAGTTTTATGATGGGCAACATGCTGACCTTGCTGATATTCATCTCGCGAGACATGATTTTCTGCTTGCGCAGTGGATTTCGACGAAGTCACAAGTATCCTTAAATAACTTCACGGTGCAATACACAAAGTACGAAACATCTGAAAGATTTTACCTCTTGGATGAAATCTACGTCCAAGTTGCAGTTTTCCAGCTACGTTTACAAATTGATACTCACTCCCGCTTCTTTCCAGTGTGGCCGATCAGGTGTTTGAGAAATTTCGCAATGTGCTCTATGCCCACGATGAGATACGTGAAAAGGTGCTGGAATCACAGGCGACCCTATTACTGGTCTACTTCAATCACATTCACAAACAAATCCAATTGGTGGCCGATCAGTATCTATCTCAATTGGTTGATCGCTTTCCGCATCTACTTTGGAATCGTCGTGTATTGTGGTGTATGCTGGACATACTTCAACTACTGGCCTATTCATTGTCATTGGATCCCAATGAGGAGACGCCCACACTGCGGGTGGTGTCGACGCCGTATACACTGCAATTGATGGATTCGCTGCCGGCGAGGGAATTGCGTTTAAAAGACTTTGCTGATCGTTGTCAGGGTATAGTGAATGAGGCCATGAAATGGGCGCCACGTTCCACACGCTCTCACTTGCAGGAGTATCCGAATCAGATACCCACTCCCGTGCTGGCTCATCACAGTGGTTTGGCCTTGGCCTTCGATTCGGTGGTGAATAGCAATGCCCTGCATCCGGGTAATGCGCTGAGCACGCTCAGCAAACGTCCCAGTTGTGTCAACTCGGATACGCCGCGTTTTGTGTCCGTCTTGTGCCTGCGCAGCAAATATGCCGGAGAGATTAGCGGTTTGCTATCGGTGCTCAGTGAGCAGGATAAGGCGGGGCTGGCCGATCGTTTGGTCTGTGATGTGTGGGAGGCTTGCAACGAGAAGAGCGACGCACGACATCGTGGTGCTCTCTGGCGTGCCACTGCTTACCTGATTATCTGTGCGGAAGTTGATCGCAAACTGTTGCATGCGGTGGCCAGTTCGCAGTTGGAACTTTTTACCGAGTCGGCCATGGAAACGGCCGTCGAGTGCTGGCAATGGGTGCTCACGGCGCGTCAGGATCTGGAACTGTGCTTCATACAGGAGATGGTGAGCGCCTGGCAGACCACTTTCGAGAAGCGCATGGGTCTATTTGCCTGGGAGAAGGAGGTGACACACCCACTGGCCGCCTATGAGGGCTGCAAATTGGTCAGCAAACCCATACTGATAGCTCCACATCTCATCTGGCTGCAGTTGCTCTCTGAAATGGTGGACACGGCCAAGTACTGTAATCGCGACAAAGTGGAAATGTTCTGCCTGCTGCTGCATCGCAGTTTGCCCATCCTCAAGAACAGCCGACAGAATCGGCAGGTGGCCACAGTGGGTTGCCGTTTCAAGCTCCTGCAATGCGGCCTATCCCTGCTGCAGGGCAACACCATACCCAAATCACTGGCACGTAACATACTCCGTGAACGCATCTATACCAATGCCTTGGATTACTTTTGTGGTCCGCCCACCTGTCCCAATCAGGGTCGTGACCAACTGCTCGAGGATATACTAATTCTATTGAAATTCTGGCAGACCATGAGAAGTGAAAAGAAGCATCTGGTCACCTCGGAGGTGGGTGATTATGATATTACCCAGGGCTCGGTTAGTTCGGCCCAAATGCTGGCCGTAAAGGCCAATCCCGAAACGGCTTCCTTAATTAGTGGCGGTGCGGACTATGCACGTTCCATGAGCAATGCCGGCAATACCATTGGAGGCGGTACCGGCTGGTATAACACCATACCCCATTCCACTTCCACATTGTCCAAGCGCTCGAATCGTTCCAAGCGTTTGCAATACCAAAAGGATTCCTATGACAAGGATTATATGAAGAAACGTAATTTGATATTGGAATTGCTGGCCGTGGAGTTGGAGTTCCTGATAACCTGGTATAATCCCAACAGTTTGCCGGATCTGATAGTGCCAGGTGAGTGGAGAATCAAACAGTTAGCGCACAAACATAAGTCGGGTCTATTGTGCGCGCAAATAGTTTGTGCAAATAGATTTGGGCAAATAATTTATGCAAATATTTTTGCAAATTAATTTATTTGGCTATCCTTTTGCGGGTACACCAAAATAGTAAGCGTAGAAACATTAGACAGGTCTAGTTTGCACTCAACTAGTTTGTGCAAATAAATTTGTGCAAATATTTTTACGATTTTACTTATTTTGCTTTTCTTTTGAGGGTACTTCAAATGGTTTGCGAACAAACATTAATCAGTTTTTCTTACACACACAAGTAATTTGTAAACTAAATGGTGCAAATAGTTTGTGCAACTATTTTTGTTTGCCCAGTAAGACCAAATTTTAAACAAAGCCTTAAGGCAAACCTACAGACAAACAATTTGCCCAAATTTCGATACAAGTTGGAAAAAGAACAAATATTTGATGGCACAGGCAAATAATTTGCACACATTTTGATATCATTTTGACTTACAGCTTATATTTGCGCAAACTTTTGCAGTTGAAAGCTAACTTTGAATGTCTAAAATGCCCAAATTGTATTTCTAACCTAAAGCTAAGGTCCCGCGGGCAAATAATTTGCACAAATTTCGAAACAAATTCAACGAAGAGCAAATTTTTGCAGAAACAAGGTTCAAGACTAACCTAGTTTACCCAAATGTTAGTTAAAGCCTTAACCTAAGTACCTATAGGCAAACAGTTGCCCAAATTTCGTTTAAAATTTAAATAAATGCAAATATTTGTGCCACAGACAAATAATTTGCACACATTTCAATGCAAATTTGACTAAAAAGACAATATTGCAGATTCAGCTAGACTGAAACAAAAGCAGAGCTCCCCACAGGCAAATAATTTGCTCAGATATTAACCAAAAATATCCTTTGTACAAATTAATTTGCCTGTGGAGTCTTAGTTTTATGGTCAAAGCCCTAATTCAGGGCTAACTTTATAGCAAGGCTGGTAGATAAGCATCCAAACATACTCTCAAAGCGAACGGCGCTCAGCAAAGACTGAAAAAAAGAGTTTTATTGTTGTGATACAGCGTGAGCGACTAGAAATGAGAGCAGGCTTGTCATTTGTAACATACACAAAAAGTAAGAAAGACAATGTAAACCTGTTGAAGGCTAAATGAATCAAGTAGAAGACTAAAGTGTTATTTTTTGATTGTTGTGGTGCGGCGTGAGCGAGGGAAAAAGAGAGAACGCATTTTATAGGCAGGAAGTTGGAGATATCTGCCGGATTTCTCAGTATCGCGCATGAGTAAGCAGGGTAGTAATAACACTTTCAATTGATGGCTTTTCCTACTCTTAATCATATCCAAGACTTGTCTATTGAAAATCCCCACTTATTTAATGTCCTTTCCTTTCTTTTGCAGGCGAAGAGCAAATCACCGAGTGGCGTCAGCGACCCTACAAACCGAATGTTTGGCGTGACTACGCTCGCCTGGCCTGGTGCTATAATCCCGCTTTGGCCGTCTTCCTGCCGCAGCGTATCAAGAATGCCGAAACCATTGACGAGGAGGTCTCACGTTTGGTTTGCTCGGATCCCATTGCCGTTTGTCATATACCCGAGGCTCTCAAGTATTTGTGCACGACCAAAAATCTACTCCAGGAGAGTCCCGACTTGGTTTACATTCTATCCTGGTCGCCGGTAACACCCATTCAGGCCTTATCCTACTTCTCGCGTCAGTATCCCTCACATCCGTTGACCGCACAGTATGCGGTGAAAACTTTGAGCTCATATCCCGCCGAATCGGTCCTGCCGTACATTCCCCAGCTGGTGCAGGCACTGCGGCACGACACCATGGGCTATGTGGTGGAGTTCATTAAGAACATTTCGAAACGCTCACAGATTGTGGCCCATCAGTTGATCTGGAATATGCAGACCAATATGTACATGGATGAGGATCAGCAACATCGTGATCCCAATTTGTATGAGGCCTTGGATCTGCTGTCGCAGAACATAATTGCCAGCTTCTCGGGAGCGGCCAAGCGGTTCTATGAGCGTGAATTTGATTTCTTTGGCAAGATAACGGCCGTGTCGGGGGAGATTCGTGCGTTTCCCAAGGGTATTGAGCGCAAGAATGCCTGTTTGGCGGCTCTGAGCCGCATTAAAGTGCAATCCGGTTGCTATTTACCCTCCAACCCAGAGGCTATGGTACTGGACATTGATTATAGCAGTGGTACGCCCATGCAGAGTGCCGCCAAGGCACCATATTTGGCACGTTTCCGTGTCTATCGCTGTGGCATTACCGAACTGGAGACGCGTGCCATGGAGGTGTCCAATAATCCGGTAAGTGTGAGCTGATCTAAAACTCATAAGCGCGCAATGGGAACTCTATGTCTGTCTCGCTCTAATTCACAGAACTCCCAGGAAGATGCACACATGACTTTGGGTGTAGAATCCTGGCAGGCAGCCATCTTTAAGGTGGGCGACGATGTGCGTCAGGATATGCTGGCCTTGCAGGTGATCACCATTTTTAAGAATATCTTCCAACAAGTTGGTCTGGATCTGTTTCTCTTTCCCTATCGTGTGGTGGCCACCGCTCCGGGCGTAAGTCGAACTTGGCTGATTGGCTTAAACAAATTTTGAACAAGTTGATTCGTTGCTTTTTTGCAGTGCGGCGTCATCGAATGTGTGCCCAATGCCAAATCCCGCGATCAATTGGGACGTCAAACAGATTCCGGCCTATCCGAGTACTTCCAGCATCAATATGGTGACGAAAGCTCCAAGGAATTCCAAGCGGCACGCGCTAATTTTGTTAAATCCATGGCTGCCTACTCCCTAATTGGGTATCTGCTGCAGATAAAGGATCGACACAACGGCAACATAATGATTGACAAGGATGGGCATATCATACATATAGGTAAATGGATTTTTATTAGTGGGGGGGATGGTTGAAATTGTAGAAACAAGTTTGTATCTTTTATGAAAAGACTGACTGATTCATCAACTCACCGGCCAAACGGCTGAAGGCTTGGAGTCAAAGTTTAAGCTTATAAGGAGACTGACTGAGTCATCAATGCACAAGCCAAACGGCTGAAGGCAAAGCTAGACTACCACTAAGAAAAGATTTGACCAAATTCCTCTCTTTTATAAGAAAACTGACTGATTCATCAACTCACCGGCCAAACGGCTGAAGGCTTGGAGTCGAAGTTCGAGCAGTCTGCTCTTTTTGAGCTGTAATCTCTCACTAAGAACGGATTTGACAAAATTCCTTTCTTTTATACGAAACCTGACTGATTCATCAATGCACAGGCCAACCGGCTGAAGGCAGAGAAATGAATTTGGAGCAGCTTACTACTTTTGTAGTGTGAACACTCTCTAATCCTTTCAACTTAATTGAAGTCCAGGTTGCCACAGATGATCAAACTTCTGCTTCAGGTCCAAAAAAGCGCCCACGACTTGCTCCTTTTGGCGTGAAATCCTTGAAACGCTTGCAGTTGTGTGCCTTGCCGGAGTCTGCAGCTTGGAAATTGCACGCTCTAAGAGCCTTCGCCTTATATGAGAAGACTTTTCCGAAACCAGCTACAAGGCTTACTAGACTAATCCGCCCGCTTCTAGGCATGAGGAACATATTCCTTAAGTTCTGTGACTTAGTGCTCAGTTGCAACAAGTTCAAACCAAGCCCCCCTGAACGTAGAATTCGATGAAGCGATTATAAGTTTGAACCTATTGAAAAGCATTTCCGTCAGGCGGTTTGGTGTGATTGGAATCCTAACTTTGAGAGGCATAGCAACAGCATTCTGATAACCAAAAACCGTCATTTTAGTTAGGTAACTTAGCTCGAAAGCTATGACTGAATCATAGAATCATATTTATATGGTAACACACGACGGGGGGATATCAAAGGAATACTAAATACACGAATCTTAGGTCAATTGCGGGAAGTAAACGTGCCGTAGGAGCTGGAGTTTTCGAGGAATAACTTGATAAAAACTCATCCTTTGTGGGTTACATGTTCCAGCCACAAAATGCAACTTTCGTCCATACATCAAATAGGTCTAGGTCTTCTCTGGCCTGATCCAAGAACTGCCACAGCTGTTTTGCTGGAGCTTGGTCATCCAACACAGCCGCTGATGCTTTATGCGCTCGACAAGAACAGTGTTCCCATAGTGCACGATTCTTTCGGATGCGAAATTCGTTGCCAACTTGTAAAGGTCCATAAAGAACAGAGATCTTAAGGTTGAATAGTTTAAGCAAGAATACAAGAAAAAACTTAAAAAACTTCATTTCATTTTTTAAACAATGAAAAAGTTCAATTTTCTAGAAAAATTACATATATTGGTAACATGATTTTACCTTTTTCGCGGAAAGTACACACACATACAAATGCATAAGAATAAAAAGGCTTCCCAGTCGGACTTTTCATCATGAACAAGAAAGAAAGTCGGTCAAGCCCGACAATAACATACTCTGTACCAAGAAAATTTGTCTTTTGATCATAACTCGAAAACCGTTCATCCGATCTTCTTCATTCCTTTGGCGGATCGATAAGTTATCCTAATAACTAAATATGTCCAGAAGGAACAAGCCATCTATCTTCAAAACTGTGTGAGATATGACGTTTTTTCTAAATTGCGGGGGCGGGAGGGGGCGTGGCCAAAATTGAAAATAAACTTGATCTGCCTGCAGACATAAGAAGCATATGTCTCATACACGTCAAACCTCTATCTCTTACCATCTCTGAGATCTGTGCGTTCATACGGACAGACAGACAGACGGACAGACGGACATGGCTATATCGACTCGGCTGTTGATGCTCATCAAGAATATATATACTTTATGGGGTCGGAGATGCTTCCTTCTGCCTGTTACATACTTTTGCACAAACTTATAATACTCTATGTACCTACGGTACAGAGTATAAAAAGGTACTTTCTCATGCTTACTTTTCACGTAATAAGGCATGACAAAACCTGAGCCTTCGGCTTCGTTTTGCAATGGAAACGCCGAAAAACTCAGGGGCTTTAACCGTTTCCGTTTAGGTGACGTCATCAGCCTTCGGGTTCTTTACTTTCTTAGTACTCCAGATGTACTTACTTTGTATATCGTAGGTGGGAAGACATGAGACGTTCGCTGCCAAACCCCTGAGTTTTTAATGTTTTCGAATGAAATTTCAGACATTTAGGCCCGATTTCTCAAAGGTTCCGGTTAGCCAACCACCGGTCAGATTTGTTCGTCAAGATGACAAGCGGTTAAGTCATTTGCTTTTCTCAGCAGCAGTTTCGCCTGATATCGGCAAATGCCTATCGCTGCTTCAGTGTGACCATACTGTTTGACTAAACTAACGAGTACACAGCTGATTCGGTTTGGTTTGTTTGTATTTTAATGCAATTGGTTGTTGCTGGTCATTGTTTTGCGTAAAAGTTGACAAAAATTCGATGTTCTGCCTCATCGAATTGCATTTCCATTGCGTGGAGTTGAAAAATTCGATTATTCATAAACATTTTGTGTTGCAGCAAATAATAAAATAAACAAAGCAAGTGGGTGGCCAGCTGTTTGTATATCTAGAAATATCGATAACTTCATCGGGGCTGAGCTCGCGGTTAAAGTTGACCGGTGGATGGGCAGCGTTTAAGTTTGTTCCTCCGGTTACGCCACATAGATTATGAGACACTCAAATTCGGTTAAACTGCCTGTCAAGTTGACCAACCGGACTTTGAGAAATTGGGCCTTAGTGACGCGCACACACACACACACTGTCAAAAAATTGCGCGGGAAAATTCTCAAGACTATCTGGCACTACAATTTTTCTTACCTTAACACATGTTGAATACGCTTGCGCCGGGTGCTTGTTCCTCAAATGTGACAGGAGATTTGTGGTGTTGCCACTTGATTTAATTACTGTAAAAGCTGCTTGCCCTCGCTCATCTTCTCTTTTTAAGATTTCTAAGTGTAGTGTGACCAACCACAATATCAAAAAATATATTTCCAAATAATATCGATATGCGATATATCAGGAAAAAAAATATTTCGATATAAATATTTATTTTTTTTGTAAAAAATATCGATATATTGATATTTTGATATATTATCAACAAGCCTAATGTCCATGCTTCTACGCCGTATTGCAGGACTGAGATGATAAGCGATTTTCGTTTTTCGAGAGAGGTCTGTGCTCTTGAACCGCCTACTGAGACCGTAGTAGCATCGGTTTGCAAGAGTTGTTCTTCTTCGAATTTACAGACTGATGTTGTAGTCGCTGCTTATCGTCGTTTCAAGGTAGACAAAACCCTTAACTACCTTGAAGTTGTAGTCTTCCATTGCTACAGATGGTCCAAGACGCGTAGACCCAGCTATTCGAAATGGTAACGCCGAAGTCTCTTTGGACACTCATCGATCACAGTGCACAGTGTCCACTGCTCGGACAAGGGTGTCGATTAGAGCAAGCCATAGACTCACTGTTTGTAGTCCAATCCAGTATTCAGGTCTGGGCTATCAGCAGGGCAATCGTGTGTAGAAATGAAGTTCAGTACATGGTTTGGGTTGTTTTTGCCCTGTGAGCTGGAGCGCAGTCTTATTAAAAAATCCACGGCTTGTTTGCAAATAATGTGGTGTTGAGAGGCTTTAGAACCCTTTCCAAAACCTAAGATTTGTTGTCTCCTTTTTAACCAAAATGGAACTTGTTCGTAGGTGACTCCCCATTCAAACCATCACATATGCCGGATGGTGACCTCACGGAAACAGAACAGAACTCGTCGGTGGGCATTGTTAGCGCACTGGCAGCGCAATGCCTTCGATTTTGTCTGGCTTTTTTGTTTCAATGCTATTGTTAGCAAATAGCCGGTGTGTCTCTTGTATGCTCTAAGTCCCAAGTCACGTTTTACGATGAGCGACATGCTCAAGAGTCATGATTTTCTGCTTGCGCAGTGGATTTCGACGAATTCGATATTAAGTTATTCCTCGAAAATTCCACATACCAGACTTTGACTTGATTTCTGCGGAAGGTTTTATTCCGTAAAAGACGTCGTGTTTTCAATATTCTTTTGGTATTCCACATTTGTTACTAAAATTTAGTCATATGCCTAAAGATAAGTTCTCTTAGCAGTTGAAGTCTCTCTTAGTTTACCCCACTGCTTACTGAACCATCAATAATAGTGCAATGATGTCAACGAACTTTCACAAGTAAATGGGGGAAATATGACGCAAGGGTATAAAAAAATGATATGCTCCCTGCTGAGCAGCTACGCTGCAAATAGCTACTCCCCCTTGTGGCGGCGTCTCTCAATCATTGTCATTGTAAGAGACAACGCATCTATTGCGTTTGACAGAAATCTTACAGAGACTAACCCGATTATACAATGCCATGCCGAGACGCAGGTAACCCAAGTGCGCCACATATTTTTAGCTCATTTTGCAATAGACAGGTCACAGGCGTCCTTTTTCCGCATCGGTTAAGGCTTTTCCCCTCATTTTACGTCTGTTTTTATACCCGTTACTCGACGAGTAAAAAAGGTAGACTAATATTGAGGAAATGCATGTAACAGACAGAAGAATGCGTCATAAAGTATAAATATTCTTAGACGAGCCGAGTTGACTGAACTCCGTGACACGTGGATCTCGTGGGACACAAAAGCTGAGTTATTGTACGGAAAACTACCGATTTGGTGGCGGTTTTTAGGTCATCTAGAGAGTAGTTACCGGATGAAAGTTTAAACTGCAACTGTTGGCTCCCTCCCTATGGTCAATTCTTAGTAGTCGCAGTACATCCAGAATATTCCTGAGAAAATCCGAAAAAGTTTGATTTGTTGCCACTTTTAACAATCCTGAAATGATCAAATTTATACCGTTTATCCATTTAGGTCATACATATGAAATTAAGTAAAATATTCGAGTAAAATTTAATCCGAAATATTGCATACTTTGCGGCTTTCCCATATTTGGGCTCAGTAAGCACTGTCTGCTAACTTTTTGGCTAACATATGTAAACAGTAATGTTAATGCTCTGTTAGTTATAAAAAGGGAAGGCCATTCAACATTTCTGTCACTGAGTAACGGGTATATTGAACTTGGGCAGGGCCGACTTTAAAGCTGGCGCCAATAGCTGGGTAAAGGTGCACGGATTTGTAAGTTGTAAGGCGATAGCGAACCCAAAACCTATGGCACACACTACCCGCTGCACCACAAACGGCCACTTTAGCTAAATATAAAATAAATCTGACAGCCTTTCCATCCGAAACAGTTAAAGCTGAAACTTAATCAAATACTCTCTCTCCTCAATTCATTTCCAGATTTCGGCTTTATGTTTGAATCATCGCCTGGCGGCAATATCGGTTTCGAGCCAGATATGAAGCTTACCGATGAAATGGTCATGATTATGGGCGGCAAAATGGAAGCGCCCGCCTTCAAATGGTTCTGTGAGCTATGCGTGCAGGCATTCCTCGCTGTGCGACCCTATCAGGATGCCATTGTGTCGCTGGTATCGCTCATGCTGGACACCGGTCTGCCCTGTTTCCGTGGCCAGACGATTAATTTGCTGAAGCAGCGTTTTGTGGCCACCAAGAATAACAAGGAAGCGGCTGCCCATATGCTGGCCGTTATACGAAATTCGTATCAGAATTTCCGTACGCGTACCTATGACATGATCCAGTACTATCAGAACCAGATACCCTACTAAGACGGATTTCATTGTTCATTGTTAGCCAAAATTGTGTATTAATTATTATATTTTGGTTGTCTGTATTTATTAGAAATTACATTTTTTTTTTCGAAGATTTTACGAAATTATAGGGCAATATGTTGTACAATGTATTTGTTACCTACATATATACATACCTACATATATAAATATTATAAAAAATAATTCCATATTTAAACCTAACAAAAAAAGTGCATTTTTATTTTAACTTTGAGGGGATCTTGGGCAAAATTACGTCAATCCAGCATAACCCTGCTATGAAGGGTCCAGCAGGGCTATTCCCAGTTTTGATTTTACATAAAATTAGAAATATAATGATTATAAGCAGCTTAAGACTTAAAACATGAATTGAATCACAGTGAATCATCATGAATTCAAATCTCAACGTTCAAATATATGCAATCGATAGTTATTGTACTGTTAATATGCCTATCGATATATCGATAGCGCATATCGATAATCAGAAACGAGTGTGGTGAAACAGCGTTGGTTGGACGCACGCGTTGTAGGTAAAAGTAATTTAGAAACGAAAACGAAGAACCGAAAAAAAGAGCACGAATGAGAAATGTAAGAAAAACGCTGACGATCGAAAAGTTATTAACCAACCAACGAAAATTCGTTAAATATCTATGCAAATTCGCAATCGTTTTTTTTTTATATGACGTATATACGGAAGAGTAGCAGCAGCAGCAGCACCAGCAAGAGGCAGAGCGGCGTGTGTGTATGTGATTGTGTGCGTGTGTGTGTGCGTGAGGCGGCAGCTAAAAGAAAGCAGCAAAAGAAATGAAAGAAATTGGAAGCAGCAGGCGCAAAAAGCAAGAAAGAAAAAGTTTATACATTTAACATATATTTGGTTGTTGTATTTTAAAGAAAATAAGCGCCAATCGCGCTCTCTCACACTGAAGATATATACATACATACAAATGTATATATATATATACGTATATATATAAGTGTGTATGTATGAGAGCGTTTTTTCTTCTTCCACCCAAGCAAAGAGTGTGTCTGTGCATTTGTGCGTGTGTGTGTGTGTGTGTAAGTGAAAATTGTTTTTTGTTAATTATGAAGAAGAATCTTGAAAATGTTTCAAATACAAATTGTAAAACACTTCCACTCTCCCACACACACACACAAACGCTCTGGCCACAAATGCAAAATTGAGAAAATCAAATGAGAAATTGCGTTACACAAGCGCCCGCTCCCCGCCTACCCGTCGCTCTCAGTTTCAGTCACCGTGGTGAACAAGTGTACGTGAGTGCTAAGCGCGCGAGTGTGTGTGTTTTTTTTTCTTTTTTGTTTAATAATCTAATTGTTGCAAGAATTGAATTTATATACAAAATAAAAAAAGGAAAAGAATATATGTATATTAAAAAAGAAACAAACTGCAGTGTCGCCTTCTACTCCACGCCTACGCCTGCGTCGACAGTGTCACACACAGTGGTTGATGTACCCCCAAAAAAACAGTCAAGTGAGTGTGAAACATCCAATGCAAAATGTGAATTGACAATGAGTTTCGGAAGAAGGGGGTGAGGGGGGGCAGCGGCAGCAGTAGCAAAAGTAATTGTTATTATAAACAAAAAAACAAAAAGCAAATGCATTCATACAAAGTAAGAAAGAAGTTTTCTGGGTTATCATTTTACGCCTGGTTTATTTATGAGCTCAGTTTTATTTACTTGGTGTTGGGTCCAGCAGCAAAACAAATATTGTAGAATGATTTTGGGTTTGAAACGATTGATTGATTGCCACCCCCGTAAGTTGAAAAATTCCTCAAATCTCTTACAGTTTAGTGGGTTGATTGTTTGTAGTTTTTAGACATAGACCACCTAGTTTAAGAACGGTACGAAGCAACCGATTAGCTTGGTTCTTTATTAGTAAAGTACCACCGGAACTTGGCTAATAGTCCTGGTGCATAGTGGTTGAGGAATTAACCATCTCTGCTGACATCTAATTAGAAGGTGATGTTGCTTACACTTTTTACAAAGCATTTTTAGTCAATTGAACAAATTTCATGGTTTTTCAATAAATTGCAAAGATTTTGGTTCGAACCTGGGCTCTGCTTATACTCTACACAATATCAGCAATGAAAACAATAAATTTATTTAGTAATGTGTTTTTCAAACCTCTCTTGACCTTAAAACGAAACATATTGAATGGGAATTGGTCTGTATTTGGTTCGGAAACGGTTTGTACAGCTTTAAGTAAAATTTCATTGACTACAAGTCCATGAAAAATATTACTAATATTGTTTTTGTGTAGTCAAAGATCTTAAAAGAATCCGGGGCTATTTTGGATGAGTAGTTCTAAATGATTTTCTGTACATCAGATTACAGAAAAAGACGCTGGGTTCGGAAAAGGTTCAAGTTCAGCTTCGGTTTACAGTAAAATCAAATACGGAATGCTGGAATCCAACCGTATCCGTTTCAACCCTCCTGCAGTCCTCTGTAATATATAAATTGGTTTAAAATTAAGGCTGAAAATTCAAAATGCTTAAGTCCAGAACCAGGGCTGCAAACCGGTTCGAACCCGGAACTCCGAATTTTATTTTAGTGTTAAGCGAACCTTGAACCCAATCTCGTACAAAGTAAAAGCTGGACCCGAACCTGTTCCGAACCTAAAATTTCGGTTCGGTTCAGCAAAAATTGTAGACATAAGAAAATTTGACCTTCTGTCTAGTCTTAAAATGGGCAGGAAAGTGTAATAAAAAAGCCTAAAATAACATTAAGAAATATTTGTAAAATCCTCACAGATAATAGGCTCTGTTTTTAAGATCCTCGATAATAATATTTTTCTACAAAAACTACGAAATGGAGTTCCACAAACCGCTTCCGTTCCAAAAACGACACGATTCCCATACGATTTGAGTTATTTATTAACTACTAATTAACCACTAAAATTTAGTAGTATTTGGTTACTTAATAAATTTATTCCTCTTTTATTTATATAAATATAGCGTCTAGCCCAAAACCTCGAACCTGAAATTTTCAAGCCCTAACCATTGGTAAATATTGGTTCGAATCAGAGAACCGGAGATCATAGGATCAGAGAAGCTTTCCTCTATCTGTTATATAGACTTGTACAAACTTAATATACTTTGTATCTCTTTGGTACCGAGTGTAAGCCAACTTTTTCGGATTTCTGTTCAATAGTTTTGACATATTTAATTTCGAGTAATTCTTGTGTTCTTCTTCTTGACGAGGGAGATTTTTTTTTAGCCCAACTGACAATTTTTTTTATCAGATAAAATAAAAAGTGGACAGTTTGCAGCCTTGATCACAATCTATCTAATAGTTTAGCTCAGTATTGAAAGTAGCATACTTTCGTGTGGATTTTCACCCTGTTTTGTACGTCGAATACAAAAAAAAAACACAGTTTAGGGGGGCTAGGGGTCAAACCTCAATTCATGAAAATTAAAATTTAAAGCGCACGGGAGATTTTTGTTGTTAAAAACTAAATTTATGATGTCATAGTGGGCTAAGCTTAACTTAACCAAAAACCTCTTCCAACTAACTTTCAACCGAAGTCCAGCACAGAAATCTCTTTCGGTTGGTTTCAAACCTCTCGAATTTTGTAAGGAGAAACCGAATTCTTGTACCAACGCCAGTAACCATGGTCGCAACATATGTTTCCAGGCTTGTCTTCGACTTGAATTAATGTAGGTAGGAGAATGACTTAAAATTTATCTGTAACTTAAATTTACTATAATTATATTTCATATTTAGGGCCGTTTTCACCTTTTCTACATAAAGGCTCTATCTATTGTAAATAAATTGCAGCTATTTAGAAGATGAGAAATCGACTTTTAGAATGTAAGATCCAGGGAAATGAACCGGTGCTGAACCGAATCGAATCAGCATCTGTTTAGAAAATGCCCAACGGAATCTTCGTTCGGTTCATGTCAAAATGACTAGATTTAGGAAACTTAAAATGAAAACTTAACTATACTTGAATTATTCTAGCGTTGTAGTGTTTGTTTAGTAGCCTCAATTCGATTGAATCATAAAAGCAAGAGCTAATCAATAGACTAGGGGCCTTGTCAAAAAAACGGGAATAGAATAAAAACAAGAAAGAAAGTCGGTCAAGCCCTACTATAACATACTCTGTACCAAGAAATTTTGTCTTTTGATCATAACTCGAAAGCCGTTCATCCGATCTTCTTCATTCCTTTGGCAGATCGATAAGTTATTCTAATAACTAAATATGTCCAGAAGGAACAAGCCATCTATTTTCAAAACTGTGAGAGATATGACGTTTTTTCTAAATTGCGGGGGCGGGAGGGGGCGTGGCCAAAATTGAAAATAAACTTGATCTGCCTGCAGACATAAGAAGCATATGTCCCATACACGTCAAACCTCTATCTCTTACCATCTCTGAGATCTGTGCGTTCATACGGACAGACAGACGGACGGACAGACGGGCATGGCTATATCGACTCGGCTGTTGATGCTGATCAAGAATATATATACTTTATGGGGTCGGAGATGCTTCCTTCTGGATGTTACATACTTTTGCACAAACTTATAATACTCTATGTACCTACGGTACAGAGTATAAAAACTGACCAGCCGAAACTCCAATAATCGAGGCTGTAATCCAGGTGCGTTAAGTGGCTTAAACAGTGGCGAAAGTGGGCAGTTTTGAAGGTTGCTGGAACGTTGTTTCTTAGTCAAGGAACCCAAAGTCAAGGATTGTGGCGATACCAGGCAAGGAGGCTATTTGTTGCCAATTTCTTAGCAGATTTATGCTATGTGTAGGCTATATTTTTGGTTCCTGATGACTTTTTATACCCGTTACACGTAGATTAAAAAGGGTATACCAAATTATATGTAACAGGCAATACATAACAAAGACAACTGAATAATTCCAACAATTTTGTTAAAATCAAGCTCATATTTTGCAGTGAAATTTTCTGAAATTCATTAAGATCGGATAATAAATGGCAGGGTTATACATTTTATAAAATACGTTGCATACTTTTCTGGGCCGCAGGCGCTGTCTGCATAGTTTATCATTTTGTATGGAAGCTACATCCAAAAATTTACTTATCTTAACACAACTCGGCCAGAATGTTAGTATTTACATAACATTAGCCTCTACCAAAAACTGCCCAAATTGAACTAGTTGTAAGAGTACTCTTCCCCCAAAAGTCAATCCTCCAGCCAGAGCCGAACCACAGACCATATACATACCTTCAAATTTACCTCTTATATCAGTTTATTTGTGTCGCTAGTCCCAATGTGCAGTGTTTCGTTGAATGAACTCTAAAAGTTTGATGACAATTCTCAAGTATGTCCACCCACTGTGCGCCGAATTTAATTGAATAAAATGAAATTAATGCAAAAGAAAAAAATGCGCGGTCTTCTTTGTTTGCCAAAGTGCAGCACAGGGGCCAACGTTTGATTGAGAGAGAGCGAGAGGCGCAACGCGTGAGTAATGATTTTTTTCTTTAAAAACTAAAGCTGTTGTGAAGCTTTATGCAGCTTCAAATGAATAGCCAGAAATGGCCATATAAGTGGCAGCAGCAGCGGCAGGAGCAGTAGAATGCACCGGACTGCAATGTATGCCTGTGCAAGCGAGATGGCATACAGCTGAGTGGCATCGACACGGGACACCCACGCCACAGTTTTCCAACATCCTGTGCACGTGTGTGCATGTGGTTGGGGCATGGGCTGGTGGAGAGATGAGAGGTGTCGGCGTGCGCCTGGCTGGGCAACAAAGTCACATTAACCTTATATGAACAAAAGTTGCAGTCGTTTATTTTTTCACAGCTGTTTCCATGCACGTTGCCCTTTGCGTGTATACAGGGTAAGCGGTATTGCTGACAAGGGGGTGTAAAGAATGCGGGGAGGGAGGGGTTTGGTGTTTCGTTGGCAACACTTTCACGCCTGCGTTGTGTCCTTCGCCTGCGCGTGACATTCCGATACTTTGTACAAAAATTTGCACGTCGCTCTGCCAACTTTTATCGATTATTCCATCAGTCGCCTGGAAGTCGCTCAGTCATTAAGAGTAAGTGTGTGAGAGTGGCTGTGGCTGTTGCTGTTGTGTGTGTGTGCTTGCTTGCTCTCTGTAACTCTCTCTCTTTCTTGCTCTCTGAAATCCAGGGCTGGATTGAAATTGAAATTGATTGAAAACTTGAAATTTTATTAAATAACATTTAATTTGAAGATTTTGTATGGAAAATCTAGCATCGATAACAATTTGATGTAGAATCGATAACTGTCATAGTGGACTTTTGAACATGGGTTGCTGCTTAACTTGCAAAACTGAAACCGCTGGCACTGTACGGTCATTGGAGCCGGACTTCAACTCTTATATTTTATATATTTTGTTGAATTATACAACGATTTTAGACTCCCAAGACAACTAACCTAGATTTGCTCGACTTAGACCCTTATTTTATATAGCTGCCTCCTAACCGACCTATCGATTTTGCTCTATCTTTGTTGTTTTTGTAGCTTTTAAACTAATATTTGTTTTGTACTCTTAGTTTAAGCTTCTAAAGCTACTAGTAAGGTGTGGTTTGTTTTGGTACACTCCTTCATATAGCTGCCATATAAACGATTTGCCCCATCTTTGTTGTTTTTGAAACTTTTACACTGAAAATACATTTTTATACTTAGTTTGAGCATCTAAAGCTATTTGTAAAGTCTGGTTTTAGTTTGCTAGACTCTTTTATATAGCTGTCATATAAACGATTTGGACAATTTGCCGAATCTTTGTTAATTTTTGAAGCTTTTAGTCCTAAATTTGGGTGTACGTGGATTTTTAGCCCCTACCAAATTTGGTTTGATTTGAGACACTCTTTCATTTAGCTGTTAAATAAGCGATTTGGGTTTTTAAAACCAACAAAATTTTCTATTTTTAACTATTTCGATGACGATTTACGACACTATTTCATAAGCTATCACTTAAAATCAAGTACTGTTTCATTTACCATCCCTGGCCCATGCTGTTGTGTTCTAATTTCATTTTGTTTCCCACCATTGGTACAAATCAATATCAGCCAGTGTTGTAAAGCAAGCTTAATACTTACATAGGCAGCACTAGTTGCGTCCACTGCAGCAGCACCAGCAGCGGCTCACTGCCGACTGAGGACGAATTGGCCCACCCAAAAGCCAAAATGCTGCTGCTGTTTCGAGACTTGAGTTCAGTCCAAATGCGGACGCCTGGTGCCTGGCGTCGTCGTCTCGTCCTTGTGGACATTCACTCAACTACCGCGTGTGCTGGCTGTTCTCTTCCTAACACACACACACATTCACTCACTCTCTCTCAGTCTCTTTAACTCTCCCAGTTGAATGTAAAATTTGTAAACGTCTTTTGTATAGTTTATTAAAAATACATTTTAAGGTTGTAATTTGGTCCATATTTTTCGCCAAACTATTTTAGCCACTGCGCTTGCTTACATAATTGTTGAGTTTGTGTGTGTGTGTGTGTTCGTGTAGGTGTGTGTCACGTGCGTGTGCCTATACTGTGTGTGTGGGCGTGACTGCAATTGGAAATACTAAATGTTTAGCATTTTATGCTGCCGGCAGAGCGGAGCGCACAAGCGCTTAAACAGCTGATTTTTTGAGTGTTTTTTTTAATGTTTGTGAAGTGAAGAAACTGTGGCAACTGCTTAATTCTACAAATAAACAATTTAACGTGAGTGACTAATCTTTTTTTCTTTGCTATCTACTGATACAATCAACCGCCCCTCGAAAATGTAAGAAACCGCAAAAAATATCAGAAATGTACAAAGATTTAAAACTCCACAAAACACAACCAACAATAAGAACAACAAAAAAAAAGCGATAAGATTATAATTCGTACGTATCGAAACAACAAGCAAACAAATATTTCTTCTTCCTTTGTGGGTTTTTTATAGCTGACCAAAGCCACGCACGACTTTAGACCAACAGCAATAACCAAAACGCAATTGTTTAAGCGAAAGATACAATTTTTGTGTTTTTATACTCTGTACCGTAGGTACATAGAGTATTATAAGTTTGTGCAAAAGTATGTAACATCCAGAAGGAAGCATCTCCGACCCCATAAAGTATATATATTCTTGATCAGCATCAACAGCCGAGTCGATATAGCCATGTCCGTCTGTCCGTCTGTCTGTCTGTCCGTATGAACGCACAGATCTCAGAGATGGTAAGAGATAGAGGTTTGACGTGTATGGGACATATGCTTCTTATGTCTGCAGGCAGATCAAGTTTATTTTCAATTTTGGCCACGCCCCCTCCCGCCCCCGCAATTTAGAAAAAACGTCATATCTCTCACAGTTTTGAAAATAGATGGCTTGTTCCTTCTGGACATATTTAGTTATTAGAATAACTTATCGATCCGCCAAAGGAATGAAGAAGATCGGATGAACGGCTTTCGAGTTATGATCAAAAGACAAAATTTCTTGGTACAGAGTATGTTATAGTCGGGCTTGACCGACTTTCTTTCTTGTTTTTTTATTATTTTGTGTTGAAAATGTAGTCTGATAAGAGCAGAGGGTGGTTGGTGAAGACTTTTCTTATAGAATCTATATTGACTTTGATTACCAATTCAAGCAATTCTACTGTTAAGAATCTGAAGTAGTCTTAGCACAACTGGCAGGCTACTTTTAAGTCCAAAGCTTGCCCAAAATATGCTTGCTTTACAGTCATAAATGGAATATCTCTCCACAATTTATACCACCTCTACTTTCCATCAAAAGACGAATGAAATCTAGGTTCTACTGTACCCAAAAAAAATGTATGAAAATCCACTCTGATTTCTCAAAGCTCAAATATCGAGTCAGAGAAACTAAGTACTAAGTTTAGAACTGGATTGAAATCATCAACTTTGGGAATATAATCAATCGTATTTACAAATTGAACCCACAACTCCAACCACTTTTAAAACTCCAAACCGAACCTTAAACCAGAAAAAAAATGGTTGAACCTAAAACTGTTCCGTACCTAGATTTTGGGTTCGGTTTCGTTTAGAAACATATTAATAAATAGAAGTCGGATTTTATATTTTTATACCTTGTTCCCATTAAAAATGGAAAAAGGGGGATCATGAAGTCTTGCGAAGGAAACCTTTTCGACCCTATAAGGTATATATATTCTTGATCAGCATCACCGGCCAAGTCAATAAAGCCCTGTACGTCCGTCTGTCTATATGAACGCATCGATCTCAGAGACCATAAGAGATGGAGCCACAAATTTTCATCAAGTGTGTTTGACATTTTTTTTTAGTAAGTTTAAACTGTTTTCGCGATTTAATGATTCGTCAGCAACAGACAATTGCTTTGAATCATTCTGTATGCTCCGGGGTTGCTCCCATATCTACGGCTGGTGTAAAATTTCATCGTACAATTTTAATGGAAGTGAAGATAAGGTTAGGTAGCAATGGCTGAGTTGCTCTCCCACTTGGGTTATACCCTAGCTATACCCCAGTTATACCCTAGGGTTGTCTTCAGTACAGAGTCATTGTGTGGACGGAATATAATCTAGTAGAGCTGGGATCTCTATGTCGTATACCTCCGATGGGTTGAGTAGGAGCGGTTGACCAAGAAACCTAAGTCTCCTTCTACTTAAAGCGAGGCAATGACACAGCAGGTGCTGTATCGTTTTCTCCTCTTTCTCAAATCTGAAATTTCTGCAGAAATCAAATTGTTGTACGCCAAGGCGTACTGCCTGTCTGGCCATTAGACAATGGCCCGTAGCGAGGCGTAGTGTTTCGACTTCTTTGTGAAGCTTGTAGGTTGCCATAGGCATCCCTATCGTGCTTTTCTCTGAAAGGAGCTCAGTGGTTGTGCCTAGTCTGGCCAGTGTGTCCGCAAACTCGTTTCCATATATGTCCATATATAAAGTGTCGGCCAATCTCGTTCAGTCTGTTTCTCGAGATAACACCCAATTTCCATAATTCGATTGTGAAGGGTGCTGAGTGGCTGGTGGCACCGTCTTGTTGAAACCACATACAAGGTTGTCAAAAAAGTCTTGCGGTATTTTTATTGAATTTTCAATTGTTCATAAAATTGGTTATAATAATGCGATTTAAGTCAAATATGCGCCGTTTTGTTCGATGACGAGTTCCCAACGAGATGCCAACTTCATAATGCCCCTCTTATAGAAGCTCGCTTCCCTATTGTCAAAAAACTCGGAGAGCCAATTTTCACAGGACTCTCTTGTGGCCAACTTCCGACTACCAAGCTCGTTCGCCATGGACAGAAATAGGTGGTAATCACTTGGTGCGAGATCCGGACTATACGGTGGATGCAAAAGAACCTCCCATCCGAGCTCCCGGAGCTTCTGGCGCGTCACCAAAGATGTGTGTGGCCTGGCGTTGTCCTGATGGAAGACCATTCGGCCTCTGTTGATCAAAGATGGCCTCGTCTGCATGAGTGCTGCATTCAAGCGGTCCAGTTGTTGGCAGTACAGGTCCGAATTGAGCGTTTGGCCATTGGGGAGCAGCTCATAGTGGATGATTCCCTGCCAATCCCACCAAACACACAGAAGAACCTTCCTGGCCGTCAATCTGGGCAGCTTCACCGCTTTTCGACCACGACCGTTTGCGCTTCACGTTGTCGTAAGTGACCCACTTTTCATCGCCAGTCACCATCCGCTTCAAAAACGGGTCGATTTTGTTGCGATTCAGAAGCGATTCGCATGCATCCATACGGGCCAAAATGTTTTTTTGCGTCAAGTCGTGTGGCACCCATACATCGAGCTTCTTTTTGAATCCAAGCTTCTTCAAATGGTTTATAACGGTTTGATGACTCATGCCCATCTACTATGCCGGTCTCTTTCGATCAATTCAGCGATTTTATCGCAATCTTAGACGACAGGCCTTCCGGACCGTGGCGCATCTTCGATCACCTCTGCACCAGAACGAAAACGTTGAAACCATCGTTGTGCGCTGGAAATGGAAACTGTATCGGGTCCATAAACTGCACAATTTTTATTGGCAGCATGAGATGCATTTTTGCCTTTATCGTAGTAGTACTGTAAAATATGCCGTATTTTCTCTTTATTTTGCCCCATGTTTGCGACGCTATAACTCACGAACGACTGAAAACAAACAACAATAAATCAAACACGTGTCAGCGCGTGAAAAGAGCTTTCCAAAAAGCTCTAGCGTGAACCGATGCGACGAATACAACTAGAACTACGCGCGGAAATACCGCAAGACTTTTTTTGACAACCTTATATAAATATGTATAACTCTGGCCCCCAAATAACAAAGTGTGACACAACACAAAAGACATCTAAAAATGCCTTTCAAGGGAACCATTGCATCTCTTTGGGTAGCTTGAGTAAAACATTTCCTCATACTTGGTTTCTTCCTAACATCTCAAAAATCTGAAGTTATGGACCAGAAACCGCAGTTTACTTGTTATTTACTCACTTAAATTGAAATTAGTCGCGCATAGAACATCCCATTTTGTGTATAATATTTTTTGCTTAAATTTCTACTTTGGCCTCGACTGGTCTTACTATTTTATTCTATGCGATTTTCATTTAAGTTCTATTACAAAAGCCCATTTAATTCTCCGTAGAATAGATGTGGTTTCTATGAATTCGGTTACCGGCGGATGAATTTATTTGCGTATTTCTAAGTTCACATCGGTAATATAGTATCTTGTCCCAGCAAACATTTTTGTTGAGGAAGATAAGAATGCGATTCGCCTAGTAGGCATCGCTTTACTCTAGCGACATTGCATTCTCAGCTCCCTGCGGGAAGAAATATGACACTATGCGATAAATTCTAGGTGATAAGATAGCGATACTTCTGGGAGATTCGAAAAAATCTCTTCTGAGCGATAGCAAAGCGATTCATCCTGGGGATAGGAAAAAGACTCTTCTGAATGATAATAGTGCGATTCTTCCTAGAGGCAGGAATGCGATTCTTTCCCGAAGATAAGCTGTTATTTAACAGTACGAATTTTCACCTAAGGTAATTAAGCGTTGCCAAAGTATTTTCCTTTGGTAATATTGTAAAAAGTAGTCCAATTCACTTGAAGAAGAATCGCATTCGCTTCATCTTAGGTAGTGTTAAGCGATGTATCGCCAGCTCTCAAATGGGATGTTGAAAAACCGAGTGTCGCATCCTCAAGTCGACTTTTTAGGGATAAAGCGATACCTAATGTATTTTGTTTATGTAAATCGCCAAACTATCTCCAAACTCGACAAACTCTCGCACTAACGAGAGACATAAGTAACATGACAAAATGTTTGCAGGGGTTTTATGTGTGCCTAAAAGTATGCTATGTTTTATTTTCCAACAAATATTAGTTAAGTGAATCCAATTGCATTATATCCTTTATCCAACTGGTGCCTTTTGTAAATGTCTAAATGTCAGTAGTGGGCTGTACGGGTTTTGAATCATCTCCTAGTGTGACGCTTTTTGATACCCTCTAAAATTCAATAGTCTGCAGGCGTTGTTCGTTTGTAAGTTGATTCATGGTTAAATTATAGACCAAACTGAGCATGTTTGACAGTAACATGTGACACGAAATCAACTGAAAGAAAGTTGCTACAAAATCACCATTTATTATCAATGTAATGTTAAGCTCTAATCGAAACTTTCGTGACGCTTGTAATAGCCTATATCCACCTCTACGCGTTCTGTCATCGATTGCTCTTTTTATCGATAAGTTCCCAAAGGTGTTTCTACTACGTTCAGCTGATCTGGTCTGTTTGTTTACTTTTGCCCACCAATTATCAAAATGAATTTAAGTGACATTGTTTTACTAAATGCAATTGAAAATCAACAATTGCAGCTAATGCAGTTAAACAAAACTGTTTTGCAATTATTGAACGAGTGCGCTGTGGTCAGCGCTGCGTACGAGGAGTCTCACCCACGTAGCATTTGGTCGTTTGTAAGTCCTAAGCCATTTAATTACTTTTACAGATCTTAAAATAACATTTATCAACAGTGCCATGAATGAGAAATGGGAATCCGATGCCGATGAAGATAAACGGCAACCAGAAAATATCGTGTGGCTAGGCAACAACAACGCAGAAGCTGAAACAAATCGACCCTCCCCTGCAACATATTTCGCTTTGAAATAAGAATATTCATATATTACACAAATTCTTTGCTTACATTTTGTACCTAATTCAACATCTATTCTTATTCATTTAATGTCACAAGGAGATAAATCTAATATATATATATATATATTATTCAATGTACGTTACACATATTTACATATTTACAGTTACATATTTAAATGAACTGACCTTCCATTGCCACCTGTTTGTGTTGTGCCAGCTGATTTTGTTATCAAACTGTCCTATCGATAAAGATACTTATCGATACTCATACTCGATACTCGGCCAAGTATGAAAAATCGAGTTGGCAGAACCCGCGTTCAAAGTGAACGCGACTTTTTTTCCTGCCCCCTCACCTCCCCTGCGGCCATCAACTGAGTTTTTATACTCTGTACCGTAGGTACATAGAGTATTATAAGTTTGTGCAAAAGTATGTAACATCCAGAAGGAAGCATCTCCGACCCCATAAAGTATATATATTCTTGATCAGCATCAACAGCCGAGTCGATATAGCCATGTCCGTCTGTCCGTCTGTCTGTCTGTCCGTATGAACGCACAGATCTCAGAGATGGTAAGAGATAGAGGTTTGACATGTATGGGACATATGCTTCTTATGTCTGCAGGCAGATCAAGTTTATTTTCAATTTTGGCCACGCCCCCTCCCGCCCCCGCAATTTAGAAAAAACGTCATATCTCCCACAGTTTTGAAGATAGATGGCTTGTTCCTTCTGGACATATTTAGTTATTAGGATAACTTATCGATCCGCCAAAGGAATGAAGAAGATCGGATGAACGGTTTTCGAGTAATGACCAAAAGACAAATTTTCTTGGTACAGAGTATGTTATAGTCGGGCTTGACCGACTTTCTTTCTTGTTTTATATGGAGTTCAACGCGCGTTCTTCGCTAATTGGACGCGAACGTGAACGCAGCTGTAGTAGAAACGCACTATAAGACTCAGGGCCGATTTCTCATGTTATATAAACTAAGATTTTGCTCTGTTATTTGTAGGTTTATGTGACAGATAACTCTATGTCATGGATTAGAAAACGTCGCTTAGACGTGTACATTTTTATAACTTTGTTCATGCCTTGAATTTTTGTTGAACCAAACCGAAAATTTAGGTTAGGAACAGGTTCAGGCTTAGCTTTATTTCAAAAATAGGAAGTTGGAGTACCGGGTTTGAATCGGTTAATCAAATGTACGTGATTGAAAACGACTTTTTTCGATTAGGGAAAGGTCAGCAAAAAAAAGGAGCGGTTTGTAAGGGGCATCCCGTGGCGATCATCTCTTCATTTTCTTGGGTGAGTTGCTTAGCAAACACGCAAACGTTTTTCGAGGCGCGTGTATCAATAAATAAAGCAACTAAAAATACGTGCCAAAGAACAAATCAGCTAGAGAATTGCCAAAAAAAAAAAAAAAACTTAAATAAAACACAAATAAAGAAATTATGACGCGGTCACCGCTTGTGTCTATGTGTGTGTGTGTGGGCGACAAAGCTGTAGTTTGTTGAAGTGTGGCTCCGTTTTAAATTCAATTAAGCTATAGGAAAAACTTACAGCACAACAACCAGAGCCACACACTCCCTCTCACCTACACCTACACACACCCACATACATAATTAAAATTAAAAAGAGAGCGCGAGCGAGCACTCACACTCAGGCATTCAGCCTCTCTCTTTCTTTGGTGCTGCTGCCAAAATGTTTGCCATGACGTTTTTAACCTTGATGGATTTGCTTCTTTTTTTTTATTTTCTGTTTTTTTCTCTTTTGCCTGGGCGATGATTATGGTTTGCCTGTGTGTGTGTGTGTGTTTGTGTGTTTGTTCGCTTTGTGCAGATGCCATAGCATACTTTTTGGATTGTAGACTGGCGACACAGCGCGTTTGTTGCCTTTGCTTTTGGCTTCCTGCCTTTTTGTCGCCTTGGTTGCGCATTGATTTTCTTTGTTGTATTTGTATATATATTTTTTTTTCGGCACACTTTAGCGTTGCCAGGTTTTTGGTGGGGTGGGGGAGAGGTAAGGGGGGGTTGATCGATCGATAATCAATAAAAGAAATGGCTAAATAAATATATTTAGTAGAGAGCGTCAACTTTGGCTTAGACCGTTTAGATGTAAGCATTTTTGTTTTTACACCCTGGCAGAGGGCATTATAAAACAAGAAAGAAAGTCGGTCAAGCCCGACTATAACATACTCTGTACCAAGAAAATTTGTCTTTTGATCATAACTCGAAAACCGTTCATCCGATCTTCTTTATTCCTTTGGCGGATCGATAAGTTATCCTAATAACTAAATATGTCTAGAAGGAACAAGCCATCTATCTTCAAAACTGTGGGAGATATGACGTTTTTTCCATATTGCGGGGGCGGGAGGGGGCGTGGCCAAAATTGAAAATAAACTTGATCTGCCTGCAGACATAAGAAGCATATGTCCCATACATGTCAAACCTCTATCTCTTACCATCTCTGAGATCTGTGCGTTCATACGGACAGACGGACAGACGGACATGGCTATATCGACTCGGCTGTTGATGCTGATCAAGAATATATATACTTTATGGGGTCGGAGATGCTTCCTTCTGGATGTTACATACTTTTGCACAAACTTATAATACTCTATGTACCTACGGTACAGAGTATAATTATACGAAGGAACCATTTCCGACCACATAAAGTATATATATTCTTGATCAGCACGACGAGTTGAGTAGATTTAGCCATCTCCGTTTGTTTCTATGCCATCTCCTCCGTCAGTTTGAAAGATATCTCGACCAAACTTTGCATAAAGTTTTTTAGTACAAATACGCTGCACATTTGTCGGAACCGGCCGCATCGGATGACTATAGCATATAGCTGTCATACGAACGATCGGTCATAAAACTAGTTTTAGTGAGAAAACCTTTTTTGTTTTCAAAGGAAACGCCTTTAAACTATGTGTTTCTTAGTTTGCTATGCTTTCCACTAATTCCACTAATTTTGGACGAAATCGGACATCTATATAGTATACCTGTCATAGAAAAGTTAGGTTTAATAAGAAGTCTTAGTAGGAAAAACTTGTTTGTTTTCGTATGAAACGACCTTAAAATTGGTATATATTTGTTTAATTCGCTCTCTCATGACTCTACAAGGTTTTGACAAAATCGGACAACTATAGCATATAGCTGTCATAGGAACGATCGTTAGAAAAACTTTTTGTTTTCAATGGTTAACGCCTTCAAACTTTGTATTTCTTAGTTGGCTATGATTTTACATGATTCCACTAAGTTTGGTCGAAATCGGTCTTCTAAATAGTATAGCTCCCATAGAAAAGTAAGGTACGAAAAGTAGTCTTAGTAAGAACAACACTTTTGTTTTCTATGGAAATATCCTCAAAATTGGCATTTGTTTGTTTAATATGCTTTCACATAATTCTACAAAGTTTTGTCAAAATCGGATGACTATAGCATATAGCTGCAGTAGGAATGATCGGTCGAAAAAGAAGTTCTATTGAGAATAACTTGTTTGTTTGAAACGAAATCGACTCCAAATTGTTTACATATTAGTTTGTTAGGCTCTTGCATGACTTCACCAAGTTTCTTTTCAATGGAAACGTCTCCAAACTTTGTAATCGTAGGTTTTCTATGTTTTTTTATAATTCTACCAAGTTTTATTAAGATCGGACAACTATATGGTATAGCTGCCATACAAAAAATAGGTCTGAAAAACAGTCTTAGTTAGAAAAACTTTTTTGTTTTTAATTGTAGCATCCTGCATCCTGTTTCGCGTGCTTTCACATAATCTTACAAATTTTTGGCCAAATCGGATGACTTTATCATATAGCTCCCATACGAACGATCGTTCGGAAAATGGGAAAAGGGTTTTTTTGAAAATATTTAAGCGAGCACTTGCAAGGGTATAAAAACATCGGCACAGACGAAGTTAGCTTAGCTCTCTCGTTTTGTGCTTGTTTTGCCTTTTACCCTTGCCGAAGGGTGTCATAAAATTATCCAAAAAGTAAGCCAAGTGATTGTTTGGCTGTTATTATCTTAGCAATAGCGGCAGATACAGTGTTTCAGAGTATCTAGAACTCCTGACTCTATGCACTTCCTATTGATATCCACTGTCCTAGGCCTAGCTTGCCTATAAGCAGTCTGCAGTCTTTGATTGTTGAGCTTTAGCGGACAGTGTATGTCTTTCAAGTGGTTTTCTTCTGCTTCTTTCTCTCACATCTTCCTGTTTAGCGCCTGGAAGAAGATAGGTATGTTTATTTTTGCTTTTGCCAAACCTTTGAATGATTTACCATATTTGCAATATCGGGGTCGATCGGTGAAGGTGTCTTCGCTGGCCAATTTAGCTCCGATAACACATTTCTGTTGTGGAACCCTTCGTAAATCCAACAAATCTTAAACCTAAGAGCCCGTTGTAACTGAAATCCGTTCATAAGATGATTTTTCAATCACTTTTCAACTGAAAAAGATATCCAAAAATGCATTAGTGTTCTCATTGGATCATTTGAGTTGGCTTAAACCGAATGCTTTCTGCACAGTTTTCGTTATGTTAGAGCCACGAATGACAGATGATAGTAATAATATATGTAGAGTTAGTAAATCAAGTTTTTCTCAGCGAATCAGCAATAATTCTTTCATATTCGAAAGTGAATAAGACAAAGTATGCTCAAGAATCTTCACAAATGTTTTCCTTTTGCTTAATTTGTCGATGGACGATCAGCTTGTTATCGTTTGTAATTGAGACTAACGCCACACATACATTGCATATACATCTGAATCAAGTTCCCTTCATGGAGAGCTTCTTTTGCTCCACATTTCGCTCGTGGCAGCAGTTGGTCTCGACCTTTGTTTGTTTTGGTTTTGTTTTGTTTGCTTTTCGATCAAATTTTGAATGAGCTAATTGAATGAATGGAAATGAGCTCACGTTGTAGGTACATACTTATGTATGAACAAAGAAGCGATGACATACAAATACAGAGACACACACACTCACACACACACAGACAGACAGAGAGACATTTGCTAACTTGGGAAGGCCCTTTTTCGACGACGACGACGACGACAGCGACAGCGAACGCTGCGGTATTTGGTTTTGTGGGTCAAATGGGTGCCGTCGCCAGTCTCTCTCTCTCTCTCTCTCTCTCTATCTGTTCCTCGCCCTCTCCCTCTCTCACTCTCTCTGTCAGGCCATCCTTCTTGGTTTGCCCTTTACCCCCAAAAGACTGTCATTTATTTGCAGTATGTTTTTTTTATGAAATTTATTGCATGCAGTTGGCTGTTTGCGTGGTCGAAAGACATAAATTTCCCTGTCCCAATCGCCGCCTTTTAGTTAGCTTTATTTTTCTTTTTTGTTAGTTGATCTATTTAAAATTGAATGGTGTCATTGTCAGGCGGTCGCTTGCAGCAAGTGGCGCAGGGCCAAGCTTTGTCTCTCTCGCTTGCTCTCTCTCTCTGTCTGCAGGACTTGGCTAAGGCAATTAGTCAGGCAGTCACTCAATCAGCTTGTCAATTTGGTAGACGCCAATGTCCACTTTGGCAATGTAATTGAATTGTTTTACTGGCTCTATTTTAATTTTAATGCTTTTTGTTGCATACGCACAGGCGCCGTGTGCTAGGGGTAAAATCTTTAAAATAGGTCACACTATTCCAAGTTAGACCACACCCCTTGCTGAGCTCTCAAATACCTAGGCCAAGGCAGGTGCTTTAGGTCAAAGGGGTGGATGTGACTTACCACTGTTCGCTAGCTAAAGGTGCTGCAAATCCTTTTGGACTTCAAATCTGTATCAAAGGTACTGCAGAAAAAAAGCTATGCTTTAGGACTTTTAAAGGTACATAGGTCCAAAAGTCGCCCTTCATTTGGCCCCATCTCAACCCTTTAGGTCTTTCATTCGGACTAAGGTGCTGGGTTTTCTTTAAAACCATCCATTAAATTGGATTTCCCGCAATTTTAATTGTAAATCTGTGCGAAAATCAGGGATGCAAACCACTCGAAAATAAGTACTGGTTCGGTTCAGTGGTTCACACAGTTTCTAAACCGCCGGTTCGGTTCATTACATGGTTTTTGGAGCTTACTGAACCGCGGTTTCGGTTCGGTTCAGTGGTTCACAAAGGGATATTATGAAATATTATGATTTCTCTAATAATGTGACTTTTCAAACACTTTAGAAATTTAATTCTTATACACCATTTGATTATCTATAGTATAAAATCTTTAGAAGAATGTCCCAAGTTTATTATGTCGGATTTCCAGGATTCGTCTACAAGTTCCCAGAGGAATGCCCTTCGAAAAGTGAGAATATCGCCTAAAAAAGAATACGTACATGCATCTTAATAACCCTATAGACCTGAATCATAGCTGAATCAAACCTGAAATGGAAGGGCTGGTCCTGAATTCATGGCATCCTTTTTATGAGACTCAGCCAGGGATTTTTACACTGACTTGTCCTACTACGTCATGAGCTTAGTTGATTTTAGGCATGATTTCAGAACTGAACCCATGGATGAGTTTCATGGGAAGTACTAAAATATGGTTGAATTCACACATTAAATTCAGTTATTCCTACTGTTCACGCCTGAATCAGCCCTGAAAAATTCGGTACCAAAACGTAGAACTGCAGGGATTATATGAGAAAAATCTCTCCCGTCTAAAATTGAATTAAGGTAAAGAAGTTCTACAGAAAATTTAAAATATTGTCTACTAGAGAAAAAATACAGATTGATGACTGGTATATTAGAAAATCGGCGGGCAATTGCAGAACTTACAGTTTTACATTTACAAATTCCTAAATTGATAAAAAATCATTGGCTAGAGGAAAGGGATTTCCGTTAAAACTCGTCAGAGAACTAAACCGAACCGAACCGATTTTATTTGTGGTTTTCGGTTCGGTCTAGTAATTCTGAAAGGAAGCCGGTTCGGTTTGCGGTTCGGTTCACCAACTGAAATAAGCGGTTCGGTTCGGTTCAAAACCGGTTCTGTTCAGAACCGGTTTGCATCCCTGGCGAAAATTGAGAAAAACTCATTTGTGTATTTAAATTGTTCTTAATTTTACCGAACTTCAGCCCCTGAATTCCTTCATTCTTCATAAAAGGTGCCGATTATTACTTAAGTCTTTACCGAGAGTACTCATTTCTGTACTTGAATTCGCCGAATTTGCTTCATTCTTCAGAAGAATTCAGTTTTAAGTGACTTTAAGCTAAGAAACCTCCCAGGACTCTTCCTGAATAACTAACAATTCCTTTTAAATAAACCTTAACCTTTAGAAAACGCTTCGCATTTTGTTAAAGTCGTTTAGAAGTGCTAGGGAATCGCTTGACCCTAAGGAAACTCTCAAAAGTCTTCCAAAATAACCTTAAATATTACTTTAAAGAAGATTTAACCCCCAGGAAACGCTCAGAGTTTCAGAATAGTCGGTTAAAAGTGTGAGGAAATGGCTTAACTCTAAGGCAACTTTAAGGAGTCTTTCAAAATAAACTGAAATTCACATCAAACCCTAGAGAAAGCTTCCAATTTCATTATGGTCGCCAAACAGTCCTTGGCAATACACCGAAATTGCACTTCTAACAAGATTCAACCCCTAGGAAACGATCAGAATATCTGTACAATATCTCAGAAGTGCTTGAAGTTCGCTTAACCCTGAGGAAACTCCAAGGAGTCTTCCAAAATTAACTAAAATTTTACACCTTGAAAACGCTCCGAGTGTCGTTAAAGCCGCTTTAAAGTGCTTGAAAATGGCTTAAAATTCTTCAAAAATTACCTTAAATTCCAATTAAAAAAGCTATAAACTCCTGGGAATTTCGTGAAAGTCGCTTAGAAGTGCAAGAGTAACGCTTAACCCTAAGGAAACTTCAAGCAGTCTTTTGAAATAACCTAAAACTCACTTTTAAGTAACTTTTTACCCTAGATAACGCTTCGAATTTCGTTAAAGTAGCTGAATAGCTTTGACAATTGCTTAGAGTTCTTCCAAAACTACCTTAAACTCACCTAAAAGGGGCTTTACCCTCTAGAAATCGATTAAAATTTCGATTAAGTTGCTTAGAATACTACTTAGAAGTCGTGAAGAAATCGGTTTGCCTTTCATAAACGTTAAGGAAACGCCTGGGAATCTTCTAAAAATTCTATGTAGTTTACTATGAAGTGGCATTAAGCCACAGGAAAGGCCTAAATTTGAGTTCAAGTCGTTTAGAAGTGGTTATGCATAAATGAGCGTGGAATTCTTAATCTGATCGTTAAACAAAACTAAAATCTGAACCATATGCCTACAAAATTGTGGGAGACGTGAGCTCTTTCTCAAATAACTTGGGATTTTGGGGGGTGAATCAATTGTTCAAGTAAACTGCAGCTGCCTGTAGGTTTAAGGAGTCCACATTTAAAATTTGGTACCTCTACCTCTTAACAGCTCTGAGTTCTGTAAGTTAAGACAAACATCTGGCTATGTCGACCCGGCACTCTTCCTTTTGACTACGCCACTGACCTGACCTAACCTCTTCTCACCTCAAAAGTGTCGTGTTTGCTGACCCTTACCGCTACTCTCTCACTCGCTCGCTCTCTCTGTCCCTCTGTGTGTGTGTCTCTCTGATTAACATCTGTTTGTGAATTTCCGGACACAGCTGCTGCTGCTTTTGAAACTTATTAGCCCTATTTCTACTTTGATTTAGATAAACAAATAACATTTTAATTTTCTTATGTTTACTATTTTACAGTTGCATCTCCTCATCCTTCTACTGTGAACTTTGCTGTTGCTGCAGTTTGAAAAGAAAACACAAAAACACAAACAACAAATAAAAACAAACAAAAGCCGCGACAACTACGACGCGTGCGAAAAACAAGTAAAAGTAGAAGAGCTGCGCGCGGGTGTGTGTGTGTGTGTGACTGAATGAGAGCCTGCCTGGCCGAGTGTCTGTGTGTGTGTGTGTGTGTGTGAGAGTGCTGCTGCTGCTGTAAGCGAAACACGTGACGTTACTTTGCCTAACAAATCTTGTTCTCTAAATTGTTCCAGCATCCGCTTTTAACGGTTACAATTACAATTTTTTTTGATCATTTGAGAAAGTGCATGTGTTCTGCGTGTTAAACAACAGCAACAATAACAATAACGTGTGCAAGCCAATGGCCGTTTGCAGTGAGAAAAAGAAGAAACCGACGACGAAGAAGCAGCACCAACAACTGTAAAACGCGTGTTTCATTTCGAGGCGTTCCACCACCTCCCCCCGGCCCCAACGTTGTGTGTGGACAAGTCTCTCATACATATATTCGCATCAGGAGAAAAGGAAAAGGGCTTGCCTGCAAATTTAATTAACCAATAAAAACCAATTGAACCAAGACTCATATAACATCAACAAGAACAACAACAGCAAGAACAGCAAGAGAAACAAGTGTGTGTGTGTTGTTTACCTTCAAAATAAAAAACCATGAGCGGTCGTCCGAGAACTTCCTCCTTCGCCGAGGGCAACAAACAGTCACCAAGTCTGGTGCTAGGCGGCGTCAAAACCTGCAGTAAGTACAAGCATACAAACATTTATACAAATTATAGTTTATAGTAATTTTCTTACTGTCACGGTCGCCATTTGTCATGCACTCTCTTACCGTGCGCCAAAAAGCATGCTATGGCATTTTTCAACAAAAACAATGAGCCAAATGGCAATGATGATGACCGACCGTCCTGCCAGTGTCAAAGTAAACACGCACGCACCCCTCCTAGCCCATAATAAATCGATTAGAAAGGATTCAGGACAATATGTTGGTATTTTACTTAACCTTTTAGGCCATTACTATACAAAGCTACTCTTTTAGCAAGTTTCAAGCATTTACTAGAGGCTATAAAGTAAATTTTAGCTTACGTAGGTCAACTTTAGGGCGATTTCTTCGTAACTTTGAACCGCGGAGCTACTTTTAAACAGCTTCTAAGCTAAGGCCAACTTTTAATACACTTCTTAGCCAGATGTAAGCATTTTAAGGGTTTTATTAAATGATTTAATAATTCTTTTTAACCTGTTTTAAGGCGTCTTAAAAGCAATTTCAACTGAATGATAGGCGGTTTTTGAGCTGCTGGGCAACTTTACGCAGTTTAGCGATACTTAAGCAGTTTTGAAACAGTTCTAGACTTTTCATTAAGTTCACTGAACAGCTGACTGACTTCAAAACTGCTACTAAGCGACACCCCAGCAACTCTTAGCGCTTAAGTGTTTCTCCATACACATTTAAGACACTTCTAAATAGTTTTTACTTACTTCAAAGCATTTCCTAGGTTCAAAGTCTCTTAAAAGGAGATTCTAGATTAATTTGACCGACTTTCAGTCGTTTTTTTTTAACTTTTAAGCCATTTAAACACCATTATGAGTATTTTCTATGGTTTAAACCCGCTTATAAGTGAATTTTGGTTAATTTTGGAAGAGTTCTAAGCCATTTTTAAGCAACTTTTACAATATTCGAATTGTTTTCTCGAGGTTAAAGCCACTTTAAATTGAATTTTAGGACATTGTGAAAGACTCCTTGGAGTTAACTTAGAGTAAAGCGAGTTCCTTGCACTTCCAACCGACTATAACGAAACTCTGAGCTCTCTCTAGGGGTTAAAGTCACTTCATAGTGTATTTTAGGTAATTTTCATGAACAACTAAAAACTGCAAAGCGACCTACAAACGACCTCTTAGCCATAGAGCGGCTCTCAAATACATCTGAACGACTTTTAAATAATATTGAGTTGTTGCAAGCTTTTTACAGTGATAAATAAGTGATTTGTTGAGTGTTAATCCAAAGGTTAAACATAACGGACTATCGCTAAAACCAACAAAATGTAAATCCATAGTAATGTATAAACAAAATCACTAAGTTCCACAGTTCCATCCTCGACTAAATATTGCTCGGGCTGTAAATTAAGGCAACGGTTTTAATAACAAAGTGACTAAAGCAGTTTTAAACAACCCACGTACTACTTAGGAGGCAGCTTCCGCTGACTAAATGTTATTTGTCTACTAATTTTAGACCCCTTATTGGAAAGACAAACATGACACCTTTGCTTTGTTATGGAATTGAAATATACGTAAACTGAATCGCTGCTTCTCCGAGACGACTTAATGTAACGTTTTATAACAGGGTTTGTCAAGAAGAGCGAGGACAACAACTGAGAGTGCATTGGTGTGTGAAAATAAAGCAACGCAGACTAGCTCTGACCTGCCATCATCGACGGACTGCAAGCAAGTGAGCTGACAGCGCTGCTTTTGAGAGTTTGTCAATGCCCAGTAGATAAAATGCTATTATAGCTAAACAATGGGCACGCACAGCCCATTTAACTAATTGAATGCTATTTTACTGACTTAACACTTGTTTGATTTGTAAAGTCGTCAGCTTAAAGTGTTCTATGGTATGTATAACACACGTTTACTTGAAGGGCTTATACATTATCCAACTAAAAAATATCGATTTGTTGGAGTATCTCAAAGTGTTGATCTAGGAAACATTCGTTTGGAAAGTACCTACCTCGCGCTGTTGAATTAGGGCTAAGTTAGATATATCAACTACTTTTATTAAGAAGAAGAATTGAACCTTAACCTGTCCCGAGCCCTAGATATTGGTTCGGTTTAACAGAGATTGAACCTTAAGAAGTCTGAACTACTGACAAGCAATCTTTTTGTTAAATATAATGCGACAGATTCCCAAAATCGCCCAGCAATGTCTCTATGCTAGATAAATATATAGCTTTAATCGGCACGCATAATTTCCTATGTATGTATTTAGATCCTTCAAGTTTATTGAGTGATAATAGCGAGTCATATAGTACATAGGCCTTCAGTATAACTTTCAGAGAGTCAGGCCACGGCCAGCCCATATCCCTCCATAAGCCAGTATCGTACGTGTTTATTCAGCCGAACTTGCGACTTTCTGAGAGAAAAGTACAGAAAAGCAAGTAAATCGACGGCAGTCTCAAGTGCTCACCAACACAATCACCTTTTCCTGCTCTCTCCATATTCTGCATGCCACAACAATAACAGTAAGAAGACGGTCAGCTGAGAGCGACGTATTTTGGGCCCCCAAAAGCATGCAATGAAACGGTTATTTCCGAAGTTCTTAAAATATTTTCAGGAACTCGCAGACAGCTTATAGAATTAGTGTGACAAAGAATACATACAAACATACATAATTGATAAGAATCTAAACACACAGACAAACATTTGTGTGCTGTCAGAGGTGCACCTGTACAACTACTCCTCTCTTCTATTGATTAACAGGATAGATCGCTTTGATTCTTTGTTGAGCGCATGAACCTTGGTATATGCGACTGACGTAATACAAAAGAGAGAGAGAGAGCCACGCGCCATTGAACTCTCTCCCACTCTTTCTCAAACTTGAGTTGATCGGGTGTATTTGGTTGAAACAATGTTGGTTGAAATGCCGTATAAGTGCAGAATATCCCAAATGGCTTACTGCTGTATTATCACGAAAATATACCACCTTTGCTTGGGCGCCCCCACCAGCTGTGCCGCCAGAGAGAGGCACATTCAATCGATACACACACACATACACTTACACCCGCTTACTCACCACAGTCATCGCATGTTCGCCGCTCTCTCTCGCGCGCAGTTCACATTCATGAGTTTCACCTCGGACGACCTGCAGCCCACTCTCTCTCTCTCTCCTGCTTTATGAGTGTTTGTATCTGTATGTGTGTGTGTGTTTTTTCCAAGCGAAAAAGGCAAATTCAGTAGCACGAGTAGCTGAGAACAACGCAGAATAAACGCGCGCGCGTTCCCAAACTTCAATTTACTTTTTTTCCAGACTGCACCCCCACTACCCCTCGTACGCTGAAAATAAATTTTGTTGTTGTTCTTCTTGTGTATAGCGCCGTTTGTTGAAAGTTTTTCCAAGAAAATGTAAAGAAATTTCGTTGATATTTTCTATTTTTTTTTTGGTGCTGCAGAAAAAGGTTTTTCGCAGTCGCGTGTGTTTTTTTGTGGTGTGAGTGTGTGGTGTGACTGCGCTGCCAGCGGCGGCTACGTTGACAACAGTTAAAGTTTTGTGCCTTTGCTGCAGCCCAAAGAAAGTTTTAGTGTTTTTTTTTTTTGTGTGTTTTTGTGTTTTGCAAAGCACTCGAAAAGAAGGTCAGCCAGCAGCAAGCTAGCACAAGTAAGAACTGAGCAACAGCCGCCCCCCCGCACTCTCTGCAGCAGCGACGAGTCGGCAACCTCAACAACGACGACGACGACGAGAACGACGACGGCAGCACAGTGGCGGCATTGCACAGCGTATTTCTGTTCTTTCGTTTCTACTGTTGGCTGCTGAAGGCGACGAGCATGTTGATCAACCGCGGCTCGCTACTCGAAGGTAAAAAAAAACCAAGAAAAAGTCGAAAAAGATGAAAATTCTGTAAAAATAATTACTCTTTAATTGTACAACTGCACACGCACACACCTACAAACCTTTGATACAGATACAGGCGAACGAACGTACCTACACTTACAAGCTGCATACACAAACAGACCGAAACGCAGTGAACAAAAGAAGAGAGCGCGAGCACCAAATTTACCTGTTGAAATCTCTCTCCCTCTCTCGGTCTCTCTCTCTCTGACAGCCGCTCTCTTCTGTGTGGTATTGAGTTGGTTAATTGTGCTCGCTCTCTCACGAGCAATTTCTTTTTCAACCTGTCGTCGGTTGCTGCTGTTGTTGTTGTTGGCAGAAAAGCGTCTAAAAATATCAAGACCAACCAAAATTTGACCAGAAAACTAAAAATCAATTAATAGATATTAATTGATTTGAGAAGAACAACAAAAAAGTCCATTTGAGTTAGCAGATTTCCTTGCCGTCAACCAAAGGGGAAGTACACAAATTTCCTGGGTGGGTTGGTGAATTGGGAAACAGTGAATATGCTCCCTTTTTGAGATTACCTTTTTGGAGCAGAATGAAATGGAAGAGAGTTGGCAACTTGCAAAGAAGCAGAAAGAGAGAGTAGCGATTGTTGTTCTATGTTTCATACGGAATTAGGGAAATGAGGAAGAGTATAAAAAAAACGGTTTCAAGCTGCGTATTTTGAACCTATTTGGAGGATCCGTCGCTCATGTTAGCCAGCAGTCGTGAGTCGACACAACTTTCCCACTTCAATTGTTCCCATTTACTATGTACATAGCTATAGCTCAGAAATCTGGGTGATCTCTGATCATATAAGAAGGGTTTGGAATGCTTCTGATTATGCTTAAATGTCTCGTACTTGTTTTATTCCAACTAAAACTAGTTGAACTCCATCTCATCCATAATCCACAACAATTCCGGTTTTTGGATACTCCAACGATGATAAGCCCAAAACCTAAGTTCCACTGAACCTCTGTTTGCCCAAGTAGGAAAGGATAGACTTGAGAACTAATGCCTACGATCATAGATTAAGATTACAGACCTTCCTTTGCTTCAATCTTGGAGAAATTGTCCTGTGGTTAATTTTGTCCACAAGCTTTTGACCCTCACTTACCTTTTCTCTGCCGGCATCTCAACCCATACGCCTAACAAGCACAAATCCAAAATGAGCTCCCCATGTGACTTTTAACCAGGAAGTTTTTGCCGGCTCGAGGTCATTAGTTGTTTGCTTACCCCCGGTTCCATCTTTAACAGACTTTAGTTTCCTCCTCATGCCAGCATTGCTATGACTGTTTGGGAATTGCAAGGCATTATAAGGAGCAAACATCGACATTTTGAGCATGTGTGTGTACTCATTTAGCCTCATAGTATTGGTGAGAGAGTTTTGATTTGCTCTCAGTTATTTGACTTTCAACTACGGATTCGAGATTAACATTTTTCGGATTGATACAAGTCTTTCGAGCCCGAGCTCAATCTAGTACGACTTCAGCTTGAAATTTCAATCCGAAGGTAGAGATCAAATCAATCCTTTTGAGCTTGATTTTATCTTTTAGCCACTGAGAACTGAATTTTTCAAAGCGAAATCGAAACAAACTTCCAAAATGCCGAAATTCAAGCCAGTTTCTTCTTTGGCAACACAACCGTAGTCGCAGTTTTTTTCGGAGGAGTATTTTTAAGGTGATGGGTATCAACCCTTTTAACGCTAGGTAGGGTTTGCCGCTCACATAAGCCAGCAGCTTTGCTACCAGGGCTTAGCAACGAGAAGGTGTTAATCGACTTGGGAAGGATCACTCTGTGACCGCCTTGTTGAACCGGTCATAACCACAGAAGAGTTCCTGCCTTCCAAAGAAGCCCACCGCTTGGCATTCCTAATTATAAGACACCTCCGACGTGGTTCGTAACATATGACATAGTCAAAAATGCTCAGTAAGGTTTGCCTTTTCACCATAAATAGACTAAACAATGAACAGGGCTAGCAAATCATTGCGTTTTATTGACCACCAGACTATATTTTGTATGGCTGCGACGTAAAGTCTTTTGAGTAGAGAACCATGGGTGAGATACAGGCTGAAATTCTGGAAAAAGAGTGTGTCAAAATATGGAGTTTACGGTTAGATCAGCCTCGGGCAACATTTAGATGACATAATCTTCTAAAAGTAAATGTCAGGTCTTGATAGAGTCAGGTTAGAGGTGAGATTCTTTGATTTCCAGACCAAACCCGTTTCGTTATAGAAATACTACACCCGGTCTGAGCAACCTACAAAGAAATAAAGCTACAATTTCCATTTTCGTACAAAGAGCCAACAACATTTTGCGCATTTTGAATTCAGTTTTGTGGGTCAAACATAAGAACGAATGGAGGGGCCAAGATGACCTTAAAGTGTTTTTAGCTGACGTTGCCTCATGTTGCAGTCACCTGTCCAAATGCAACTAAAATGTGGCATTATAAGCGTAGGCGTAGGGTTCCTCTCTCCTTGCCCTCCCCACTGACGAACGATTCCCATTGATTGTGCTGTTGTGAGTGCGGCGCTGCGTCATCAACGCTTTGGCGTAAACAAGATAATGACCCACATAGACACACAGACAGCGGATCGCACATACCAAGCGCCAAAGCAAGCGGCGCATTGCACCGAATTTTTGATTTGAAAATGTTGCCGTTTTCATAAATATTTATGCAATTTGGATTAATATGCGCCAGTCGCCGCCAGTCGTGACCCCCAAATGGGGTTCGGTCGGTCTACTCCAATTCGGATTTTCATGCCTTAATTTATCGACGATTTGTTTTTGTAATTAATGAAAATGGAAAACGCAAAGGTACAAGCTGAAATCATAAATATTCAAGTGTTTTTTCTTGACTTAGATGTGGACTTTTAGGGGAAACTGCTTAGAGGTGGGGAGGGAGGCAGTTGGAATAGTCAGAGTGACTTTCATAATACCTTTTCTTGTAGACTTTAGATAGCTGCATTATTTAGTTTGGTTGGAAATTGACAAAGAAAAAAGTGCATAGATCCAAAATGAATTAAAGAAACGCCATAAGAAAACCAGAAAATATTGTGGAACTACTGTAGTTTAGGTAGTTCCGGCTGACCCCACATGGGGTCACACATAGACCTTAAGGTCCTTAATGAGACCGGGTGTTTATTTGATTATAGTGTAAAACTGCTTTTGTTGCTGTAGGCAACTCAATTCAGCTATATTCTTACATTTAACCTGATGTTTGGCACATAAGAAGCTACACTTAGAGAAAAAACGTAGAATTTTATGCTTGGACTAACGATTTTATGTATAAACAAGAAAGAAAGTCGGTCAAGCCCGACTATAACATACTCTGTACCAAGAAAATTTGTCTTTTGATCATAACTCGAAAACCGTTCATCCGATCTTCTTCATTCCTTTGGCGGATCGATAAGTTATTCTAATAACTAAATATGTTCAGAAGGAACAAGCCATCTATCTTCAAAACTGTGGGAGATATGACGTTTTTTCTAAATTGCGGGGGCGGGAGGGGGCGTGGCCAAAATTGAAAATAAACTTGATCTGCCTGCAGACATAAGAAGCATATGTCCCATACACGTCAAACCTCTATCTCTTACCATCTCTGAGATCTGTGCGTTCATACGGACAGACAGACAGACGGACAGACGGACATGGCTATATCGACTCGGCTGTTGATGCTGATCAAGAATATATATACTTTATGGGGTCGGAGATGCTTCCTTCTAGATGTTACATACTTTTGCACAAACTTATAATACTCTATGTACCTTCGGTACAGAGTATAAACATAGAGAAAAGTTAACTTCGGCTTTGTATACGCTTGCAGCACGTTTTTCTAACTAAGACTACTTTTCGGACCGTACTTTTCTATAGCAGCTATACTTTATAGATGTCCGACTTCTACCAAACTTAGTGGTACCATGCAAAAGCCTAACAAACGAGCATGTAAGAAATTTGAAGTCGTTTCCATTTAAATCAGTCAAGCTTTTCTCAATAGAACTTCTTTTTCGACCGTTCGTTCATTCGTACTGCAGCTATGTATATGCTATAGTCATCCGATTTTGACAAGACTTCGTAGAGTTGTGTGGAAACATTCCAATTTTGAGGACACTTTCATTGAAAACAAACAAGTTTTTCTCACCAAGACTACTCTTTGTACCTAACTTTTCCATGGGAGCTATACTATTTAGAAGGCCGATTTCGAACAAACTTATTTTTTTTTTTATACTCTGTACCGTAGGTACATAGAGTATTATAAGTTTGTGCAAAAGTATGTAACATCCAGAAGGAAGCATCTCCGACCCCATAAAGTATATATATTCTTGATCAGCATCAACAGCCGAGTCGATATAGCCATGTCCGTCTGTCCGTCTGTCCGTATGAACGCACAGATCTCAGAGATGGTAAGAGATAGAGGTTTGACGTGTATGGGACATATGCTTCTTATGTCTGCAGGCAGATCAAGTTTATTTTCAATTTTGGCCACGCCCCCTCCCGCCCCCGCAATTTAGAAAAAACGTCATATCTCCCACAGTTTTGAAGATAGATGGCTTGTTCCTTCTGAACATATTTAGTTATTAGAACAACTTATCGATCCGCCAAAGGAATGAAGAAGATCGGATGAACGGTTTTCGAGTTATGATCAAAAGACAAATTTTCTTGGTACAGAGTATGTTATAGTCGGGCTTGACCGACTTTCTTTCTTGTTAACTCTAAGAATACTTATATTTATATAGTTATTAGGATTTTATTTATGATTGTGCTATGTTGACTTGGATCAGTTATTCTATGTATTCGTTAACTGTTTTAATAAGATGTAGTACGTTAGTTTACTTAATTTTAGGTTGGTAAGGGGCTGAAGGGGCTTTTATGATTTAGTTATGGCCAAGGTTTGTTCGTGGATTGAGGCAGATTGTGTCATGTCAGACGGTTGTTTTGCGGTTCGCTAAATCCTGCGGCTAGCCAGGTCTGCTGGATGGATCCGTTGGAGTCTTCTCCGAGCCCTGATTCCGTTTATGCGGCGAGTCCTCAGGAGTCGCCTGGCGAGGTTGTTTGGGTGTGCTGTGACCTTGTCAAGGTAACTCGCAGCTTGTTTGTTAATGGTGTCGCCTACCATCGGGACGCCACACTCATTCTCGATGTCACGGTTACGGATAAACCACTCGGCTCCAGTGATTCGTCGGAGTATTTTAGCCTGAAATACCCGGATTTTGTTCAGGTGTGTTTTTGCCGCTATTCCATACACCTGAACGCCGTACCTCCAGATCGTATATCAGGACTTTGTTTCGCAGGGAGAGTTTGTTGTTCGCGTTGAGTAGCCAGCTCATTCTCTTCGCCTTGCTGTAGAGCCTGCCAGAGTAGAGTATCCAGAGTAACTCCGAGGTATTTATGGGCCGTTTTGTGTGGGAGGAGCTCTCCATGGAGGAAGACACCTGGGCTGCTGTCTTTCCTAAGTGTGTGCGTGACGGAAACACACTTTTCCGGGTTGATGGAAATGTTCCATCGACAGGCCCAGTTCTCGAACCTTTTCAGCTATTCCTGCAGCGCATCTGTAGCCGCGTAGACACAAAAGTTGCAATCAGGAGGTCCTGAGGCTCCTCAATCGGGATGTCCTTAGCGGTGGGCATATCTGCTGTAAACAGGCTGTAGAGTGTAGGCCCCAGAACGCTGCCTTGAGGTACTCCTGCTCGAATCCCTCTCTTCTGGGATGCAAGGCCATCCTGGACAACTTTGAATGTCCTGTCAGATAGGAATGATCTGACGATCAGAAAGAGTTGGGGATTGAGCGTTCCCTTCAGCTTGGCTAGTAAGCCATCGTGCCAGACGCGGTCAAATGCCTGTTGGATATCCAAGTACGCTGCCACGACGTACTCCTTGGCGTGGTATCCTTCCAGGACGAAATTGACCACTCTGTGCAGCTGTTCTGGGGTTCCGTGGCCCAAACGAAAGCCGAACTGGAACTTCGGAATGCTCCTTTTGACATAGGCACCTCTCCAGCAGCTTGTCAAATGCTGGGAGGAGACTTATCGGCCTGTACGAATCCAGCTCATCCGGGGGCTTTCCAGATTTATGCAGCATAATAATGTGGGCATTCTTCCAAGCACTGGGAAAGTAGCTGAGGCGTAGGGCTGAGTTGAAGAGGAGCAACAGAAACAATATCGCTTTGCGAGGGAAAAGCTTTATTGTCCTGTTGTCAACTCCATCTTCACCAGGTGCCTTGTTACTCTTAAGCGAAGTGATTTCGCTCTTTACCTCTTCAAAAGTAATCGGCCGAACAGGCAGCGCCATTTGAAGAGGGACGTCCAGTGCTTCCTTGACCAGTTGGAGCCTATTGGTCGAGGCGGTGCAGAATGGCTGGAACCCTTCCTCAAGGTTTGAGGCAAAGGCTTCAGCTCGGTCCTGTGGGTGTTTAGCCCATGTGCCGTCAGGATGTCTGACCGGGAATTTCGGCTGCACTTGCCTTTTGTACCTTCTGGTTCTGGTTTGATATCAAAAGTCAATGAAATCCATAGGCAATTTTTTAGGAAAAAACTTGCTATAAAAGTATAAAAATGAGAAAAACTGTGATTGCGTGATTTCGCGTTCGAAAATCTCGAAACGGGCTATGAGCAAATTTGCTACTGGCGTAATTTAGTTTAATTTAATTTTTTCCCTGGGGAAATTTTGACTACTTTTAATTTTTTCGTGTCGGTGGACCTTTTTGCGGAAATGCCCATATGCCGATTTTAAGATCGTTTCCTACGGAAACAAACAAGTTTTTCCTACTAAGACTTCTTATCCAACCTAACTTTTCCATGACAACTATATAGATGTCCGATTTCGACCAAACTTGGCAGAATCATGAGAAAGCATAGCAAACTAAGAAATACAAAGTTTGAAGGCGTTTCCATTGAAAACAAAAAAGCTCTACTCACTAAAACTAGTTTTCCGACCGATCGTTCCTATGACAGCCATATGTTATAGTCATCCTAAAGTCATCCTATAGTCCTAAAAGACTTCGTGCAAAGTTTGGTGAAGATGGCTTTCAAACTGTCGAAGGAGATAGCAAAGAGACAGACGGACTTGGTTAACTCAACTCAGCTCGTCGTGCTGATCAAGAATATATACATCTTATATGATCGGAAATGCTTCCTTCTATGCGTTATAATATTAAAATAGCCTCCGAAAGGCTACCAAAATTGTTTTATTTCCAAAGATACATTGCACATTGTCTTATTCGTGGACACTGCTTTGGTAGCGACTACTCGAAGAAGAGATTTGAAGGATTTGATTAGCAATGAGCGAAAAGATGCACGGGACATTTCGAAATGATCCTTGAAACCGTCCAGTCTAGAAGTACAGCTTCGTTTGAAGATGCGGCTTTCCAAATATTCCTAATCCGCAACCTTCAGAAAATGCCTTAGGGCCAGGCTCGAACTTCTTGAGCGGCTTGCAAAAGCATGCTATCGATAACAAATCACTATCAAGTCAATCTATCAAACTATTTCTTTGATGGATTCACATCTAACACAATCACAAATGTCTAATGACAGCAAATCTCAAGCTCTTAGCTTAAATTATTTTTAAAATATGGTTCTAAACCACTAGTTCGAAACAAGTTCGAAACCGGGTTTAAACCGGCAAAATATCCAACTCCATTGAGCTTGCAAAACATCTAAACCACTTTTAAACTGTTTTCATTTTGAAACCGTCCTTCATACTGTATACACAATTAGGTCCTCCGCACACACGGCTCGTATCGTCATCGTTTAAAACAGCGATAGTCATGCCTGGTCCGCCAAGAGAGCAAATTGTGTTTCGTCTGCTTGCCAAACGATCAGTGCTGGTAAACGTTGCTTTATCTTCAAACACTTATACACTCAATTTTCAATACATGGTCAAAGTGGGAATATCAGCACCATCAATACTATCGATGTTTTCCCCATCACTAGTGGAAACCAAATATGAAACGGACCGGAATGGAGTCGCAAAACAACCTTACAAGCTCGTGCTCTTTCTCTTTGTATATTTATGTGTGCAACGTAAGTGAAACGCGCTCTCTCTTTTCTTCTAGCACACTGAAGCTCTCCGTAATCAAAAACTTATAGCTTTTACTTCAGATCTTGTGCTCTCTTCACAAGCACAAAATAACAGTGTACTGTAAATAAGTTAATGTTAGAAACTGATGTTTGATTAACCAAAGTCACTTAACAGGGTTTACCTCTCTCAGCAGACAGAGCCAAAGGTGAACTCCAGTTTGTAGTTTCATTCCATTGTTGAATTTGAATCTTTTGGCCCCAGCCTTGGCTTTCCTGTCGACCAGTAAGAAATGCTTCTTAAAAATACATTTTCATGTCAAAATTTTGGTACAAATGTTTCGTTAAATTTTCTATGCACACAAACCACCAAAATTATTCAAGCAAAACAAAACCAAGACGAAATTGTGGTTTGTGCAGGAAAAGTAATCGGTTAACGTTGCAACATTGCTTCAAAAAGAAGCTCAAAAATATCGAAACACAAGAAGATCGTCAAAACGGGAAATAACCGGGATGTAAAGCTCAAGAGCGTCTCCCAGGAGGATGGCGCTGCTAGGCAGCTAACCGTGGGCTCCGCCAAGCCCATGGACAGGCAGTTTGTGCAGACAGTCAACAGTTAGTGTTAAGCCTTGTCCCACTGTGTCTTATGGCTAATTTTAATGCCTCTCTCTCTCTCTCTCTTTTTCGTTCTCTTTACAGGTAAGTTCACCCACTAACTCACTCACTCTGTTACTGTTAAACGTATTTCAATGGGTAAGCAACAAATCGAAGCATACTTTCAGGCTGCACACTTCACAGAAGTTGACTCATCGCCGCGCTGTTACCTAATTTCGGTTACCGGTGCATTAGCACCCACACACACGCATGCCGTTAAAAAGCTTTCGCCACTAGAAATTCTTAACAGAGAGCCCAAAGCTCCATCTCGCTCTCTTTGTGGGATCGACAAGCGTTCAATGCTCCGCCGGGCCCCATGGGCTAAAAAAAAAAGCACACACACACATACATAGACACTTACGCATATACATGTGGCGCTAGCGTCGCAGCTGGCGTGGATGCTTCTGCTTCGCCTGTGCCGCCGCCGAGCCCCAAAGTGTGTGTTTAGTTCACTCGTGTTGAATCTACCGAGCAGGCGCGTACTTTCGTCGTTTCGTTCGTTTACTTCGTTTCGCTCGTCTTTTTTTATACATTTTTTTATTTATCAGCTCTCCATAGAGCGCCCCCGGCCAATACCCCCCCTAAGCGGTCCTAGTGCTTATATATTTATATACACAAAGTGAAACAACATCAACTTTTATTTTGTTATTGTGTATGTGTGCAAGTGTTAATTATCTATAATCATTTCATTTAAATTCAATTTCCAAATGGAATTTTATTGTTATTATTATTGCCGTTGTTGCTGTTGCTGCTGCTAATAATAATAATAAACTCAAATCAATTTGTGAAACGAAACGTTCTAGAATAATCCACTCTTTGGAGTGGGGGGAGGGAGGGGAGGGAAACTGTTGAAATTCATCAATGGAAAAGTTTTTGCAATCTTTCGATCTCCCTCGCACTCGCTAAGGAGAGCAACAAGTGGCGGTGGCGTCGGCGTCGTCTTCAAAAAACCAGTTTCTGCTACTGCTGCTGCTGCGCCTGCGCGCTAATTGGAAGCATTCGCTTCTCCACACTACTCTGCCTCCCCCGCAGGTCCACAAATTGAAAGAGTTCTCTTCAATGGGAGGTGTGCAAGGCGGCAGCAGCAGACGTAGAAGTACGTGCATGCAATTTCTTATTGGCGACACACACACACACACACACAGAAATACCAACTCATACTCTCGCATGGGCGCCTGGCCTGGGCCAAAAGTGAATTATTCATGTTGCCAGTGGAAAATTCCCAAAAAAAATTCGCATGAACTGCTGGCTGACTGCTTGGTTGTGCGCCCGTCACGTCCCGTCCCGTCCCGTCCCGTCCCGTTCGACCCAAAGTGCTGCTCTTCGAGCCTCCAAGGCATAAGTCAGTCAGTCAAAGTTAGAGATGCGCGCGTGAGTCCAAACACAAGAATTGTATAACACAACATATTTCGCTCAGGGAATAGAGTGCGCTTTAATCAACAGCGCGTCAACAGTATGTTAAGTAAACAGATGTCAGTGTTCATCAAGAAGAGAGGCCGGATTGTGTGGCTGTCTCTCTCTCTCTGACACTAATTGATGCCTGATTTCGGCAAGTGTGTTCCGAATGTGTTCTGCCCCCAGGGCTAGGCTATGGCTAGATAGAAAACTTCAACCTGTAATATCTAAAATCATACACTAAGGGAAGTTGAAAAAATAAGGGTAATCACGCGTTTTCTCGAACCGTTAACAGTACGGTGGTTCAATATGTTTTCTCCGCAATTTTGGGCCTAGCAATGGTTTTATAATCAAACCCGATCAGCACACACTCAGCTTAAAAATGAATCACCCACTTCCAATGTTTGATCATCAAAACTATAAATCTTAGCTACTTTTGCATAGTGTACCGTAAAGATCGATTAGGCCGGCTACTACTAATGGTTCTTCCAAGTCTTAAGTCATAAAAGTCCTTGGGAAATATCGATATCGACTATTTAAGTCCCATCTAGCATTCCCCAAGAGCAAGAGCTTTTTCACACCGTTTAAATCCTGTCACAGATTCTTAAATAGATGCAAACAGTTAACTCAAAAACTCAGATCAAAGCTTCGTAACAGTACTTCATAAAAATAGAAACAATTTCGAGTAGCTCGTAAGCATTCAAGCAAAACTTCAAAAGCTGTCTAAATTGGCGACCGTGCCTATGCCAACTGTGTTGTCGTGCCTATCACTGAAGAGCTTGTCACGCTGCCATCTCTAGTTTAGCGTCTTTTAGTTGCGCGCTTTTTCGTTTCAGTTTTTTTTTCTCCTCTTGTTTTTTTAATTCATACACACTAACACACACATACTTACACGCATATACCAAAATAGCACAGACGAAGAAATATTTGCACACAACCAACCAGCGGCTGCTAATTTTCTTCGTTTGTTTCGCTTTGCGTTTTTTTTGTTTGTTGATTTTTCTCCCACCTTCTATAGCTTTTATTTTTCTTTTGTATTTCTAATAAAGCAAACAATTTGCATTACGCACACGATCGGACGCTTCTCCCTCTCCCTCTCTCTCCCTCTGTCTGGCTGTCTCTTTTGCGACGCACCCACGCGCAAAATGTGTCAATGGTTCAAGGCAGCAGCAGCAGCAGCAGCCGCCGTCGATCCACAAAAAGCTTGCGCCTGAGCTTTAAGTTCTTTTGTTCTTGTTGTGTGCATGCAGTTGAAGCTGGTTTCTGCTGAGCAGAATTGCGCAGATGCTCCAGATGACGTCCGAAATCGATTTCCTTTCCTCACGCCCAGTTTTAGAAACCAGACACACACATAACAAGTGCATTACACATGAAATTACGTGTACTCCAAGCACCCCCCCGCTGACGACGCGACGTTTTACGACGTTTCACGGCGTGTGTCGTCGTCGTCGTCGTTGCTGTTGTTGTTTTTGTTGCTGGCTTTGTTATCGTTGAATTAACATTTTTGTTACCTCAATTTGCAATAATATGACAACAACAGGACGTAATCAACAAAAAAAAGAAAAACAACACTGGCGAGCACGCGCAAAAGAATACAATAATAAAAAGCACGCGCTGTTCCATTCCATTTTGTTTCAATCAAATTGTTTACAATGTGACACATTTTAAATGCGAAAATGCAATTGATATAGGACAAGAAAGTTGTATGCACATTTCTTTGTCTTTTCTGTTGAACTTTTTGACGAAACTTTGCATAAATTCGCCATATGTGAGCTAACTATTTGCATGTCTTCAGTCTTAATCCCTCAAATTTTGCATTCAAAGTTTGACTTATCTCTATTATCATGACGTTAAGTTCATCGTTCGTCGAATCGACGACGTAGTTTCTAAAACTTTGTTTTAAACAAGAAAGATGGCCAAGTCCGAATGTGATGTACCCTGTACCAACAAAAGTGTATGCCCATTAAGAGTTTTGAAGCTGCAGTTGCAGTAAACATTCTTTTGCTCATAACTCGAAAATGTTCATCTGATCTTTACCTTTCCTTTGGCAAATCGGTAAATAATTTCGATTACTTAATGTTTCCAGAACCTTCTATCTATAAAACTGTGTGAGGATATGGCGGGTTTTCCGAATTGCGTGGGCGTGGCTAAAATTGAGTATAAACTGGCTCTGCCTTGTAGCATGCAAAAATCATTCAAACAGAAAACCATTGACTCACACTTCTCCTTATTATCTTTACCTATCGAATTCTCTAACGAATGGTAGCTACTGATTTCTCAAGTGCGTTTTCGAAACAGTCACGTTTTGTCTTTCACTGTGTAGCTACAACTGGGAATGCTCTTCGAAGAATGTGAATACTTTGAGTGTCGTTCCCAGAAGAAGTTCTTTACATGACCTTTACCTAGCGAATTCTCTGACGAACAGTAGCTAGTTGACTCGCCGCCGCCGCTAGTGATTTGGCTAATGACCAATGGCCTAAGGAAGTCACCTGACACTCCACCCAAATATAAAAAGGCAAGCGCAAGTTTCTTTTAGCCAGCGATGGGCAGCTATTGGTCCATTTTGAGGAGTGTCGTTGCAAAAAGAATGAAATGTTTACCCAACGATTCGTCTAACGAACAGTAGTTAGTAATATCGCCACAATTTAAAGGTTTCTCATACAGTTGGGCGGGAGGTGGGCTGCTACTAAAAACCTTTGGCTTACATGGAGTGACCGTACAACAGAAGGGTTCTGAGTAAGATAGTGCTAAAAAGTCTTAATCTTTTCTAATGGAAGCCAACAACAGTAGTTACTGCCTGTTCCATTCCATTTGTCTCTCCCAGACTTGATCATGTCGTGCAGTGTTGCTTAAAATGTAACGTAGTTTCAAGTAGAAATGTTAAAGTTGTGTAGGGAATGGTTTGTTTGTGCGGCTTTCGTAATTTATGCAACAATGTGGAAAATGCTATTGAACTGAGAATGAGAAAGGCGTTTTTAGGTATGTTTTTCTTCCGTTTTTCCCCCTCCATTTTAAAAGCATTCTATATGCCTGCCTGCCTGTGTGTGTGGTTTAACCTTTACGTGTTACGTTTAATTGCCATGCGATGTATACAATATGCGTTTCAAGTTTGGCTTAGGCTATTTTGCGGTTCTGCAGTCGTCGCATGTTGTGTGTAAGAGCCCGAGGCCACTAAACTAAACCAGTTTACCACCACCCAACGAAAAACCCCCCCTCAAGGCCGATTAATGGCCATTGGCCGCCGGCACTCACTCAAACAAGGGGGGAAAGTTATACCATTCCATTCCATTTTGTTGGCCTTGTTCCATTTGCCATTTCGTTTGTGTTTAGCACGATCCAAAAATAGACATTTTGATTTGAAAAAATAACAAAAACCGCCCCGTCTTATATTTATCACTTGTCTTGGCTATTTTCGAATGCAAATTGTTTGCAGGTGAATGGGAACGAACGCTCGAGGAGTAGGTGGAGCAGCGGCGCGTGGCGTCTAACCAAATCACGCCTCACACTCCCTTGGAAATGAAACTTTCCAGTCTGCTGCACAACAATGTGAAACGGAACAAAACCGACTTGCGAATCTTATTCGGGCAATTAGCAAGCGCGCCGCTTGGCCTATCGCAATTAGCACATCCCTAACGAAACGCTCTGCTCTATATAGCTGTTTCACTCTAACCAGTTTCATGTTTGCGTGCAAATTGAATTAGCACGCAGATGACAGACAACACACAAACAGAAAGAGATGGATGGCTTAAGTCCAGCAATTATGGATCAATGTGGTGGGGCAGTTCGGGCTAGGGATGAAAGGTACTCAGGACATTTGGTGGCCCAATAAACCTTCGCCGCTTTGCCCTTTTTATGCGTTATGCTTTGTTCTAGCTTCATTTTTGTTGTTGTTAAGGCCTTTCAATTTGGATTTCGTTATTCTTTGAAGAACGAATCCTTTAAAACCTTACAAGTTGCAAAAAATAGATCCATCTCTGCATCTACAAAATACAATAGGTATGAAAAGGAGTGGAAAAAGATCTCAGTTTTGACCACAAATTTTGCAGACTGCAAAAATGTTCGCAGGAAAAAGATAGAAAGAATATTATATAGAAAAGTTAGGTTAGGTTTGATAAGAAGTCTTAGTAAGAAAAACTTTTTTGTTTCCCAAGGAAAGGCTCTTAAATTGATGTATATTTGTTTTATATGCTTTCTAATAATTTCACAAGGTTTTGACTATATCGGATGACTTTAGCATATAGCTGTCATAGAAACGATCGGTCGAAAAACTAGTTTTAGTGAGAAAAACTTTTTGGTTTTTTATGGAAACCATTCCAAACTCAGTACTTAATAGTTAAATATGCTTTTAAAAGGCTACAAAATGATTGGTCGAAATCAGACAACTATATAGTATAGCTGCCATAGAAAAATTGGGCTTGATACGTAGTCTTAGTAAGAAAAACTTTTTTGTTTTCAATGGAAACGCCTTCAACTTTGGCATTGATTAATCTTATATATTTTCACACGTTTCTGCAAAGTTTGGTCCAAATCGGATGACCATAGCATATAGCCGTCATGGAAATGATCATAGTAGAGGCGCCATCTATTGGTTAGCGAAGCAAAAATGAAATTTTCGAATGAAAATCATTAAAAGCCTAAATTTGTATAAACCTTAGGAACTGCAAGGGAAGCCAAAGTTAATTTTCTACACATACTTCCTTGTTAGTTACAAGAAACAACTTGTTGTCCTTTCTTACTCAATCACTGTAAAGTTGAACCGAACTTTGTTGAACAAACTTTGACACCAACAACAAAAACCGTAGCTGGTGGCTGCAATTTAAGTAGTGCTCAATCAGGAGTGTGTACAGTAACTGTTTGGTCAAAACCTATTGGCTTCAAATCACAAAGTTTTTTGCGGAAACGATTAATAATTAAATATTTACCATTCTTGTTTGCCGACCATTAGTTAATCCTCCAAATGTTATTGCATTTCATGTATATTTAATTGATTATCTTTATTTGATTTCTTCACCAGATTATCACCTCGTTAAGAGGTTTATTATTTTGTTTTTTTTTACTTTGATTATTATCACAAACATTTAAAAGGACTTTCCTTTATGCCAACACAAAATTTCCACTCTTTACTTTGGGATTCACAATTAGCGCTTTGTTATATTTTGTTATTTAGGTGGCAAATAAAAGTCCGGATTTTAGCGGTTTAATGCAGTTAATTCAAAGTCAATATTTAAATCCAAAGATCAATGTTGAACGTTTTACTTAGCATCACTTAAGTTGGATCATCACGTGCCAAAGAGGAACACCACCTACCGACACTCGAGCAATCTTATCTCTGCAAACCCGAAACTCAAAGTCTTATCGGTGTTCAAGTGTGAGATAGAGATAAAGAGAGTGAGAGAGCAGCAGCAGCATGGAAGCCAAGCATAAGATTTTGACATAGTTGCTTGCAGGTGGTTTCAATTCACTTTGTTCCGTTTGTGGCCTCTCCTTAACGAATTTCGAGGCACTTACATTCACATTTTCATCGTGACCTTATCACACACAAAGCGCGAACAAAGCAAACCAACCAAACACCAAGCAGAGATTTCAAGTTTCTCACTCTTATCAGCATACAGCGCATATTCATATATAAACCATCCACCCACCCACTCTCCCCTCCTATGTATGTTCGGGGCTTTTACAGCGCCTGGTGCGTGAGTGCGACGACGTACGCGGGAGTGTTGACCTTTGTAATGTCTCGCTCTTTCTTACATTTCGAAGAAACGCAATGAAACTTCAACTCAGCCGGCTGACGTAAATGCCGCAACGCATTGCGTCATTATATGAGAGTGTGTGTGTGTGTGTGTGTGTGAGTGGAGACTAAAGAGTTAATGAGAGCGCAGCCAAAGCTCTTGCGAGAGTTTCTTTTTATTTTGTGTGTTTCTTTTTTGGGGGCGCACGTATGACGCATGGCCCAGTCACTCACTCAGCCCAGAGAAGGGGGGGCGCCGCCACCACACAAAAATAGTTTTTACATACAAAACTTATGATTTTGCCCTACTCTCGGCTCTCTTATGTTTAAAAAGATCATCATTGAACGAATATCAGTGGGTTTGGCTGATGCAATTATTAACTCGGCTTGCGCATGCATAGCAAAAACACAAAGGCCGCGGGAAAGGCCAACATACAAATCAGACTTAGTGTTGTTGCTGTTTTGTTGTTGAGTACGAGGAACTCCACGTTTAGTCAGCAAATTGGGGGGAAATCACAAAACAACAACCACTGCACATGGACATAAGCTCCTGACTAAGCGAATTAAGCTCCTTGCTATGTGTGTTAAAGGTTGATTACAAGAAAAGATGATTGGAGAGCTTTTTATAGTTTTTTTGTAGTTCTGAGCACGAAGCTTGAGGGCTTTATGAAAAAAGAAACTTCACAAATAAGTTACTTTGAAAACTAAATCAGTAAATAGTTATATATTTAAGTTATGCTTTTGAAAAGATTTCATAGAAGACCACCACCTGCTTTAGTATTCTTATGGTGTAGACCAGGGGTGTCCAACTGCCTCTTATGTGAGCGTATTTACTCACAGTAATAAACAAACAAAATCAGAAGCAACAACAACTACAAGAAAGCGAAAGAGAAACCCTACAAAATCGACGCTAGAGCGCTTTTAATTTCGCAAGAGTATAAGAGACAAATTAAAGAGAGACACGATACGAAGTTGTTGTTGCAATTTCGTTGTGAGCCTGGCCAATGCTAGAACTAAAGTGCGGCGCACATGATTCTTTTGAGTACTGTGCTTTTGCGCAAAGAACCTCAAGAGTACGCGAAACACTGAATGTTTTAACTACTTTGCTGAGGGCGTACACTGCGAGCTCCATACCTCAATATTCAAACAAGTATTTCGGGACTTAAAATGTAGTGCTTGAAAGAATTTTATAGTTTTGGAAAACCTACGGAAAACTATTCCATAAACCCTTTTTGATTTTCATCTCCCATCAGGCTCAAACTCATTTTCAAATACTTGTAGGAAAAAAACATACAAAAAATGTACCCCCTTGGGTGGAAATTGGGTTGCAAAGATTGTATGGGCTATACACAGAAAAAAAAGATCACGAAATTTAGTATCAATCGAGTATATTTCAGTATCGAATCGGCCTTCATCTGAAGAATACCCAGTTGATATGATCGAAAATATCACTCGTACATTTCGAACATATCAATGTGAAATGTTTCAGATCAACAATCTGATATTTGTTAATATCCCTCATATATTTTTATAGTATCAATCAGAGATCTGCACGAGTGCCTGTTTTCTTGACTGGAGTACACTCGCTGAAAAAGCGTACGCAGTACCACTCGACACTCAAAATGTGTAGTCAAATGATATACTCACTCATTTTCGTACTAGTACTTCTGTGACTGGTGTCTGTTTTGAGCGGATGTCAAATTTGATTGTCTCTGCTTTGAGCGACACAGCATGTTGCTTTCGTCTTTGAGGTAGCGGACGCACTAGCACTTTGCAGTATACATACTAATTTTACTCAGAGAGCGAAGAGGAATACGCAAAATACTCCGTGCTCTCAGCTCACACACTACTAATATATATGTATGTATTGTGTATTGCTCTTTCCTCTTCCTCCGCCTCCAAATCCTCCTCCTCCTCATACAATGCAACAACAATGCGCACAGAATTCGGTTCTGCTGACGTCGACGTCAAAGCAGAGTCGTGAATTAGAGATCAATTTGCCGAGGAAGGAAAAAGACGGACAGAAGCCGAAGACATATCAGAGAGCGGACACACAAAGCCAGCAGTAAAAAAAATACAACAGGAAGCAAGCATGAGCAAAAAAATTACTCAAGTGAGTGAGCGACAAGTAGAAAATGCGTTGCCAGAATTGTTGGTGGATAATTCCACACTCAAATTTTTGAGCTCTCTTTTCGTATGAGTATTAGCAATAAGCAACGCGAGTGGCGCGAGTGTTTTTGGCACTTCGTGTGCGAACCACAAATATGCCGCGAGTAGAAATACTACTGTATACATTTTGTTGCAGTGCTTGGGACACTCGGGTGTGAAAATATCAAGTACTTATGCAGTGCACTTGTAGTTGCAGTGCACTCGTGCAGATCTCTGGTAGTCACAATTTAAAAAGAGATGCTGCAGCTGCAAGGTGGTCAACTTCTTCAATAATTCTCAGCTTCCAATCTAGACCCCTTTTTTGTGTGAACTGGCAAATCAGTGTAAGACAATAATGTGTCAAGGACAGGTTTAAGAGAGATAAACACTGGGTGAACCTTAAGATTCAGCAAAGCTCTTTGCAACACAACTTGGGACATTATCACAACCTGCTGAGAAAGATAGATCAAAGATATTTCTTTGATAATTTCAAATATGTTTTCTATTCTTCGATGATTTGAGTTCACAGCCAGATTTGAAACAATTCTGCAACTATAACAAGAAAGAAAGTCGGTCAAGCCCGACTATAACATACTCTGTACCAAGAAATTTTGTCTTTTGATCATAACTCGAAAACCGTTCATCCGATCTTCTTCATTCCTTTGGCGGATCGATAAGTTATTCTAATAACTAAGTATGTCCAGAAGGAACAAGCCATCTATCTTCAAAACTGTGGGAGATATGAGGTTTTTTCTAAATTGCGGGGGCGGGAGGGGGCGTGGCCAAAATTGAAAATAAACTTGATCTGCCTGCAGACATAAGAAGCATATGTCCCATACATGTCAAACCTCTATCTCTTACCATCTCTGAGATCTGTGCGTTCATACGGACAGACGGACGGACAGACGGACATGGCTATATCGACTCGGCTGTTGATGCTGATCAAGAATATATATACTTTATGGGGTCGGAGATGCTTCCTTCTGGATGTTACATACTTTTGCACAAACTTATAATACTCTATGTACCTACGGTACAGAGTATAAAAAGAGCTGGTTGCCTACACAGTACTGTTTCATGAATCTCCCGATTCAACCTTCAGTAGGCTTTTCGCTAATGACTGTCGCTGTTTGAATGTCTCTCCATGCGCTCACCGCTTTAAGCAGTTGGGAATTGCAATCAGCAATGAAAGCAAAAACAGACAAATCGAAAGAGTATTCACTGTCTCGCTAGCTGCGGCAGAGACATGCACATTGTATTTGCCTTTTTCGAGTTGGAATATAGCTGTCTCTTTCTGCCCTCAGATTTTCGATGTCTACTTTGATCTGAAATCACGGCACTAGGGTATTTTTCATATCACTGTGAGAATTTCGCTTATCAATATAATATTTTTAGTATCAATGTAATACTACAGCATCATATTGATATTAAATAGTAACTCTTGGATATTTAAAAATTGATATTTTTGAAATTATATTGGAAGATCAACTCGATATGTGTAGTTAAGGTACCAGCGATACGCTCCAAACTCGGTTTCTAAACTAAAAGTAAAAGGTGACTTCAACTTTTTGAAAACCAACCAACCAAGAAACACATGTTTAAAGATAAAAAAAATTTAAGATAAAATTTCAACAATATTACGGAATGGGTTTTTTAGTTTTGGGTCTTTAAATGGGCGGAAAATTGCTGAATGTAAACATGGAACATGTGAGTTTAATGTTTTGGAAAAACTAGCTACATATCAGATTTTCATCCGGTGAGATTACAAATCATTTTCAAAGATTTCTATGAAAATTTAACACTGGAAAATGGGCTTTGATGTAGGTTTGAGCGAAAGCGATTATCTAAACTCATTTTTATACTCTGTACCGTAGGTACAGGCAGGCAGATCAAGTTTATTTTCAATTTTGGCCACGCCCCCTCCCGCCCCCGCAATTTAGAAAAAACGTCATATCTCCCACAGTTTTGAAGATAGATGGCTTGTTCCTTCTGGACATATTTAGTTATTAGAATAACTTATCGATCCGCCAAAGGAATGAAGAAGATCGGATGAACGGTTTTCGAGTTATGATCAAAAGACAAAATTTCTTGGTACAGAGTATGTTATAGTCGGGCTTGACCGACTTTCTTTCTTGTTATAAATAAAAGTACGAAATATGCTAAGAAACATTTTCTTAAATCTACCCACAAAGAGCAAAAGTGAGTTGAGAACTGTGGGATAAAACTATTTCGGTTTTCATCTGATCAGCTCTATACTCTTATTTTCTAAGCTTCACATTAAAAAGTATTACTAACTAGGGACAGTTTAACAAAAAACTGCTACAAAAGAAGTGGTTTTAGGCTGCCATTTGATCGAACTTGAAAAATTTCTTGGGCTGCAGAGGGTTAAGCTTTCGTTTTTCGAACAGACCTTTTCAGACACACAACTGAGTACATCGAGCGTCGATCTTTTCTTGGCCTTATTCGTGCTCTGTGTAGTTCAATGGTTTTGCAACAATTTTGTTACACTTCGTGGGAAGTTTTGGTGGCTTACTTTCGCCACCAATTCAAGTGTCTCTTCAATGTGATTGGACTACTTTTTTGGCTATACGACTACGACTCTGTCCTCTGCTCACTGACTCATTTGTGGCGTCTTGTTTTTATGCTAATTTGTTGTTTTGGCTACAGGCGAGCACGCTCCATTCATCAGTAGCATCAGCATCAACATCTCGCTCCTTTCCGTACGCGCATTCTAATTGTTATCACTAAAAATGTTGCCCCAGCAACAGGTGCCCCCCTAGTAGGGGCTTGTTTAATCGCTTTAATGACCCCATCATATACTCGAGCATGTACCTTAGATACGAGTGAATCTCATGTAACTGTGTGACAGTGAAAAGTACTTAAGCCCCGTTGCCGCAACGTCTGTGATAAATAATGCTAATTGAACCGAGAGCTGGTGACCGAACGACCGAACGACCGGTTTATATATTATTTTTTGATTAATTAGCCAATTTGTTGAATATTTTATATATTTTTTTTGCATTTTTCTGATAAGATTGCGCAGGTGTGTCAACCACCCAACCACCCACCCATTCACCATTAATTGTCAAGGCCCCTCATTTCGATTGGACAAGTTTGACATTGAACTTATCCATCAAGTTTGTGGTGCTGCTTTCAGTATTGATTCGTGTTTTGTTTAAGTTTCTAGCTAGCCGTTAATTAATAATTTTCAAGTGTATTTGGCGTCAAAAAACTCAAGTGTGATTTCCTTGGAAACTCCCAAAATTGAGTTTGGAATGGCAAGCGGAATGTTTTAATTATAATTGTACAGATTTGGGAGAGAATTGGAAAGTTTATTTGGCCATAGTTTAGTATTGAAAACGTCTTGAAGTCGTTTTTAACTTAATTCGAATTTATGATCTTTCATTATTCTTAATTTGATGAATTCATTGAGTTCATTTTAAAATGAAGTTCCCTTTCAAATGAATTCATTCCCCTTTTTAATGTGTGCTAATTTAGGTTATTTTTTTTTTGTTAGAAAAATTCATTCTGTAGTTCGTTTTTCAGTAATTTGATTTTCAATATAATTTTGAAATGTTTTAATATTTGAAAATGAACTCTTCTTCATTTATAGTCGAACTGACTAATTTATTTTAAAATGTATTCATTTTAAAGCTATTTTAAAAATGATCTTTTCTTAATCTTGTTATTTATTCATTAAAGTCATTGATTAGTTCATTTTTAAATGAACTATAGTTCACTTTTATTTGAGTTCATAGAAGAGTTCATTACGAAATGTGTTCATTTGCTTGTGTTTCATTCCATACCTTTCCTCCTGATGTGTTTGCGCTTTTGGCGAGTTAAGTTTTGAATGAATTCATTTTATTGTTCATTTCAGAGTGAATTATAAAATGAACCCCTTGCTGATTAAATTTAATTTAAAGTTCTTGCCCTTACTAACTAGTGTTTCATTCCATTTAAGAACTGCTTAAGTAAGTTTAGGCTTGAATGATTTTATGCAATTGTTCATTTCAGAATCAATGACTTTATTTTTGAGTAACTTAACGTTATGCTGTGTTTCATTCGACGCCAGTCCCTGCTTCTCGAATACATTCTGTTGTTCTTTTGAGAGTGAAGTGTATATGAATACATTCTTAAATTAATTTTTGAACAAATTCATTATGAAGTATTCTTAAATGTACAAGCTCTTGTTTCATTCCATTTCATTCCCTGCATATTTCACATATTTTTTTGAGAGAGAATTGCGAATAAATTCGTTGTTGGGTTAATTTTTGAGTGTTTCATTCCATTGCATTCCCTGCATTTTAAATAAGTTGTTCTCTAAGAACATATCAACGTAAATCAATATTGAATATTTGAGTTAATTAATTTCGCTCCGTTTCATTCGCTATACTTAAAACTAAAATTGCAAATGCATTTTTTATTGCTTACATTTTTCAGCTAATTCGCTTTGCTTATGTTTCATTTCACTCTACTCTCTGCCTTTTCAAAGAAGTTGTTCTTTTAGAAAACTGAAAAAGAAGGCATTTTTGTGTAAACTTTTTTAATTAAAATACACTTTGCTTGTGTTTCACTTCATTTCATTCACAGACTAATCCAGAAAAGTTGGAAATGAATGCATTTGTTGGGTTAATATTTGAGTGAATTCACTTTCCGTGTTTCATTCCCTGCATTTTAGAAGGAAATTGCAAACGAATTCATTGTTGTGTTCATTTGTGAGTGCATTCACCTGCGAATGTTCCTTTCCATTTCATTCCCTGCTTCTTAAACAACTTTTTCTCTGCAAAAATCGCATTCCTAGTTGTGTCCACTTGTGTTCTGTTTTCTTTTGTTTCATTCCATTGTGTGAATAGCCCATCGCCTGGACCAAAGCGCCTTTCTTGCTTTGTGCTGCTTCCATGTCACGTTGTGTCACCAAAGTGGGTTAAATAATTATCATATAATTACTGTGCTAAATATGTACATAAACACATACAGTATGTATGTACAATATGTACTCTATATTAAGGCAAATAATGAGATTTACTACAAATTATCGCGGTGGAAATGTCTAAGACGCAGTTTCCAATGCGTCTGTGTCTGATTCAACTGTTGTTTTTCTTGTTGTTATTTAGAACATGACACTGTGTTGTACAGGCAACAAAGAAAGACAGACACACACACACATACATACAAATGGAGGCACTAATCGCGTGTTGGCTTTTGGACTTACACCCACCCACCGACCCACCGACCGACCACCCAACCTCTCTTCCATTTGGGGGATTGTTGTCGCCTCTAACGATGTCGCGACGTCAGTCAGTCGAACAAACACCAATGCCAATAGCGCCATTGTCTCCCAATTCAATCGTTGTCTCGTTCCTTTGTGTGTGGTCTTCTTGGTGTCCGCTACTGGCAACGTCTTCCATTTCATACGGATTTGGGCTCTTGCGCCTGTCTTTGCTAATATGCATTATTGTTATTGCTGTTGTCGTCTTTATCGATTTGCATATGAGACCAAAAAGAGGGCGGGAACCAAATGAAAGTAAAACTATCATACGGGTTGTCTTTATAGTTAAATAAAAGAAAAATTCAACAATACTGGTTTTAAAGAATCCATAACGTCCAGTTTTAGGAACCTAGATCAATATTTGTAAGAATTAAGACCAGTTTAAGCTCCTTAGACTTACAGTGGCCCGAAGAGTGGTTCTATTTGGCTAATTTCGGCTTGTAGAAATAAAATACAGGTTCTAAGCTATCCATAACGCTCAGTTTCGGGCACCTTGTTTAATATTTGTTGGAACTAAGAGCAGTTTATGGTCTTAAAGTCGTTTATTCAGTAGATAAAACCTCTTGAAGCCCGATGTAGCAGAAGTAGAGTTGTAGAAGTAAAATACTGGTTCTCAGAAATCCATAAAGCCCAGTTTTAGCTACCTAGGTCAATGTTTATTGGAGTTTTTAACAGACTTCTTCGATATAGTCGGAAATTACTCTTCTGAATGAACTTTTTGCCGGTCAAATTTTAAGAAAAGTCAGCTTACAGCTGTATCAGCAGGGTCTATTGACTGTATAACGTTAATTTTGGCTAATCTAGATGGAATTTTTTTTTAAAATTTTAGGTCATATAGTCGTATATAGCACTTAGGACTTAACTTTTTGGAAAGATATACGCATTTTAGACACGGTCTTTGAAAAGTGGGGTTGTAGAAGTATAATATAGGTTTTACTGAATATAAAACTGTCAGTTTCAGAAATCTGGGTCTATATTTGTCGAAGTTATGGACAGTTTAAGGCCATATTAGTCTCAGAGTGGTGCTTTTCAATATTTCTCCAAGTGAAAGGCAGTTTCAGTTCAAATAGTCTTAGCATTTGCCATTTTTTGGATGGTACACCATGGCAAGGCTCGATTTAAGCTACAGTTAGCTCGCAGACGTATGGTACTGGCTCTAATAAACGTTCTAATGAAAACATAACGCCCAATTTTAGTTACCTAGGTCAATATTTTTCAAAGTTAATGGCAGTTTCAGCTTATATAGTGTTCTTATGAAAACATAACGCCCAATTTTAGTACCCTAGCTCAATATTTGTCCAAGTTAAGGGCAGTTTCAGTTCATTAAGTCATCAATATTGCTTTTTTTATATAGTACATCCTCAAGTTAAGTATAGTTCAGGTTCTTAGGAATCCATATTTTCCGGTTCTACTAACCTAGGTCAATATCAAGTATAGAACAGGCTCTAAGGAATCTATTACTCCCGTTTCCATTAACCTAGGTCAACATTAAGTATAGAACAGGCTCTAAGGAATCTATTACTCCCGGTTCCATTAACCTAGGTCAATTTTAAGTATAGAACAGGCTCTAAGGAATCTATTACTCCCGGTTCCATTAACCTAGGCTAATATTTAGTATAGTACAGGTTCTTTGGAATTCATAACTGCCGTTTCCATTAACCTAGATCAATATTAAGTATAGAACAGGCTCTAAGAAATCGATTACTCCTGGTTCCATTAACCTAGGCTAATATTTAGTTTAGTACAGGTTCCAAGGACGTCCTAACTCCCAGTTCCATTAACCTAGATCCATATTTGACGGAGTTATATGCATTTTAAGATCTTAGAGGTCGTAAAAAGTCATCTTAATGTTTTTTTAGGGATGGTATATCTTCTTAAGATCCTATCTTTGCCTTAAAATGGACTAATACAGCTTCTAAGGAATCCTAGCCTAGTTCAAAATGTGAACGATTTATTGTCAAATTCAGCTCATAAATTCGTAGGTAGGTCCTTTTTTTTTGAATGGTACACACTTGGGGGTCTCAATTTGAGGGAAAAGTCGGCTCATACAGGTAAATTAAAGATTCAAAACAGTATATAAAGTCCCAAATTTGTCAGAATTATGAAAAGTTTAAATTCTTATAGGATTTTAGAATGGCATCTCTTCGGGAAGTTACATCCTCTCCAGGTTCGACAAAAATTGGGAAAATCAGGTCTTAAACCATCGATTTTGATAAAAGTACGTTTGCATCAAGGGCATAAACAGCCCACTACCTGCCCTTCCATCTCGTATATAGAAGTTTTCTTCAGGTCGAACAGCATAAAATGTTTCATTAGCATATTTTTGGCCAGTGCTATTCAACTGTCACGGAGTGTAAATAGAAAAACTCATCGCAAACTTGCGTTTTCATGCTAAAAGCCATACAGCCATGCTCCCATTTTCGCTTTCGCAAAAACATTGCGATTTGATCATCAAATCGTAAAAGTTGGTGCTCCGACACTAGGAAATCGCAAAGTTTTGGCGTTTTTAAACCGGCGACATCTGAGTCCGTGAAATGAAAAGTAAATGCAAAATATAGGTTGATGCACAAACAGACAGCCCACGGAACTATTTTTATTCAGTTCCTTAACCTTTTTAGAATTGTCTTCCGGACTCTCCCACTCCATTCGCACTAAGGCAATATTTTAAACAATTATTTAATAGAGATACATTGAGCGAGATGGAAAACTGCTCACAACAACAACAATTTGCGATTTGGCCATGGTATATATCGATATATAACTATCGATAGCATGACTAGTGGCGCTCATCAGCTGTTTTTGTTATGTGAAATGACGCAAAACAAGTTGGGAATGGAACATTATCGATAACGAAAACTTGCGCATTTCGAAGCGCTCTAAACTGAAATCGTGCGAATTTGCTGAAATCGCAATTCGTAAAAATAAGTGAAAGCCAGAGCATGGCTGATAAAAACAGAAACTTAACTCTCACTGGGCTTGTCCTGCAACTGGGATGTGTCATTGTCTGGGACAAACACTTAACACGAATTAGGATCCTTTGTGTTGGTGTTTGCATTGGTTTCCAACGTTCCTCCCTCTTATCTCTTAATTGCTTTTAAATACGATTCGACTCGACTCATTCCTTTCCAATTATTGATAAACACAGCCAGAGCCGTCCGGTCATTAATTGGGCAAAGGAAACGATAACAATTACCAACCAGGCAGGTACTTAATAAGACCGTCCGACCGCCCCGCCCCCACTCCCTGCAGTGAAATGCAAATATTTGGTTCGCTTACGTTCTCAATGCTGCTCAACAGATGGCGCTATTTTTGGCCACTTTCGATTGCTGCACGCATTTGTTGTCTTCTCTTGATATTTTTAGTCAATTGGCCGGCCTAGACCCAAAAAGAAAACACGCACACTCGAAAGGTTAAAACGAAAGAAAAGAACAAGATTCGGCAGGTCCTGCTGCAACTGCGCCATTTCCCACAAGCTGGGAATCAATAATCAAAGGGGGAAACCCTTGTGCGCACCTGTCGCCGTTGCTGCCGGCTATTTTTGTTCGTGAGCGATTAAAACGTCATGGAATTATCGACATGCAAGTTCAAGTCCAGTGTTAGAACCAGCAAGAACAAGTAAAGAGAAAACACTCAACTAACTCATTTGCTATGTAAATTGAAGTTGACTTTGTGTGTGTGTGTGTGTGTGGGACACGTGTAGGGGTCTCTGGCGCCAATGTGAAAGACGAAAGTCATTCCCAGCAACAGACTTGCTTGTCGTTCTGTTGAAATTTATGTTTAATAAATAAAAAGCGCGAGAGGGTTGTGCGCAGTTAAAAGGTTGAGTGTTCGCGTTGGGTTAGGAAAAACAAAAAAACAACAGCAACAAACACTAAAAAGGAAGGAGAATCTCAGGTCATCAACTAAAATGAGGAATACTGGGGTCAGTCTAACGGTGAAAGTCGTGCCTCAAAGTACATGTCGCTGGTGAAAAATTAATATACCAAAGTCTTGCGTTTAAACAAAAAGAAAGAGCACATCAAATTGTTTAAATACTTTTTCTAACATTATTTGTGTAGCCTTGGCTTCGTTGGGTGTGACCAGCTGCTGTTTGTGCTTTTTCATTAAAAAGTTTCTCACATTTTAGCACAGTTTTACTCAGAACTTTCTGTGGAAAGGTCACCTTGGTTTGTAATATTCACAAATTAAAGCAGTTTCTCATATTATGACACCATTTTTACTAAGATCTTCTTTTGTACGGTCACACTAGAAACAGTTTTAACAAGGTTTTCAATATTTTCGTTTAATTCATAAGACTAGATTTTCCAACAAATTTTGGGGAAATGTTTTAAAGATTTATAGACTTTTTCTGATGACGTAAATTGTTTAAAAACGTTTCCAAACGTTAAATATCTAGCCTTGGCTTCGTTAAGTGTGACCAGCTGTCGTTTGTGGTTTTTCATTATAAAGTTTCTCATGCTTTAGCACAGTTTTACTCAGAACTTTTTGTTGTGAGGTCACCTTGGCTTGTAATATTAAAAACTTTACTTACTTTGTAAGGTCACACTAGAAACAGTTTTCACAAGGTATTTCCATATTTTCGTAAGTATGCTTTCCAGATATCAGAGATATTTTTTTGTGCACTAAAATTAATTTAATGTGTCACACTGATCCACTATTTCAAATTTTTGGTTATCTTCTGAAAGACTTGTCAGTTTTTTAAAGCCTAAAACATATGCCATTCCAAATTGGGCATTTGCATTCAAAAGTTTAGCACTCTAAGACTCGGAACTATATATTGTACGGTCACATTTTATATTTTTCTACGTTTATTTGAGAACTCATTTGAAAAGAAGAAGATCATGTAAAAGTTAAGTGTGTCATTTCTAAACCACTTTTCCAAGTTTTCTAAGACCACAAAAAACTGTCATTAAAGTTAATTCTCATTCAAAATCTTTGGATTTCTCGTCGTAGCTCCTTATATCATTAAATTCTTAAGGCTTTTTATAAGAATTTAGAAAAATTTAATTTGTATCTTCTTGGTCACACCCTTACATAGTTCACAATTTTCTAAATATTTCCGCATTTTTTAAAAAACTCAAAAAAAGAATTCTATTTTATATTATAGGGTACTTTTATTTAAAAGCTTTTCAGTTTTTGACACACTTTTTATCGGAAACTGTTGTTATACGGTCACATTGCAAGAAGTCTTCTTAAATTGTTTCTAGATTTTCGTGAAATTGATTAGCCTAGAATTTGAAACATTTTTTAACGAATTTTTCGTCGATTTGACGTGACGTTATGCACATTTTTGGTAACTTTGTGAAAGACCTAAAAGTTGTTAAAGCCTTTGAAATATTCCTTTTCAAATTGGACACGTTCATTGAAACGTTACTCATGTTTTAGCTAAGTTTATCTCAGAACTTGTTGTGGTACGGTCACATTAGAAAACTATTTGTCAACGTTACAAGTTCTTACTGTTAAACAAGAAAGAAAGTCGGTCAAGCCCGACTATAACATACTCTGTACCAAGAAAATTTGTCTTTTGATCATAACTCGAAAACCGTTCATCCGATCTTCTTCATTCCTTTGGCGGATCGATAAGTTATCCTAATAACTAAATATGTCCAGAAGGAACAAGCCATCTATCTTCAAAACTGTGGGAGATATGACGTTTTTTCTAAATTGCGGGGGCGGGAGGGGGCGTGGCCAAAATTGAAAATAAACTTGATCTGCCTGCAGACATAAGAAGCATATGTCCCATACACGTCAAACCTCTATCTCTTACCATCTCTGAGATCTGTGCGTTCATACGGACAGACAGACAGACGGACGGACGGACATGGCTATATCGACTCGGCTGTTGATGCTGATCAAGAATATATATACTTTATGGGGTCGGAGATGCTTCCTTCTGGATGTTACATACTTTTGCACAAACTTATAATACTCTATGTACCTACGGTACAGAGTATAAAAATTGAAATGATGTTTTGAACAATTTTAAGCCCACATTTAGCCCCTTTTGGACCGAAAATTGGTATGGAATCGCCACAGTTCTGAAAAATAGAAAGTTACTAAATTACTTCCCGCACTAATACACCCTGCAAAGTACCCTACATTTCAGTCAAACTTGACAGACTTTTGTTGATTCTGTACAATTTCATCTTTCTCCTTTGTTTGCTGGTATATAAAAAACTGTGTTGATTGAACGAATCGAATGCAAACCTATAACATAATGATGTATGACCTAACGTAACTTGACACTTCAGACGCCCCGAACCCCGCCCCCTCCCACTCCCAATGACCCAACCCACTCATGCTTGTCGCAGTAAGCCGCTTTCAACCTGTAACCATAAACCACTTGCTTTAGATGTAGCCACCTTCTATCCACTTCAAACTACTTACTACACTTGATTTTTATCTACAAAAAGACACTCCCCACTAATTTGCGCTAATGCCTAATGTTGTGTGTGTGTGTGTGTGTGTGTTCCTGCTAGGGTTTTCCCTGTTTCAATTCCAAAATGGTAGGAGCGTGCAGAATGTGCTTTTCAAATTACAAAGATCCTTGGATACCTTTCCAGTTCTAACAAATAGTCGACATGACCGTTCTCTGCTAAATTTGGGCCTAAGATGACTCATCTCTCGCTCACATATTGATGATTGGTTTCAAAAACGCATAGCTAATGTTTGAAAGATGTTAAGACGCGATATCCAATTTCGTGGTTTGAGTGTTATCAGCCTCCAATGACCGGCCAGTCCGTATAGCATCGTTCCCTAACCCTTCTAGACGTTGCTGGCATAGTCTTAAAATGTTATCGATAAGCCTTTTATCGATAGGCTAACTTTGTTATCCCATTTGCAAAAAAAACATGCTAAAAACTACACAGAAAATAGTCAAAAAATTCCACTGTTTGCACTTGGAATGGAACTAAACCTTTTGCGGTTGTTGTTTATCCACACTTGAGTGACTTTGTTGTTGTCGGGAGATGCTTTTGTGCTTTTAATTCTTGTTTGATTTAACACCTTAACACCACTCTTCTGTTGATAAGTTCTCATTGCAGCTGTAAATTTTAAAGTCGTCAGCGATAAGATTAAACCTCAAGCAGAGGAGACTTTAACTTTCGATTTTGCCCCTGCTCTCTCTCTCTCTCTCTCTCTCTCGCTTTGCGTGTGTGGTTCGTTCCATTGCCAACGTTTCGCTTGTTGTGCGTCAGCGTCGTCAGTGGCGGGCGGCCCCAAGCGAAATGTTAATTTGGAATTTCAGTTCATTCGCGACCTTAACAGTGGGAGCAACACATGTTGCTGCCTAAAGAAAAAGTCTTCTAAAAATAAACATTAGCAGCAACAAATTTTGAACATAAATGCAACGTTTTTTTTTTTGATGTGATTAGGCAATGTGAAATAGTGAGTGAAGAACTTTGATCAAAGGACGCTTAAAAAGAAACACAATTCCGTAAGAAATTTTCAATCAAAAACCAAAACCTGATGGCCACAACAATAACAGCCGCAGCAGCAGCGCAGCAGCAGCAGCAGTCGTCGTCGCTAGCGGTAAATGTTCCCAAAAGCAACAGCAGCAGCAGCAACAACAACAACAACAACAACATCATCAGTTTACCCATCAAAATCCCATTGAGCGAACGCTTCTCCACACAAACCTCAACGGGTTCCGCTGACAGTGGTGTCATCGTCTCGAGTGCCTCACAAAAGCAACTTTGCAGCGTCTCACAAACCACCTTGCAACAGCTGCAACAGTTGCCGCCAGTGCGCAGCAGCAGCGGCTCACTGAGTCTCCACGGTCCACAGCCCAAATGGCAGAAACAACGCCAGCTGCTTAGCCAAGACAGCGGCATCGAGCATGTGGGCGGCGGCATCATCAAGAAGAAGAAGTCGTCGAAACCGGCAGTGGGTCAGTCCAATTCCAGCAGCGAATCCCTGGGCAGCCATGAACGCACACGGGCAGCCTCGGCCCTGGAGCTGAGCAGTGTGGGCAATACCCAAAATAGTAATCCAAATAATGCGCTCAGACGCATCAAGTACAAGAGTACCAACAGCACGGGTACCCAGGGATTTGACGTAGAAGATCCCATCGAAGAGGTGGACATACAAGATGATGATGAGGATGACGACGATGAAGAGGAGGACGAGGAGGACGAGGAGGAGGAGGAGGAGGAACTGGAGGAGGATGATGGTGTGGCGGTGGACGATGAGGCCGATGAAGATACTCAATCCGGCATTATCCTTAGCATGGATACACGCAGCCAGGAGAAAGAACTGGAAGCCCCAGCAGACGCTGCTCCCCTACCCCTGGAGCTGGCTCCCTTAACCGTGGCCGCCGCCTTGGCCAAGAAACGTAACGCCAAAGATTTGGGCACCGATGGCCACATCTATTTTCCGCTCCTGAAAATCAATGAAGATCCGCACATCGATGGCAAATTGATTAATCGCAAAGATGGCCTACAGGACACCATGTATTACCTGGATGAGTTCGGTAGTCCCAAGTTGCGTGAGAAGTTTGCACGCAAACAGAAGCAGCGCCAGGCCAAGCAGCAGAAGGCCATGATCAAAAGGGAACGGGAGGAGCAGCGCAAGAAGCGCAACACAACGGTGGCTTCCAACTTGGCGGCCAGCGGTGTGGATACCAAAGATAACTGTGATACTAATACTAAGCATACCACGGATGATTTGGATGAGGAGATGACTGTGGTCAGGCGCCGTCCGCGCAGTCACAGCCATGATAATCATTACAGCACCCGCCATACACAACAGCAACAGCAACAGAATGTCCATCAAATGGACGATGATGATATTGAGACCGGTGCTGAGCCGGACTACGAGGGAGATGATGGTGGAGAGGATGAGGGAGATGACAGCCTGGAGCAGTCAAAGACTAACAAATTGGCACGTACACAATCCTGCGTTAGTTGGACCAAGGTGGTGCAAAAGTTTAAGCATATTTTAGGTAAATTTAAACACTGCCTTGAGAGTTTTGCTTCGATTTGTTATACCCTTTGTTTTATGTATACTATATATAAAGTAGTTGGTTTTAAAGGGACTAATCCATTTTCTCTCTCTCTCTCTCTCTCTCTTTCTAGGTAAGTGAATGGTTCCCAAGCTTTGAAAATTCTAGTATTAAATCTGGTTAACGGGTGAGCTGTACTTATACACATTTAGGGGGGTGAAACAGTGTTTAGTGCCAGGCACGACAAGAGCACGAAATAGCCTTAAGCACGAGCACGACCTTATAATTAGCCATATCCAAAAATATCCCATTGGAATGTATAGATGAAAATTTAAGATCCATTTGACATGGAATGGATATTTTAATTCCATTTCATTCCAAATGGATACCGAAATCATACAAGGGATATTTGCATAATCTTGCAATCTTAGATACAACGTTATATTAAATGTATCACTAAGTTTAGGGGTTTATTTTTTGATTTTTTGCAATATTTTTTACTTCAAATCCAACGTTTCCTATGTCAGCTACGGAAAAGTTTCCAGTATCCATTTCAAATATCCCTTAAATCATCCAAAGGATATGTAGAATGATAATCATTTGGATAATTTTTTTAAGCTCCGTTAAACGATTAAATATATATATTAAAGACATATCCAATCCAAATGGTTCTTAGTTTTCACTGTGTACCATCACTCCATAGGTAAAGTGTTAGAACCAGTTGGGAATTTGAAGAACAGATTCGTCTAATTCGCATTTTTCGTTGCACACTTTTCGGAACTGTTTTTTGTGTAGGTCTATTTTGTATTCCAAGTCCAAGATATTTTGTTATTGATTCAGTTTTCAATGTTTTAAACATTCATTTTTGTTGCATTTGTGTCCTGATTCACTATTAACCCTCAAAACTCGAAATAAAAGTACATTGACACGATTGCAAACGGCAATTTTGAAGCTATGCTCTTAGCGAGGAAAATGTGTTACAATATCTATTTAGTCTTTCCCCTTTCAACTCCATGCATAACAATTTTACGATTTCTATTGCTGACTTTCATTTTCAAAAAGTAGATCCTTAGAGCTGCTTTTCAATGACAAATTTAGAAACATGAAAAAGTCTAAACGTTTAAAGCTGAACAGTTGGTCTTAATACACAACTAAGTGCATACCTTAATTGTCTGCATTCCATTAAACACAGCTGTTTTCTCATGCGGTTTGCGGTCAACAATTATCGTAAGGGATGACGTTTGTTACCCTTACTTTAAACTGCTTTATCGTCGCTGACAACTTTGAAGCGTCCTCGAAGGAAATGACATCATTTTGCGGCTTTTACATACGTTTTCGCAAATTTCGATTAGAAAAGCATCAAAATTCCCAACGTTTCCTTATCGATATTGTTCCATTCCAAGTCAAAAACAGCTGTTTATCGTTTAACGCTGCAGCCAAATCATAATTTGATGTTATCAAAAGTAGTTTTGCTCTAAAATGTGGTTTGAAAAACGACTTCTATTCGAATGGATTTTTAATCTTAAGTTTTGATTGTCATAGAAAACATCACAATTCCATTTTATTCCATTTACATTTCATTTCGCGGACAGATTTCCCTGCAGAAGTTTATACCTAGGTAACTTTTATTATAGTTGTTCGCTTTTTGAGTTTTATTTTGACAATGTCCGTCTCCCTTTAATCACCGTGTTGTTCTATGTCACAACAACATTGAGTAAGGTCTTAACATAACAGAATGCAGTTAACATCACTCAAAATTGAGAGGCGTTTTAAATTGTACTTTTCTGTTAAATGTTCTTTGAATTGCCATAAGCTTTCAGCAAAAGCTCTCAGTTATCAATGTAGACTAAGCTCCTTAACTTTTTCAAAAAGATTTACACGGCGAAGCAACTTAATTGGATTTTTTTAAAAGCTTTACTTGAAGTTCCGTTGCTAAGCCCTCTTAACCTCTTTCCTACATAGTTCATTAAGTTTGCTTCATCCGCCAAATCCCGACTTAGACGGGTTTTACACGGTGAAGTAAAATTCATAAAAATTATTAAAAAGCTCTTGCATGGTAGTGGCTTGCCCCTCTACACCTCTTTACTGGAAAATAAAGCTTTTTTGTTTAGAACTACATGAAGCTTATTTCAACGCGTAAAACGTTTCTTCTTCTAAAAGCTTTCGTCTGGCAGGAAAGAGGTGTAGAGGTATCTCTAGCCCCTCTACAGCTCTATCATGATGCAACAAAACAGGTGGGGCGGTGTCAGTGTGATGCGTACTTTTGCCAAAAGCTTACGCTACAAAAGTAAGCGCAGCACTGAACGTGAAGGTACTTTGCAGAGAACTCACACTGATGCCACTTCACCTCTCTTGTTGCATCATGATCTCTATAATACGAGCTAGATCCTTTTGGAAAACTTCATATAGCTGGTTTCACAGTGTAAAACCCAGTATACCCAGTCTTATTCCCTGGGGCCTTCTGCAAATGCTTGCCGAAGTCATGCACAACTGAGAATCAAAGAGAGTCATATTTTAAGTCCTCTCATCTTAAGGAACACTGCAGTTCACGGTACGCAACTTCAAAAGCTTTTCAGTTCTGCTTTGACGTTCTAGCTTGACAAGTATAAGAGAGAGAGAGAGAGAGCTTTTAAGCAGGTTGTGTCAATGACAGCTAATAAAGCATAGGCATAGGCCGATCTCTGTTGTAGGGGGATTCTCAGTTTGTAAGACGGGTTTTACACTGTAAAGTTTGCTTCATGAAGTTTTTCAAAAAGCTCATGCTTGTTGGTAAGAGGTGTAGTGGAGTCGCTTGCCCCTCTACACCTCTTTCCTACAAACGAAAGCTTTTTCAAGAACTTCATGAAGCTTGCTACACCGTGTAAATCCAGTCTAACTCAAATCGAGGTCTAAACTGGTTCTGACAAATGATTTCGCAGCGTTTATTGATCTATAGTGCTCTTTAAGCGAGTATAAAACTCTCTCTCTCTCTCTCTTTTGTGATGTGTCCTACGGTTCTAACGGTTTTGCGAGTTGTCCGTTAGCCAACTCTAATCAGAAATGTAAAGAATCTAATCAGCATTCATAATACAAGAAAAATTATTAGAATTCTATTCAAGTTGAAAGTGGACAGCAACTGCAAACTGCACAATTCCCATTTGTCATTGATTGATCTGAAAAGACAACGAACAATCAGCTTGTGGCTTACATAGAATTGCGTTTTGAAAGGAATGACTCAAAGGAAGCCTTTTCCCAGCAAAATGCCATTCAACAGGTCCAAGTGGAGATTCTATCATAAGCAAGTGTGCACCATTTGTGGAAAAAGCTGGGGGGTGGGGAGGGAAGACGGACATAAGTAAACAAGTGATTTGCGTATGCCCCGCACAAATTGACACAAATAACCAGCTGAGGGCAAAAAACAGGAGGTGAAGATACCGACGGGGTTATATGAAACAGCTGTCGTTGCCTGTTGTCTCCTGGTTGTTGTCAACATCTTGTTGACATTGTCGTCCGCCCCGCCACCCCCCCCCTCCCTCCCACCCACTCAGAACGAAAAGAATTTCAAATCAAATCAGCAGCAAAAACAAGAAAGAATGTCGGTCAAGCCCGACTATAACATACTCTGTACCAAGAAATTTTGTCTTTTGATCATAACTCGAAAACCGTTCATCCGATCTTCTTCATTCCTTTGGCGGATCGATAAGTTATTCTAATAACTAAATATGTCCAGAAGGAACAAGCCATCTATCTTCAAAACTGTGAGAGATATGACGTTTTTTCTAAATTGCGGGGGCGGGAGGGGGCGTGGCCAAAATAGAAAATAAACTTGATCTGCCTGCAGACATAAGAAGCATATGTCCCATACACGTCAAACCTCTATCTCTTACCATCTCTGAGATCTGTGCGTTCATACGGACAGACAGACGGACAGACGGACATGGCTATATCGATTAGGCTGTTGATGCTGATCAAGAATATCGGAGATGCTTCCTTCTGGATGTTACATACTTTTGCACAAACTTATAATACTCTATGTACCTACGGTACAGAGTATAACAATTTCACAAATGTTTTCATTTTAATGCAAAAATAATCGACAGCAAATAAACAGAGACACGCCTCCATTTTTTCTATATTTGTAGCTTTATATAGAATCGAATATATATATATATACATACGTACACATATGTATTATGTTCTATGTGTTGTGCATTATTTTTGGAAAAAGTTCTCGTTGGCCGAGCGCGTGATCAACACGGAGACAGAGCAAGAGAATCGGTTTATATGGCGCCCATATAAACAACGCCTGTTCGCGCACGATGTTGATAACCTGATCATGCAATTCACTTCACGTTGTGTTATCAGCAATCTCAGCAGCCTCCTGAGGGGGAAGAGAGAGTGAGACTGCATGCACTTGGCTTAAGGGAGAACGTTTATTGTGGTTGACACAAACGAAATCTAGAAAATTTCCTTTGAAGAAGGAGAATATCATCAGCTGGCATAAATCACTTGTTGTTGCCATTGCTGACGCTGCTCTTATCAGTCAACTATATGGTCTGACAAGCGGGGGGGGGGGGGGGAGGGCGGCCAGAGGCAGGGGCAGTGGCAGTTGCCGCCGCTTTCACTTATCAGCCACAAACAACGCAGCATGATTTTCCATTTTTTGTCTTTATTTTTTTTTCATTTTAAACACATCATATAAAGTATATATATATATGTATATATGTGTGGTGTGTATATACTATGATCTCCAGTGTACCCATCATTTCCGTTTTAAAGTTTAAGTAAAGCTTCATATCAAGGCAATGTGTCATTACCCTTTTTATAAAGAAAACCCCAACGATAAATTCTTGATAAGGGAATTCTTGATGCAAGCAAGAAATGTGGATACTTTTGGAAGCAAACCAACCTTGTATAAATATCGAGATATCGACTAATGCTTGGTTGCTAAACCCTTTTAAAACCGCTTAAAAATTAGTCGATAGATTTGATATCGATACACCGATAAATACACATCTACAAAGGATTATTTTTCCGAAGTCCTTTTGCTGCGAGAAGTTCATACATTTGGGTAATCGATATCTACAAAAATATCTAAGTCTATAATAATAAAAGTCCGAACTCGCAAAATAGATTTGACATCAATTTACCGATAAGTACACTTATTCTTATGCCTTGCAAACATCCAAATCAATAATAATAAATATCAGAACTCACCAAATTGATTTCTTTTGGTATATCGATGAATAAATTTACTCTAAACACTCCTTAAAAAGATTATTCCCCATTTATTTTGCATCCCAAATGGCCTTTTGCCTTCCTAAGGCCTAAAATATGTTATTGATATTTCCAAATTAACAATTATAAATGTCGGAACTTACAAAATCGAACTATAATTCTTTATCGATAAATACAATTATTCTGAATGCTTTTAAAATCCCTAAAAACGTCTACGTTCCATTTATGTGGCTTCCCCAGGTGCTGAAATAGGGGTAATAACTTCCAATATCTCGAAATCAATAAGAACAATTGCCAGAATTCACAAAGCTAATTTTATAATCGATAGACTGTCGAATAAATATCTTCTATAGCCCCTAATGATTGTCCTATTTATGTGGCTTCCCCAAGGACTTTTTTAAATATATATTTGCTAGAACCTTTTAAAATCCATCCCACTGTAAAAAGAGCTCCAGAAAGCGCTACCTTCTCACTGCGAAAATCATTGTTTCTGTCGAAGGGGTCTAAAAAGCACACTCTCAATGTGTTTGTAAGCGCTGTGTCCCACTGTGAAAAAATCGGTTCAATAGCAGAAGTTCCGTAGGAGGAATTTAGTTCTCCTTGTCATCTTAAACTAATCTTACACACTCCAACTCCAAAGGGAAAACTGGAATAGTTACTTTGGAATGTTATTTTTGTATTGATCGGTTTTTAATTCATCGTCTTTTGGTCTCACAAGATTTAGAGATATCCTTAACAATCACCATTTTGGTATTACTGTCGATGTGGCAACGCCATGTGGTGTTAGCTTTCAGTTCTCTCGCTCAGTCCAAAGATTAACAGCGCTCGGCGAGAAAACTAACATAACTTGAAAGAATTTCTCTCATTGAATGTTTCACTCAATTCAGATTTAACAGAGCTTTCGATTACATGAGAGACTCTGTAAACTTCACTTAAGAAGGGCCTGAACATGACTTGCAAGTGTTCACTGTACCGCCCAAGCCTTCTCATAGTTAAAAACAATTCCATAATTAATTTCATTTTTTGCCGCCTATGCTCAGCTGTTTTTTGGCCAACAGAAATTGTCGGTTTGCCATTTTATTTGCACAGCTGCTTAAAAGCTGGCCCGCCCCCCCCTCTCTCTCTTTATCTCTTCCCCCCATTGCTCTCGTTCTCTGAGCATAAAAATGGCTTCCACATGGCTGCTGCTTATGCAATTGCTTCTTGTTGTCACTTTTGCGGCTTCTTTTTGCGTGAGCACCTAAAAGTATGCACCGCAAAATAGGCAAAGAGCCCAACAGCAGCAGCAGCAGCAGTCAACAACAGCTGCTCTAGCAGCTGCTGGCAGAGATTTGCCGTTGGATTTGACAATGATACTTGATGATAATGATGTCTGCCAAGAAGTGCCTCAGCTGTTGTGCGCTGCTGTCTTCTTGGGCATCTCGTGATCTTGCCCCGTGTCGTCACATTCCCCTCCCAGTTTGATGGACAGCCGGGCAGGTAACCAAAAAAAAAAAACCAAACCAAACCAAAATATTTCAAAACCTAAAAAAAGAAACAACGCATACAGTAAAAAAAAAACATACAACTTACTTTAACATTTTTGTGTATGCAATTTGTGCAGCAATCAACTCTCTGCCCAACTTGCCGACCCCTGCTCTTAATCATTTTCAATACTTATTCGGAATACATTTTTATACTCTGTACCGTAGGTACATAGAGTATTATAAGTTTGTGCAAAAGTATGTAACATCCAGAAGGAAGCATCTCCGACCCCATAAAGTATATATATTCTTGATCAGCATCAACAGCCGAGTCGATATAGCCATGTCCGTCTGTCTGTCCGTATGAACGCACAGATCTCAGAGATGGTAAGAGATAGAGGTTTGACATGTATGGGACATATGCTTCTTATGTCTGCAGGCAGATCAAGTTTATTTTCAATTTTGGCCACGCCCCCTCCCGCCCCCGCAATTTAGAAAAAACCTCATATCTCCCACAGTTTTGAAGATAGATGGCTTGTTCCTTCTGAACATATTTAGTTATTAGAACATCTTATCGATCCGCCAAAGGAATGAAGAAGATCGGATGAACGGTTTTCGAGTTATGATCAAAAGACAAAATTTCTTGGTACAGAGTATGTTATAGTCGGGCTTGACCGACTTTTTTTCTTTTTAAGTTTTGCCACGCCCCGGAATTTGATAAAAACGTCTTAGCTCCCTCAGTATTATAGATGGAATGTTCGTACCTTTTGTCCATATGTAGTAACCTAGATTATTATGGTAAAGATTGGATGAAAGATATTCGAATTATAAGCAAAAGAATGTTCGCTGAAACTGCGCAGTAGCAGCGCTGCTTTTAGCTTATAAGCTAGCAGATTCTTAAAATCGATATATTGTCGTTTTTGTTAGACAAAATGCCATATTCCGATTTGTGCTTGGCCATACAGTCGATGTGCAATTGGTTTTTATAGCCAAAACAGGCTTAACCCATAGCTTTTTAACGAATTATCCGGTCCGGTGTGGTGTGGTGCAGCGGGTAGCGTGTGTGTGTGCCTGCTGTGCAAAAGGACATGGATACGCCTTGAGACATGTACACACCCGGTCACCTTTACAAGCTATTGGCTTTAGCTTTGAAGTAACTAGCCATGAAAAAGCTGCTCAAACATTGTTATAGCTAGTTATACTCTGTACCGAAGGTACATAGAGTATTATAAGTTTGTGCAAAACAACATCCAGAAGGAAGCATCTCCGACCCCATAAAGTATATATATTCTTGATCAGCATCAACAGCCGAGTCGATATAGCCATGTCCGTCTGTCCGTCTGTCCGTATGAACGCACAGATCACAGAGATGGTAAGAGATAGAGGTTTGACGTGTATGGGACATATACTTCTTATGTCTGCAGGCAGATCAAGTTTATTTTCAATTTTAGCCACGCCCCCTCCCGCCCCCGCAATTTAGAAAAAACGTCATATCTCCCACAGTTTTGAAGATAGATGGCTTGTTCCTTCTGAACATATTTAGTTATTAGAACATCTTATCGATCCGCCAAAGGAATGAAGAAGATCGGATGAACGGTTTTCGAGTTATGATCAAAAGACAAAATTTCTTGGTACAGAGTATGTTATAGTCGGGCTTGACCGACTTTCTTTCTTGTTTTAACCAGTAAAAGCTTACTTAAGAATGCTTAAATTGTACTTAGAAGGGACTTAAACGTTGCACACTGGGAAGATTTGAACAAATCTGGCACTTTTATGCTTTGGAAACTGAATACAACGACTGTTGGAAATGAATTTGAATACTTGTAACTGTTCTATGGCAAAATTTGTCACATTTAAACAAAATAGTACTAAATCTGGGGGCAGGCGCTTTTGCTTTGACTTTCCAAAAATCGATTTTACAATGCTCTTTTTTAATGATTTTCCAGATTTCTTGGGAAAAATGTTTGTAAAAATAATTTTTAAAAATTAGAATAAATATTCTAAAGACAAACTGCAAGGTTTCACAGTGCCAGCTTTCAGGGCTACAGCAAAACTTTGTGTTCAAAATGTGTAGCATACTTAACTGGATCGTGGGGAAATAATCTATATCAATTATTGTTTTCAAAACACTTTTTGTTATTTGAGTAATAAATCTGAAACGCAAGGCTTTAATAGTTAGAAATACTGCTGAGTATGCTCTAATTGACTAAAAATTTCAGACGTAGTGGGCTGACAAAGTCGGTGCCCTTTTGGCTTGATACCTCAAAAAATCCATAACAAATGACTTCTCTTATTTATCTGCCACTCTTATATACAGGGTGCGCCATCTAAAGTGTCGGTATGGCAACACTGAATAAATATAGAAACAAACAACCGATTGCTATATGTTGATCTTGTTCCTTTAATTTGGTCCTGTACAATTTATTTCGACTACTTTTTGAACACAACATCAATCAAGTGGCCGCCTTTATTGGCCACAACAAAATGTGCCCTTTTTGCGGCATTTTCCATCACTTTTTCGAGCGTCTCAGACGATAAAGTGGCGATTTCGGCACGAATGTTGGCCTTATGCTCTTCAATGGTCTGTGGATCGCTGGCGTAAACTTGGCTTTTTAAATAGACCCACAAAAAGAAGTCTGGGGCGGTCAAATCTGGAGATCTGGGTGGACAGTCACTTTTTGGTCGTGTAAAGGTATTTCATGGATGCGGTGTGGATTTCCGTGCCCCATATGCGACAATTTTGCTTATTAACACCACCAGAGAGCGTGAAAAGGGCCTCATCGGTCATCAAAATTTGTTAGCACAATTGAACGATTATTTTCGATGTTTCGTTGTTTTGGTGTGAAGCGTTCCATGGTCAAAATTGTACTAGATTGATGTTTCCAAAACATGTCTAACAAAAGCAATCGGTTGGTAAATGTCAAAGTTATTCAGTGTTGCCATACCGACACTTTAGATGGCGCACCCTGTACTTCTCTGCAAGATTTGGATTGAGTCCCATTGTAAGTTTAGTTTTTATACCCTGTTCCCATTGAAAATGGGAAAAGGGGGATCATGAAGTTGTGCGAATGTATGTAACAGGGAGAAGGAAAATTTTCCGACCCCATAAAGTATATATATTCTTGATCAGCATGAACAGCCGAGTCGATATAGCCATGTCCGTCTGTCCGTCTGTCCGTCTGTCCGTCTGTCCGTCCGTCCGTCCGTCCGTCCGTCCGTCCGTCCGTCCGTCTGTCCGTCTGTCCGTCTGTCTGTCTGTATGAACGCGTCGATCTCAGAGACTATAAGAGATAGAGCCACAAATTTTTGCACGAAGGTAGATTTATGCTGTACGCAGATCAAGTTTGTTTCAGATTTGGAAAATTCCCACCCGTCCCCCTTTTATCCCCAAAAAACCAAGACCTCCTCTAGAAATTCTAGACCTAAACAACCGTCAGATCCACAATTTTCAAGTTAGAGCCTCGTGGTTTAGTATACATCAAGCTAGGCCCAATATCTATCTATTCTGAAAAGTACAATCAGATCGGACCAAAAACACCGGAGTTATAAGCGAAACAGTTGAGCTGATAAGAGCAGTTGTTGATCAGGACTAGAAAAGTATTGCCTACATTTAGGATGACATCTTCAAAAATTCAAAAACAAATAAATGAAAATAAATGAACAGGGTATTTTGTGGTCGGGAAACTCGACTGCAGCGCCCTTACTTGTTATAACTAAAAATCGAAAATAATTAAACATTTTCCAGAGTCTTGGGCCTTAAAATGAGATATCAGGCCCACAGTGCCTTGAAGTTGTCTTCATGATCAGCAGTGAGCTAAGAATTTTGTGTTAACTCAGTATATATTTTGTGTATTTTAGTGCCATATTTTGTTGTTTTGGTATTGTTGTTGTAAAGCACTTCAAGGTGGTCAAGTACTAAGTAATGAGTACTTTGTACTTAGTATTTAGTAATTAGCACTTTGTATTAAGTATTTAGTTCTAAGTATCCAGTACTGAGTATTGAATATTTTGTATAGAGCATTGAATATCGAGTACTGGGCAGCACTTACTGAGTATCGAGTACTTAGTATCGATGCGTATTATGGGCTACCAATCAAAATACTGAGTTTCAAGTACTTAGTATCGATTATCAAATACGTAATATCGATTATCGAGTACTAAGTTTTATCTACTGTGTATCGAGTACTCAGTAGCAATTACTGAGTATCAAGTACTTGGTATCGATGCGTGTTATGGTCTGCGAATCAAGTACTGAGTTTTAAGTACTGCGTATCGAGTACTGAGTAACAAGTACTTAGTATCGATTATCAAATACCTGCGTATTATGGTCTGCGAATCAAGGTCAGAGTTTTAAGTACTATGTATCAATCATTGAGTACCAAGTACTCAGTAGCAAGTACTTTGGATCGATTATCGAGTGCTACGTATCTTGGCCTACGAATCGAGTGCTTAGTTTCGAGTACTACTTATCGCATTGACTATACAGTATAGGAGTATACTATAGAAGTAGTCGGATAACAACTTATATACACACCCACCTTTGCTATTTTTATACTCTGTACCGTAGGTACATAGAGTATTATAAGTTTGTGCAAAAGTATGTAACATCCAGAAGGAAGCATCTCCGACCCCATAAAGTATATATATTCTTGATCAGCATCAACAGCCGAGTCGATATAGCCATGTCCGTCTGTCCGTCTGTCTGTCTGTCCGTATGAACGCACAGATCTCAGAGATGGTAAGAGATAGAGGCTTGACATGTATGGGACATATGCTTCTTATGTCTGCAGGCAGATCAAGTTTATTTTCAATTTTGGCCACGCCCCCTCCCGCCCCCGCAATTTAGAAAAAACGTCATATCTCCCACAGTTTTGAAGATAGATGGCTTGTTCCTTCTGGACATATTTAGTTATTAGAATAACTTATCGATCCGCCAAAGGAATGAAGAAGATCGGATGAACGGTTTTCGAGTTATGATCAAAAGACAAAATTTCTTGGTACAGAGTATGTTATAGTCGGGCTTGACCGACTTTCTTTCTTGTCTCAGAAGGGAACATTCTAAGAGAAAATGTTAGGTATTCTAAAGCGCGCTTCTTGCCGCTTACCTGGGTCTATAGTTGAGCAACTCGGTTCTTAAGAGGCTTTCCCTCAAGTAAGACAACGATTCAAACTGAAGTTACAGGATTTCAAAATGGATGACTAAGCAAGCGCATAGAAGCTCAATAGAGTTCCACTTAGTTCCTGAAGAAAGAAACTACTTCAAATATCGTTTCAAAGTATAAAAGTTGTATATTCTTTAGTACCAAAAGCGGTGATTCTTGATTCTAGATGATTGATGATGGCTCTACAGTCTCAAAGGAAAGTGAAGTATTATAAGAAAGCTGCGTGGTAGACTGATCGTTGGGAAAGAACAGTAACGCACCTTAAATTTGAGTGCTTAGCAAAGTATTTGAGTATAAAGAACAACAAAAAGGTGCGAAAAATGTCAAATATCCAGCTCGAAGGACCAAAATCTTTAAATATAGTTTCTTTTGGGAATGCAGAAACTCTAGGGTGAGGTAAGGTGGCAATGGTTGACAGCGACAAGTTGCTTTGGAAAGAAAGGAGAAGAAGATAAAACGAAACGATCTGACTTAAAGCTACTTTAAGCATGGGTTCAAGAAATAATAAAAATAAAACACATCATTTCAAAGTCCAAAGACCCTTAAAATGTTAGCATTTCTACCAACTTTTCAAGGCTTTTTTTGGTAAAGAAGTCAGCATTTAATTTTAGCCACAATCGTTTCGTTTCGTTTTGTTAATTTGCTTTTATCACGGCTCCCCCTCTCCTGGGGCAACTGGCGATGACTGAACTGGACTGGTGGACTGGTGGGTCGTCGGGCTGTGCCGCCTCTTTCTGGCTTTGATTCTGTTTCGGCTTGTTTCTCTCCCGACTCGTCTGCGGTTTCTTCCCCCTGACCCCTTCTCCTCCTCCGCTTTCTGCTGCGTCATCCCATTTGCATGCGACAACGATAACACCCTCTTACACCACATTCACCCGCCCCACCCTCCGCCCTCTGCAGTTGACTCTGGTGCCAACTGCTTGTATATCGATTAGTTGCCGTCGTCGTCGCTTTTCTATTTAGACAGCTCCCCCCCTCCCCCCACCCGCGACTCAACAGCGGCTCCTGCCCTCCTCCGGGTATAGTTTTTCAATGTTTATAGCTAACTGAGTATGTTGTACATGACGAGCGCTGCGCTCCGCTTATTGAGTATCGGATTGGGGTGGGCGGCAGCGGCGGCGGCGGCATCGACTTGATAATTTGATTAATCTGCTGCATAAGCCAAAAATGGTTTATAATGATCTCGCATAAACATTGCTTTATAAGGCGAGAAGGGGGAAGAGCAGTTGAGAAACTTTTCCACTTTTAATGCTAATATTTGTATTCAAAGTGGGATAGACGATATCATGCAAAACATCTAGTGGGGAAAAGTTTTGGATGAAATACAAATACCTCAAGTAACTGTGTAAGGAAATCTATAATAAAAGCAAAAATGATGCTCTCATAGTGGAAAAGTCAGCATTTGTAGAACAAATGAGGGTAAGCTAGGGGTTAAAGGAGGGTTTTCGGGATTCACCCTTGGGAAATGCTTCTAAAACTATGGTCACTGCGTTGGTTTCTGTAGGCAGACCGGATTGCTGTGGGAACCTTTAGAGGTGCCTAGTCCTAACATCTTCATTAAACATCAAACATGAACCATGAACCGAACCAATGTTAAGATTCTCCTTTGATTAGCGTTTAGCTCACCTTCTGCACAATTTAAAAGGCAGAACTGAAATCGTATTTTCAAACCCCTAGACTCGGATTTATGTTTGGAAAAAACTAGATTTTCAGGTACAAGGTACACCGATCATTTTCTCTCTTTCTGTCACTCTCCAGCGATCAGTAGAAGACAATAATGCAGTAATCCTAGGTGAACATTTCAGCAGTCTCTGAAGTTTAGAAGGGATGACCACCCCCTTTACTGTCTAAAAGTATAAACTAAGGGTTAAATGGTAAATTCGCCGCTTCTACCAACTCAGCCTTACCTAACCCAACCTACACAGATTCTATTAAGTATGTAACAGCCATAAAAAAGCATCTTTGAAACCATAAAGAATATATATTAAGGATCAGCATCACTAGCCGAGTCGATATAGCCACGTCCTTTCATATGAACGCATAGCTCTCCCGAGATGATATGAGATAGAGGTTCGACATATATTTTTATACTCTCTACCGTAGGTACATAGAGTATTATAAGTTTGTGCAAAAGTATGTAACATCCAGAAGGAAGCATCTCCGACCCCATAAAGTATATATATTCTTGATCAGCATCAACAGCCGAGTCGATATAGCCATGTCCGTCTGTCCGTCTGTCTGTCTGTCCGTATGAACGCACAGATCTCAGAGATGGTAAGAGATAGAGGTTTGACGTGTATGGGACATATGCTTCTTATGTCTGCAGGCAGATCAAGTTTATTTTCAATTTTGGTCACGCCCCCTACCGCCCCCGCAATTTAGAAAAAACCTCATATCTCCCACAGTTTTGAAGATAGATGGCTTGTTCCTTCTGGACATATTTAGTTATTAGAATAACTTATCGATCCGCCAAAGGAATGAAGAAGATCGTATGAACGGTTTTCGAGATATGATCAAAAGACAAAATTTCTTGGTACAGAGTGTGTTATAGTCGGGCTTGACCGACTTTCTTTCTTGTTAAGTTTTGCCACGCCCCGGAATTTGATAAAAACGTCTTAGCTCCCTCAGTATTATAGATGGAATGTTCGTACCTTTTGTCCATATGTAGTAACCTAGATTATTATGGTAAAGATTGGATGAAAGATATTCGAATTATAAGCAAAAGAATGTTCGCTGAAACTGCGCAGTAGCAGCGCTGCTTTTAGCTTATAAGCTAGCAGATTCTTAAAATCGATATATTGTCGTTTTTGTTAGACAAAATGCCATATTCCGATTTGTGCTTGGCCATACAGTCGATGTGCAATTGGTTTTTATAGCCAAAACAGGCTTAACCCATAGCTTTTTAACGAATTATCCGGTCCGGTGTGGTGTGGTGCAGCGGGTAGCGTGTGTGTGTGCCTGCTGTGCAAAAGGACATGGATACGCCTTGAGACATGTACACACCCGGTCACCTTTACAAGCTATTGGCTTTAGCTTTGAAGTAACTAGCCATGAAAAAGCTGCTCAAACATTGTTATAGCTAGTTATACTCTGTACCGAAGGTACATAGAGTATTATAAGTTTGTGCAAAACAACATCCAGAAGGAAGCATCTCCGACCCCATAAAGTATATATATTCATGATCAGCATCAACAGCCGAGTCGATATAGCCATGTCCGTCTGTCCGTCTGTCCGTCCGTCCGTCCGTCCGTCCGTCCGTCTGTCCGTCTGTCCGTATGAACGCACAGATCTCAGAGATGGTAAGAGATAGAGGTTTGACGTGTATGGGACATATGCTTCTTATGTCTGCAGGCAGATCAAGTTTATTTTCAATTTTGGTCACGCCCCCTCCCGCCCCCGCATTTTAGAAAAAACGTCATATCTCCCACAGTTTTGAAGATAGATGGCTTGTTCCTTCTGGACATAGTTAGTTATTAGGCTAACTTATCGATCCGCCAAAGGAATGAAGAAGATCGGATGAACGGTTTTCGAGTTATGATCAAAAGACAAAATTTCTTGGTACAGAGTATGTTATAGTCGGGCTTGACCGACTTTCTTTCTTGTTATTACTTGCCTTGCTAAATTGAATTGGAAAATTTTTGGTACCATGTCTTTTGGGTGCTTGTTTTGGATCGAAACTTGGTTCGAGTTACGTTTGAAAGGTTATGATGAGCAGCAAGCTCAATGAAGTTTTAGCTAAAGCCTTTCGTTTGTAGGGAAGAGGTGGTGTACTGGTGACGCTTGCCTTTCCTACAAACGAAGGCTTTTGCTGAAACTTTATGAAGATTGCTCCAGCCTTAGTCGGAAGTTACACAATGAATCCGTAGCGAGAACTTAAAGGGAACTCTGCAAGAACTGGTGATCCTACTGCATAGAATCTTACCGGATTCTCTCGCCTAATGAGTCAAGTTTACGAAGTGTTGGCCTCACCTTCGACTCGTAATCTCGGGTTCGGAACAGCTATAGGTTAGGAATGGACTGAACAAAAAGAGCAAAACTTAGTTTGAGTGACTATTTCCTAAAAACGGTTCAAGTGAGTGAAACTCTGCCGGGTGGCAAGTGTAAACAACTAAAGTGCGAGTTCAACAAAATCTGAATGTGTCCCCACATTGGAGTAATCAGTTGCAGGGGGAGCTGTTGCCTGCCAGTGGACTTCGGCACAGACAAGGAATGTTTGGATCAGCATATTTATTGCTTCTCCTCTCTGTCGCATGTAGGCGCCGCCGCCCCCCAAAAAAAAAACAAGAACAACAATGCCAATGCCACGTAGGCCAAAAATTTTCTTGGCCTTCTTGAGAGTGTGTGTGTGTGTGTGTGTGTGTGAGTGTGTGTGAGGGTTTTTGTCTGTTAATTGATTCATTAAAATAAAATAAATTTTGATTTCAACTCGCGTATCCTTTGATTGCTTTTGCCGTTGCTCTATTTTCTGCATTGAGCTGTCACACACAGAGAGAGAGAGAGGGAGAGACGGCGAGAGAGAGATGGTGGGCGAGGGGAGGGACTGTCGCATGCTTCGCTGCGCTTGGCTGCTGTTCGTCTTCTCTGACCGTTGTTGTTGTTGTTGTCGTCGTCGTTGTTGTTGTTGTTGTGCTGCAATTAAAAGTTTTTAGTTGTGGCCAAAATAATTATGAAATTTTCGCATCAGGCGAGCGTTTTAAAACGCGCCCGCGTTTAAAGTCGCCTGCGTGCGTGTGCGGCTCAAGTTTACGATTGGGACTCGTGTCGTCCTCGACAACACCGACCGACCCACCCGACGACGACGGCGGCGGCGGCAGCAACGACGTTTGCCAAGAGGCAGCCAATTGCTTTGGCCAATTGTGCAACGGAAGTTCGAGCGATCGCATCGCCCAGCAGCGGATCGGGACGGATACTTCAGATGAATTATATATAAATATATCGACAGATTAGTGCAATTCTCTTTTTTTTTATTGTGCATTTCTATTTGAAGATCGATTGATCTGAAACGTCAAGCGACCGCGTGAAAAGTTGGTCAAGTGGTCAAAAAATAAAACACACGGCACGTTAACTAGGCCAATCCCAATCCCAGCGAGCACTCGGCGGCACAGCGGTCAAAGTGGATAAGTCACAGTTGCCGGTAACGGCGCCACCTCGCCTCCGCAAAGTGGTGCGTGTGGTGCGCAAGAAGAAGCGGGCGACGGCGGCCAACGATGCCAGCGAGTCGGATGGCGCCACCAGTTCGGGCCCCAACTCGGGGGGCAGCAGCAGCAGCAGCAGCAGCACTACTACAATGCCCCGCTCTCGGAGATTGAGGCAGTGAGGCAGGCACACGAGGTGGCCACAGCAGCGGCGGCCAGTACCAGTCGTCCCTGGACACCCATGCCGCCACGCAAGCCGCCGGTCAAAAGCAAATCCAAGCGTCGCTCAACGGGCGGAGGATCTGCTGTGGCGCCCGCTGTGGTGGCCGCTGCCAAGGCGAAGGGCCACAAGCAGCAGCTGCCGGGCAATGATTCCAATGATTCCGACAGCGAATCGGGCAGTACAAGCTCCTCGTCCTCAAGCTCAGCCAGTAACTCCAGCAACTCCTCCTCCTCCTCGTCGTCGTCGTCGTCGACGAGCGACTCTTCCGCAGCGTCCTCCACCTCCGGTTCGAGTGGACGTGCCAATGGCAAGCCACCAGCCAAAGCCGCTGTCGTCGCCGTCGCTGCCACCGCCACCGCCACCTCATCTACCTCATCCCTGGTGGCCACTCTCAAGAAGACCAAGTTGCAAGCGCGCACCTCGAGTACCAGCCTAGCCAGCAAGCAGTATAAGGATCCAAGTACAAGCGCTTAGTTTCCTACCCCTATCCATCCCCCGCCCACGCCCCCGCCCCCGCCCAGCACCCAACTGTCACCCTTCCCACATGTCCCTGTAGATGCGATGCAGCAGCAGCTGCCACCGCCCGAAACTTGCACCAATGCCAAAATTAATTATAAAAAAACAGCAGAAAAAAATAGATCGCTTTTGCTATTGCGATCTTTTGCCATAAAATACATACGTACATATATATACGGATTGCCCAAGGCGGAGCAATTAAAATTCGCTTAATAAACCAAACCGTTTGTGCCGTCCTCCCCCCTGTGTTGTTACTCCGCTCCCGCATGCTGCCCTCTCTCTCTCTCTCACTCTCTCTCTCTCTGTTGTGTGTGTGTGTGTGTGTGTGTGTGCGTGTGTGTGTAAGTGTGTGTGTATGATCTTTATACTGATCCCTGATCAATCCTAGGCATGAAACAATTAATCGGCAAATTGAATGATTTGTGGCCCGAGCACAGCGTCGCATTGTCCATTCCAAAGGAGGTCGATAGGAGCAAGGAGAAATTAGAAGGCGCCTGGTATTCAACAGGTATTCAGTCAAGAAGCTAACAAAGCTCTAAGCCCAGCTAGCCTGAAAGTAGTCCCCGGTTTTAGGTACACTTCTTTTAGCACTGCTCTCAATTCCATTTCCGCGTAAATTTCAAGATTTCAAGATTTAAGAAAGTGGAATTGAGAAATAGAGATCAATATTGGGGAATAAATGTCTTAATTTTCTTCACAACATTCTATCAGCCTTGCTTTCTAATCCACTTCCGCTGAAATTTTGCGATTTCAACTTTTGCGGAAGTGAAATTGAGAAAAAGACTTCAACATTTTAATTGTCTCCACAACATTATATCAGCCTGGTTTTTCAAATCCACTTCCGCTGAAATTTTGCGATTTCAACTTTTGCGGAAGTGGAATTGAGAAAAAGACTTAAATAGAAAGAGAAAAAACTTCAAAATTTGCAAGTAAGTGTCTAAATTATCTCCACAACATTCTATCAGCCTTGTTTTCAAATCAACTTTCGCTGAAACTCTGCGATTTCAACTTTTGCGGAAATGGAATTGAGAAAACGACTTTAATTATTTCGATTGAATGCCATAACAGTCTACACAACATTCTTTGAGCCTTGTTCTCAATTCCACTTCCGCTTAAGTTTTACGATTTCTGCTTTTGCGGAAGTGGAATTGAAAAGTAGACTAAAATTGTGTGCAAGGCAATATTTACCATACTCTACAATGATCAATTAGCTTTGTTCCCAATAACACTTCAGCAAAATCCTGCCGATCAAAACTTTTGCGGAAGTTAACATAAGCAAAACGAAGTTTTGTGCCATTACCACCTCTATAAAGTCAGTTCTGTGCTCAATTTCACCTTCGCTTTTGCGGAAGTGAAAGTGAAAGATTGTTCAAATATTGGGGTTAAGGTTAACGTTTGCCAGCGAATATATATCACAGCGATCTCAATAAGGTCTTATTTTCCACTTCACTTCCACCTTACCAAACATTTGTGGAAGTGGAATGAAAAAGAAGACTAAAATAGTAGGCTTAGCCAGCTTTTTTAAGCGAATATATGTCTTAATCACCTCTACAAAGGTGTATTACACTTGTTTTCAGTTCCACTTCCGCAAATTTGAGTAAATATAATTCAGAAGAAGCTTAAAATATATGGCTTAACTTGTTTACAGGGTAATACAACCTCCGTAACCAGCTCTTCAAGCTCTTCAATTTCACTTCCGCTAAAATAGTGCGATTTCAGGTATTGCGGAAGTGAAAATGAGAAAAAAAATGGCAAAGCCTTCTTTTGCACTGGAATACATGGTTTTTAGTTCCACTTTCGCACAAATTTTTTCCGATTTTGAGCTTTTGCGAAAGAGAATTGGAAAAGAAAATACTGCAAACTACGATTCTTGTTAATAAAAGCAGAACAAACATACAACATTAACATCAACAAAGCTGGGACTTCTATTCAGGCTAAATGTGTATAAGTTTAGGGAACAGCTTTCAAATCTTTCAAGCCCCCTACCCATATTAATTGTCTCTATCTTCCTGTTTTTAGGTCGCGATGGTTCCAAAATTACAACAGTTGTTGCAACGCCCGGTCAGGGTACCGATCGTGTGCAAGAAGTTTCCTATACAGACACAAAAGTCATTGGCAATGGAAGCTTTGGTGTTGTATTTCAGGCGAAGCTTTGCGACACCGGTGAATTGGTTGCAATCAAAAAAGTTTTACAAGACAGACGATTTAAGGTGAGTGCGAGAGGACTGGTCACATCGTGTCATATACTCAAAAACGTGTCTCTCTTTTTCGACAGAATCGTGAATTGCAAATAATGCGCAAATTGGAGCATTGTAATATTGTAAAACTTTTGTACTTTTTCTATTCGAGTGGTGAAAAGGTAAGTGTAACTTTAAAACAAAAAATTGAAAAACCAAAAACCACTGTCAGCGTGGGCTGCTGAAGTTGCTACAGCAAGAAAACAAACAAACAAACAAAAAAAAAAGATACTAACAAGAGAATAAAGAGAATTTTTAACTTTTTATTTCCCTAAGTTGGCCGAATTTCCCATCGATTTGGGCATATTTGCCAGTGTGCTCAAGCCGCAGGTATCTAAAGAGCTTTCCAAATACCCTCGCTCGCTCGCTCTGTTTGTCTCTCTCTCTCTCTCTGTTTCTCTCTCTCATGTCTGCCGCTAAGTGACACACATACACGCAGAAGAACGCATGTCGAATCATTCACTAAATGAGGCAGCAACAAATCAGCAGCATTCACTGACACAATGAGAGAGAGCTTTTGGCAATCAATAAAAACAAAAAAGCTCTCTCACAGTGCTGCCTTGTTTGGATACTGCATAATAGTGTTGGGTAAAACAAAGTACAGTTGCTTTCGTTAAAAGCTCATTCTATATATTTGAATGAAAGCTTTTTTAAGCAAATAAAGCCAGCCAAAAACTGTGAAAACCGAATTGCTCATCAGAATCCGTTCTGTCTCTTAAAAATTCGACTTTTTGGTACTCAAGTATACCGTTTTTAAGTACTTTTGCTAAGACCTTTCCAATATTTTAATGAAACTCTTTTATTTGACTGCTTAGACTCGCTTTTGAGCATATTTCTACGGTTTTTAAGGCTCGCTGGTCTACTTTGTGCAGTTATTCACTTTTGTACAGTCGCTTACCCGCTTGCTCTTTATTGTTCAGTAAATTCGTTGGTCTCTCACCTGCTCAATAGTTGGTCTTACGTTGAGCAAACTTCCCTCACTTGCTTAATTATTTGAAAAAAAGTTTAAAAAAGTGATGTGGTTAACTGAACTACCACTAAGTGAGCGAGCAAACTGAAGAATATCAACAAAACTGTAAACAAAACAACAAGTAACTGAGCTAAAAGAGCAACTGAGTAAAGCAACTGAACAAAAAAGAGCAGTCAAACAAAAAAAGAGCAATTAAGTTGCTCAACTGCACCATAAAGAGCCATTGGCTAATCAACTGAACAAGAAAGTAAACAATTGACAAGAAGTCAGTGAGCAAGTGAACAAAGAAGAGCAACTATGTGGTTAACTGAACTACCACTAAGTGACTAACAAAGCTGTAAACAAAACAACAAGTAACTGAGCAAAAAGAGCAACTGAGTAAAGCAACTGAACAAAAAAGAGCAGTCAAACAAAAAAAGAGCAATTAAGTTGCTCAACTGCACCATAAAGAGCCATTAGCTAATCAAGTAAACAAAATAGAGCAATTAAATGCAAGCTGGAAAGCAACTCCTCTTTGCTCACTCACTCAGGAGTACAGCCCAACCCAACACTAGTGCATTACTCTCTCCTCTCCCTCCCTCCTTCGCTACATTCTCGAAAAACAACCAGGTAGTTGGCTAGAAATGTTCTGCAGAAAACAATGCATAGCATAGCATGCTGGAGTTTGCAACTTCATCGGTCCCACATGTACGGTACAGTTGTGTGTGTGTACGGAGCTATCTATCTCTATCTCGCTCACATCGCATAACCATCTCTACATTAAGTTAAGCTTACTAAACATGATATCTCCCCCTCCTCCCACCCTCTCCATAGCGTGATGAAGTATTTTTGAATTTAGTCCTCGAATATATACCAGAAACCGTATACAAAGTGGCACGCCAATATGCCAAAACCAAGCAAACGATACCAATTAACTTCATTCGGGTGAGTACCAGGTCCTGTGCCAAGCCAAACCACGTTCCCCAGCTAATTGCTCCCCCTCTCTCGCCTTGGACAGCTCTACATGTATCAATTGTTCAGAAGTTTGGCCTATATCCATTCGCTGGGCATTTGCCATCGTGATATCAAACCGCAGAATCTGCTGCTCGATCCAGAGACGGCCGTACTGAAGCTTTGCGACTTTGGCAGCGCCAAGCAGCTGCTCCACGGCGAGCCGAATGTCTCGTACATCTGCTCTCGGTATTATCGCGCACCCGAGCTCATATTCGGCGCCATCAATTATACAACAAAAATAGGTAAGCTGCCCGGGGAGAAAGGAGAGAGCGCACGAAATTACTCACTTTGTTTCGCAACCTCTTACAGATGTGTGGAGTGCCGGCTGCGTTTTGGCTGAACTGCTGCTGGGTCAGCCCATCTTTCCAGGCGATTCTGGTGTCGATCAGCTGGTTGAAGTGATCAAGGTTCTAGGCACACCGACAAGAGAACAAATACGCGAAATGAATCCAAACTATACGGAATTCAAGTTTCCACAAATTAAGAGTCATCCATGGCAGAAAGTAAGTGAGGAGCATCCCACCCCGCGTGAACGAGACTGCAGTCATCAGTCATGCCCCAGCCCCCAACCCCCCACCCTTGTCTCTTACCACCACAAAGATAATGCTTGGCCGCTAATGCTTCTACTATTGATATTGTGTGTGTAATACTACTCGTTGCAGTCACTACTCGAACGCACCCAATTTCCAAACGCCCTAAACCAGAAACAACAATGGAGAGTAAGCGCTAAAAGAGAGGAGCCAAATACGCTTGGAAATCTAAGGAAATCATTTACATTGGTTTTATATAGCCCCGCTTTTGCATCTAATTCATTTTGATAGTTGAGCGAAATGGATTTTAGGCTGTTGTCTGTGTGGCTTTTGCAAAGGAACGAACCTACCACAAAGTGGAGGTACTTACTGTAGGGTAGACAAACGATATTCCAAAGAGAAATGCAGAGAGCCATGCACCAAGAATAAGTTTTCACTCTTAAGAGCTGAGAATTTGTCCCAAATTACACGGAGAGTCGAGGCTCAGATTCCTAGAAGATAGATCAGGTTACACAGTTCAAACTGCTGAACTTATTGCTGTTAGAGAATGGTTTAGACCATGCTATTGACAGGAATCTCTCATACAGCTCATGAGCATCAAAGCAACGACAAAGTGTTTTTACAGACCTTTAAGTAAAATTCAATTTCCCAGTTCCTACTTACGAAAAATGATCCACTGTAATGTTAAGCTCTTATTTTGTGAATCATTCAATGAGCTTTATTAACAGAGGCTAATATGGTTGGGAGATTCTAATGGTAATTCGAACGTTTTTATAGATGCTTACATTGAAATTTGCTGCCGATTGTAGACTCGGGTCTTCCAGAACCATCAGGAAAACAGAAAAAGTCGAGAACCAAACCGATGTTTTAGCGTCGGAACAGTTTTCAGTACATCATTAATACCCTAAGAGGTTCGGTTCAAGGTTCGGTTCACACTAATCTGATCTGAAGTATTTCTGTCATTTCATAAAACTGATAAACACGCTCTGGTAAACCTTCTCAATCTATTACCTCCCGAACCAGACCCCCAGACTCTGTTTGCAAAATGGTTCGATACAGAAAACCACTTTATGAAGATTTGATACAAAATTTCATGAGAAACTCTGGTATTTTAATGGATCAGTCGTTGCAGAAGATCTGTGTTCCATGGCATACCATTTAACAATGGTGCATTTGGTATTGCATACCTTGTTTCAAGTACCGTCGTACTTCTCTTAATGAAAGTTCCAGAATACAGCCATTTCATTCAGTATACAAACATTTCTTTTTTACGAATTTTCTATATAACGAAGTTTTATATTTGTGCCCTTATGATATTCGCCATATAGAAGTTCGACTATACTTAGTATCAAGTTTCGAGTATTGAGTTTGGAGTACTGAGTATTGAATATTATGTATCAAGTACTGAGTACTTAGTATAGTGTATCGAGTAATTAATATCAAGCACATAGTACTAAATACTATTGCGTACTTATTATCGAGTGCATAGTATTGATTACTTGTTTCGAATAGTAAGTATCGAGTACGGAGCAAAGAATACTAAGTACCGATTACTGAATATCGTATACTAGTATCGAGCGCATAGAATTAAGTACTATTGCGTACTTATTATCGAGTACATAGTATTGATTACTTGTTTTCAGTAGTAAGTATCGAGTACATAGCAAGTATCGATTACTGTATATCGTATACTAGTATCGAGCGCATAGAATTAAGTACTTTTGAATACTTATTATCGAGTACATAGTATTGATTACTTGTTTTCAGTAGTAAGTATCGAGTACATAGCAAGTATCGATTACTGTATATCGTATACTAGTATCCAGCGCATAGAATTAAGTACTATTGCGTACTTATTACCGAGTACATAGTATTGATTACTTGTTTCGAATAGTAAGTATCGAGTACATAGCAAGTATCGATTACTGAATATCGTATACAAGTATCGAGCGCATAGAATTAAGTACTTTTGAGTACTTATTACCGAGTACATAGTATTGATTACTTGTTTTCAGTAGTAAGTATCGATTACTGAATATCGTATACTAGTATCGAGCGCATAGAATTAAGTACTATTGCGTACTTATTACCGAGTACATAGTATAGATTACTTGTTTCGAATAGTAAGTATCGAGTACATAGCAAGTATCGATTACTGAATATCGTATACTAGTATCGAGCGCATAGAATTAAGTACTTTTGAGTACTTCATTTATTACTTAGTATCGAGTACACAATATTGATTGCTTAGTATCGAGTACTAATTCTCGAATACAGATCATAGAATACTGATCCGCGATCACTGAATATAGAATATTTATAACGAAAACATAGTATTAAGTACCATTGAGTACTTAGAATCGAGTACGTAGCATTTATCGAGTACTAAGTATCGAATACAAACCATAGAATACTGCGTATCGATGACTGAATTACAAAAACTGAGTATCAAGTTTAAACTATTCAGAACTGACCATTAAGTAGAGAATACTGGGTTTCAAGTACTAAGAATCGGTTCCAAAGTATCGGGTTCTTTATATGGAATATTAAGAATCAAGAGCTATGTAAAGAGAACTGAATCAGTCAACATCTTTTGTTATTTTGATCAGATCTACGTCTTTTTCCAGTTCTCGGTCTGATCGGTCTGATTTATCGGATGAAAATTGTACCCTAGCAGTTCTACTGTTCTTCTTCTGACCACTTTCCGACTCTTTTCCGAATCGTATTTCGAAATAGTAATCCTAATCCCATTTTCATCATCAAAAGAGTTGGAAAAAGAAGCAACACGGTGATTTATGTTAAGAATCAACGTCCAAATGTCCAAATAGTAGAGGCAATTTATGTGATGCCTGATCTGATCACTGATCCCTGAGCTTGTCAAATTTGTCATGATCATTTGGCTGTAAAGGTGTTTCTGCATTCTTTCTTGTTATTTGCACCTCCCCCCCCCCACCAGCCTGGTGTCCCTTGAATACCAGTTGTGTGCTGTGAATATATCAACAAGCTTCTATTCGTCCTGCCCTGCCCCGAACCGCCCGACCTTTGATGACTGCCAAATTGACACCAACAAATGCCTTGTGAATGCCCTTTTCTAATCTTTGACTTTCCCCTCTGCAGGTGTTCCGTATACGCACTCCGACAGAAGCTATCAACTTGGTGTCCCAGCTGCTGGAGTACACGCCCAGCGCTCGCATCACACCGCTCAAGGCCTGTGCACATCCGTTCTTTGATGAGCTGCGCATGGAGGGGAATCACACCTTGCCCAATGGACGCGAAATGCCGCCTCTGTTCAACTTCACAGAGCATGGTGAGTGTTGGGACTCCAGTCGAAAGAAGCCCCCGCCTAACCATCCATCCCCCCTCTCCCACTTGCAGAGCTCTCCATACAGCCTAGCTTAGTGCCACAGTTGTTGCCAAAGCATCTGCAAAGTTCTGTCGCCAATCGTTCCTCGGCCGGCGGACCAGCAGCGGCCGCTGCCGGAGCAGCCAGTGGCTCGACCAGTGTCTCCTCAACGGGCAGCGGAGCCTCGGCGGATGGTGGCGCACAGCAGCAGCAGCAGCAGGCCCAGGTGTCCGGTGCTGCAGGCACCGCAGCCTCAGCTGGCGGCTCGGCAGCGACTGGCGGTGGCCAGCAGGGCAATAATAGCAATGCCGCCGCCGCGCCGACTGCAGCGGCAGCAGCTCCAGCAGTGCAACAACAACAGGCCAATGCCGCCGGAGGTGGCGGCGGTGGCGGTGCGGCGGCTGCAGCCACTGCGGCAGGCAACATAGCCACGACCAATGCTGGTAGCGCCAACGTAACAGGTGAGTAGGCGGCCAAGCCAGCAGCCAACCATCCCCCGACCACCATGTCCATGCCTATGTCTATGTATTTGCCCTACAAATTTCCTCCTCGGTTGCATGCTTTTAGTTGGGCTCAGCCTCCTGCTGCAGACACAGCGCAAGTTGCCGCTGCCGGGCAAGCCGTTCCTGCGCACCACCCAGCTGCATATGTGAAGCAATGCAAGAATCCCAATCCCAATCCCAATGGCGCACCACCACCCAATCCCTCACACTCCCGCCAACTCAAGTCAAGACGTTGGATGATCCTCCAAGCAAAGTTTCTTCCTTTCCCAAATTTTCAACCCTTCAATAAAGTTGGCCCAGAGATTCAAAAACGAAAACAAGAACTTTGATGGAACTTGTGCACAGCAGGAGGATGGACTCTGCCCTTGCTTGTTCCCTCCTCTCTTGCTCTCTCTTTCTTTGTTTCTTGGTTTCATTTTCATGTGCATGTGAATTAGTTGGATTGGCCAAAACTGACACCGATCCCCTGAGATAGCCACTCTACCCAATTCTCTACAAGTTAACACCTAGGTTTGAGTTGATCGGCTGTAGACAGTGCCTCATCGTTCCTTAGAGTGGGAAGGCTTCCATAGGGATGCTACAAGGGAGTGTGGCGTCTTTTTTTAACAACAACCCCTTCTTGTGTAGGGATCCCCTTATTTCACAATGATTCAATGGAAACTCCTCCTAAATACGGCCAGTTATGTTTCAGTCTCAGCTCCAATTGGCTTGGGCAAGGTTAGGGCGATTTTGTGAAGTTCCTAGAAACAGAAACTCGCTTCACATGATTTGAAAGAAACCCTTTAGTTAGTCTGGAAGATAGATACTACATATCTCTGCAGGCCTGAAGATTTCAACCCAGGAATCTCTGTTGCATCTCAGCTCAGAACTGGTCAAGAATAGAAAAGGGACGGAGCAATTCTCACTCCTTCTGCAGACGTTTTTAGAGGACCGATTTGGCAGGAAGTTGACTTATTGTCTTTATAATGAGGAACCTTATGCCCCTGTTTAGCGAGTTCGTCGTCCTGGAACCCAATTGAATTATATGGCGGACAACTTTGTCATCCTTATGGTCATTCTTAAGTTTTATGGGTTTTTGGGCTCTCCGATTACATTTCTGACCATATTTTTCAGATCGGTGGGGGTAAAATCCTCAAAAATCAAATGGCGTTTCGATTACATTTCTGGAAATACTTTTCTGGTCGGTGGTGAGGTTGAGGTCGCCTTATGAATAGGGAAGGGGGTACAAATCCAAAAAAAAACTCATATGGGGTATCATTTTTAAATTTTTGACTCTATTTTTCCGATCAGCTTGGAGAGGACCGCCTTATGAAAGGGGATGGGGGTGGAATCTTAAAAAAAAATGTAACGGAGTATCGTTTTATAGGTATTTGGATGCTACAATTTCATTTCTGACAATATTTTATCGGATAGGGGGGGATGAAGGCTGATTAATGGAGGTGGGTAAAATCTGAAAAACCAAATGGGGTATCGTTTTATAGGTTTTTGGGTACTCCGATTTCATTTCTGACAATATTTTTCTGGTGGGTGGGGAGGGGGTGGACTTATGAAGGGGGAAGGGGGTAAAATCTAAAAAAAAAATACCAAAACGGGTATCGTTTTATAGGTTTTTGGGTGCTCCGATTTCATTCCTGACAATATTTTTATGGTCGGTAGGGAGGGAGTCGACTTATGAAGGGGGAAGGGGTAAAAATAAAAAAAAAACCAAAACGGGTATCGTTTTATAGGTTTTTGAGTGCTCCGATTTCATTTCTGGCCATATTTTTCCGTCCATTGATCAAATTAACCAAAAAAATCGAGTGACGCATCGTTTTATAGGTTTTCGGGTACTACAATTCGATTCTAGGCAATATTTTTCCGTACAGGAGATCGATGTGCAACGCAAGGAAGAGATAGGCGGGCTTAGAATAGTTTTTGGTACACGCTAGTCTTAGGTAAAGCCTACCCCTCTGGCCGAGTCTCCCCAAGATCCATAAAATAGGATTAGTGACTTCCCAAAAGTTCGAAAGTACAAGGAAGTTTTCTTTATAGCGAATTAATATCCAGAACGCTGTAATTTCGTTCAATATTTAAACAATTTTATATTACAGATTTTCTATATAACGCAGTTCATTTCATATAGAAGTTCGACTGTATCAGGAAATGCTATTCTTAGCCTAAAACAGACTTAAATGGGATTTCTTACATAGTTTTTGTGGCAATCTTTTGTAAATTCAATTAACCTAATATGAAACAAAGCCCCTTTACTTAACAGACCTCTGCTAAAAATATTCAAATATTAGCCTAGGCTCTGTACAGTTCTAGTAACTAAGCCTGAATTGGGGTGCCTTGACTAAGGAACCTTCAAAACTGTACATTTCCGCAACTCAAGGTTTAAATGGCGACACATAATGCAACAGAAATACAAGCTGGGTATTATAATTTTGCCCAGAAGTTTGCAACGCATAGAAATATTCATTTCCGAACCCATAAACTATATATATTCCTGATCAGGGTGACGAGCTGTGTCGATTGAGCTTTGTCCGTTCGTCTGTCTGTCTGTTTCGACGCGCACTAGTCTCTCAGTTTTAAAGCTACCAAGCTGAAATTTGGCCGAGAGTCTTCGCGTCGGAACCGACCCGATCGGATGACTTTATCTTATAGCTGCCATAGGAACAATCGGTCGGAAAACTAGTTTTAGTAAGAAAAACTTTTTTCTTTTCAATGGAAACGTCTCCAAACTTTGTAATCGTAGGGTTTCTGTGTTTTTTTTTCAGAATTCTACCAAGTTTTATTAAAATCGTACAACTATATGGTATAGCTGCCATACAAAAGTTGGGTCTGGAAAACAGTTTTAGTTAGAACGAGAGCGTAAGTTAAAGTCGGCCCTGCCCGACTTTGAAATACCCGTTCCTCAGTTCAATTAGTGTTTAATAACTTCATGCGGTTCGGATAAGTATGCAACATTTTTTTAACTCGGCCATTTATTATCCGATCCTTTTGAAAATTTGTGAGATTGTAGATATTGGCCACATAGACTCCACTGCAAAATCTGAGCTCGATATCTTAAAAATTGTCGGAGTTATTCAACATTTTTTTTATTGCGGGGGCGTGGCCAAAATTTGAAACAAACTTGATCTGCCCACAGACAATACTGGCTTACATCTAAAACTTGGTTGCTCTAGCTCTTCTAGACTCTGAGATCTAGGTGTAGACGGACATGGCTATATCGACTCGGCTGTTGACTCAGATGAAGAATATATATACTTTATGATATCGGAGATGCTTCCTTCTGCCTGTTACATACATTTGCACGACTTTAGTATACCCTTTTTACTCTACGAGTTGTTTGCTTTTAATGGTAGCATCAAACAAATTGTTGTCCAAATCGGCTGACTATATCATATAGCTCCCATTCGAACGATCGGTCGGAAAATGGAAAAAAGCGTATTTATTGAAAATATTTAAGGGGACCCTTTTTAAAAAAATTCTTATTTGAAAACGCAAAGAATAATTGAAAACTTTTTTTATTTATTGTGTTACAAAAGTTTCAAAGTAAATAAAAAAATTTTTTTTTGCCTCGATACGTGGGCTGTTCAAAAAGTAATGAGACTTCAAAGTTGGTGGTGAAAAAAAAGGTGTCGTCACGGCGGCCACGATTCCGGGTCTCCGGAGCGTCTGAAATGAAAAAAAAAACGGGGTTATAATCAGTATAGATGTAATTCTCGGGTGAACCTCAAGCTTAATTTTGTGATTTTTTGTATCACTGTACCGTAGGTACATAGAGTATTATAAGTTTGTGCAAAAGTATGTAACATCCAGAAGGAAGCATCTCCGACCCCATAAAGTATATATATTCTTGATCAGCATCAACAGCCGAGTCGATATAGCCATGTCCGTCTGTCCGTCTGTCTGTCTGTCCGTATGAACGCACAGATCTCAGAGATGGTAAGAGATAGAAGTTTGACATGTATGGGACATATGCTTCTTATGTCTGCAGGCAGATCAAGTTTATTTTCAATTTTGGCCACGCCCCCTCCCGCCCCCGCAATTTAGAAAAAACGTCATATCTCCCACAGTTTTGAAGATAGATGGCTTGTTCCTTCTGGACATATTTAGTTATTAGGATAACTTATCGATCCGCCAAAAGAATGAAGAAGATCGGATGAACGGTTTTCGAGTTATGATCAAAAGACAAATTTTCTTGGTACAGAGTATGTTATAGTCGGGCTTGACTGACTTTCTTTCTTGTTTTTTGTAGTTTAGTGTAAAAAGAAAATAGTAAAAAATTTTTTAAAATTATGGTCGAGGTTCACCCGTGAATGGTGACAATTCTGTTTCATGAAAATCGGTTCAGTTGAACTGGAGATATCATGGCCGCCAGTTCGAAAAACGTGGTTTCGAGATATACGAGTTTAAAGTTTGAGGTTGTTTTTTTGCATCAAAAACAAATTGAAATGAAAAATTTTAGTATGCAGTTTTAGAAATTCGACAATTCTCCGTCGATTGCATTTGGGTTCATCAAAATCGGTTCCATAGAACTGGAGAAAAGTGACTTCGAAGTTCAAAAACGTGATTTTGAAGACACTCAACGAAAATTGTAGGCAATAAAACAATTTTTATACTCTGTACCGTAGGTACATAGAGTATTATAAGTTTGTGCAAAAGTATGTAACATCCAGAAGGAAGCATCTCCGACCCCATAAAGTATATATATTCTTGATCAGCATCAACAGCCGAGTCGATATAGCCATGTCTGTCCGTCTGTCCGTCTGTCTGTCCGTATGAACGCACAGATCTCAGAGATGGTAAGAGATAGAGGTTTGACATGTATGGGACATATGCTTCTTATGTCTGCAGGCAGATCAAGTTTATTTTCAATTTTGGCCACGCCCCCTCCCGCCCCCGCAATTTAGAAAAAACGTCATATCTCCCACAGTTTTGAAGATAGATGGCTTGTTCCTTCTGGACATATTTAGTTATTAGAATAACTTATCGATCCGCCAAAGGAATGAAGAAGATCGGATGAACGGTTTTCGAGTTATGATCAAAAGACAAATTTTCTTGGTACAGAGTATGTTATAGTCGGGCTTGACCGACTTTCTTTCTTGTTAATATCTACAAAAATGTTTGGGGTATTCTTACTACCACATATTCATTGGCATGTTTGTTTTTCTTTCTTGTTTTTTTATGTATTCCAATTGATTTATGAATTTGTTTTCATTTTTGTTCGTATTCTTATTTATTTTGCTTTTTTCTTATTTCTTATTTACAGATTCATAGGGGCAATAGTAACATACGCATATATACATACATATATATATATATATATAGTAATAAATATATATAAACCTACACACACACACACACACACACACACATACAAGCATATATTACGTATATAAAATAATTATAAATAAAACAAAAAACCGGCAAAAGTTATACATATTTACATACATACTTATATATTTAGAGCTAATTAATGATTTTGCAAAACAAACAAAACCAACAACAACAACAACAACCATTAAGAAAATGTGCAAAAACAAACGAAAGGAAAAATTGTAATGCGAAATGCAAAGAGAACACAAACAAAAAAACAGTTAAATTTATTTGTAAGTCTAAAGAGCAACTAATAAGCATAATTAACTATTTAAATATTTAAATAAAATTAGTAAAAACAACAAAAACAAAAACGAGAAAGCGCCCATCACCAATTATGCCCAGATGTGTTAGTGGTTGCTTTTAACTATATAAACAAATAATGATAAATTTTTTTTTTTGTTTTTTTTTCGTGTCAACTTTCACACACACCCACACACACACAATTGCATATATATATATATATATTGAATATTGAACAGTCATTGATTTTTTTTAAATAAACCATTTTTAGTATGTTAAAACGAGATGAAATGTGTAGCGACTAATTTTACAAAAACAAAAAAGAAACTAGTAAAGAGAAACCAACAACAACTGCAACATTTTTAATATCTAGCACTAATTTCAATCTATTATACTTACACGCCTAATAATAATACACACACACACACACACACACACACACACACAGAATGGCATACATATTTAACTTAATAAGCAGCAAACAAAAATTATCAAACATTATGTTAATTGATTAAACAAAACCACACAATTGTCTATAATAAAACGAGATACATACATACATATATATATATATATATATATATACATTTTTTTTCGCAACACGCATTATGTATACATACATATTAAATAAATAAATTATTTTTATTTTTATTAAATAATTAATTATTATTATTTTGTAATAAATAAAAGCAACAACATTTACCTAAATTTAACAATTGGCAAGCGAAACAACAACAACAACACCACAAACAAACAAAAAAGCAGAACAATTTGTATATTTAAAATTTAGTGAATTGTTTCCCTCTCTCTCTCTTTGTGTCTCTGTCTATGTAAACACACACACACACACACACTCCTTGTCATTAGGATAGAGCACACCACACCCCCCTGCCGCCGCCGCCGCTGCGTCCCCCATTTGAGAGGTCCCCATAAGATTCTAAACAACTTTTGCCAATTCCTCAATAAAATCAACTACATAAAAAATGATGAAAAAAAATCATTTGGAAACTAATTTTTTTGGTATTCACACAACAAAAGCAGCTTGCAAATTTGTAACACAATTGTCCACTTTCAAACTAAACTTTTTGCCAAGTTTTTTGGTTTTCATTCAAAGAGAAATTAAGCAATTAACAGTAAAATTGATATATGTGCATTAGTGCGCACTTTTCTTCGTATGGCAAACTTATGTTCATACTGGCTTGCTTTGATTCACAAGTTTATAATGTGTTTTTAAGGAGAAAACCAAAAATTTGGTTAAAGGTTTTGGTATTAATCATACGCAGTGTGGCCTTAAATCTTCAAATGTTTTTGTATTTGGCATTCTTTCAAAAAAAAAGGAAAGAGACCTAAATACAATGATGCTTAATCACTCACCAACTAACTAAATTAGTATAAAAGAAGCGGTTAGAGATTGTTGGAGACATTGTTTGAAACATGTTTCATAATGCCTAAACATACCTTGGAGAATTGAGCACACTATGGATGACCAAAAACTAAGAAGTTCGAGAACCTCTTCCGACCAAAATCGCCTTCCATTTGCTGGAATTTCAACAAAAACAAGTATTTCATCATTTGTTTTTGGAGCATCTTTTTCGATAGGCCGGGAGAGACTTTGATATGTTCGAGCGTCAACCTCGGCAGACTCCACAGCCCAAAATATTAGGTAGTGGCTCTGGCTATGAGTACGTCCATGGTTGTGTTACAGCAGCCTAAAAAACTGACTCTTCTGTCTTCTTTTAGTAATAGCCAGTACAGTTCGTAAAGCCTTTTATTTAGCTGCCTCTTTGACTTCATTACCTGGACTGAAGCGTGCACCTTAATATGCATACAAATTCCACAAACTTTAAAATATCGATCATATTCTGCATTAATATCTCTATAATGTCTGAAGTTTTCATAAACATCGGTTCATAAATGGCAAAGTTATAGAGGTTATAAAAAGCTTTGCTTACTTTTCGGCGCTTCATGCGCAGTCAGAATGGTAACATGTTAACACCAATGTTAATGCTGCTGTCAACACATTGAATGGTGGGACCAAAACAATCGTTCAGTGCGGTCTCTGCTTCCGTTTGGCTGTGTAAGAGAAGAGACACTTTCATTTTATTCTCTCGCTCTTATCTTCAGCCAGAAACACGCACAAAAACGGAAATGTGTGCGTTCGTGTGTGTGTTTGCTTCTCAGGCCTACGGATCGCAATGCAAGTTTGTATGTATGCGGCAAACTACGTGAGTGCTCTCTCAGCTTACACTAGAGCAGTGTTCCCCAGCCATGCCCAGGGTGAACTCACACCGAATGCCTGCTGAGTGTCAGAGAGAAACAGAGAGGCTCTCTTCTGGGGTAACCCTGCACTAGAGCAGTGTTCCTCTGTCATGATCCCCCCTGGGGGCCCAACACACTCGGCTGTGTCAGAGAACCCTTTTCTTAACATATTACACACTGAGCTGAGAGCACACTGTAAGCTTTATCCTACTCACCTGATTCGTTGTAACAGAGAGTGCGAGAGTAGTACCTGCACCGCTGTTTCGTTTCATTTTTGTCGTTCACTGACTTCAGCAGAGAGCGGAATGACAATATGGATTGAGAGCAGAGCCCGGCCTTAACAGTAGCAACTGTATGGAAGCAAAATCTTGCAAAAAATTCCCATTCTCACCAAGAAACGAAAATAAATAAGCTGACTTTCTCTGCAATTTACACCGAACACCGAAACCGAAACCAGAAAGAGAGATAGACATATGTTTCAGACCTTTCCGTTTCGCCTGCAGGAGCAACCGAATATCAGTTGAAGAGCTGAGATCACCAGACAGTAGTGCTTTTTTCTCTGCGAGTCGAATTTGTAGAAAAATTTTGGAAAATAAATTTTCGATTTCTCATTTTCTAAATACGTAGCTACGGACAATTTCACATCTTTTACATAGTCCTAGTCGTCACATATATTTTTCAAATGGCCATGTCAAACATGTGAACATAGGGCCCAGATAGCTCTAAATTTGCCTTCAATGAAATCACTTTGCTAGTTCAACCAAATTCAAACAGGCAATCAGGCAATCAGGCAAATGTGCAGCAGCCCAAATGCAGTTATCAATCGGGGGGAAAACGTAATTGCCGTTTGCCAAACCAACTTTGCACAGCTAAACTAACAGGCGAACAGAAATGTGCAGTAGCTGAATGACAGCAGCCAAATGCAATTATCGTGGCATGCTTTTAGGGGGCATTCAAAATAGTTTTTCTGGCGCAGCCTAAAAGCATGCCATGCTAATTAAATTGGAGCAGCCTACAAGTATGCCACACATAATTCATTTATGTTCTTTTGCGGCTGTACATTTCTGTTCGCCTGTTCGATTGTAGCTGTGAACGTTTGCCAGGGCAACTGGGTTTGACTCGGAAAACATAATTTTTGGTTTCCGTTGCTGCATTTCAATTAGCTTGGCATACTTTTCGGCGGCATTGAAAATGTGCATTCAAGGCGAGCTGTGAGTGATATATAGACAAATATTCAGATTGAATTTAGCTTTTATATTCCTTTTATGAGTTACTACCACCAAATAATGCAATCCGTGAACTGGTCATTGATTGTAAGAGTCATAACTTTATATGTGGTTAATATGTTAAATGCAGCTCGTTTGTAAACCATTTGCAAACTTTCCTGCTTATAATTCGACATTTGCGCTTTGGTGGGACCTTTCAGTGCCTGCAATTTTATCTCTTGCCTCTTTTGTACAAATTTCTGCAGTTAATAAGATTCTTTTCCCAGAGACCCCCCTTATCACTTAAACTAAACAGGAAACACAATTCTCAAATTTATTTCAACAGTTGTTTACTCGCTTTACATACACCGTTTTTGCTTTTAAGTATTAACAATTAAAGGCTTTGGCTGAAATTACACATTTTACAAAAAATTTGCCCCAAAAAGTAGGCCACAAAATATATGTGCGAAGAATTGTACAACAAATAAATGCAAAATGCAAGATATTTAGTTTATAATAATTATGCTAAAAATATAAACATTTTACTTGACACACACACACACACACTACGACATGCATACGTATGTAAGCGAGGCAAACAAAAAAAAAGAAGCTGGAAAGAGAAAAATCATAATGTTAATAAAAAAAAAAACAATATTTAAACAAAAAAAAAGCGAACGTTCTTTTGCCTTCTAATTCATTTATCGTTTCATTTCTTTTGTTATTGTTGTTGTGTTGTTTGATTATTGCTTGTGGGCTCTTTTGTGGGCGCTGCATGATCCCGTCTCCGTCTCCGTCTCTCTCTCTCTCTCTCTTTGTCTCTCTTTGTCTCTTTTTGTCTCTCCATCTTTTATATATATATATATGTGTATAAATATCTATATTGTGCCCGGTTTGTCTGTGTCAAAACCAATTTCTGTCAACTCAAAAACCTTCACAGGATCACAGTCAAATAGCGGCCTAAACAGCAGCGGCGGAGCCAGTGCAGCTGGCAGCAATGGCGAGGCCAGTGGCGGCAACGGTGCTGAGGGCGGTGACAATGATGCAGCAGCAGCAGCAGTGGCCGGAGCAACGGCAGCAGACGGATCGATGGCTGCAGCAGCAACAGCTGCTGCTGAGTCCGAACAGTCGGCGGCAGCATCGTCCTCGGGTTAGCCTGTGAAATAAATCAGCGCTCTCTGTTAAATGTAAATGTTATAGACATTTTTTTCGCTCGCCCACACATGCACACACACACACACACGAACACTCGCGCGTGTGCGCGCTTCATTCAAATTTGCCCTGAATGATATGCTACACTAAACTGCTAAGCTTAATTTCTGCCTCAGCATTTTGTGAATTTGCCAGCGAGTCCTCTGTTTAGTCCACATATACTATAGTCATTTGCTGATCTTAAAACATACTCTTGTCTGCAGGAAATGGTGCGCTTTATAGCACGTTTTTTCGAAACAGTTTCGAGTCATATTTTCAAGTTCGAGTTGAAGTTTGAGTCAAAAGTTGAAATGATCTTTTTGATACAAAAACTACGATTTCTTATCTGAAATCAATCTGTAGTTCAGCTGTCCACTGATCATTCAAAGGTCAACCGAATATATATGCTTCAATTTCCCTTTTAAGCCCACAATTTGTATGACATTCCGTACGGAATTCCACCTATTTTTTCCAATGTACTTCCATTCAATTCCAAATTCAATTCAATGAAAACTGTCAAAGCAAACTGTTAAAGTGGCTCTAAAACTGTGCTATCTCTCTCTCTCGCCTTCAACTAAAAACATGGCATACTTTCCGGGGCTCTCATTTCATTCACATGCAAACAGCTTGGTAGGTAAGCCGCAGAGTGTGTGCGTGTGTGTGTGTGTGAGTGAGCATGGGTGGGCGTCAGGCAAATATTTAGCAACTTAAATTATGCATAAATAATATATATAATATGTATTATTGAACAAATTATATATACATACATCTATATATATAAATATATATAAAAAAAAAGGTAACAAAAATGTTGAGAGAAAAAACCAAAATGGATTATAGTAAATATACAAGAAATCAACAAAAACAACAACAACCAGAACTCCCAAGCATAATAAATCTTAGTCAAATAAATCAAAATTTTTTGCCCCCTTAAGACAAGCCCACTACTAATCTATGCAAGGCGCCTGCGCAGAACAGAACCTCCCAGGAAGCAAAATGTTTTTTCGAGAATTCTCATAAATATGTATGCATTACACACACACACACACACACACGCCGTGCTCATTAACTAAACACTTTGCGCACGTGCATCTCTATACAACAAGAACAACAAAATTATAGATATATATATCTAATATATATAGTTTATATATATATATATATTTAGAAAGCAAAAAGATGATCATAGCAGCCGTTGTAATCCTAGTTGAGCGAAATGCAAACCCACTTTTTAGTCGCGTTGGGAGGGCCCGTTCTTAAGTCAAGTCTTAGCATTAACACTAAGTTTATCTACATAATAAAATTATATAAAAAACAAAAACCAACAAAACAAATGCAATATACAACCAAATATAAATAAACGAATCATACAAAACCAAAACGCTTTTAGCGCGCGAAGCCACCCATAAACATAATAAATTGACAAAACAAAAACAAAAACAAAAACAAAAATCTCGATCTATGTGAAAACTAATCAACCGTTTAGCTGCAATTGAAAATTTAAACTAATTGAAGCCGACAAAAGCTAATTAACAAATGAGAAAACACAAAAACAACCAGAAACAAGAACAACAAGTAGATTTAAGCACTAGAACAGCTGGGAGCATTCTGCCGGGGTCCTCAAACATAACATAAAGTAAAGTAAAGTAAAGGATGTAATTGTCATAGTCGTCGTCGTCGTCTAATATGTATGTAAATGTAAACACTCCACAGTTACCGATGCCAGATCGGAAAATACGCCTTGATCCACAAGCAATTTGCTTCACTTCCCAAGAAAGAAAGAACAACTAAAGCCAATTTCGGTAACAAAATTTGCAAACTGAGGACACAAAGCTATTGTTTCGCTTCGTTTTGTTCAAAAAAGGGTCCTCCTTGCACCTTCATTAACACTTCCATCCCTTAAATCTATCTAAGCTAATACTGTGGAAAGGTTTAATGGATTTCCCACATTACTTTACCCTCTTTAATGGTTCCTTCTAGTGAGGTCCGAGCCTCATCTTCAAGTTTGATTGCCTCTCCTCGACTAAAAGAAGCGTAGCAACATGTTAGAATGTTCTTCCAACACCATGCTTGATCTCAGTAACATTAATATGCTCGAGCACGATTTGACTTAGAATCGCTCCGAGTTCCACAAGTTAGGCTCCACAGATCTTAACAGCAATCACTGCAATTCAGTTTCGGTATGAACGACACACACGAATTACAAAATACCCAGCATCATTTTCAGCTTTGAGTATGTTTTGTTCGTAGATAAAGTATAAATCAATCATAATTTAAGGTCGTTGTATACTTAATGTCCCTTAAAAAAGAGTACACATAAAAAATACAACAAATCTCAATCAGGTACTTTTCAAACACTTTCCGCCAGCTTTCTCAAATTCTGAATGAAATTTCGTAGTTTTTTAAGTATTTCTCAATTTATATAAATAAGTTGGTGTTTGCTTTCCCTTTTGGTTGTTTCCTTTCGTCAACTCTAAAACAAAACATTTTTAGTAAATAATGTAAGAAAAATTGACAAAAGAAATTATATTAAAATAAACAAAACAACACTCTCAGACACAACCAAAATAACACTTTGATTTGTAATTAAACTTAAACACACATTAATAACAAAAAGTAAAAGAAAATATTACAAAACACACACAAACACACAAACACACACGCGCGTATATATAAATATATATATATATACATATACATATATGAACAACAATTTCAGCGTTTCGCTTAAATTATGAAAGCAACAAACAACTTACCAGAACAACAACAAAACAACTTAAATTAATTAACAAATAAACACAAACCTAAACCAAACAAAACCAAACAAAAAAACAAAAACAAGAACAACATGAGAAATCTAAAGAGAAAAAAATTAATTTAAAAATAAATAAAAATTAAAAAAAAAAAAAAAAATTGGTCTCTGCTTTATTGATTGGGTGTGAGAATGATTTAACAAACTGCCCTCGTAGTTTCTTGAGGTGATCAACACACATTTACAGTCGCTGCATGTGTGAAGAGTGTTGCCAAATCAATCACAATTGCGGTAAAAGCTTAGTAACAGCGGGCAGCGGGAATCGGTCATTTTTATGAATGATTTTTGGCTTTTTATCAGCCTTTTTTTTAAACTAGCTGAATTCCCGACATTACCCGGCGTATTTGCATGTAGAAAACAGAAAATGACATGTTTTACTCGACACTTACACTACGTGTAGAGGTAAAAAAGAGCTAACGAGGCATGTGGCAAAATTGAATGCTGCGTGGACAAAGGGAAAGGAAATACGACGAATGAAAAAAAAAGTGCGAAAATTTGGGTTTTCTACATTAACGTTAAGAAATTCTAAAATAATATTATATGTTATGGAAAGTTCTAGAATCTTGAAGAAATATGCCTAGACATGAGGATAATTATGGAACTATCTAAAAGGTACTAGAACGCCATTGAAGTTTCAAAAAACCTGCATGCGCTTGTGGAAATACTAAGCTGTAATTGTAGCTTAAAATCAGCACAGAATAGCTATGACTTTCATGTAGAACGGTGTTCTTCACACGCAGCATGTGGGATTTCTTCAAATGCTTAAAGCTACGTATAGAAAATCTACACGAAATCCCATTCACTCATCGTTGCTTGTCGCTGCCCTTTATTACTGCGAGTGCTTGATGGTCGTATGGGCTGAGATGCCGGCATTTGTGTTAAAATTGCAGAGACAAGGTAAGTGAGTTGTAAGTTCGAACCCCAGAAAAGGTGAGCCAAAAAAATAAGTTTGAGTTGAAGGTTTTTCAGAAGAAAGACTTTCCTCTAGAAAGATGGAGACTGTTATAGAAAGTTCTAGAAATTTTGAGACGACTATAGAACTTACTAGAAAGTTCTAGAATGCTTAAGAAGTGTTGAAGAATATTATATTAAGAGTTAAGAAAAATATGTACAACATTTTTGGAACCAGTCTCAGGTGCATTATCGAATTATCGATAAACTAACAGCTGGTTGGAACACTTGCTTGTACATTTCCGCAACTGTTGACATTTTAGCTATCTAGTTTAGTTTTTGCCCATTTCGCTCAAGTCTAATACAAACAATTTTCGTGTTTCTTTTAATCAAACTTGAATTTATTCATAATAATAATAAAAAAAAAAACAAACTTATCTTTACTCTCCATTCAATTTTTACGCCGCTTGCTGAGACTGAGATCGGTGGCCATGCCCTCCAATTTTGCACGTCGCTTGCTGCTATTTCTACCCGTCACCGCGGCCGCAGCAGGCGCGGGCTTTAGGGCGGAGGATGAGGCTACTGCCACGGTGGCCGATGTCGTAGTGGCACACTCCCCATAGCTCGCATGGAGTTGTTCGGTTTTGATTATGGCACTTGGAGCTATCATTAGCAGATCATTCCCACCACGCTGCTGGTTCTCCAATCGCTCACATTTGATGTGCCTCAAGGTATCCGCCTCGATTTGATGGCTATGACCATTCACCAGGCGATTGTCATTGTTGTTAGGCTCCTCCAGCAGGGGCGTCTGGCGCTGTTGCCACTCCAAGATGCCCGACAGCAGTTTGATGTACTTGATGGCCGAGCGTAGGATTTCGTTTTTCGATAGCTTCTTGTCTGGCGGATGGGTGGGCACCAGTTTACGCAGCTCGGCAAAGGCACCGGACACATTCTGTTGGCGCCAACGCTCCCGAGTGTTGGTGAAGACCTTGCGCACGCCACCACCGCCAGTGCCACCCGAGGTACCATTGCTGGGAGGCGCCAGTTGGCCATTTCTGGTGGGGGAGGTACGGGTGGAGCTGCCAAAAAGATTGCTGCCGCTGCGTGGGGAATTGGACAACGAACGGTTGCCTATAATTGAGAAGTGGAGGAAGAGGCAACACAGTAAGTAGAGCAGGGGAACCACCAAGGGTAGCTGTCCAGTGAGACCTTTGTTTGATTGTCCGTTACTGTCCCACTCTACTCGATCTTGAGCAAAGATCAAAACAAACCTTTATCCATCTTGGATGCAAATATGTCGAAACCAGCGGATTCTGTCTACTACTTAGATCAATCGTATCGAGCCAGAGCCGCCGAAACAATCAAAGGATTGTGTGAAGCTCTTTCCAAGCTATCCTTATACATTATCCACCACTTTACACAAGAGCAGGGATGCCTACATACCACTTATGGCAGTGCAGACACCAAATACACTTCAAGAAAATACTTTCTCCAACAAGATCCAATCGAAATGTAGAAAAGCTGGTAATTTTCGGTTGCTGGATGGATGTGTGCTCGTTAGTAAGCCTAGGGGTTCGTGCTTTACAATAACACTTGTGCTGAAAGGGCAAAGGTTGCTGTGGCGATCACATAACAAGACTGAAGCGTACCCGCTCTGACAAATGTGAAGTGAGCGTAAGTCTATTGATTTTTGGGATATAAATCTATTTGGAAAGCTTGAAAGGATGGAGGGAACTATTGCAAGTATGAGATTGAAGGATATCACCTTTAATTTGTGTCCGTTGTTAGCCCTTTCGATGACTTTCTTTTGTTTTCCAAGCAAGAAAAAGTGGATCCCCTGCTCTTTGGTGAAGGAGAAGTGAATTGAGTTGTAAGAAGACTTGGGCTCCCGTTTATTAGGTTCGGTTCGGTGAGAACCGCTTCCATAAACGAACTTACTTGGGAGAATCTAAGAACCGTTTGGGATTGCGGTTAAAAGGCTTGGTTATTGATTACGAATCGAACCTAGTTTTGCTGCGTTCTATCTATAATAGCCGAGACTAGATTAGCTTTGAGTCGGTTCATAATTTAAAGGACTGTAAAGAGCCAAACCGAGCTCAGTTTAGCTGGGTTCTCTCTATATACCCGAGACTGGACTAGCTCTAGGTCGGTTGAGAATCGGCCATTAGTTTAAGGCCGGTTCAATCTCTTCGCTACGATACGGATAAGAAAAACTACAAAAAAAACTCCGAAAACCGCTGAACCAAACCCGTACCAATTCTCGTTTAGATTGCCCTTCTGTTTTAGTAGTGGCGGCCGGTTTACGGTGATGTGTCAAGTGTCTGTCCAGGTCTCGTTTCTCAAATTGCACAGCTGACCAATTCCCCCACTTACCATCCGCCTGATTGCCATTGAGCACAATATAGTCTCTTAGGTCTTCGTCATCCTCCTCGGTATCGTTTAGCGAGAAGTCCGACAAATCGCCATCCGATATGGATTCCGTCTTCGGTTGCAAATAGGGTGCAGCATGACGCAACAAGGCCGGCGGCTGACGTTGAGTAGCTGCTGTGGCACTTGGTTTGGGTGAGCCGTTGGCCTCCTCCCGTCGGCCTGAGCTGTTGGCCGAGGAAGAACTGGAGGCAGTGCTGCGTTCATCCGCATTGTCCGCTCCATTTGAGCTGCTGGGAAGCCAGGCCATGGCACGTCCGTTGTTGGCAAAGTGTGACAGCGAAATGAGCAGCAAGGAAGCGAGCAGGCGAGCAAGTACCCACCCGGGAACAGCGAGGGCGTGGCCAAATGCGAAGTACAGACAGAGACAGCAAGCATTGTTAAGAGGGTGGTTAGACTAAGTCCCGCTGGGTCACGGCCACAGGCAACGGACCGCGAATGTTAAGACGACCCAACGGTTCGATAGACAACTTCTTGGATCCCTTCTCCTTGCCCTTCTCCTTCGGTTGGCAAAATCGCATTTTGAGGTGCGACTTGGCCTCCGGCGGCGGCGACGGCGGCATCGGTGTGGTCAGGCTCAGCCGCATGGACGGCGACGGATTCACAAATATCATCTTATCCTTGGTCTCCTCGCCCTTGAAACTAACGCGCAAGTCCAGATTGTATGTGCTGTCGATAATCCCGCGCGGCTTGTACGAATAGGTGGTGGGCGTCATTTTGGGGTCGACATACTGCACCTGCAACTCGATGGGGAAGTCCGTGTCCAGCACTTCGGTGATTTCAAAGGGCGACGAGTCGGCCACATGCAGGCGTAGGGGAAGACGCGGCGACATGCTGAATGTCACCCGGCGCACATAGCAACCCATATCCACATCGTCCGCCCCACGCATATAGACGCACCAGGTGCGGTCCAGCACATACGGCCCATACGGATCGCTCTTCTCCACCTTGCAGCCGATAACCACATCCCTGCTAATCACACAGCGTTCAGCGGGCAAAACCATACCGCTATTGGGAGAGCGATTGCAACTAATGCGCTGGCCATCGTCCAGCATGTTCTGATGGTGGTGCAGCAGATGCGAATAGCTCATGGCGAAGCCCAACACGAACAGAGCAAAACTTGGATTGAATCGAAAACTAACAATTTGAAAGTACTGAGAGCGTTTCGCACATTTCGACAATTTCATATGTGAACTGAGGGAAGGGGACAGGGCTACGTGTTCAGTGAGAGTGGATCGATTCAGGGAATATAGTGAGAAGCGGCTCCCGAATGTAGCGAATGCCACGATGACAGGCGCTATTCCTTGCTACTTTTCGCTGCGAAATTCAGGTAGCTTTGCCCTCTCAACTCGGCCATTTTCTGTGGTCCAACGGTGCCCACAGCCCTCTAGGTCCACACATGTTGTTCTAAAATACCCAGCAGACACAAGACCCGGCAATAGCCGTGCTTTCTGGATCTCTTTCTTGTAGTTGTTGTTACTTGACAAATGATTTTCTTCATTTGAATTGATGTCTGCTCTGCCGTAAACAGACTGAGAGCTTAAATGCTTTCGTCCATGGACTTAAACTTAACGACTACTTCCGACATTTTGCATCCGGTTTCTCTATTACGACTACTGTGTTCCGTGGGCTTCAGCTGACCAGCTCTCTGAACAAGTCGACCACTAAAAACTAGAGCATTACTATTTATACTCTGTACCGTAGGTACATAGAGTATAATAAGTTTGTGCAAAAGTATGTAACATCCAGAAGGAAGCATCTCCGACCCCATAAAGTATATATATTCTTGATCAGCATCAACAGCCGAGTCGATATAGCCATGTCCGTCTGTCCGTCTGTCCGTATGAACGCACACATCTCAGAGATGGTAAGAGATAGAGGTTTGACGTGTATGGGACATATGCTTCTTATGTCTGCAGGCAGATCAAGTTTATTTTCAATTTTGGCCACGCCCCCTCCCGCCCCCGCAATTTAGAAAAAACGTCATATCTCCCACAGTTTTGAAGATAGATGGCTTGTTCCTTCTGGACATATTTAGTTATTAGGATAACTTATCGATCCGCCAAAGGAATGAAGAAGATCGGATGAACGGTTTTCGAGTTATGATCAAAAGACAAAATTTCTTGGTACAGAGTATGTTATAGTCGGGCTTGACCGACTTTCTTTCTTGTTTTTACAAGGATATGTTCCCTAACGCTATGTAAGTTCTATGGTTTGAGCTTTTACTGTTCAAGTTTGGCCATTATCTTATACCGATTTGTTGAAACGAGGTCAAGAAGATTTATTATACTATTAGATCAGAGAACTAACCATTGTGTTGGTTTTTATACTCTGCATTTGAGGTACACAGAGTATTATAAGTTTGTGCAAAAGTATATAACCCCTTAAGTTATATAAGGTTGTCAAAAAAGTCTTGCGGTATTTCCGCGCGTAGTTCTAGTTGTATTCGTCGCATCGGTTCACGCTAGAGCTTTTTGGAAAGCTCTTTTCACGCGCTAACACGTGTTTGATTTATTGTTGTTTGTTTTTAGTCGTTCGTGAGTTATAGCGTCGCAAACATGGAGCAAAATAAAGAGAAAATACGGCATATTTTACAGTACTACTACGATAAAGGCAAAAATGCATCTCATGCTGCCAATAAAATTTGTGCAGTTTATGGACCCGATACAGTTTCCATTTCCAGCGCACAACGATGGTTTCAACGTTTTCCAGAACTGGTGCAGAGGTGATCGAAGATGCGCCACGGTCCGGAAGGCCTGTCGTCTAAGATTGCGATAAAATCGCTGAATTGATCGAAAGAGACCGGCATAGTAGATGGGCATGAGTCATCAAACCGTTATAAACCATTTGAAGAAGCTTGGATTCAAAAAGAAGCTCGATGTATGGGTGCCACACGACTTGACGCAAAAAAACATTTTGGCCCGTATGGATGCATGCGAATCGCTTCTGAATCGCAACAAAATCGACCCGTTTTTGAAGCGGATGGTGACTGGCGATGAAAAGTGGGTCACTTACGACAACGTGAAGCGCACACGGTCGTGGTCGAAAAGCGGTGAAGCTGCCCAGACGGTGGCCAAGCCTGGATTGACGGCCAGGAAGGTTCTTCTGTGTGTTTGAGCTGCTCCCCTATGGCCAAACGCTCAATTCGGACCTGTACTGTCAACAACTGGACCGCTTGAATGCAGCACTCATGCAGAAGAGGCCATCTTTGATCAACAGAGGCCGAATGGTCTTCCATCAGGACAACGCCAGGCCACACACATCTTTGGTGACGCGCCAGAAGCTCCGGGAGCTCGGATGGGAGGTTCTTTTGCATCCACCGTATAGTCCGGATCTCGCACCAAGTGATTACCACCTATTTCTGTCCATGGCGAACGAGCTTGGTAGTCGGAAGTTGGCCACAAGAGAGTCCTGTGAAAATTGGCTCTCCGAGTTTTTTGACAATAGGGAAGCGAGCTTCTATAAGAGGGGCATTATGAAGTTGGCATCTCGTTGGGAACTCGTCATCGAACAAAACGGCGCATATTTGACTTAAATCGCATTATTATAACCAATTTTATGAACAATTGAAAATTCAATAAAAATACCGCAAGACTTTTTTGACAACCTTATATGTTGTCCATCCGTATGAACGCACAGATCTCAGAGATGGTAAGAGATAGAGGTTTGACGTGTACGGGACAAAAACGTATAATTGCACGCAGATCAAGATTATTTTCAATTTTGGCCACGCCCCCGGAATTTGAAAAAAAAACAACGTAATTTCTCCCACGTACCTTCTAGATATATTTAGTAAACCGGACCGGATAGATAGATATCGCCAAAGGAATGGTGAACATCGCATACCTACACTTAAAAAAATCGCATAATTGTTTAGGATAGTTGATTTTCTGGCTAAGAAGCAAAACTTTACGATGTTATCAAAGAAAAATTAAGATAATAGCATGGGTTCCCATTTCTGAAAACAGCTCTTCGTGCTTAACATTTCGAAAATCATCTAGAAACACTACCAATCCTAGAATTCAGGAACTGGAAAGAGTCCAACTTTGTTGCTTGTGTTATTAACCCAAAGCTCAGACTAGAAATGTATATTTCGTTCAGAAAATGTATATTTCAAGTTGAAATTCTCAACCGATTGACTTGAAATTCGGTTTGTAAGGAAAGAGTGTGAAACATTTTGAGATGTGATTTTCGTATGTCGGCTTTCAAAGATATGAATGGATGCGATGTTAAAACTTTCGCTCCCAGCGTGGGAAAAACCGGAAAATTCTATATGGGAATACTTTAATAATTCTTATTGGTTTTGAAACTCGGTTTGTAAGGATAGTGGGCAGAATAATTAGACAAATGAAGTGCCGATTTTGACAAACGCACCTTAAGCAAGGGAAAGATGCCGAAAATGTTGTACGGGCATATCTATTTTTCATTCACTTGACTTGAAACAAGGTTTGAAGGCCAAGTGGGCAGCTTAATTGTACATGGATATCCTGATTTTCGAAAATCGGATTAAAATGTCAATAAATTGATAACGAGCGAGGTACAGCCCCACCTAATTTTGAGTCCATCTGCTTAAAGTTCAGTTTGTTAAATGAAAACAAGAAAGAAAGTCGGTCAAGCCCGACTATAACATACTCTGTACCAAGAAAATTTGTCTTTTGATCATAACTCGAAAACCGTTGATCCGATCTTCTTTATTCCTTTGGCGGATCGATAAGTTATCCTAATTACTAAATATGTCCAGAAGGAACAAGCCATCTATCTTCAAAACTGTGGGAGATATGACGTTTTTTCTAAATTGCGGGGGCGGGAGGGGGCGTGGCCAAAATTGAAAATAAACTTGATCTGCCTGCAGACATAAGAAGCATATGTCCCATACATGTCAAACTTCTATCTCTTACCAACTCTGAGATCTGTGCGTTCATACGGACAGACGGACAGACGGACAGACGGACATGGCTATATCGACTCGGCTGTTGATGCTGATCAAGAATATATATACTTTATGGGGTCGGAGATGCTTCCTTCTGGATGTTACATACTTTTGCACAAACTTATAGTACTCTATGTACCTACGGTACAGAGTATAATGAATGTTGAAAACGGGCCGTAAGCACCGACTCTGTTTGTAATCAGTTTGGTCCAAGCAATTGGATAATTAAAAAAAACTTACAAGCAAAAGCAGAACTCTGAAAAGCGCTTTGTTTCTTCCTAAGACCAAGATTCATATCAATCTGTTGACCGCTGGATTAAGGATACGTTAAAACTTTAACCCCACCAGGCGTACAAATTTCAACGCGCAATTTGCGTACGCCAATTTTTTTCACGCCCTGGTATTAATTATTTCATGTCAACCAACCCACACCCCCAGTGCCTGGCCTGGACTGGCCAAGGAACGCCTTTTTGAGTTGCGCAAACGCAAAGGGGCGGAGCTACGCAGAACAACCCCTGTTAAATTTCTCTCTAGCACAAATAATTTCAAAAGGATTTCGACTTTTTCACATTAAATAGGATAGATGTACATACACTTCAAAAGTGCAATGGGAACAGAGCTGCAAACCGGTTCGAAGCCGGAATTCCGACTTTCAGATTACTGTGAACCGAACCTCGAACCGAACCTCTTCAGGTATTAAACCTGAGCCTGAACCAGTTCCGAACCCAACATATCGGTTCGGTTCAACAAAAATGATAGATTTGAACTGTTTCCCAGTGACTTTTTCTGTTATCCTGATGGACTACGAAATTGCATCTTACTTCAAGGGCTGTATCCAGCACTTCGAAGTTTCATCACAATTCTTAATATAAGTAGAAACACATTGTCATTGCCTTGATGGTCATCAGATGTATGAAAGTGTTTCTATTTATATAAAGTATTGTGAAATCCCATCCCAACCCAAAATCGAGACACTTCCCTAACAGTTTATGTCGGGTTTAGGTCGATTACCATACAAACGTGTATAAAGCTTGGCTGAACCAAGGTTCGAACCAAAACCTTGGCCCAAAAACCTTGAACCTTCAACTTCTGAACCTGAACCATTGGTAAATTTTGGTTCGAACCCGCGAGCCGGAGATCCTCGAAATTTTTTGGGTTTGCAGCCCTGAATTGGAATGTGGCAGGATAGACTTAAAGCTGCAGCTCGCAATGGGAAAAGGTGCAGATTTGATTCACACACCGAAAGAGCAGCGTCAACACAATCCTTCCTGAAGTTGAAGCACCACCTTTGGCAACTAATCGCCAATCGGAAAGTGAACGCTTCCTCTCAACAAGCACCTTGCCATTCAATGACAATATTTGATATTCATATGAAGCGCCACGCGACACCATCAGCTTCAGCATCATCACTTGGACATTAGCCCAACCACCTCAACCACTTGCGCCTGAGAACCCAGCTCTAATCCGGCTCACAGAGCCCAAGCCACACATCATCAACCCCCAAATGACGCCCACTAAGCCGATTAGAGGCAATCAAATCAAATCAAATCAAAGTCAAACAGTCAACAGCCGCCACCCGCCACCCGCCACCCGCTGGGAGTATCAAGAATCAAAATCAAATTAGCACCAGTTTTGGTAGTTTGGTGGCTAATTTTTTATCACTGGATGGCAGCAGGCCACTGAGGGCACGTGTGTGGCACCGATAAGACGCAAAACACACACACGTGACCTTCTGACCAAGTGCAGCTGCCGCAATGGATGCGCCGCCTCACTCTCGCATCCCGGGGGCTTGTGCAGGGTTAAGTGTGATTTTCACACCCACTCGAGGGGCTGGTCGCCTCGTAAAGCCGCCAATTAATATAATTCAATTACAACTGAATATCTAGATTGAACGAAAAAAAGTTGACTGAAACATAACACAATATTACTCCGAACTTTCGGTGGTACCGGTCACTTTGTCCACTGTTTGTACATTTAGAAAGTGAATCCGGTAGGATAAGAGGAATCTGAAGTCGAAAAGTGAGAAATAATTTTTTATTTTTTATTTCAACTTGTCTGAGACTCGAGTTCGATACCTAGAAGAAGACTAAGCACACGCATGGCGGCATCATAGCTCACTCGACTGTCAAGCATCTCGCCAGAGCAACGATTAGTTCAGAGTAATAATTGTAGCAAGAAACCCTGCAGTTGAGTGGGACTCTATTACATAAGGACGTTGAGGTCGTGGGTTGAAGTCGCCATCATAGCATAGTTCTTTTTATACTCTGTACCAAAGGTACATAGAGTATAATAAGTTTGTGCAAAAGTATGTAACATCCAGAAGAAAGCATCTCCGACCCCATAAAGTATATATATTCTTGATCAGCATCAACAGCCGAGTCGAAATAGCCATGTCCGTCTGTCCGTCCGTCTGTCCGTATGAACGCACAGATCTCAGAGTTGGTAAGAGATAGAAGTTTGACATGTATGGGACATATGCTTCTTATGTCTGCAGGCAGATCAAGTTTATTTTCAATTTTGGCCACGCCCCCTCCCGCCCCCGCAATTTAGAAAAAACGTCATATCTCCCACAGTTTTGAAGATAGATGGCTTGTTCCTTCTGGACATATTTAGTTATTAGGATAACTTATCGATCCGCCAAAGGAATGAAGAAGATCGGATGAACGGTTTTCGAGTTATGATCAAAAGACAAATTTTCTTGGTACAGAGTATGTTATAGTCGGGCTCGATCGACTTTCTTTCTTGTTCAACATGATTAAAGTAGGCAAAGAAAGTCGCCATTTGTCATACCAGCAACTATTCCAAATGGCCATGACTAAGACAATTAATGAGTGACTGACTAACAGGTGCTTTGGTGTTTTGGAACAGTTGTCAGACCAAATAAAACTTGGTTTCTTGTAAAAGTCCACTCAGTTAAAGCCAAATGTGCTTCGAATTCAGTCACAATGTGGTCGAAATTTTGCCCTAGATGTTGCTGCTGTGGCGTTCGGCATTTGCAGTCCGAATTCGATGCGGATTCCTTGGCCGGTTCATATTATCGACGATCAACACTCCCAATGGACGCTGATAAAATAAAGCACAATAATGCGAAAAGGACGAGCTCTGATGTGAAGGTTGCCATTACAATTCCAGCCGCAGACAGTCCCATTAATGGAATGATGGCGTCTGATAGACAAATTGTTGAATACATTTTGAGACTATTTAACGATGGGGAAGAGATTTTGGTGTATGAAGATATCAAAAGTGACAACACTTAGGAAAACGACACTGGCTTGAAAGCAATTGTGTGAATTCAAAGTGGAAATACGAATTAAAGAAAATACATAAAACATATGTAGTTAATGTGAACCGATCAATTAAATTAGATATTAAAATGAAGTACTTAGTTTTTATGTGCTTTTCACTTACCAAACAAAGTGCTGAGTTCCCCTTGGGCTCTGTATCTGTGGAAGAAAAGATAGTTTAATTAACAGCGCATTAACCTTATGTTAAGTTAACAGAGTTGACCAGGAAAATGTTATTAAATTCTAGCTACTAAGGAAATTTTACCCTTTTTTGGGTTTTTCAAGATTTATTCGGCTTAGAATTGGATTCTTTTATGCCAAGGGAGTCTGCATAATTCTAGTACTTATGTTTTCTGAGATCTAAGGATGCGGCAGATGAATAAAATATCGATATTTCACTCATATTCATTTGATATTGACATCAAATGTTGTCCGCAAGTTTTGAAGTTACAATTTTCCGTCACTCTTTCCTGCATTTCGACCAGTATCAAGCGAATTACGTCAGTAATGTTAGCTCTCAAATCTTGAATTGTAGCTGGCTTATCGAAGAATACTATTGATATCACAAGACCCCAAAGAAAACAAGTAAGAAACTCGGTAAAGCCCAACTATATAAGTGCTGCCCATTCTAGCCAGTGCTGCCCAGCGTAAATGATTTCCCTATAACTCGACTAACATTCATCCGATCTTCACCATTCCTTCGGCGGATAGAAATATAATCTTGGTTACTAAATATGTTCAGAAGGTACGAACCTCTATCTAAAATTTATATGAATTCAAATGCTGCAAAAGGATTACAACTCTTTTCCCTATTTGTAGCAGCCAGATACACTTGAAGTATGTGATGGGTCAGACGTGGAGAATTCCTCACATACTGACCAGTAAGTAGACCCCCAAAGCTAAACCACAATGTGTGTAGGGCAAAGAAGATTTGCCAGCCTAGAAAGAAAAGGAAAGGCAAAATCAAGAAACAAGCAATAAAACAGGGACGACTAGAAGATAAGAGGTCCTGGTTCCGAGCATATTGAGTATGTCCAAGCAAAGAGACTTGACTTGTACAATAATTTCAGGTAAGAGAATCTCTGGTACTGCCAATGCAGACACATTTCTCAGGGTCGGTGTTTATTTACCTAACCGCCAGTGAAGTACCTGAAGATAGAATAGGTAAGCAAACCTACTTTTTCTCTATACAACTATGAGAACAAGACCGCAAAACGCAGTAGTATTATATGCTGGGTTTACTGTGGTGGAGTCCACCCAGTGTTGCAGCGTTTGCAGGGCCAGATGACGACAACAGCGCGCTTTATGGGATCCTTGCCACAGAACGAACATCTTCTAGGGCCATCTTAAGCAGCGAGGCACCATAACGAAACCAGCCTTCTTGGTGGGCTTGGGCCATTTTTCTTTTGTGCTGTTCACTTATCAAAAATCCCTACTGGGTAAAAATCAAAGGTACAGCCCAGTCGCAGGGTTGCTTTCATAGCCAAACAAGCCGCTAAAATTACAGCTTTTTCCAAGCTGTGTTGTAGAACTGTACCCTTTTTGTATGTTTCTTCGTGAACGAAACTATCGTTATCGTTTGTTTTGACACTTGTCTTTGAAAGTCAGACAAATTCAGTTGTGAGCTCCGGAAAATAAACTTAAATCATGTCCAAGTCCGAGTCGGAGAAGCGTGACAAGACAAAGTCCAGCGATGAGGATAAGAAGAAGATCGGCACAAATTTGATCATCAACTATTTGCCGGTGCAGATAACTGACCACAATCTGTTCAGCCTTTTTAGCAGCTGTGGCTCTATACGCACCTATCAGATAATGCGTGACTACCAGGTGAGTGACTGGCCACAAATTCTACTACATGTATACTCCAACACTTCCCTTCCAGACTGGACACAGCTTGGGCTATGGTTTTGTGGACTACAAGGATAGGGGTGCCTCGGAACGAGCCATTCACAAGCTGAATGGCTTCAAGATTTTCAACAAGCGGTTGAAAGTAAGCAAAGCGCATCTTAAGCAATCATCAGCTGGCTTATACCTTCTTCCTATGCAGGTTTCTTATGCCCGCCATGTGGGTGAGGGATCCGTGGAGACCAATCTGTATGTGATTAATTTACCACGTACCATATCTGCCAACTGGTTGACTCGTATTTTTTCACCATATGGCCAGATCTTGGAGTGTAATATAATGCGTGACCGTGGATCGGGACGTCCGCGTGGCGATGCTTTCGTGCGGTAAGCGAAAATTGAAGACTTGAAACCGTTGTCCATTGACTTCGTAGAACCTAAGAACAATCTTGAAAGCACTGCAGAAGTTTTGGGTTTCCAGAGTTCACACTCATCGCAAAGTTTCTATCGAGACTGAGGTAGTAGTTAGAACCTAGGTTCAATACCAATACCAATACGAGGTACTTAAACTATAAAAAGGGAAGGTTTCGTATACCCTGAGACATGCCGAGAGCGTGGGTCTGTGATTCGAAAATAAAAACAACCATCGAAACCGCAGTCAAACCGAATTCAACAAGTCTGACACCAGATCCCACGGACACTCAGTCACAGAAATACCACTAGGACAATGACTAGTGTGTCTTGGAGTTGACTGCAAATGTTGGGTATGAGTAGAGCACGGCATAGGTTTTCCAGCGAGTAGTCAAGCAGACGGATACTCTTTCAGATCGTGGGCCAAGGTCTTTGGCACATTTAATGTAAAACAGAAAACAAACAGCTCAAGTATGGGACGTTGGCTTCGTAGTATTTTAGGCTTTTAGTACTTATTTTAGGTATTTAAAAACTTGCTATAGAAGTAAATTGGGTTTAATCTAGCTGCAGTATTGATCTTAAGCATTTTTGAAGTTTAAGTTAACTCGAAACGGTCTTAAACTAAGTGAATTGGGGTTGAAAGTTGAATTTAAGAGTGAAACCAGATTGAGTGAAGACTCTGCTGTACTTAAACTACACAGAGATAGGAAAGGATGTCTTTCGATGTTCCATGTAAAGTTTCTCCAAAATGCTAGGCTACTAGATTAGTTGACAATTAATCGGAGAGAAGAGTGAAACTGAAATTTGGCCCAATGATAAGACCTTTACTCATGTTTTTCATCATCCTGCTTCTCCCTTCCCTCCCTACACTGTAGTTTCAAGAAACGCGAGGATGCCCTTAAGGCCATGACCTCACTGAACAATTCCGTTTTGGATGATGGCCGCACCACCATCTGGGTGCGTTTTGGTCGAAACAATGCGAAATGAAATTGAATTTTTATTATATAATATTATAAATAATAAAAACGGAAATACCAAATTGAACCCCCCTCATTGTTCCTTTTCTGGTTCCCCCCATTCAGCATCGCGTTCCGGCTCGTCATTGAAGAGCAACAGCTCAAGCAACTCCATTTGGGTTTTCATTAGGGCAAACAAATTAAGCAGCTGCTCCAACCGTGCTCTATGCGCCCGATTCAGAGTCTCCTCATCCACCTTGTCCCGCTCCAGTTTCCGCTCCTCCGATACACTCGCTTCACGCTTATACCGCTCGGCCAGTTTACGATCGATATTCTCGGTGACGGTGCGATTTTGGGATCTATAACGTCTACGAAACCAGGGCAATTTGAGGAAGAAATCAAAGAATCGTGCGTACTCCACGCGCAGGAACTGCAGGAAGTTGATGTGGTGCACCGATTTGGCATCGCGCATCAACTTGGCCGTGGTGAAGTAATCATTGATCAGCGAGACAAACACATTGATCAGCAAAACGGCCACCACAAACACCAGAATGGTATACAAAACAATTCCCAGCCAGCGGCCGCCATTGAAGAGATCGGAGGGATTGACCTGGGCACTAAAGCCAAACGAGAAGCTCATGACGGTGACGACGCTCTTGACAAATCGATTGAAATTGTTGCTGTTATTCCCATTGATGGTGACCACCAGCAGGCAGAAGCCGATGAGGAAGATAATGATTACCATGGCGGTGCTGGCCACAGCCTGCCAGGCCAGGTACAGCGTTTCCGAGAAGAGCTTAAAGACGCTGGCGAAGAGCAGTATGCGCCACAGACGCAACGTGGTGATGCAAATGAGAAATCCTATCAAAATGGTCGTCAGCTCGTGCAAACGCGCCGGGCGACGAAAGTCTATGAATTCCATTTTACTGGCCCCCTCGACTTTCTTCAACATCGAGGAGACCAGCCATTCCCGCACCAAGATGAGTATGAACAGCGTGAGATTCAGCAGAACTATAATCAGATCCAGCTTATTCCAATTGCTCCTCAGCAGCTTCGGTTCGTACCACAGTTTGAGGGCCAGCGACTTGGAGAACAGTATGACCGTCACCAGGTAGAGCAGCAGCACCAGCAAGCCCATAAAGGACTGCTGATCCAGATTTTCCAGCATTTTGACACTCTCCACTCCCGCATGGGGTATGACACTGCCGAAGGGGGTCTGTTCCAAGCGCAAAGTGCACAGAGTAAACATATTCACGTCCACATTGTACAAGGTGAAGTCCATGAACACGGCGCAGGTGTTGTAGTTCAGCCAATGGTATGTGGTCAGATAGTCCAGGACCTTGATGCTATTCTGCCGACTACGTGCCAGCAGGGCCACATAGCCCTTCAACTCCGGATAGTTCTGAAAGTAGCCCACATGATCGAAATTGAGCAGTAAGCCGTCCAGAAAGTCATAATTCACCGATATGGGCAACCAGGGCTCATAGATCCGCCAATATTTGTCCGTGTAGAACAACTGGCGGTGCGGCAGTTGCCATTCGGGCATGTAGGAGAGCTCAGAGAACTCTGCTGACTCCCAGCCATAGTGCTCCTTGATCAACCGCAACTGCCTCAATCGTATCACACCCAACAAAGTCGTCTGTTCGCCATGCACCCAGCCCGTGTGTTTGGCGACCGTCACATTCGGATCGAAGGCCACCACCAGGGAGGATTGTATGAAATCGAATAGTTGACTCAAATGATACACCTCGTTCAAGCCATAATAGTCGGTGTGATTCTCCATAAACAAACGCTCAATGTTGTACGTATTGTAGTACAGAGTCTCATCCCGAGACACCAGCACCATGCACATCAGCAGTATAAAGTACAGTCCATAGAGCCACAGATCCTGTGCGATTAGCTTGTAATGCTCGTTGAGCTTCTGATTGCGATACTCCTCGGTGATCATTAGCCTGTTGCGATAAGTGGTCAATTTCAATTTCAACAAGTCCACCCGCTTGTATTCAAAGTCCCCGCGATCTTTGGGCAGCTTGCCCATCAGTGGCGGCCAGCAGGCCTTATCAATCGAGAGCAGAACAAACTTGATGGGATCGGCTATGATGAGTTGAAAGATCAGGGCCACCACTAGGCTGATCAGCATGTTCTTGAACTTCACCGTCTCATGCCTAAATCCAGAGAGTATGCAAATGATGAGCAAGCAGGTGGCAATGAGGGCCAGGGTGAAGGCAAGGAAAATTCGTGCACTACGTTTACTGGTCATATTGGAGTTTTTATTTTTCAGACTTTTTTAAGCTATTTTGAAATGTTTCCCCGACTGACTGATTCACTGACAATCCACGCACAGCCTAAACTAATTCTAAGCCAAGTGACTGAAATTGAATTGTGGGAGGTTCCCATTCTGTCTACACGACAATAGTGTGCACGATATTACGGATTTGTAAGGAGCAACGCGAGCTGTTAAAGAGCGATACTGGGAGAGAGGAGAAGCACCTTTTCAGAAACCAAAAGAATGAGCAGGAAAGTCGAAAGGTTCTTCGGCGACTAACCGACGGTTATAAGCCTTAATAGGAACACGAAAATCTAGTCGCAGATTTGCAAGTGGCACTGAACAGATGCTGAAACTATCTTTCCAACCTACTAGGAGGCGATAGAGAACACAATGCTGATGGTCATGGCATAGAAATAGACCCACCATAACGAAGTCTGGTTAGCCATAAACAGGCTCAAGATGAGCAGCAAACTCTGGTTAAATCGAAGGTCCACATTGAAATGTACCCTTCCCAAATGTTAGGCAATTCATTAGTCATTCCTGAGTCGAAGAAATTCGGGTTTCAGGCGTCATAAACTCATATAAATCGGAATAAATTACTTCAACATAAGAAAGCCCATTCCCGAGGTCGGAAACTAGGGGCAGGTTCCTGGCCAAGTGTGGTGTCTTGAGCGCTCCATTGAAGTTCTATTGAAAATTAATGCTTTAATTTGATAAAACTATGAATAAAGGTCTTGGGAACGTTGAAGTAAACCTCACGAAGTTCATGAAAGAGCACTCATTTGCAATATAGAGTTGTAATGGAGTCGCTTGAACCTTTACATCTCTTTGCTACGAGCAAGAGCTTTTTGAAGTACTTCATGACGTTTGCAACACCGTGTGAATCCCATCTTATTGGAGCCTGTGAAATCTAAAGATCAGGTGTGTTCAATGTAGGTTTCGGTGTTTTAGTTGAAGACTTTACAAGCTCTTAGCTTTTTGATCAGAAAAACTTACCCTAGAATTGAGGTATATATTGAAAGGTGGGTGGTTCAGTTGCTGATTTTCCCGACCGGCGAAGTTTTGTCATTGATGGCATGTAAGCTGGTCATTAGGCTGCGCTTGGCGCTTGAGATCGCCTGTGTTTTGATATCAAAGTATGTGCGTTTGTGGGTTAGATCTCCTGTGCTCTTGGGGGTGGTGATTGTATTCCGATTCCTTGAGGCTATCGCTGACTTGGGCGTGCCTGGTGTACCGGTTGAGGCAGGCACCGTTTTCCTCAACGATGCAGTTCCAACCGTTGGCTTCCGGAGCTGATGCTGACCCTTCCAATCGCTGGCCATTACTCTCAATACATTCTCACCCCGCACCAAGAAGGCAGCATTTGTCCTTAACTCATAGGCCCGAACCAACGCGGTTATCTGTAGCTCTATTTTCGGCAATTTAGTTGAAATGGCTTTGCGTTCTTTCTCCTCCTTGAGCAAGTGACCGCCTCGGTTGTGAAAACGATTCGGCTCATTTGCCTTTGCCTCCAGAGCCATCATGCGTGTCCAAAGCTCCGTTCGGCTGGCAAAGAGGTGGAAAATGTCCTTGTTTTGATTGTAGAATGCTTTCAGCTCAGCCAACTCCTGTTCGTGCAGCTCCAAGAGCTCTTCTGTGTGGGAATTGTCGTTGAAGTGTCTAAATTCCAGGCGTTCTGATTCAGACTTTAAGGTGAGATCCCAGTAGTCTCGGATTTCTGCACGCACTTTCTCTATAAAGTCCTTTAGATGCAGGCGTAGCAAGTCCTGGGCCTGCTGAAGTTGCTTACTGAGCTGGTCGTCTACAAGCTTTGTGTACTCCCGGCAGTTGGTCAATGACTCCTCTGTTTCCTGTGGCAAACGTTGCCACAAAAGCTGCAATTTCAGGCGCTTCTCGTCAATGCTTTGGCTGAGCTGCTTAAGCTGTTGGGCGCAGGAGTTTCGCATGTGGCGTAGTCTGTGTAGGGTGACTGCACTAAGATGAGGATTGTTTGGATTGAGCAATTGCTCTTCCTCCTGTGATTGGGGTGTTGAGTCAAGCTGCTGTAGGTCCCTTTTAATTTGCTGGCGTAGTTCGCTAAATTCCAGCAAACGTTGACTTTTCAGGGACTGAAGCTGGCGGAGCTGCTCTCTGAGCTTGTCTGCATCCGCTGGTGTGGGTAACACCGCATTGTCGGGCAGGGTTAGCGGTAGCTCACCCAGTTCCTCACATAGTTTCTTTTGTTCCAACAAAAGCTCATCGAATTCCGCACGGCGTGCCCTGAGCTGCTCCTGCATGCGGGAAATGCTCTCATCCAGCCTGCATCTCCAAGTGACCAGGGGCATCGTATCGGGCCTTCTAAGTCCCAAGTCTGTGTCCTGATATAGCTGATTAGACAAATCATCTACCTCCGACTGCAATGCGCTTATCTTTTTAAGAATTGAATGTTTTTTCTCCTCCGTTTCGTTGAGTAAATCGCGATAAAATTTCTGCACATGGTCTTTGAGCTTATGTAAACATTCCTCACAGGTTTCGGGCAGAAAAATGCCTGACCAGAGGCAATGTAGGCGTTCAATCTGTTCGCCAGTCTCGGTAAGAATTTCGGATTTGATGAGCTCCAGGCCGACCATGCTAAGAAGACTTGGACAATCACATGACTTCAGACAAAATAGAATAAAAGAAACTAGAAATTTGATTACGGTAAACTAGGGTTGTCGATATTTTATCGATATATCGATACATCAATATTTTTGTTTGACGATAAGGGTTATTCCGATATGATATTTTGTGTGCCGATATATCGATATATCGATATTTTTCAAAACGATATATCTGAAAAAAACTACCATAAAACTTTAAATGGGCCGTTCGGTACATCTGTGTTATTCAGGGCTTATATATTTCTTAGCATTTGAAGACCGTAGCTATGCCCATTTCCTTTTAGGCAGTCGGGACAATCGGGCCGTCGATTGCCAGTCTCTGCCGTATAAGCGCTCCAATACAAAATCTATATTGTAGAATAAAGAAAAGTGCAATGTGAAATCAGTGGTTGCACTAGAAACCAGGGCTGCAAACCCAACAACTTTATTGGATCTCCGGCTCGCGGGTTCGAACCAAAATTTACCAATGGTTCAGGTTCAGAATTTGAAGGTTCAAGGTTTTTGGGCCAAGGTTTTGGTTCGAACCTTGGTTCAGCCAAGCTTTATACACGTTTATATGGTAATCGACCTAAAACCGACATTAACTGTTAGGGAATTGTCTCAATTTTGGGTTGGGAGGGGATTTCACAATACTTTATATAAATAGAAACACTTTCATACAGCTCATGACCATCAAAGCAATGACATTTAAAGTATTGTGACGAAATAAAAACTTCGAAGTGCAATAGAAGAAGAAACAATAGTGGAGTACTTTTCATCAAGAGCAGCTGGTTTTGTTGAAATCGTTTTCAAGCCATTATTTTGAAAAAGTTAGCACCAATCAAACTGTTTATACAATATATGAAGAATTAATCTTTCTGTTGAGATTATCCAGTAAGCAAAATCTGTTAGTCTTTAAGCTCTGTTCTCTGAAAATAAAAAAATGTATTTGGTCTCAGTATTAAATACATAAATAAAAAAATTTTGATATTTGAAATTGATTCTAAGTTTGTGAAGTGTTGTGTCAAAAGTACGGGAAAGAAATGAAAAGAGTTATTGAAAAAACAACTTCACTACTAAGTAACTTTGAAAATATAGCCTGACCTAAGAAAAATAGTTCAATCGTACCTTTAAGTTGTGCTATTGGAAAGATCAGATGGAACGAAAACTTGCACTGGTCATTAGTGGTCTTATAGACGTAGACGTACTGTAATATCTTTTCCTGGTTTAAGTAAGCTGTAGAAAACAACGATATTATCGATATATCGATGATTTTTGGTCTCGATATATCAAATATCGATATTTTTGATATTATCGATATTGATATTTTGAGATATATCGACAACCCTACGGTAAACTGCAAGCCGCCATAATAGCGATCAGCGTTGCCAACTTTCGCAAACTCAGTTGCCAGGGCTGCACAGTTGATCGTATTTATGGTTTGTGCAAAAACAGGGTGACTCAAGCAGGTAGATCTGGCAATGAGTAGGTTTGTGTACTGTTCTGAGATTTGGACAATCTGAATGATTTTGATAAAAGGTACATATATAATTGAGGGTCATCCAACTCACAAAAGACCAAAAAAAAAAAATTCTGGATCGGTTGGGAAGGTATTAAATTACCAAATTCGGGTTGGGAGACTACTTTTATTAACTATTTCCAAAAACATATTTTCCCGGTCTAGTTCTCTAGTTAGTGTAAGGGGCGACTAGGGTGCGATGAGCGACAGGAGAAACCCAGAGGATCCGAAATAATGGATTATTTTGGTGTGGCACAGCCTTCCACTAGATATTGGTGCCCACCGCTGCTTACACTTTACCCACATAACCAGCATTAAAAGTCTCGGTCTAAAATGTGGATCAATTTTATTTCCATTCTGTAGTGAGGATTCCCAAAACGTTTACAACGTTTCCAACTTAAATTTGATAAAAAAAAAATAAGTAATATTTTAATCAGTTTTTCCCTTTTCCGCATGGAAAAACAATTAGTTACAAGTTTACATCTGAAGCGGATAGCCACCCTGCGGCTAAGCGCAGGAAACAAGCTTCCCACTTTCTTATTTCCATTAATACTTTCCTTTTCGTACGTGTGTGTGTGTGTGTGTGAGTGTGTGATGGCTCTCGAAGACTCAGTCTTGATATTCTCTGGGGTTAGAAACAAACAAAAAATTAAATTAAAGTGGGAGATCTCTTCTAGAATCTACGAGATATCGCCGACGCCTGATTTTGCACCTGCTCACGCATCAAGAACTTCAGCTTGGTGGTGTCGCGCATGGCTATCTTGGCCACGGTGAGCCATCCCTGGGGCATCATGTGATGCAGTATGGACTCCAGACGCTCCACAGGCAAATAGGCCACACACTGCGTGTGATCCGCCTCGCGACAATCTTCGGAGCACTCGTTGAGGTGATCATTCTCTGGTATGCCCGGCACTGGCCGTCGCACCGGGATCACATCCTTGCCCTTGCACAAATTGTTAGCGGCACTCAGCAACTGGGCCACCAGACCCAAACGGAAGACCTTCAGCTGCTCGGCATTGTCGCTGATCGCCTGCATCACGGCATTGGTCATGTTGGCGGTGTTGTGCATGCATTTGGGCATCAGCAACAGTTCCTCCACGTGCGGACAGCTGGCAAGCATTTGGCTAAAGTCGCCATCCACATCCACATTGACCAGTTCCAGACGTTTGACCTGACCCGCCGCAGCCAATCCCTGCATTATCTCGTGGATAGGAAACACGGCCATGGTCTTGTGTTCGTTTTCCAGCCGGAAGTGTCGCAGTTGCTTGAGCAGCGGCAGCACCTGCTGTCCCAGCTGGGCGCGATCCACCTGCAGGCAAGAGCCCAGCACCAACGTCTCCAGTTTAATGAGGGGCTTGAGCAGTTCCACATTTAGTTTGCCCAAATTGTTGACCCCGCGCAAACTCAGCTCGGTCAGCTGGGTGAGCTTGCCCAGCAGCGGCAATGAGCTCAGACAGGCCTTGGGTTCGGTCAGATGCAGCCGCAACACTTTCAACCCGTCCATGCGATCCACGTAACCCAAACTGAGATTGCTGCTCGAGCAGGTGGCCCTCAGCTCCAGCAACTGGGGCATATGCTTGAACACCGAGTGCAGGAAATCCGCCTCGGTGGTATCGGTACGCAAGATACGCAACGATTTTAGTACACGCAAATCGCCCGTCAAGCGCAGCTCCGGTTTTTCCAGGACGACGCCCATCATGTCCAGCTCGCGTGTCCGATGGCGGGCCAACTCTCGCAAGCAAAAGATCCAGTTGCTGATGCGGGTATCGCGCAGGCACACCGAACGCCAAACACTGCGATCCCGGCTAACCATGGCCCAAGTTTTGCACACATGCGCCATGTTGGCGCGTTCCTGGAATGGCAGAAAGGCGACGGGTTTGAAAGAGAATTACAAAACTGCAGCTGTTTCCCTCACCTTCAGCGTCATGGTCTTCATAATGGCCATCAGCACCTGGCAGCCATTGTGGGCATCGCCCAAGCTATCCATTAGGGTATGGCACACCTTTTTGGGTAAAATTCGTTTGTTGTAGTATCGGTCATAGGTATCCAAGTTCGGTTCCCGCGGCACCCTGAAAAGAAAAACCACATCCAATGTTAACTCTAATCTCCCAGTGAAAGCAAAGACAGCATCAAGGGTTGGCGGGGGCGGGGCAATGATATTACATGGCAATGCATTGAATTGAATTGGACTGATCTGGCGTTGAATGATGTGGTGGTAATGGTGGTGTTCCCTGCCGTTCATCAACCACCATCGATGGCACTCACACTTGTAAACGCGGACGTGGTGGACTGGCCAGTATGGCGATAGCCTTGCGACCACCAATGACCACCACCTCCTGCTCCTTGGGCGAACGTTTGGAGACATCATCGCTAAGTAGCTGAGCCGGCGGCAGTTGACCCGGTAGTTCAATCTCTTCACCAATTTCAAGCAGGCTGCCACCGCTGCCATTGTCATCATCCTGTTCACCATCCTCGTGTTCTTCGGCCTCATTGTCGGCATCATTATCGAACGAATCCTGACCTGGCGGCATCGACGCCGCCGAGGGTTTCATCTTGTCCAGACGCTGCACCTTGGCTGAGGATGATCTTGCTGATGGCTTAGATTGAGAGCTGCAAGAAATGGACATCAGAGAAGTGAAAAAGCTTCTAAGCCTGGTTACTTACCTCCGCTTGCGTGAGGCTCCAGCTGTTTGACTGGAGGAACCAGGGCCACCGCCGCCTCCTCCTCCTCTGTCAGCGCTGCCACCGTTGCTGGCTGCCAACACTCGGGCATTACCCTTGACAGCCATAGTGGCGGTCCAGCCCTCATGCGGCGGACTTGCCCCCTTGGGCACCTTCGGTTTGGGCACCCGTTTGCCCGATACCGACGGCAACAGCGCGGCTGGTTCAACGGCTGCCTGGTTCAACGAAGATTTACCCCCCCGTTTGTTGGCCGGTGTGGCTCGACGTACCACCTCGTGTGGAGGGCCAGCATCTTGGGCCTGCCGCTGGAAACAGAAATGATCAATGGTCAGCTCACCCTTGAGCAGTGGAATGATATCTTCGCGGGAACGCAATTTCTTGCCCTCGGGCGTTATGAAGAAGACATCGCCCACGCGACGCTTGCTGGTGGTGCTGCTGGGCAGTACCAGCTCTCGCTTCCAGCCATAGGTAAAGGGCAGGCGAAAGTACTCATCGGTGGCCAACATCTTGGGTGTGGGTGGACGACGTGGTGTGTGTTCGGGTGTCTTAATCTTCGTTAGTGCCTGGATGGGTTTGCCAGGCTGCTGCAAATCGTGGCGCATACTGCAAAAGCGTTTGATGCGTGGTGCTGGCTGCTCCAACTGTTGCCAAGACTTGGAGCGGGAATGAATCCGCTTAGCCGGCGGGGGCTGATTTTCTGGGCCAATCTCCTCGGTTGGCTCTACGACGGCGGAACGTTTACGGGTCTACAAGGAGAAGAGGTGGGCGGGAGTTGAAAGGGGAGGGAAATTGGTACATGTTAGTTAGATTCTTTGGTCTAAGTCTAAGAGAGTCCACCTGCTGCTGCTGTTGTTGTTGTTCTTGTTGTTCTTGTTGTGGGTCTAAATCTGTCTGTTCTGGGGTGTTGACTGTCGGAGGACTTGCAGTTGGACTGGGGGTAATCATTGGAGTTGTTGTTGCTGTTGCGGTGGTGGCTGTAAGATTTGTACAAGTGGCTGTGCTTGGTTCAGATTTATTGCTGTTTGGCGTTGAGGAGGCGGATGAAGCAGAGTACTCGGACGGCAGCTGCTTGGGAGAAGCCTCCGTGTGCTGTTGCTCCGTCTGTTGCCGTTCCTCCTCTTCTCTGGGGAAAACGCTCAGGCCCCTGGCGCCAATTTCACGAAGATTACCAGTCGACTGTTACAATTTTGTTAAGTGATTGCGCCACCGCGGAACAGGTACAGGTACAGGTAGAAGGTACATACAATAATATAGAAAACAAATAATGCTCGTACGCATTCTACAAAATGATATGGAAGACAGGCGGAAGGAGCCCGCCCGTCCGCCTGTCACTCAACTTACCTGTTGATCCAAATCGGAATTACTCTCTAAGCTGTGCGTAGACGAAAGATTTGGAAAGCTACCGGTCCAGCCCATTAAGGCCGCATCCTTGGATTGACGGCGGTCCTTGGATTTCTTGCTCTTCTTTTTCTTTGATTTGCCTGCACCTAATGAGGATTGGTTGGAAGAAGACAGGTTGGGAATCAGTATGCTTTGGTTCAGTAGGTCACAGGGACTAAATGGGTTTCTCTAGAACCCAACTTAATGTCACATCACCTAGAACACCATCAAAAGTCCAAAATAAACTTTCCCAGCAGATTTGGGGAAATTTCTCAATTTTAGACTTTATACTTAGAAGGGACTTAAGACTTCAAATTTAAGAACGACCCTTGAACAAAAAGGCGATTTTGCAAACTTTTCCGACTGGCTTATCTTCAAAAGTCTTTAAAAAATTACTTTCCCCAACAGATTTAAGCAATATTCAGGAAGTTAATTTTCAGTACAGGCTTAAAAAGGATGTTATTCGGCGGAATTAAATGCAAACCTACAACAAGATATGAGTATTTTGAATATTTTTAAACTTCCGGTATCTTTCCGCGCAGTTTCATGAAAATGTCGGGCATCCCTTAAATTTTGTGCAACGTAAAGTCATTCCACGCCACTGTGCGAGGCAAGTCGGAAAACTGATGTCACAGCGTTGCCACCTGATGCACACCGAGTCACGCGATAGTTTAACAATTATTACATATCTAACTTACCATTTGCCGGTTCTTCATGATCTCCATTTAGTTGTTCTGTCGGCGTTGGTCGATCCGAAGAGCTGGTAGTGTCGTCCAATTCACTGGTGGACAACTCCACAGCATTAGCATTCGCCAGCAAAATGCGATCGCGTAAGGTCCCAGGACTGCGACCACTTAGACCATTGCTGGGTCTATCCACACAATCTGGTGAAGAAGATGAGGCTTCCTTGGATTCGCCACTAGCTACGCTGCGTGGCGAAGATTTGCCAAATCGCCGTTTGTTGTGGTGACTGGACGGCCCTGGGGTATCTTCGGGAGAGCTCATGATGCTCTGGATAATTATGGCATTGAGTAGCAAATTGAGTAGCAATAAAAGAAATTCACAAAGGAAGGCATCAATTAATTTCATTTATACATTTCTTTAATGCCGATGTTCCCTCTACTTTTTAATAAATTGTTCGATATATCGATACATAAACAATTCGGACCCCCACCTTCAGTTTGAACTAGTGAACCTGAATTTAACTATTCTGCTTCTCTACTAAACTCACACACACATATATTAAGACAAATACACATGCACACGTATTCGTGATTGTCTGTCTGTCTCTGTGTGTGTGTGTGGAACTGACGCCGCCTGCAATTTAACCATATTTCTCTCGATTTACACCGCACAAATGTGGTTTCCAGCTTTTAAATTCAGTATCTCTCACTTACCTGCACAATTCCCAAGAATTAATGCAAAATTCTAACAAATCAAAGCACTCGAAACTTAAGCCTTGTGTTGCCAGAACACTTTTTTGACTGGAGTAGTTGTGATGAGAGAGGGATGGTAGTAGTGCAAAAACAAAAAAATCGATATCGATACATGCGTCTTAAGAGAGTCGATAGTTTTCGATAGTTGTTGAATCTAATTCAAAATTTAACGGAGGGTAAAACTTATATTTTGACAATATTAATGACTAATCCTCTCTCGTACAACACAAGTGAATCGCCTCACCGTTTCATAAAATACCCTTTTCCTCTTTTATTGTGTAAATCGCAATAAAAAGGCATAAAATACTTCAGATACAACTTTTGGAAAACGCTGCCCAGCAGCTGGTGAACTACTACGGAGTACACTCTCACGTATACCCCACTTAATCCTTAAACTATAAGTCTTTGATGCTTTAGCTACTGCTCCGCCTCTTTACCCTTCCGCTGTCGCAGCAGCGCTGCCCGGCCAGCATCTCGACCAGCCGTTGGCCTGGCCTTCGATTTGTCCTGCAGCAGCAACAGATCATCCACATCGCTGCCGCCACCACCAATATCCGCCATGTCGGCCGATTTCTCATCCATAAATTTCATCAATTCGTCATCCTCGTCGCGCAGACTGCTGGTGCTGGAGAGGATCACACTGCTTGCACTGCGCTGCAGCGTGTTCGTGAGCCGTGCGTATTTGGCTTGCAGATTGTGCAGCCAGGTGGCATCTGACCAGTGGTACCAGCTGAGCAGAAAAACGACCAATATAAAGAATAGATTGGTGCTAATGGCTGGAAAGAGACACAAAGAAACCGATTTAGAGGGATGTGGGCGCACACACGTGGCGGGTACATACCCACAATGGCCGACAGGACGGGCCAGTTGAACATTATGTACCGTAAACCGGTAAAATCGGCCACAATATGCAAGGTAACCGTATAAAACTGTATCTTCTGGGACTGTATCTCCACGTAGACATCGGTAATGGGATGTTGACGCTCCTCCAAATAGCGTGAGAATATCTCGACCGGCACCTGCTGGAATTCTTCCTTCCAGCCGAGCACATAGAGCGGACTCAGCGCCCAGGTGGAGATCAAGCGTATCAACGGCGAACGGTAACGCATCATGGCCGAGCGACACGAGTGACCTCGCAACATGGAATCATAGTCACGCATCTCCGCACACACCATAAACATGCCCAGCTCCAGGTTTTGCGGCGACTCCGGCATATCAATGTTGACAATAACCTTGTAGGCCTGACCCACCATTAGAAGTTGTTGCTTCTTGGTCAGCGACACGTGGGCATGGGGAAAGGTGCAAGGTGTGCTGGTCTCCAGGCAGGTTCTGTAAGAGAAATGTTAAACACCACTGCCATTCCATCTCCAATCGCTCCACTCACTTGAACTGCATATGCACGGGACGTGTGTGCGAAATGGCCGGCATGTAGACATAGTAGAACGCCGCGTACATAAACACCGCCAGCCAAATGATCAGCACCACGGCGAACGCAATCAGACCCAGGCGCAGCACCAGCTCCCGCAGTGTGCCAACCTTCTCGTCGGCTTTGCTGCGAAACCGATCGTACACATTGAGCGTCAGATTAACCGCCGGACGCACAAAGAAGCGTCGGCCCAAGCCAAGCGGATCGAAGCAAAAAACAATAAATCGCAACAGGAAGTTCATGGTGGCTGAGGCACGTCTCCGTCAACGGAATCCAATGCCGACTGAGGGCAGCTTGTTAAATACCGCAATTAGGGCTCGTATCAATATAGAAATGAAACTGGGGAGATTGCTTATCGGATTATTGATAGTGCAGGTGCCTACAGAGTGTGTGTGTTTGTGTACTGGGGATTTGCATAGACAGCGATTGTGATAAGGTGGGGATTCTGATTCACATGCAGGCGGTTTTTGATAGCTAGACGTTGTACTAATGCTTCAAAGGTCATCGCCAAGCGGAGTAGACAAGAATTTGTTTCTTTTTTTTTTTTTGATTATTATTTACAGTTGCTGTGATAACAGCTGTTAAGGCTATGCAGCAAAACAACTGTTTTTATTGTCTCTGCGACGCCGCACAGTGGTGCAGTGTACAACAGTTTTAAGAAGTATTTGAAAGTATTAGAAAAACTGTTTTAATCATTATTAAATGAAGTGGCCTTTGTACCGAGAAACGTTTTTAAAAAATAAAACTAGAAGTTCGATTTGATTACAAAAATTGTTTGTACGAAACGTTGTTTAAATAATACGATTTGATTTAATTTAAGTTTATTTGGCAAGTTATAATGCTCGCAGCTGATTAAATGTTACAAAATTTCAAAATAAGATACAAAAGATAACAGACAACGCTCAAGTCGTGCACATAGTTCTGCTGCACAGTGTTAACAGCTGTAATGTACAAGTGTTATCGATAAGCTACTCGATACATTTTTAGTTACAGTGCCCATCACTGCAGATTTTGTTTTCTTTGTATTATTATTACAAAAAATATCGACTGAGTATCTACACAAATGAATGCGGCTTATAGTCTTTCTGGAAGCTGCACTTCGGTGGAAGGAGAACTCGACGTTGCCCTTTTCAAGGCACGTGTTTTGCGCGCTCAGCCTTTATCAAGGCATCCGTCTTCCGCCATCTTGTATTCAAAACAAAATAAAAATGTGACTAAGCATCAAAATTGATAAACCAAGATCGCAATAACTAAAAAAGTGGGCGGCCAAATAATTTACTATACTCACGGGTATAGTGGTAACCTAAGCTCTAAAAAAAAAGCAATTTGGCTTAGTTGCCAAAAGAAACAAACCAAAAAGGCACACACACACACACACCCCTCAAATGAGCAACTACAATTACCGCTATCATGGTGGGGGCGGAGGCAGAGGATACAGTGGTATTGAGGTGCGCGATATGCATCCCAGAAATATGTCCCATCCACAACACCATCTTCACTTCACCTATGTCAGTTCTTGTGTGAAGTATATGATCTTTCTGCTGAACTTCATCTTTTGGCTATTCGGAGGCCTGCTGCTGGGCATAGGCGTCTACGCGTTCATGGACAAATGGGAGGAGGCCAATGGCTGGGTGAGACTGGAGACTGTCTACGATGTGATACTCAATATATCGCTGGTGATGATCATTATGGGCATTGTGATATTTGTGGTCAGCTTTGCGGGTTGTTTGGGCGCCCTGCGCGAAAATACTTGCCTACTCAAGTTCTACTCGCTGTGCCTGCTGATATTCTTTCTACTGGAGATGGTTATAGGTAAGGCTGCAGCCCGTGTTGCTGATGATTGATCCTCCATGCCCTCTCTCCCTTGCAGCCATCATTTGTTTTGTCTTCCCACAAAATCTCAACACTTTTCTGGAGGATCAGTTTACGGATAAAATCATACACTCCTATCGTGATGATGCGGACTTGCAGAATTTCATAGACTTTGCCCAGCAGGAGTTCAAATGCTGTGGCCTTAGTAATGCGGGCTACCAGGATTGGGGTAATTAAGGTTGAAATAGAAGAAACTAGCCTTTTTACGCGTTTTCACATTTGCAGGCAAAAATGAGTACTTCAACTGCTCATCACCCTCAGTGGAGGGATGTGGTGTACCCTACAGCTGTTGCATCAATGCCACGGACATTAGTTCTGGCTTAGTCAACATTATGTGCGGCTATGGGGTCCAGGAAAATTCGGTGGCAGCGGCCAGTAAACGCATATGGACCAGCGGTTGCATTGAAATCGTACGAGTCTGGGCGGAACGTAATCTATATACCATTGCTGGCATGGCCCTGGGGATTGCTCTTATTCAGTTGTTTGTTATCTATTTGGCTAAAACTTTGGAGGGTCAAATCGAACTGCAAAAATCTCGCTGGGCGACGTGAGTTGAACACGGCTAAGCCAGACTGTCTAAAAATGAATACTAGCATTACATTTTGTACAAATCCGTTAAGAGAGGTGGAAATCACCAATCATTGCAAATCTTACCAAACACTGCCATTTAATTTGTGGTCAAAGTCGAATCAAGTGCAATCTTCTCAATTTTTTTGAGCCAGCATTTAATTTACTCATTTTGTATGTGATTTTCGAATGTTTTGTGAAAGTTGCGTTTGAAATTAAGTAGTTGTTAAGTTATCAAGTAATACTCTACACATGGACTGCTGTATACAGCTTCTACATATACAATATATATATATATATATATGCTCAACATGTATCAAATACTCTGCAAATAAATTTGTATTTATTATATACAAATCGGTAAATGAGCGTTGTGGGGTTATCAGCGTCAAAATGGAGATTGCTCTGTTAACACTAGAACCCATACTTGTAATTGTTTTTAAGAACCGAAAATCAAACAAATTTTAATTGAAAATGTGACCTATAAAGGGGTCCCAACAGGTAGGAAATTTCACATTTTCTTTTATATAGTCATTTTTGACATTATTTTGAAGATTGTTTCTAGTTTAGTGTTAAAAACCCAAATTATGTAAGCTGAGCAGCTCTTTTTTCATGCTTGTCAACTCTGCCCTGCCAACACTGTCAGACTGAACGATTTGGATGACTATCCTTTGTTTTTTCCACCCTAAATCAGTTGTTCAACCTTTCACGTCAGTACTTAAATTGAAAATCATATTGAATTCCCTGATATTTGCCAAAACGAGGAGGCAGTTAATGTGAGAAATGAGTGACGAAGTGGACAAGCTCTTGGCTGAAACAGCATTACCCGACTTTCCAGACGGTTCACAGGATAAGAGATATGAGAACATACCGCCAGCCTTGTTTCGTAGCGAAGTGCTCGAACGTCTTGCTGCTTCGGCCAATGGCTACAGAGAACTCGTAGAGTTGGGTCAAGTGCGTAAAATCGAATACAATGGCTGGATCGAAAAACTAGAATCGAGAATCAGTCATTTACGTCGAAGGCTGACCGACTGTCAGTCGACACTGCATTTACTGGAGCGAAACAACAGAGTTATGAGCGTATGTATTAGAACGTTTATCCATTATACTATATCTTGATGATCTTGGGCTCTCTTTTTCCAAAGGCTTATTGTAATACAATGTTAACTGTGGACCTAGCTCTACCGGAACCAAATTCCAACCCAACACTATTTCAAGTTGACTCCAATACCAACACATATCAGGAGTGTGGGGATAACGAGGAGGTCATTAAATTGATGTTAGCAGAGCGCCAATTGGATCTGCTGGAGCTCAAAAAGGCGACTTGGGATCTTGATTATGTTTTCGATCAATGCACTTTAAATCAACTAATGGAATATACCTTGTATTTGAAATCCCCTGACTAAACCTCCCATTATCTCCCTCGCTTCTAATTATTAATGGTTAAACGTGTTTGTGGGAAATTTATATTGATCCAGGGAACCTAAGAAAGTATAAGCCAAGTTAACTGCTGGAATATAAGTGATGATAAAATGAAATGGTGAAGCGTTTGGCAATAATGACTTTTTCCGTCATTTAAAGAAATGAAGTTCCAATTCTTTGGTGGAATCAGACTAAGTTATAGCTTAATAAAATCTGTGTTAAAAGGGGCAAAATTATAGACTTTATAGCTAACCTGCCTGAAGTTCCTTTTTTCATGAAGTCGTTTGAATATTATTTACATATTCTAAATGTTTTACCAGATTCAGTTAAAACAATTTACATTATAATTCCTAAAAACTCGATTTATATCGTTTATGAAAGTACATTTTTGAATGTGCTTTAATTAAGACCCAACAATCGTTTTATTTTGTTTCCCACATGACTGGATCACTTGTCCAAAATTTCTAGCCGCTGACCCACTGTGCTGTGGATGCCAGTGAAAGAGTCCGAAAACTAACAGCGACCTTAACAGACTTTAACACAATTTTTGATGAAGTCAATTTGATTAATGATATACTAATCAGCTACTTATTATAAACCTCAAATACTTACCCACATGTACAAAAATCAAATCCAAGATTGCCCTTCTATATAAATAGTGTTCGATAACATTTTCGATACGTTTATCGGAGTGCTGTCAATCGCTGCCAACAGCTGACTTGTTGTATTTTTTTTTAAACAAATAGTAACATTGAAGCAACCCACACGTGCAGTTCGCAGCAGATATACCCTACCTCGACTCACCCCCTCCAGTACCGACCGCATCATTGTGATTATGCTCAAGTTGATGTAAAAATAAAATGCAAACATTGCGCAACATCTTCACCTCGCGTACTCTGAACTACTTGCGGCAGAATGGACAGAATGCGATCATCAATGCCACTCAGCAGCCAGCGGCTGTGGATGCCGCCTTGCCGCCTCAATCCGATGTGGACCAAAAGCTGAAGAATGCCCGTCCAACGCCATTCAACATACCGCGCTCCATACTCGACGCGTGCCATTTTACGGCCAAGCCGTTTGACACCTACGGACGCACAACACCCAAGCCGTCTGGATCACTGTCCCCCAGCACGCTGAAGCGTTTTCGTCGGATGCAACGGCGCATGGAGCTGGTGTATCGTTGTAAACTGTGCAACACACGCAACACGAAGACCATCAGCGAGGAGGCCTTCTACAGCGGCGTGGTGATACTCCAGTGTGATGGCTGTGCCGTGGATCATCTGATCAGGGACAATCTGGGTCTGTTCGCCAACAGCAGTGATGGCAGCAAGAATATAGAGAAGCTGCTGTCCGAGCGAGATGAACGGGTGCGCATTATCAAAGTGAACGAGCAGGGTGAACTGATTTGATGGATTTCTAGTCAGTGGCAACAACAACCACACAAGTCATTATCCCAGCAAACCTGAAATTTTGTTTTGTTGTTAACATTTTGTATGGAATTATATATGAGAGAGCCCGCCCAGCGGCTAAAAATATACATGAGAAAGTCCACCAAGCGGACGACTGCAAATCGAAAACAAAATTTCACAAATCTGTCTATGTTTAATCTTATCGGTGTGCGTGTGTGGCCAAAATTTGTTTGCATGTGTATTCACCAAGCAAGCACGCGCCCAGAGTGGTGGGTCTATACTACAGACATGCATAGAACACATCCAGTGTTCTGCTGCGTCACTCTGAGTCGGTAGAGGCTTGGCGTTGCTATAGCTAGTTTTAATAGCAGCAAATCAAATCGATCAAAACACTATGTAACAAAACCGGCATATCTATTATATGTATGTATGATGATTGGGTTTGGTTTTATCTCACACAATTCGCCACACTTTCAATTATCTGATATGCGCAAAGTGCACGCCTGGCCAAACTAAATTGTCCATTATCTTGCATTAGTAATGCGCTTCCAACTGACTGATAAGCCATAAAATTGTTCTACAATATACAGGAAACATCGATGAGTCAATGGAGCTAATGGATTTGGGAATGTGTTTCCCATTTTGATGGCTTTACAATTGTCAACACATTAGCCTTTCGAACTGCTGCTGGCGATTGTCCATGCTCGCTTGCTACCCACTCGGCTGGTTCGTACATTGGTTATCTTTTGATTTTTTTTTAAGGCTTCTTGAGAATCGAAAGGTACGCCAGCTACTGAAAGCATACAACCTCTTCAGACCATCATCAGTGAAACCTAGAAAAAGTTTTATAAATACCATGAAGATTCTGAAGAATATGGCTTGCCATATTCCGACACTCTGAAATCTTTAATCTTTGTAGAAAGTTAGTGAGCCATTGGCCAGATGGGTGCCGCGATTGCTCTTACCATACCGACCAGATAACAGAAAAGTCGCTAAGCAGAAGATTAGACTTTTAAATATCCAGAAATTTATCGTTTAATTGAAAAGTGGTATAAAAATCGTGAAAAAGTCAGAGTTTAGGATTTGAGCTCAAAGTAAAACAAAAATTTACATATGGTTCGAGTATTCTTATGGTATTCCAATGGCAAAACATGAAGGAAACAGAGAACTATAATATGTATATAGTAAGTTTCGTTTTGACGAATCATAATGGTCAGGGTATTTTAAACAGAGTTGTTTTGGTAGAAAACTGCCGTCGAAGTGCTTGTCTTGACGCGCCACTGAGTTGAGGCATAACGTCGGCAGGCATTCGGGGCTATTAAACTGCCGCTTCGCTTGTTTCACTGACCCACAATCGTTTGTTGTCAATAGACTTGAACGGTTTTTCACTTAGAGGCTTCAAGTTGAATTGTTTACCGAGTTCATACTCGCCTTTGCAGCTTTTGTCCATGCCTTTTAAAACTAATTGTGGCTTAGAATTAATTCAAGGTATTTGTAATCTGGTGCTTACAACACCTGAGCCTTCTCAAAACATCCATTTCCCCCAAGGCTGCCAGTCTGCTTCCTTTTCTAAACACCGTGGATCTGGGAATATGCCTTGTTGAATTGCATGTCCCACAATATGCAGCATATTTTGATATTTCCGTAGATATCTGTACCGCTTCACACCTAGTAAGCACCGAACTCCGAACCGAAGTTCTCTAAATGCTTTTTGAGCTGCTTTTTGGTCTTCTTTGCTTCATTTTTATACTCTGTACCAGAGATCTGCACGAGTGCCTGTTTTCTTGACTCGAGTACACTCGCTGAAAAAGTGTACGCAGTACCACTCGACACTCAAAATGTCTAGTCAAATGATATACTCACTCATTTTCGTACTAGTACTTCTGTGACTGGTGTCTGTTTTGAGCGGATGACAAATTTGATTGTCTCTGCTTTGAGCGACACAGCATGTTGCTTTCGTCTTTGAGGTAGCGGACGCACTAGCACTTTGCAGTATACATACTAATTTTACTCAGAGAGCGAAGAGGAATACGCAAAATACTCCGTGCTCTCAGCTCACACACTACTAATATATATGTATGTATTGTGTATTGCTCTTTCCTCTTCCTCCGCCTCCAAATCCTCCTCCTCCTCATACAATGCAACAACAATGCGCACAGAATTCGGTTCTGCTGACGTCGACGTCAAAGCAGAGTCGTGAATTAGAGATCAATTTGCCGAGGAAGGAAAAAGACGGACAGAAGCCGAAGACATATCAGAGAGCGGACACACAAAGCCAGCAGTAAAAAAAATACAACAAGAAGCAAGCATGAGCAAAAAAATTACTCAAGTGAGTGAGCGACAAGTAGAAAATGCGTTGCCAGAATTGTTGGTGGATAATTCCACACTCAAATTTTTGAGCTCTCTTTTCGTATGAGTATTAGCAATAAGCAACGCGAGTGGCGCGAGTGTTTTTGGCACTTCGTGTGCGAACCACAAATATGCCGCGAGTAGAAATACTACTGTATACATTTTGTTGCAGTGCTTGGGACACTCGGGTGTGAAAATATCAAGTACTTATGCAGTGCACTTGTAGTTGCAGTGCACTCGTGCAGATCTCTGCTCTGTACCGAAGGTACATAGAGTATTATAAGTTTGTGCAAAAGTATGTAACATCCAGAAGGAAGCATCTCCGACCCCATAAAGTATATATATTCTTGATCAGCATCAACAGCCGAGTCGATATAGCCATGTCCGTCTGTTCGTCCGTCCGTCTGTCTGTCCGTATGAACGCACAGATCTCAGAGATGGTAAGAGATAGAGGTTTGACATGTATGGGACATATGCTTCTTATGTCTGCAGGCAGATCAAGTTTATTTTCAATTTTGGCCACGCCCCCTCCCGCCCCCGCAATTTAGAAAAAACGTCATATCTCCCACAGTTTTCAAGATAAATGGTTTGTTCCTTCTGGACATATTTAGTTATTACGATAACTTATCGATCCGCCAAAGAAATGAAGAAGATCGGATGAACGGTTTTCGAGTTATGATCAAAAGACAAATTTTCTTGGTACAGAGTATGTTATAGTCGGGCTTGACCGACTTTCTTTCTTGTTTTTAAATATGTGTTGCTTTTTTTCCTAGGAACCTCTGTAAGAAACAAGCTGGCAGGGCCGGGCTCATTCTCAGAGCATTGTAATTGAGATCTAATCAGTGTCTCTTAACCAAGCTTTAAAAGAAAAAGTCGAATAATAGTTTCTAGTACAAATAAAATTATAGTTTTTTTTATTTAGTTTAATTTAATTTAATTTACATGTGTTTAGAAGACGACGCTTACCAAATATAATCCATATATATATATCTATATATTTCGTTTGTGTGTGTGGTTTATGTATGTGAAATGTGTGTGTTTGATGGTTTGCATACGGTTTACAAGGAGCTGTCTTACGGAAGCGCACTTTTTGTTCTCGTGTTCTGGGTACAAACGTTTTGTTTGAATCTATGCTGTTAACTATTTCACAATTTGTTTGTTATTCTAAACAATAATAAACGTTTCTGTTTTGCTATTTTGTCTGAAATTGAAATACTTATCAATGCCCAAAAAGTTGATAAGGATGGAGATGGAGGGGAGTCTGTGTGTGCTTAGCCAATTCTTAAATCAAATGAGTAAGCGAAAATAGAAAAAAAAACATATTTAAATTGTGCTAGATGTGAGCCTTATGCACTAAGTGAAGGGTTTGGCTTAACGTTTTAGGGGGAGGGTGGTTTTTTTAAGTATGTAAGGGTAGTACGTACTATAAAAGAGTTGCCTATTGGGTTTGTTTGCTGCCTTTTCTCTGTTCGTTTATTGCAATCGGAACTACATATTTACAAATTAAACGAAAACAATTATAAATTGATGTGTGTGGGATTGGGCTTAGCTTACATTCATATAGCAAAATGTATTCAGATTCAGTCGTTGACGAGGTTAGTTCATTGATTAGCCAAAGCAAAGACGATGCAATCACCTAGATGGGACATTTCTTAAGACAAATTCAAGTCGAATCTTTTGAACGAAACATTTGAAAGGATTGTAGGAGGAGCGTTGGCGATGGACTGGACTGGATTCTGGTAAATATCCTGTTTTTGATATTAAAATATACATTTAATGTGAAATTGATCTGAGATATTTATACAATTGAGCTGAAAACCGACAAAAGCTCGAATTTCATTTCTCCATGGAATTACAATCCTTCAATACAAACGGAGGACAGGATCATTACAAATATTGACTACATAATGTCCATTAGTTACTCTTGCAAATTGAAGGTAAGGCTTTTGTTAATTATGCTATCTAAATGTAAGAAGCGTAGATACAATTGGGGGATTGCTATAATCGTTGTTTAAGACCAATCACGTATGTCTCTTTTTCGAAGTTTTTCTACAAATTCGGAACTGGTTGAAATATAAACTTGTTCAATGCTCGGAAGGGATGTAGTATTGTAGCCCACTCAAATCTAGGATTTCTACACATTACTAAACTCTCAACTGGGCGACTTAATCAATGAACTTTCCTCTTCTATATGTGTATGTGTGTTTATATATAAGATAGACTTAAACTTAATGGTAGTGATTAAATATATAATTATATAAGTTTAGATAGAAATGTGCAGATTGCAGATCTTAGTAACTGTTATTGCTGTGGTTTGTCTGTTCGTTTTTTTTTTCATTCTATTATGCATTTTTGCAATAAATACATAGTTTAAGTACACAAAATACTTTGTTTTTGCTTTGTTTTATTTGTTGTTTGTTTTATAAATACTTGTTAGTTTGTGGAATGTGTCTGTCTCTCTCTATTGGAGTTGGATCTTAAAGCTCTTACATGGTGGTTTCTTTTTAATGCAAAAGAAGGTAACAAATTGGAAGAGGAATTGAATGAATCTTTAGTTTTCATTGGCATTGGGTTACAGAAAGTATCTTTACCAAATATAACGTGTTGGGTACAATTATTAAGAAGTGTTTGAAAACTCGGACTGCAACTCGTGTACTTCAATTCGTAATATCAGAAAAAATCCCAATGGTTTCGAAGTGCCTTTAGCTTTACAAGTTTCTATTACCATTTCCTTTATGTTCTGTGGGTAATTCAACATTTTAGTTGTCAGACTAAAGCTAAGTCCTGAATAGCAAATCATTTGGACAAAATTTGATACAAATTTGGCTAATTAGGCCTTAATACGACAACTTGACGGACATAATGGAGCACATTATTTGCATGACTCATGGTTCAGTGTCTCATTATTCAGTAGTTCTTTGTTCAGTAGCTCGTTTCGAAATGAATTATTGCTCATTGACACTTGCTTAGTAGCCTAATGTTCAGCAAACTCATTGTGCAATAACTTATAATTATGTGACTCATTGTTCAGTGACCTTTCAGTCAGTAATGCGAAAAACTTGAAGATAATTTGAAAGAAAAAATTAGCCTCTAAGCCCTAAAAATTCAAGGAACCAGCTCTACAAAATCTGCTATTAAGGGTAATTTAGGCAAAATGTTCATCAACATTTAGACCTTACTTTTAGGGTTTTCTCATATACTTGATTACGGTTGTAGCCTTAAAGACAAATATTTGTACTTTCTTTAAGGGTTTAGCCAAATACCCTTACATATATAATAATTTCTGCACTGAGTCCGGCTTCATTTGTAATTTTACATACAAAAATGACCGTACAACTAACAGAAATGTGCGTCTTTACTTCAGAAGCTCCATGTCTGCATTGTGACATCAACAAACGGGGGGACCAAATGTTGTGATCTCTGTTATAAATCGAATAATCGAAATAAATCGCATAATCGAAATGCTATTTCTAGTTTCCCAACTTGTAATGCTAGTTTGAACTACCCAAGAATCAAAAAGCTGCCTTTACACTTGTCCCAAGTCTCTAAAGAGTTTCCCCTGGCAATATAAGCATGGCAATTATCTCTGAATATTTAGCCTTCTAATAGGACAAACTCGAGTTGACTAGGGACAAGTCTGACAAGTGTAAAGACAGGTTAATGGTAATGAAATTTTACATTTTTAAATAACACGTGAAAGCTTTAGCTATATAAAAGCTTTATGACCCAGTTCTACACTCTTTCGGTAAAGTTCTGTGTGATTTCTTTTCCACAATGGAATGTCTTTGCCTTCTTTCCGGTTTGTTTCTTTTTTTCTACAATTTACATGTGGTTTAAAATTAAAAATACAATTTACAAAGAATTTTTGGAAATGAAAACTTTGTTTAAATGAACAAATTGAGGCATTTCTTAAGGTCTGGTTGTGAAGAGAGTTAAGTCTGATGGAGGTTACACAGTAGTGTCGCAGAGTTCAAAATAGCTTGAGTGAGTCGAATAAGTGAGTATATTTGTTCAGTTGTTCACCGGTTTTCAGTGAAATGACGAAAACCTGGAAAGAGAAAAGGAGAAAAAACGAGTGTGGGATTGTGAATTCAAATCTATTTTACTCCGGGAGAGAAGTGTATACTTAAAACGCAAACCTGACACCTAAACAGTTCTCCTACTGCTTCCAGCTTTTGAAAAAGCATCAGTACTTTAAAAAGCATGAATTGATGATCTTTCGAATCTTTTTGGAAACTTATTTGAAATCAAATCTAACCTCTTAAGTCGAATCTTATAAATTAATGACCCAACGAGCTGTAATTTACATTTTTCGAAGAAGTTTCGGTATAAAAAACTCACTTTCTTTATCTGTTCTAAGATTGTAAATATTTTACCTGAAAATTTCAACGTTTTTTGAGATTATAAAGATCTTCCGAGTTATTAACAAAGGTTTGAACCAATCCTTGGGTTTATGGCTTCCAAAAACTGAACAGCGGACCGAATCTAAAGCTCTAAGAGGCATTCGAATCTTCAAATATATGAAAATCAATTAGCAGCGCATTAACATGATGTTAAGTTAACAGGGCTGGCAGTCAGAACAACTCGGCGAACAACTGAACAACTAGTTTACTCACTTTTGTTCACTTACTCAATGCACACACACCCCAAACACTATTTTACACTTAAAACAGAAATTTCTATGCTGTAAAATACTTTTCTTTTTCGAATAGCTAGCTGCCGTTTTGTTAGTTAATTGGCTTTTGACTTACACAACTATTTGGCATAACGCCCTCGCCCTCCATGTCCTCTTCCGCCACTGCCCCTTGCAGTCCTTCGTCCCACTCACAGACTGGTACGATTGGAACGTCCCACCGCCCCGGTGGTACCATTCGGACGATTATGCCGACGCTTATGCAGATAGAGACCCGCTGCCTGGGCAAATGCTGAGCCACATATTTGGCATACATAACGCTTGACCTTGTCATGGATTTGTTTATGATTCTGTAGATTCTTCGTGGACTTGAAACTTTTGCCACAGATGTCGCACTTGAACTCCTCGTTGCTGTAGTGCTGCTTGAGATGCTCGAAGAGGCTGTTGCGGGCCACAAACGATTTATTGCACTGCGGATAGTCGCATTTGTAGCAACGTTCACGCTCATCCTGATGCACGATGCGATGGGCATTCAGATGGCCGGGTGTGGCAAAAGTACGATGACAAATGTCACAGGGGAAGGGTTTACCGCCCTCGGGGGTAAGCAGCTGGTCATCATCCTCGTCATCCGCCGAACCGGTGGCATTGGACTCGCCCAACGCTTTCGCTCCATCACCTTCCCCGGCTCCCTCGGTGGCAGACTCACCAGGTTCACTGCCCTCCAGTATGCTATGGTTGAGCGCCAGCGAGGGCAAAAATAATTCCTCGTTATGACGTCGCAAATGCTCATCATAGTTGGACTTCTCCCGGAAACTGGCCGTGCACAATTCACAGTTGTACTTCACCTCATTGCCGCCGCCCAAGTGCAACTGTTTGTGCGTCTCAAACTCCTCCGCATTATGGAATTGAATGTTGCACACATTGCAGTAGTAGCCGCCGCCCAGGCTGGGCTGATGGGTGAGCATGTGTAGGTCCAGTTCGCGCAGCGTTTGCACTATCTCGCCACAATGCTGGCACTTGAAGGGCGGTATGTCGTCATCCATGAAGTTCATCTGGTCATAGTAGATGTAATTCGGTATAAACTTTCGGCCCAAGCGCTCACAGTTCAGGCGTTCCATCTTCTGTTTGGAGTAATCGAAACGCAGCTGGGAAATGCGCTTCGAGATCTGTATGGTGGTCACATCGATCATTTGCTGCAGCTCCACGGCCATCTGATGGAGACCCTCGCCGCGTCGCTCCTTACTGCGATAATCGGGATCGAAGCGATTGTAGAAACATTGATAGCGCTTCACCATGCTCAGTAATTTCGCTGTGGAGGTGTCATTCCAAATGGCCGAGAAACGGCGACGATAGGAGGTTTCCTGAAGGAAGAGTGAGGAGGAGTAATAAATTATATCATTTCAAAATGGACTTTATTTTATCTACAGGAGAAGGAGCAAGGCCTGGCCCAGAGTTTACCTCTCATCTTCGTGGGTTGCAAAGAATTGTGGATCTTGTGGACTGGAAACGAAAAACTTCGAATCAATGGCAGAACCTAGGAGTGCCTTTCTATGCCTCACACAATAAGCGAGCTCATGAGGTTGTTACAAAGCAGCAGAAAACTTGACGATTCGGATCTTCTATGCCTCCTTGCTGTCCTTTTGGAGGCAAAGATTACTTAGAAGGCTTGTCCACGGTGGAATGAGGCGGTTGCCATACTCTTCTTTACCACAGAAGCTCGATTAGGTCCCCGCGGTGAGGCTTGGCGCCCATCTACCTCTTTTCAAACTGTCTTGCGATAGCGGTTGCAGGGATACTCAGCTGTATTGTAAGGCTTCCCGAGGGTCAACCATCGGCCGAGGGCTACTGGTGGCAAATCTGCTTATAGCAGCGGTAGCCGCTTGCCTGCTTGTTTCAGAAGCAGACCAACTTATTATTCGTAGCTAAACGCCATAAGGAGATTGTTTACAATACGCAAGCTGCGTCCCGTCCGTTGGCCCAATCAACCATCTCACAAGTTCGTCAAGCGAGACCGATACTTAGAACGACATTGATTCGACAAGGAAAGAATATTCTTAGGACTTTGACAGGGCTCTTTAAAAGCCGCTGCAGATTGCGGGCTGTAGCTATAGCTTCAAACATGGCAATATTTTCAACGAATTGAAACAGTGAAAGTAGAGACGTAAGATATTTTTCATATGAAACGAAATTGAAGCCCTTGGCCCGTGGTTACACAGGTACTTCAAATGTTTGTAAACAAAACCTACTAACTAAAAATGCCATCTGCTGCCGCTCGCCTGGCAACTGGCGTTAAATTTTGATTGCGCTCACCTTGACCACTGCATCCGACATTTTCGAGTTGTAGCTGTAGACCTCATTTAGGAAATGCAGCTCTTTAAAGTACCACAATGTACTGATGTTTGTCTTCTCCAGGGCCATGCGATTGCATTCGCGTTTGTAGACAGTGCGTAGGTTATCCCATTTGCGGGTGATGGCATCTTTGGCCAGGGATATGTTGAAGCGGCTCTTGAACTCGAGTACAATCCAATCGAGAAATCGGGCACGCTTCACACGATCCCGGAACTGGGCATGGCTGTGATCCCAGAGGAAGGGGTTTCGTTGATATGAATGGATCAGGAACTGGATCATTTTGCGATCCTTGATGTGCATGGTGAGCTCGCGATCGCGCTATTAGATAGATAATAGAAGTGTACTTGAAATGGAATGGAAAGTTGGTTACTTACACCCAGCAACGATTCCTCGACCATTTCATCGTAGCTCAAGAAATCTGATTCGCCACCCAGAATGCTGTGGTTCAATTGGGCACCAGCACTGTAGCTGTTAAAGTCCATATATTCGCCGGAATTGTCATCCATATAGCCCTGGTCCACTTCCCCGTAGTCATCCATGGAGGAGTCGCCGTCGGCATTGAGTGGCTCATTTTTAACATCCATCTGCTGGCGCTGGCGCGGTACGGTGACCTTCATGCGTGGACGAACCTGTGTACTGGTGGCTTCTGGCAAGATGGCTTCATTATCGTCGTCGTCATCATCTTCGTCGTCATCATCGTCGTCTTCTGCCAGATTCACATTAACGGGCAAGCGCAGACGCTCCTCCTCTTCGGGCATCACCTGTTCATCGTCGCTGCTACCCAATTCATGGAGCTCTTGCTTGATCACCATCTGCGGCTCCAGCAGAGCTGTGTCTGCATCGGTCAAGTCTTCAATCTCATCAAAATTTCGCCCATTACCATGACCGCCACCCACATGCGGTCCCATCGCCTCATCGTCCATGGACAGGGACATGGGCTCGCCCAGGCTGAAGCCCAATGCGCCAGCTTCTCCTGGCCTCACACCCGAGCCACCACCGCCGCCGCCCTCGCTCAGATGCATGGTCTGCATGTGTCCAATGAATGAATCGAAGTAGAGGAACTTTTCACTGCAGAATATGCAGCGCAGGGCAAAATACTGAAAGTCCTCCGTGGCCGTCACCACGCCGCAGTCCTTTGTGCAGTGGCGAAAAATCTCCGCATCGTTTGGCCTAGTTGGATATGCCAACACGCTCATGGTGCTGCCTGCAGGTAAGCTGGCCGTGCGATTGTTGTGTGTTTTTCAAACGGAACGCTCCCTCAGCAGGCTTGCCTGTACCGGAGCACTGAACTCGTTTGATTTAGTTACGAATTCAGTTAAAATAAATTGCCAATAAAATTGTCGCCGAATTAGTGTTAGTGTTTAGAGATGTGCTGCAAGGGCACGGTTGCACTGCACACTGTTATCGATTACTGGACTATCGATAAGCTGCAGCGAGATTTCCTGTGACCAGAGACCCCTTTCCCCGCTCACTTAACCGAGTCTACTGCCACGGTATATTTACACTTTCCGCACTTGGTCACACTGATTTCTGATTCAACTAACCAGCGCGTGTGGTGTGTCTGCTTCGTCGTTTTTCATTTGATTTAAATTAAAACAAACGTGTACAACAACTTCCTGTGTGAAACAACAGAATGGCTTCCATAAGCTTGCTGAATCCTAAGGCTGAGTTTGCTCGTGCTGCTCAGGCACTGGCCATTAACATCAGTGCGGCCAAAGGTTTGCAGGACGTGATGCGCACTAATTTGGGACCCAAAGGCACTGTTAAGATGTAAGTTGGGGGTAAAACCAAGGATGTGGTCAAGAATTGGGGGCACCGCAGCTTGGCAAAGTATAAATAAACTTAAAGTAGTCGACAGCTGCAGCCGCTTTAAGTGAGGTTAAAATCGAACGGCAAACAGCGGCATGCGTCATCGGGTTAGAGCGAGAAGGCAAATGGAGAAGAAAACATTTAAATGCCAAAAGATTAAAGAAATTCAACTAAAGTGGCATAAATAATGTCATTTAACCACAAATTTCAGCTTAAATTGAAGAAATGTAAGACATTGGACACAGAAATAACAAGAATTAGACAGAGACGGGGAATGGCGACTCACGAGTTTTCTCTCACACACACACACACACATACTAAAGCCATTCTCTGGAACCTTCTCTTATTGCAGGTTGGTCTCTGGCGCCGGCGACATTAAGATCACCAAGGATGGCAATGTCTTGTTGCATGAGATGCAAATCCAACATCCCACTGCTTCCATGATTGCTCGTGCCAGCACTGCCCAGGATGATTGCACCGGTGATGGCACCACCACCACGGTTATGCTGATTGGCGAGCTGCTGAAGCAGGCGGACATCTACTTATCCGAGGGTCTGCATCCTCGCATCATGACCGAGGGCTTTGAGAAGGCACGCGACAAGGCTCTGGAGGTGCTGGACAAGGTCAAGGTTCCCGTCGAGATCAATAAGAAGAATCTCATGGAAGTCGCCAATACCAGTCTTAAGACCAAAGTGCACCCAGCTCTGGCCGATCTGCTCACCGAGGTGTGTGTGGATGCTGTGCTGACCATTGCCGGTGACAAGTCCAAGCCGGTGGATCTGCATATGGTTGAGTTGATGGAGATGCAGCATAAAACTGATACGGACACTCAACTGGTGCGTGGTCTGGTCATGGATCATGGTGCACGTCATCCGGATATGCCCAAGCGCCTGGAGAATGCATACATACTGACGGCCAATGTGTCGCTGGAGTACGAGAAGGCCGAGGTGAATTCGGGCTTCTTTTACAAGACCGCCGAGGAGCGTGAGTCGTTTGTGCGCGCCGAGCGAGATTTTATCGATCAGCGTGTGAAGAAGGTCATCGAGCTGAAGCGTTCAGTGTGCGAAGGCAACAACAAGTCGTTCGTTTTGATTAACCAGAAGGGCATTGACCCCATCTCGCTGGATGCCTTGGCCAAGGAGGGCATCCTGGCTCTGCGTCGTGCCAAGCGCCGTAATATGGAGCGTCTGGCTTTGGCCTGCGGCGGCACCGCCATGAACTCCTTTGATGATCTGCAGGAGGAGCACCTGGGCTATGCGGGCGTGGTCTATGAGCATGTGCTGGGTGAGAATAAGTACACCTTTGTGGAGGACTGCAAGAACCCGTTGTCGGTGACCATCCTGATTAAGGGACCCAATAAGCATACCATTGCCCAGATCAAGGATGCCATCCGTGATGGCCTCAGGGCCATTAACAATACCATTTCGGACAGGGTTTTGATACCCGGTGCTGGAGCTTTTGAGGTGCGCGCCTACAACGAGCTGGTGGCCTACAAGGAAACCATCAAGGGCAAGTCCCGTCTGGCTGTGCAGGCATTCGCCGATGCCCTGCTGGTCATACCCAAAACGCTGGCTGTGAACAGTGGCTACGATGCACAGGATTCCATTGTCAAGTTGACGGTAGAGGATCGCTTGAGTCCGGACTTGGTTGGCTTGGATCTATCCACTGGAGAGCCTATGAAGCCCGTGGATATGGGTGTCTATGATAATTATATTGTTAAGAAGCAGATCCTTAACTCCTGTTCGATCATTGCCAGCAATTTGCTGCTAGTCGATGAGGTGATGCGTGCGGGCATGACCAGTCTCAAGGGCTAGTAGTGTCTGAGCGGCGTTAAATCAAGTTAATAATTTACTTACACACCCGCGTCGACACGAAATGGTATTCACACCCCCAAACACAAAATCACACACACACATTTAACTCCAAATGTATTTCTCTACTTTTTGTGTACAACTAATGTCTACTTAAAGCAACAAAAAAACCATTGGTTTAACAAAATAAATACTACTAAAATACTATTAAAGCAGACTACCTAAATCCTGGTTTCTCTGCTGCTGCTGTTGTCGGGTTGCCATTTCGGTGCTCAACTTTGACACATACGGAAACGCAGAACCAATTTATGCTAATGCCTATTTGTTCAGGTCTGGACACATCAACTACAGTGAACACTAACTTCTCCCTAACAGCTCTCTTTTGTATTTCTTAAATGTCCTGTAAATCTTTGGTTGGAACATCAAACAGCACAAAGTTTTGACATTTGAAAACTTTGGGAAAATATTGAGTTTGATGTAACCTATGAAAGTGGACTTTTAAAGTATTTAATCGAAGGTTTTGGTTTGAGATTTTGGACTAAATTCCGAAATTGCGTACCAGACGGATCTGATTATGACTGAATGGAAAAGAATTGTTACACCAAGTCTTGAAAGCGAATAAAGGCAAGGTAAGGCCAAAAACAATAGAATAATAAGATGAGTAACGCCATACAAAATTTCTGCACACACTTTTTTTCGTGCTGGCTTTTCAAACTGGCTTTTCGCTCTCTTTATTTAAAAGCCAGTAGGAGAGCGCTCAAGAGCCAGCGCTCTCTCTCTCTCTCTCATACGCATACAGCGACATTGCCGACTGTTTGTGTGCACACGTATTCTCATGTTTCGCAACCGCAAGCATGTGTTCGTTTCAAATGCATCATTTGTGTTTACGCACACAAGCAAGCGCATTCTATTTTTAGATTTTTACGCTCTCGTTTTTGTGAGAGCGGAGAGAGTGCGATTGTCGTTGCCACTGAAAATTCAACTTCATATGCAAGACGATTGTATGGGCGTTACTCATCTTATTATTCTATTGTTTTTGGTAAGGCCATGGGTTTTGCAGCCGACGAGGTGGTTTAAGTGAAGAGAATGGAAGTAATGAAAATATAGTAGTATATAGTATAATAACTCTTGGAAGGGTAAAAAATATATGTTGGTTTGATATTGCTCATACGCAGTTTTGGCAGTTGATTTCAAGCCAAACTTTTCTTACGTCCAAGTACTCCGATGCCATATAAAACGAATGTCAGTTGCTAAACTTTTAAAAAACTTTGGACGAATATACTTATTCTAAAGACTTTGAAAAAATGTTGATGTAGCTTACAAGGCGTACAGTTAATTTGTATACCCTTGCAAAGGGTATTAAATTTTTGCCCAAAAGGTCGGAAAACTGGTTTTAGTATGAAAAACGTTTTTCTTTTCCATGGAAACGTCTCCAAACTTTGTTATCATAGGTTTTCTATACTTTTTTTTATAACTCTGCCAAGTTTGATAAAAATCGGACAACTAAATATATGGTATAGCTGTCATACAAAAGGCAGGTCTGAAAAACTTGTTGGTTTTTAATGGTAGCATCCCGAAATTTTGTATTTGTTTGTTTCACATGCTTTCACCTAAATCTACAAATTTTTGTCCAAATCGGATGACCATATCATATAGCTCCCATACGAACGATTGGCCGAAAAATGGGTCGTTGTGGGAAAAATTATATATATATAAATAGTCAAAGAAAGACGTGGAAGTTTTTGATTGTTTTCAAGTTTGGGAATTCACAATGCTCATTAAACCCACCATAGATTTGATCCAGTAGAACTTAAAGTGCAGTTTCTTCTATTTATAAAGCTTATTAAAGGTTCTATGTGCCATTTCCGTTTCATTTCATTTCGTGGTGCTACTCAGAACATTTTGTGGTATGACTGAACATATAGAATTCGGTACAAGTGGACTTGAGCAGTCCAGATGATTTATCCTCTATGCTCACATGAGCACGTACACTCTGTGCCAATGTGTACTGTATTTGTGTGAGCGCGTCTGAATCCCTTTTTTTTGTTGTTGAGAAAAAGGATTTTTCCTGTCAACGTGTAGAAATTGATATTGAAATGCGGATGATAATGAGCTTCAAATTTGTTTTTGGTATTTCGGCCCATTTCACATGTCCACATTCATCTATTCGGCCATCCATCCATTCAGACATAGCATGTGTGTGTGTGTGTGTGTGTGTGTAAATGTATTTAAATGTGTTGAAAATGTATTTCATTTCGTTGGGAATACATTACAAAACCCTTTCCGGTGGGCGCTTTTGATTCTAATCCCTCCACACACACACACACACACACACAACACACATGTCAAGGATTTATGTCTAAACATTTGCTCTTTGGTCAATGCTTTCTTACCTGTCTCTGCTCACTCCCTTCGCCCTCAGCAGCGCGTGTGGCCTATGGGGGAGTGGGGGCCTATCAACTTGATGGGAATTTCTTAATACAAATGTCTGGGCATTTGTGAGGCATTTGTTAAGCGGCGGCTGCCCCAAAACTTGGGGTTAAATGCAAATTTCCATGCAAGTTTTTTGAAAAGTTTCCGTTTCACTGACTTCCGTTTTTTGGGTGACTTCATTAGCAATTCCGCCCCCCACATAACAAATTTCGGTTGTAAGCCATTTCGACTTAAACGAATTTGTCAACATTTCTTTTTTTAATTAATTTTAAAGAGAGAGAGAGCGAGAGAGAGATGGGACAACAAAAAAAAGGTTCAGGATTAAGAAAAAGAAAATGCTGTCCTGCCATAAATCATTCATTACCGCTGCCAAAGTAATTGCCAACTACACAGGGGGAAAACTTTTCTACGAAAAGGGCTTCAACTGAGTACAAGTGGCAGCTTAGATGTGGAATTCTCAGACTAAGCAATGCTCAATTAGGGTATTCACGACCAACAAGTTGTGCAGCTGAGGAGTTGAAGAGTGAAGTTCAAGTCGAAAACCAGAAAAAGAAATAGGTAGGAAATAGAAGAAGGGTAGTCACAATTTAAAAAGGGATGCTGCAGCTGCAAGGTGATCAACTTCTTCAATAATTCTCTGCTTTCAATCTAGACCCTTTTTTTGTGTGAACTGGCAAATCAGTGTAAGACAATAATGTGTCAAGGACAGGTTTAAGAGAGATAAACACTGGGTGAACCTTAAGATTCAGCAAAGCTCTTTGCAACACAACTTGGGACATTATCACAACCTGCTGAGAAAGATAGATCAAAGATATTTCTTTGATAATTTCAAATATGTTTTCTATTCTTTGATGATTTGAGTTCACAGCCAGATTTGAAACAATTCTGCAACTATAACAAGAAAGAAAGTCGGTCAAGCCCGACTTTAACATACTCTGTACCAAGAAAATTTGTCTTTTGATCATAACTCGAAAACCGTTCATCCGATCTTCTTCATTCCTTTGGCGGATCGATAAATTATCCTAATAACTAAATATGTCCAGAAGGAACAAGCCATCTATCTTCAAAACTGTGGGAGATATGTCGTTTTAAATTGCGGGGGCGGGAGGGGGCGTGGCCAAAATTGAAAATAAACTTGCCTGCAGACATAAGAAGCATATGTCCCATACACGTCAAACCTCTATCTCTTACCATCTCTGAGATCTGTGCGTTCATACGGACAGACGGACGGACATGGCTATATCGACTCGGCTGTTGATGCTGATCAAGAATATATATACTTTATGGGGTCGGAGATGCTTCCTTCTGGATGTTACATACTTTTGCACAAACTTATAATACTCTGCATACCTACGGTACAGAGTATAAAAATGGTTCAAGACCGCTTTAATCCGGAAGAGCATCTAGCAAGTATGAGAAATTTTTGAAAAATTTGGAAAAATATTTTCAATAGTGCTTTATTATCAAATTTGAAACCATACAGACTCAGTATGAACCGGTTTAAGCTGGTATGGAACCATTTATTAACTAAATCACTTTAAACTATTGGCTTCAAACTTAAATAGTTTTCGAAAATATTTTCGAAAGTTTTGAAAAAAAAAATTATAATTGGAACCGGTTCCAAATCCGGAAAAATATCTTCTTTCGTAAAGAAACAAATCCTGGAAATTTTTGCCTAACAATCTCACAAAACTTCCGAAAAATCTTCTGGAACCATTGTCTAAACGGTTCACTTTAGCTTCAAATATGACTCGGAAACCGACTCAAGCCCTTTCATATCAAATTTCTCAGTAATTGAATACATAATTATACCAGCTTACAAATATACAAACGTTCATTTTTTTTATCTATTTCGTTTTCCTTTCATTTTTTTCTTTTCACTTTTTCCCTGGCGCGAAATTAAATTGCGGATAATTTGCAAGTAGGCGGAAAAGACACAAATTGCAGGCAAATTGCTGGAAAATAAAGAGGAACAAAACGAACAGGAGAAAAACAACCCAAAAATTGTTGCTGTCCAGAGCCAGAACAATGGCAATGGCATGGCGTTTCAGCAGTTGTTAGGGGGTGGGGAGTTGGGGGATGAGGATGAGGATGAGGACAACAATGAGCAGTCGTCTGCTGGCTGTTTCTTATGTGTCCATTGCGTGCAAATGGCTTTTTACATGCTAAAATTGTTGCACCAAACCAGACGCGTGGGCGGGAGGGTGGACGGAGAGGTGGAGTGGCTGTCAGCTCGTGATCTTTCAAGTGCCCAAACTTGTGCTTGTGAGTGCTGCCCTGCAGGGGGGCGAACACAAGAAACGCAACAAAGTTAGTATTTTGGCATTATTTTGATTAGTTCCTTTCATCGTTTCGTCTACTCATCATCCTTCTCGCCTTTTGTGCACACTTGGAGTGAGAGACTTTTAGATTGTGCTCTGTTTTCGTTTAATGGATGAACATGGAAGAAAACGGCTCAGTTCGTTTCTTTTTTACCGACTTGCGGTTTGGTTTGCTACGATTTGTAGTGTTGCACGTTGACAGTGTAAGGTCACACTGCAGCAGCCACAGGAATTTATCGATATCGATGCTCTTCTCGAGCAACAAATTTGACTGGCGGGGCCAGTTTTGGGCCTTACTCTGTCATTTAGGTTATCCTACAGATTCCATAAATCTTTTGTATTTCAATGGGGGTGGTTTCAGTTTCTAGCTTCTACTTTATTCCCACGTTTTGTTGTCTTCCTTACTTTAGTTTAGTTGCTTTAGTTTAAGTTCTTTTCCTATTACTTTTAGTATCCTTTTTTCCATCTGTAGTTCTTTCCCGAATATTTTTAAAAACTCTTCTGATACCTCGCTTTCTTACTTATTTTTCACCTAAATTAAGTAAAAATTTGTTAAAGGACAGATTTCTAGGTTTTTTGTAACCAAATTTGCCAGGATTCATATTAAGACTGCGAACGATGCATGGTATATCATTCGTATATCATTCCCATTCTCAAGTGTCAAAAAAATAAGTACAAACAGCTGTTACTCAGCCAAATCCTTTGGCGCTGCTGTCAGCAAATGAAATCTTAATGCAGATTTTAAGGGCAGAATCAACAACAACAACAAGGGATGAGGCGATGACATTGCGCAAAGTGTAAACTCGAATACATTTCGTTCTGTTTGATACCCTCTGGTGTAAGGTGCAAGGGGTATAATGAGCTAACAGGCAGAAGGAGGCTTCCCAGTTCCTTTGGCTGGCAGTTTGTTTAAGTTCAAATGTTGAGTTAGTGGATAGTGGAGAAGGTATAAGCAATGAAAGATTTTGGCAGCGAGACAAACATCCACAGGGTACAACCAGCTGCCAGTCTAGACCGTTTCTTGTGCCTGATTCTCTGTTCCCCTTTTGCCTTTGACAAACAGGCACCACAAACGAAGTCAAAGTGGCAGGCGAGACACATGTGAAGTCGCGTCGCGTCGCATCGCATCGGAGGTGCCACCCACCACCACCCATCACCCACACCCACACCCACACCCACACCCAAACGCTTTAAACATAAATTTATATAAATGTTCGCCGGGGTTGTGCTAAATTTTATTTGACTTTGCCTGACTTTCGAGTGTCTTTGAACTTGTGCAGTCCCAGCGGCAGGCAGCCGGAGCACCAACCAGCTTTACATTCTCAACTTCAAGTTGTTGCGGGACTATTGATTTCGATTTAACCATGGGCCGCGCTCTCCCACAAATCACTTGAATCGCCGCCTGACAGTTTTAACTGCTCCATTCGCAATTGCAAATTCTTTTGTAAAACCCATTAGACACCCGGCTCTGGCGCTGGCGAGGAGCAGCGCTCATGGTACGTTTGTTCTGTATGTATGCGAGAAACATTGTTGGCACTTGGCGTTCGCCTTGAATGGCGTTTAATTAGCAATATGTATTATTAATTAGTCTAATTTCCCTGCCCTGGCACATATTTGATTTATGCGACCAGCTTGGGTTGAACACGCACAACAACACAACACCAACACACACACACACAATATTTACATGGTTGCGTAGAAACTTCTACGATGCAGGGGCCTCGACCGGAGATATATCCTTTTGGTGCTTCTACAATCCATTTCTGGGAATCCTAGGGATAGTCACCGTTATCGGGTGAATAGAGACTTGCTAAATCCAGCTCCCTTTACACCTTCTGAGGTGTGATATTTAGGCAACTTGCTTTTTGTCAACACTGTTTTTGGCAGCTCAGCTGTTTTCGTATCACATGTTACTGTCAAACATGTTCGATTAATGAATCGACTTACAAACGCACAATGCTTGCAGATCATTGCATGCCACTTTTTTATCGGAAAATTGTGTTCAACGACAAAGCTGATTTCTGGTTGAATGGATACGTGAACAAACAAAATTGCCTTATTTGATGTGGAGAGTGCAGCCAGAAGAACAACTGCCAATGCATCTCGAAAAATGCACTGTTCGGTGTGGATTATGGGCCGGTGGCATCATGGGACGGTACTTTATTGAAGATGACGAAGGCAAGAACATTACGGTGAATGGGTTGAGCGCTACTGTGCTTTGATAACAAACTTGACATGTGGTTTCAACAGGACGGTGCCACACAGCACGCTAAACAATGGCCCAATTGAGAGGCGAGTCGGTTAATTGGACGCCTAGATCGTGAGATATCAAGCCTTTAGACTTATTATACTCTGTACCGAAGGTACATAGAGTATTATAAGTTTGTGCAAAAGTATGTAACATCCAGAAGGAAGCATCTCCGACCCCATAAATTCTTGATCAGCATCAACAGCCGAGTCGATATAGCCATGTCCGTCTGTCTGTCTGTCCGTATGAACGCACAGATCTCAGAGATGGTAAGAGATAGAGGTTTGACATGTATGGGACATATGCTTCTTATGTCTGCAGGCAGATCAAGTTTATTTTCAATTTTGGCCACGCCCCCTCCCGCCCCCGCAATTTAGAAAAAACGTCATATCTCCCACAGTTTTGAAGATAGATGGCTTGTTCCTTCTGGACATACTTATCGATCCGCCAAAGAAATGAAGAAGATCGGATGAACGGTTTTCGAGTTATGATCAAAAGACAAATTTTCTTGGTACAGAGTATGTTATAGTCGGGCTTGACCGACTTTCTTTCTTGTTTTTGTATGGCTATGTTAAGGCTCGTGTCTGTAGCGACAAGCAAGCTATAACTGGCCCTGGAAGCCGGCAGATGTGTTAAAGACTTAGACAGCATAACCCGAAAATTGAATATTTAACCAAATAGTTTCTTAAATTGATGGTATTTCTGCCAGATGTTCGCTTTAATACTTTCCTAAATTAAGGGCGAGTTTGTACCATAAAGGCTTGCTGAGAAATTCGTTCTGAAATGTAGAAAATCGCCCAAGAATTCTGAAAAATATAAAAAACACCGCTTGTAATTCTCAAGTTTAAGTTCCCCGCTTTTCAAATATATAAAAGAGACAGCTGAGTGCTTACCATTTGACTGCATTCTTTACTAAGACTCACCCGAGTGCTTGGTAGTTGAACGCGACCAGAGACCTTTTGTGTTGAAGTTTCCCCGAGGTTCCGGCTACAAGTCTCAGACAAGGTAAAGTTAGAAAATCAAGAAAATTGTGGCTAATTTCAATGTGGTTTTTTTTAAAAAGAAGATACATAGTGAACCGAGAGAATATAAAAGGAATTATACGCATCTTAGTGTTGTCTTCTTCTTCTGTCTCTACTCCCCTCACTCCCTTTCCCCTTTGTTTTTTATTATATAGTAAATATTTTGATAACTTTTGGAAAGTGTCATTATTATTATAACAAGTTATTTTTCTAAAATATAAGGTGAATCAACTGTGGCCCCTTTTTTAACCGAATTTCTAAATTCTAGGGCGATTTTGGCTGCTTAAATTATATAGATCGTTCCGGAGCCATGCTCCGGTTTTCACTAATTTTTGCGAACTGCGATTTCAGCAAATTCGTACGATTTTAGTTTAGAGCGCTCCGAAATTCGCCAGTTTGTGTCATCGATAATGTTCCATTCCCAACTTGTTTTGTGTCACTTTACATATCAAAAACAGCTGATGAGCGCCACTACTCATGATATCGATTGTCATATATCGATATATACCATGGCCAAATCGCAAATTGTTGTTGTTGTGAGCAGTTTTCCATCTCGCTCAATTTTGTGTATCTCTATTAAATAAATTGTTTAAATTATTGCCTCAATGCGAGTTGAGTGGATGAGTCCGTAAGACGAATCTAAAAAGCTTAAAGAACTGAATAAAAATAGTTCCGTGGACTGTCTGTTTGTGCATCAACCTATATTTTGCATTTACTTTTCATTTCACGGACTCAGATGTCGCCGGTTTTAAAACGCCAAAACTTTGCGATTTCCGAGTGTCGGAGCACCATCGCAGAGTCTTTACGAAAGCGAAAATGGGAGCATGGCTGTATGTTTTTTTTTGAATTAGTTGGCTTTGTTTTTGTTAAACAGACTGAAAGATTTGGTCGAAATCGGATGACCATAGATGATGACCTGCATTGGACCGATTGGTCGGAGGTTAAACACCTCTTGTCTCCAATCAAACGCAGAACTTGCAAGAGTATTATAACTTCGGCACTATAAAGTCAACTCAGCCTTCTCATTATATTTTTGTTATTCCTCAAAAGATTGGTTTATGGCCTTGATTTATGGAGCTGCATTTCAGGAAGCAGCTGCTCACTGAAGCAGAGAGGTAATTGGCAGACTAAAGGACAGCAGCGCCAACTTTTGAAAGAGCCTGGGCAATTAACCGACTTCTCGGATTGTCTATAAGCTCTGGAGACACATCATGGGCAAACAGGATCAGGTGTTTGAGCAATATAATTGAGGAGTTGTAAGTAAGTCGAATAAAAGTGAACTTTTTGCTGTTGTTTTCACGTTTGCCCTAAAGCCGAGATGTGGTCTTATATTAGCCTTACCTGCTGTCGCTATCAACTGAGTTGTCTACGGCTTTTTATTGCCTTTTGCGCCGAATAAAAACAACTCTTTTACACTCATCCAATTACTTAAGTGAACTTTTAAGGTGTTCTCTCCACTGCACTTGTAAACTAATCGACCCTTTTTTTGTGTCCAATGCCTTGGCCGCACTTCAGTGCGAGGCGAGGATGACGACAACAATGTAGCTGCTCCTGCGGTTGCTCATACGCCATGTTGGCTCCGGTTGGGCCCTGCAGGAGGGAGGGGTCGGTCATTGTGGCGGGGTTTTTTGGTGTGACTTGTCAAGCGTTTTGGCATTTGTACAATTCGCCACACTTGAGGAATTTGCACAGGCGACCCCTCCCCCCGCCCCGCTTGGCATTATCATATTTTCATTAAACTGAAAGCAACGAAGAGTGGACAAAAAATGCTGAAAGAAACTTGGCAAATGAAAATTGAGAAATTTTTGCTACGAAAAACGGGCAAGTTTATTCTATCTTCTTCTTTTTAAGGTTTTTTTCTACAAAAAGTTTGTTAATTATTTTCCAGCGCCAGATTGTCCTTGGTCTGACCCGGTCAGGTGTTGCCATAGAAGTTGATATATGTTGATGTATGTTGATATATGGTTTTCTATATCGCGTTTTTGTTTATGTTTTGTGGGGCATGCGAAGAAATTGCTGCTCCGTCGTCACTCCTGACCGAGCGGGCGCTTTTGTCTCTCATTTGCTTTTGTGGGTCGTTTGTCATTTGCCACACACACACACGCAGACACACGCACATGCAAATCAGTGTCTCTGCAAAGGTCAAAGGTCCATTCAAATGTCACATTTCAGTTGCCACTCTTTAACTTTGATTTACAAATATTTTGTGTACGGCAAAGTTTTTTGAAACTTTTCAAACTATATTTTAACTGAGTTACGCCCTTCTACTTTGCCCTTGAACTTGGACTTGGCGTACCCCCAAGTCGCTTCGCACTTTTCGATTGGTTGACGTGGCATTCAAATTGCCGTCTTGCATGACCCAATTCCGCATTGATCGCCAAGCCATTCAAGCCGGAGAATTCGTTGACAAGTACGTCGATTAGTCGTACGTGTCGTATGCGTAATATTTGTGAAAACTTTGAAGACCTCACGCAGAGGTTAAACTCGAGTAAAAATTTGCTGATCTCTTGACACCTCAAAGACAATCAGTAAGAATGGTTTCTGTTAAGTTTCCTCTCGGAACCTTTTCTCACCCCCTTATCTGTTCTTTTTATACCCTTGCAAGGGGTGTTATACGGGGGTGAACCAGAAACCTCTTGAGATTTTCGTATAAACGCTTTCATTTCGAGCTAAAATGCTTGCCCCTAAATGCGAAGGGTCGTCCAAATGGTAGGCTACTAGATTAGATAACAAAAGCTGAGAGATTTGCAACCGACTATTCAATGCCAAGTAGATTTGATGCGTACGGTTGGTTTTCCTTCTCTATAATCCAGTAGCCTGCAACGTTTCAGTCACTTTACATCCAAAGTTCTCGTAGTTTAGTTCAAAATTCAATCGTTCATACGAAAATCTCTAGAGATCTCTGTGTCACCCCCCATAATTTTGCCTAGAAGTTTGCAACGCATAGACATATTCAATTCCGACCCCATAAACTATATATATTCTTGATCAGGGTGACGAGCTGAGTCGATTGAGCTTTGTCCGCCCGTCTGTCCGTCTGGCTGTCTGTTTCTACGCGAACTAGTCTCTCAGATTTTTAACCTATCGAGCTGAAATTTTGCACAGAGTCTTCTTTTTGGCGGCCGACCGGATCGGATGACTATATCTCATAGCTGCCATAGGAACAGTCGGTTGGAAAACTAGTTTTAGTATGGAAACGTCTCCAAACTTTGTAATCGTAGGTTTTGTATGTTTTTTTATAATCCTACCAAGTTTTATTGAAATCGAACAACTATATGGTATAGCAGCCATACAAAAGATAGGTCTGAAAAACAGTCTGAGTTAGAAAAACTGTTTTGTTTTTAATGGTAGCACCCTGCAACATTGTATTTGTTTGTTTCACATGCTTTCACATAATTTGACAAATTTTTGGCCAAATCGGATGACCATATCATATAGCTCCCATACGAACGATCGTTTGGAAAATGGGGAAAAAGAGTATTTTTTGAAAATATTTAAGCGAGCTCTTGCAAGGGTATAAAAAATGAGTAAAATAAGCGTAAAATGAAACGAAAGTTAAATAAAATTGAGTGAAGTTGAGTGAAGTCGCTTCAAATGCTTGCTTACGAGATTGGACGACAAAAGTTGAAAGATTTGAAACCGAATGCTTAATGTCAAGTAGCTTTAATGCAAACGGGGTTCCTTCTCCATAATTTAGTAGCCTACATAACTCTCTTAGGCCCGATTTCTCAAAGGTTACGGTTAGCCAACCACCGGTCAGATTTGTCCGTCAAGATGACGAGCGGTTAAGTCATTTGGTTTTCTCAGCAGCAGTTTCGCCTGATATCGGCAAATGCCTATCGCTGCTTCGGTGTGACCATACTGTTTGACTAAACTAACGAGTAGACAGCTGACTCGGTTTGGTTTGTTTGTTTTTTAATGCGATTGGTTGTTGCTGCTCATTGTTTTGCGGAAAAGTTGACAAAAATTCGATGTTCCGCCTCATCGAATTGCATTTCCATTCGTTTATTCATAAACATTTTGTGTTGCAGCAAATATTAAAATAAACAAAGCAAGTGTGCGGCCAGCTGTTTGTATATCGATACAAAATATCGATAATTTCATCGGGACTGAGCTCGCGGTTAAAGTTGACCGGTGGATGAGCAGCGGTTAAGTTTGTTCCTCCGGTTACGCCACACACATCATGAGACACTCAAATTCGGTTAAACTGCCTGTCAAGTTGACCAACCGGACATTGAGAAATCGGGCCTTACTCGTACTCTTACCCATAAAGCAGGGCTGCAAACCGGTTTGGAACAGAGCCAGAACTCCGATATTTATTTTCCTGTAAACCGAACCACTTTAGATATTCCGAACCTAAAATTTCTGTTCGGTTTGGCAAAAATGGTAGACATCAGAGAATTTGAGCACTGCAGTGATCTCTGGTTCATATCTCTCATTCGAGAGCTCTGCCGAAACCATGTGTGGCAACTAAATCCACCAAACTATCACAAAATCTATACAAAAATGTTTACCTTCTTGTTGTCCTTTTGCTTCATTTCGATTGCTCGTTTGGTTAAAGTGCGGGGAGGGTAAACCCTAATGTGTGTTCATTCTTTCCACCTGGTTCGCTGACTTATGGCCAGGAAATTGAAATTTATGTTTTTGCACTCATGATTTCCGCCGCCATTAGCGGCGACATTTTACAGCTGATCGAGTTGAACGGCAGCTGAGAGCTGAGATTGCTGCCTGATGGCATTAAGACCGCCCCAGCCTAATGCACATGATGATGACTAGATTGAGCCGCTTAGTGAAATGAAGCCAATGTCGTTAAGTGCTGCTGCCTGCTCCAACATATGCCCAAAAGCAGCAGCAGGAGCAGCAGGAGCAGCAGTCATAAGGCAATTGTAATTTGCCGTCTTATCGATTGCCAGCCAGCCAGCCAGGTACAGGCACAGGCACAGGCACTGGTAGATAGGTGGAACTGGGGACTGGGGTTGGCTTCCATTTCTGTTTCTTTACTTTTTGCCGTTTGCCAAATGAGCACAAAAGATGACAGACAGATGAGGGAGCCAGCACAAAAGGTGTGCTAAAACGACAAAAAAAAAAATCAAAATGGAAAGCAACTCACAAATTATTTTTTGCCTCTGTACAAAGAGGATGGATGGGCGGGCTGGATGGGTGGAGGTAACTGGAAAGACATATACACGACAGATGTTTGCACTTGGCTGGGATTCTAAGTTTTGAGTTAAGGCATCAAAGTACATAAGTTGAAGATACTTGATTCAAATCCAGCTCTTATTTTAGGCAAGATTGTGTGGAAATCAAAATACCTAATCTTAACCTTAATCTAAATCAGTGGTTCATAAGGACAGGGCTTAGAACTAAAGCTTAGAAGTTTCTCAATTTCAGCCTTTTCGATAGCAGCCCGAGTAGTTCAGGGGTTCGATTCGTTTCACATGTTCACATGTTATGTTAACATTTGATAAGTTCCCCCTCATTGCAAAACTTCAAAGCCAACCCTTGCCCAATGTTTACCTGAAAGTGAAAGGCACAATACGATATGTGGGCAACTAAATGAAAATCTTGTTTTGTTATTCTTTGTGTACTTCCGCAATTGGTTTACCAGCTCACATCAGTCATGCCTAAGCCCGTGGACTAACTAACTTGTCAACATTGAAATCTCATTCTTATTCATTTGTTAACTCAGACATTTGCCAAGTTCAAAAACGAAGCCAAAGGCCTTGACACCTGCTGGATAATTTCATTATAATGTCGGAGCAGCCAGGGCACGAGTGAGCAAACGTTTGTACTCCTCTGTTTGTGCATTTGGTGTTTCCGTGTCTAGATGCCGGCACGTTTGCCAATGCCCAGAGGCACTGAAACTGAGACAGAAACTGTGGCGGCGGCACTTATGTAATTACCGCATTTCGGGGAAAGCCACTGTACAAAACGCAAACGAACGACTCAAAAGTATCGCGTAATTTGGAAAGAACAGAAAATATGGCTTAGGATTATTTAACTCACTGACTTGGGATGGAAAGTCAGAACAGATTTCTGGATAATAAAATAAAACTGAGTGGGACAAGATCGAATGACAAGCTAAAAGAGTTTCACTACTACTAATACTACAACTGTTTACTTGAACAAATAGTTAATTCTTAATGAAAACAGCATTTAATATCGTCCATTATTTTACTCACAACTTGAAAGCCCCTTAAACCTTCGATGAAACATAATTTTCTTCCTCTGTTTTACGTTGCCATTTTGAAAATATCGGAAAGCTTAAATGCCACCGTATCATATTATTCCAATAATATATCAGACTGGTTCTTAAACATTCGAAGAATTGCTTAAATTATTGGTCTTCCATTTCAAGAATATGCATCTAACGGTCTGTCTAACTGTCATAGGACGAGGATACACTCAATCGGATGAATAATGAGCGCAGTAATGCTTGCAAAACGTTTTTCTAACCAAGACTATATACTATATAGAGGTTCGATTTCGACCAAACTTAGTGGCATCAAGCAAAAGATTAACAAACGAACAAGTAAGAAATTTGGATTGGATTTCATTAGATACAAACAAGTTTTTCTCAATAGAACTTCATTTTCGAACGATCATTTGTACTGCAGCTATATGCTATAGTCATCCGATTTTGACAAAACTTTGTAGAACTATGTGAAAGCACATCAAACAAATAAATGCGAATTTTAAGGACATTTCCATAGAAAACAAAAAAGTTTTTCTCACTAAAACTACTTTTCAGACTCTACTTTTATATGACAGCTATACTATATAGATGTCCGACTTCGACCAAATGTAGTAGAATCATGGGAAAGCATAGCAAACTAAGAAATACAAAGTTTGGAGGCGTTTCCATTGAAAACAAAAAAGTTTTCTTACTAAAACTAGTTTCTCGAACAATCTTTCCTATGACAGCTATATGAAATAGTCATCCGATCCCGCCGGAAACAACAAATGTGCAGCGTATTTGTACTGAAATCACATCTCAAAGTCACAGAAACCCAGTTTTATTTATATCGTAAGACTAATTGTCCAATTATTTTGGGCACTCAGCTGACAATCCAAGTTTCTAGTACATCGAATAAATATGAATTTGGTATAGAATGTTCCAAATATTCTTTTAAAGTACGCGCCAAGTCTGAGATCACTTGGACTATGCTCTTATTGTTGGTGATTTCTGGATGCAGCAACTCCCCATATACCGCTCACGTTAGCCAGCAGGTTTCTCTGAGAATGGCCACTGCTTCAACTTTGCTCAACTAAACTATGGGGATCAAACTTTGGTTTACCAACGCATTTGGTTCTTTAATTCACAAAATGCAAAACTACAGCGAAATAAACCAAATATTTATGTACATTTAACTAGATGAGTTTCTAACGACTCTGGCAAAGTTAGGGAGGAAGCAATGGGAGCTGGCATTGCTTTCACATAATCACAGGCATCGTTTGCCCAGCATCTCTCACATGCACATATTGTGCGAGTAACCCATAAAACCGTCATTTTTGTGGCAACAGCTTTTGCCATATCAGTTCAATTGGAAATTGCCGGAAGGGTCTAAAAGAGGAAAGCAAAGAAGTAAACTCATAAAAAGGGGAGAGGCAAAACCAAATAGCTGGGAATGGCGATAACAGCAGTAACAAGTGAGTCCTCCTCGTATATGAAGTGCATATAGAAACAGAAAATATAACAATTCTCTGTGTTGTTTGTTTGCGGGGGGAAATTGTAAAAATGCAAATTAAAATGCGCCCAGAAGCTAACAACAACAGAAATTGTTTGGAGTTTGCTTATTTTCTTTTTGAGACAGGAACTCCGTTGTCAGTGCAAAAGTGGCCATAAATAATGGTGAGCGGGAACAGACCAGCAGTCTGAATTCATATTGTGACTGGGTTGAAGTTTTTGATTTTTGCCAGTTGTCGGTTGGAAAGTTGATTTTTGTTGCATACTTTGCGGCAGCCGGCAGAAAGCTGCGTATTCGCACTGTGTGGATGTTGATGCTGGCACAACTCCCGTTGGTGCTGTTGTTGTTGCATAACTTTGGGCGCTAATTAATTGTGCAAATTGTGTATGCAAAGTTGACGACGGGTCAGAGAGCTCCCCCCCCCCCACACACACGTAAGTGAAATAAAGGAGCTGTCACCTACTGGCGCCAAGGGGCATTGTGACACATATGAGCACTCCCTGGTGTGTTCCTTGGCTTTATGTGGTGTTTTTTTCTCTCTCTCTCTCTCTGCTTTCTCACAGATTGAGCATTTAAGCAAGGCATTTTAGAAAGTCTTCATTTAAGTAGGCAACTCTTTAAGCAAGAGCATTCTATTCTTGATTCCAAGAACTTTTTGCATGATTTGGAATTGTTCTACGAACTCACAATGTGGAATGTCTTTACTAAAAGTGGCACCTTTTATCCAACTGGGCAACGAGTCCTCAGTACAAGCAGGCCCACATTTTATGGTGGAACTAACTAAACCCTCCAACCCCCCACCCCTCCCCACAGTTATATTTATACTCTGTACCGTAGGTACAAAGAGTATATTAAGTTTGTGCAAAAGTATGTAACATCCAGAAGGAAGCATCTCCGACCCCATAAAGTATATATATTCTTGATCAGCATCAACAGCCGAGTCGATATAGCCATGTCCGTCCGTCCGTCCGTCTGTCTGTCCGTATGAACGCACAGATCTCAGAGATGGTAAGAGATAGAGGTTTGACATGTATGGGACATATGCTTCTTATGTCTGCAGGCAGATCAAGTTTATTTTCAATTTTGGCCACGCCCCCTCCCGCCCCCGCAATATGGAAAAAACGTCATATCTCCCACAGTTTTGAAGATAGATGGCTTGTTCCTTCTGGACATATTTAGTTATTAGGATAACTTATCGATCCGCCAAAGGAATGAAGAAGATCGGATGAACGGTTTTCGGGTTATGATCAAAAGACAAATTCTCTTGGTACAGAGTATGTTATAGTCGGGCTTGACCGACTTTCTTCTTGTTCTAACTAATTTGAGGGACATTTTCATTGAAAACAAAAACGTTTTTCCTACTAAGACTATTTTTCTAACCTTACCTTTCTATGGCAGCTATACTATATAGATGTCCGATTTCAACCAAACTTGACAGAATCGTTGACAAGCATAGAAAACTAGTAAATACGGAGCTTGGAGACGTTTGCATTAAAAACAAAAACGTTTTTCTCACTAGAACTAGTTTTTCGTCCGATCGTTCCTATGACAGCTATATGCTATAGTCAACCGATTTGGACAAAACTTTGTAGAATTGTGTGAAAGTAGATAAAATAGGTAGATACAAAAATTGAAGAGGCTACCATTGAAAACAAAAAAGTTTTTCCCACTAAGACCACTCTTTAGACTCTACTTTTCTATGACAGCTATACTATATAGATGCCCGATTTCGACCAAACTTAGTAAAATTATGGGAAAACAAGGCAAACTAAGAAATTCAAAGTTTAAAGGCGTTTCCATTGAAAACAAAAAAGTTTTTCTCACTGAAACTAGTTTTTCGACTGACCGTTCCTATGACAGCTATATGCTATAGTCATCTGATACGGCTTGTTCCTTCTGGACATATTTAGTTATTAGGATAACTTATCGATCCGCCAAAGGAATGAAGAAGATCGGATGAACGGTTTTCGGGTTATGATCAAAAGACAAATTCTCTTGGTACAGAGTATGTTATAGTCGGGCTTGACCGACTTTCTTTCTTGTTATACTCTGTACCGTAGGTACATAAGTTTGTGCAAAAGTATGTAACATCCAGAAGGAAGCATCTCCGACCCCATAAAGTATATATATTCTTGATCAGCATCAACAGCCGAGTCGATATAGCCATGTCCGTCCGTCCGTCCGTCTGTCTGTCCGTATGAACGCACAGATCTCAGAGTTGGTAAGAGATAGAGGTTTGACATGTATGGGACATATGCTTCTTATGTCTGCAGGCAGATCAAGTTTATTTTCAATTTTGGCCACGCCCCCTCCCGCCCCCGCAATATGGAAAAAGCGTCATATCTCCCACAGTTTTGAAGATAGATGGCTTGTTCCTTCTGGACATATTTAGTTATTAGGATAACTTATCGATCCGCCAAAGGAATGAAGAAGATCGGATGAACGGTTTTCGGGTTATGATCAAAAGACAAATTCTCTTGGTACAGAGTATGTTATAGTCGGGCTTGACCGACTTTCTTTCTTGTTTATTATGCCGTTGCGCTTTTGCTCTGATTGCATTGCTCGGGGGATGCCCCATTTCCACCCTGGGGTCGCATCCCTAAACGTTATAATTGCATTTTAAGTGGCATTTGCTTTTGGGATTTTGGGAGTATCGCAGACTCTTTGAAAACCTTTTTGCATATATTAAATGCTGATGCTGGCAGTGAGTGGAGGGGGAGGGGGAGGGGGAGGGGGAGCTGCAAGTTTTTAAAGTTCACCATGTTTCAACGGTAGTTAAGTATTTTGGCAGGGCCTTAACTCTGCCCCTCCCTCCCCACCTCCCCACCTCCCCACCCCACACTCAGCCGCCATATGCAAATGAGTCACGCACACGATGGTCTGACATTTTTTGATGTATGCCCGCGAGAGTCCTGCCCAGCGTTAATGTTATTTTTCACAGCTTCCTTCCGATGCCGAGCCGGAGTAATGGTCATGGGAGCGGGATGCGGGTGCGGCATATGCGCACGTCGCGCCAGTAAATGAAATTAAGGCAACGAACGACAAATCCCTTTAAATAAATCCTGGCCAAGCACAAGAAAAAGAAGCACAAATTGAATTGAAATGGGTTAAAAGGCAAAGGAGAAGCGCAAAAAAACGAGAGAAAAATTAAAAAGTTAATGCAAAACTGAAATTAAATTTAAATTAATTACCATGATCTGTACGTGTTGTCACTGAATGTGAAGGAGGTTAGGCACTTGGAGCAACTGCAAACTGGAGCTCAGCTCTTTTCCGGGTAAACACTGCCATTGTTTCGGCCACACGGTTTCCTTTTTGTCATGAAATGTTCCTTAAACTCGCTACTTAAAGTTGCTGCCGTTGACTTGCCCAAACTCCAACCGCCTGCGTACAGAGTACACCTACAGCTGCTTGATGGAATGGTGTAACCAACAGTTGTGCCTCTCAGGAATAACACGCATTGTCACAACGGGGCGCGCAGCCAAATCAAATAAGGACACGCTGTGAATCTTATTACACGGTAAAGTGCCATGGTAAAATTCGATCACGTAAATTGAGTTTACACTCTCGAGAAAGCAAAAAAAACACAGAACCAAGAAGGTGGCTAAGCCAACAAATACAAACGCCGCCCGTATTTACTTTTTTGGGGGTTGGCTGCAACCACTTGTTGAGTCGCAGGTGAAACAAACTTCGCCTGGTTGGCCCAATGAGGTAGAGAGTCCGAGATAAGTGGAGAAATGGCGGAGAGTTACGCTTGCAGCTCGGTTTTCTAACCCAGACTACTTTTCGAACCTTACTTTCCTATGGCAGCTATACTATATAGAGGACCGACTTCGACCAAACTTGATGGAATCATGCAAAACAATAACAAACGAACATGTACGAAATTTGGAGGCGTTTCCATTGAAAACAAAAACGTTTTTCTCACTAAAGCTAGTTCTGCGACCGATCGTTCCTACGGCAGCTATACCTGGTCGAAATAAATATTGGGACACTTCATTTATTTAACACAAAATCGTAAATGGCTTTTAGTTTATTTTTTGGATATTTTATTCATAAATATAGAGAATAAATGAATTGAAAACAAATTAAAATTTTGTAATTTACTGGTCCTTTCCACGAAAATCTAAATCCTTTTGTTTGCTCCCTTAGAAATAATTATTGGTACACTAGAAAGAAAATATTTTTTTTAATATTATAGTCAGAGGAATAAAATGTATTTGTTTTACCTAATAGTGGGTACTGCCTCCATGATTAGAAATAACTTCAGCCAAGCGTTTAGGCATTGATATTACCAAATTTTTTAAGGTTTGTTCTTCGATTTTGGTCCATTCTTCGATAATTGCTTTCTTGAGCTCGGCCAAATTTTCAAAGTGTCGTCCATTGCTATAAACTTTGTTCGAGAGTATCCCCCAAACATTCTCAATCGGGTTTAAGTCGGGACTACAAGCTGGCCACCCCAAAAGATCAATTTTCCGATCCTCAAAAAACTGCTTTGACGCTTTGGATACATGGATTGCAGCGTTATCCTGTTGAAAAATCAACTTTTCCTCCCAGAATGTTTCGCTAAACGGTATCAAAACTTCGTCCATAAGGCTTATGTACATCTGAAAATTCATTCGTGTTGATACAAAACATACAGGGGATCTTCCATGGTGTCCAAATGCAGCCCATACCATCAGAGATCCTCCACCAAAATTGCGAGCATAGCAGGTCTTTCGTTCACGACGGATATCTCTCCAGTACATCATTTTTCCATCAGGACCATCCAAGTTGAATTTTTTTTCGTCACTGAAGATAACGTTTTCCCATTCACTTGTCCAAAATTTGTACTTTTCTGCAAAAAGCAGTCGAGCTGTTTTATGTCTTTGTAAAAGCATAGGTTTGCGAATCATTTTTTCATATTTAATGTTATTATCAGAACTTAATATTTGCTGAATACGACGGGGGGTGATCTTAAGAGACAGTTTAGCCTTTATATCCCGTGAACTAGTCGCTGTATTTACAGCCAAATTCTTTATTTGTCGTTTGGTTCGTTCTGACACTGTGGAAGGTCGGCCCCTTTTAATTGTTTTATTGTATGCTTCCGTGTTTTTTTAAAATTTTTGAACAGTATTCTTGCTAATTTCAACAATATTGGCTATTTCGCGAATGCTTTTGCCTTCATTGCGCAGATTAAGGATAATATTTTGCATATTCTCCGACAGCTTTACTCCTTTACCCATTGTTTCTGTTTTTACTTGTCGCACTATATTAAATTAACATTTCTTTAGTTTTAAATAACTTAATTTTCTTATACACAGATAGTAAGAATCAAATACTCACCTTATCTTACGAAAATTTTAAGTAAACAGTCAATTAGCACAACTTTCTTGATGGTGTACCAATAATAATTTCGTACTAGGAAAAAATCACATTTCACAACACTGGTCAAGAAAAAGCCCCAGATTATAAAATTCAAACTTTTAACATGCCGATACTTACATGATATGCACACACATTAAAAGAAATTGTTTGTGTCATTTAAATGCTTACCAATTTTTATTAACGGTGAAAACTAACTATGATACGTGAGTGTCCCAATATTTATTTCGACCAGGTATTTAGGTAAAACTTTGTAGAATTGTGTGAAAGTATGTTAAATAAATAAATGCAAAAATTAAAGAGGCTGCCTTTAAAAACAAGACTATTTTTGAAACCTATCTTTTCTATGACAGCTATACTATATAGATGTCCGATTTCAACTTAACTTAGTGAAATCATAGGAAAGCAAAGCCAACTAGGAAGTTCAAAGTTTGGAGGAGTTTCCATTGAAAACATAAAAGTGTTTCTCACTAAAACTAGTTGCTCGATCAATCATTTCTATAGCAGCTAGAATGAAGATAGATCTGGTGAAGATAGCTCTTCAGATAGACATGGCTAAATCAACTCAACTCGCCACGCTGATCCAGAATATATATACTTTATGTGGTCGGAGATGCTTTCTACTATGGATTATAAACAATTGCACAATCTTAATATACCCTCTGCAGGGGTGAAAATTGTCAATCCTAGTATTTCGTAGCACAGTGTAGCAGCTGCCCAAGCCAAAGACTTTTTAACTTACCCTCCATTGTGAATAAATTGTTGTTTTTTTTATCACATTTCATTCTCTGGCATTTTCACTTGATTCTTCAGCCTTTGGGCTGACTCGTTACTCGCCAATTCTAAGACTGGCGCCTTACCAACACTGAGTACAGTCGTGCACGGTCGTGTGCAACACTTGAAGCCAACTTCTGAAATGGGCAGCACTGGCCGGCCGACCGACTCGTTCTTTTCATTGCTTGTAGTCAACCAGGCTGGACCTGTCTCTAAGAGAGCTCTTGCCTTTCCTATTCTCAATTGAATTTCCAATTTGCCAGACACACTTCGGACTTCGGACTCCTCCCAATTGCAATATGCCGCGCAATCCACGTCAGAAGAAGGCCGAGCGACGGGCTGCGGCTGCGCATGCAGCGAATGCCGAGGCAGCCAACAGCAGCAGCAACCACGTGGACGAGGAGCTGGACGAAGAGCAGTTGCCACAGGCGGGAGCTGGCGGGGATAACCACATGAGCAATGGACGCAATCGCAGCAACAGTGCCGCCCAAGGCAGTGCCGCCCAGGGCTCTTCCAGGAAGACCGGCTCGAATGCCTCGCGTGCCGATCCCATTTCGCTGGCCCTGAGCAGCAATGCGTTGCGCATGAGCGATGTCCAGCTGCTCCATGGGCCCCACTGGCTGAACGAGGCGATCATGAATTTCTATTTCACTTACCTGGACAAGGTCAAGTACAAGGCCAACACCGATTTTCTGTTCATCACGCCGGAAATGGTCCAGTGTATGCTCTACATGGACGACAAGGAGCTGCAGTCCTTGCTGGTGGGTCAGCACGATGCCCTGCGCAAGCCCTTCGTTTTCTTCGCTCTGAATGATTCCCACTCCTCGCACGAGCAGGGCGGTGCCCATTGGAATCTGTTGGTGGCCTCGCGTCCGGACAAGACCTTCTTCCATTTCGACTCGTACGGGGGCAGCAATACTGCCAGTTCGCTGGAGCTGGTGGCCAACATAAAGGATGTGCTGGATATGCGACAGGCGCGCTTTCGCAACATGCGGTGCCTGCAGCAGAGCAACGGCTACGATTGTGGCATCCATGTCATCTGCATGGCCGATCAGATAGCCGACTATGTGAATCGTTATGAGAGCGTGGATGGAGTGCCGCCGCTGCAATTGGATGTGGTCAAGGCGAAACGTTCGGAGCTGGTGAAGTTGGTCACCTCGCTGGGTGGTCATGTCTAGAGGAAGAGGAAACGGAAATAGAGAGGGAGAGAGAGAGAGCGACAACAACAAAACGCATTTTCCGCTGATAGTTTTAACTCACACACACACACACATTTACACAAACACACACACTTACAACTTTTCTGATGTACCTTCCTACGGAAAATGCGTTTTTTCATGCATTAATGTTGATTTGCTGACTGTACTTTTACTCAGAAACCATTAAATGCATTTCTATGACTAACTGCTGGTATAACAGGGTGGGGCAATACTTTACGAGATCTCATTTGTAGAAAAGGTGAGTACCGAACCGTAGTTTTTGTGACTATTTTTGGTTAACGAAGGTCTGGCATATTCCAGGATATCAAAACATATTTCAAGTGGATGTGCATCGAGAGGGCGAATAATGCGGAAAGACCAGTTTCCAAAAGGATGGCGAAGCTTGGAGTATTCTGCGGAAGTGGGAAGTCCTTTTTATACGCAAAGAAGAAACCATCTCCGACCACATAAAGTGTACAAGTTCTTGTTCAGCATGAAGAGTTGAGTTTACTTAGCCATCTTGACCAAACTTTGCACGTAATCTTTACATACATATACGCTGCACCATAGCTTATAGCTGCCCTAGGAAAGATCGGTCGAAAAACTATATCTTGTGGGAGGAACATTTTTGTTTTCTTTGAAAACTCCTGCAAACTTTGTATTTGCTAGTTTGCTAAGTTTTGTCCAAATCGGATGACTATAGCATATAGCTGAAGTACGTATAACCAGTTAAAAGGAACTTCTATTGAGAAAAACTTTGTTGTTTTAAATTGAATCGACTCTAAATTTCTTACATGCACGTTTGTTAGGCTTTTGTATGATTACACTAAGTTTGGTCGCAATCGGACATCTATGTAGTACAGCTCCCTTAGAAAGTAAGGTGGGAAAAGTAGACTTGGTTAGTAAAAAAGGGTTGCAAGGGTAGTAAAGTTAACTCTACTCTATATTTTTAGGTAAAGTTGGACATAAAAAGTTCTGGAAATCAGATTTAATTACATTTGAACCTAAACTAGGAAAGAAGCTCAGGCACACAACATATTCTGATTGGATAAACTTATCCAATCACCGTTTGTCTTGAGCTTTTCAACGAAAAGAAAATGTACTTAAATTGTGTTCAGCAAATTGGACAAAGTTTTGGGAATGTTATGAACTCGTAAACGTTTCTTTTTAGCTGTTCCAACCGCTCAGGTAACCGTAGAAGCTTTTTGTATTTGATTTCGATTTGGTGTGACCGTTCTTTTTTTTTGGAGTTTAATTCTCTTAGAATGCTCTCACCATATCAGCCTTCGGAACTCGTGACCAACAATGGTTCCTGCCCATACCCACCCAAGGAAAGGGAAAACTCATTGGAAATTGGTTCGTTCACATCCATCGATGACTTTAACTTTTGCTTTTATTTATTACATGCATTATTTGCCCAATGGGAGGAGAGTCTGGGAGCCGGTTTGCTTGGCACTCAACCGGATTGTTTTATTGTTTGGCTTGTGGCGTTCTTAAGCTGCTGCAAATGTTTATTGTATTTATTTTGCTCTTCATAGAGGAGCACCGCAAGGCAGGAGCGGAGCCAGGCGGCAGGCGGCAGGAGCAACCTGTTTGGGCTTCCTAATGTGTGCCGTGTGCCGCAGCATGGCAGAGATTTGGCGTGTGAAGCAATTTGTATTGCTCCAACACTTAAAGCCAAATCTTGCAGCTTTAAGGCCCAAAACTTTCGGGCTTATCCATGAAATGGGATAGACCTTCATCTTGCTGGTTTACTTGGGCTAATGAGCCATGAGCCAACACTGGGCACACGCAGAGCGAGAGCAGCCTGCCTGCTGCCAAAATCACAGTTTTATGTGTTTCTTTACAGCCCGGCTCCCTGCTCCTCCCTCCTCCCTCCTCCCTCCCGCCCATCAACGTGTGTGTGCAGTGTAGAGTAATAAAATATTTATGGCATTTGGCTTAAACACCAAAGCAGATTCCAGCAGTGAAAAACCCACATAACAGCTCCCACCATAAACATAAACGCTGACCCAGAACCTGATGTCATTTTGGTCAATCTGATGCTGCAGAGGAGCAGCCGGGGGGAGCAGCTGAATATTGAAACACCTGCAAAATATATGTGCCAAGTGGCGTCACAATTGACTTTAAAATGACATCGAGAGGTGGCTGTTTGTGCCTGGAAAAGTTTGATAGCGGCAGCTGCTGCCACATAGACGCCTTCTTGCCACAAGACGAATGGCCGATAAGCGGCAGTTTGGCAGCACAAGACAAACACAAAAAAAACACTAGCAAGAAAGTAGGTCAAGCTCGACTTTAGTATACTCTGTACCTGCCAGTTGCCATTTGTTTGGTTTAACAAAACAAAAACCAGTGAGAAAGTCGGTGAAGCCCGACCTTGAACCAACAAACAGGCACGTTCTTTTGGTATCAATTTTATCCTATAGAGTATCAAATTGATCTTTTGGTTGTTAATTTGATACCAAGAATATTCATTTGAAACGCAAAAGTATTCATTCTAAACAAGAAAGAAAGTCGGTCAAGCCCGACTATAACATACTCTGTACCAAGAAAATTTGTTTTTTGATCATAACTCGAAAACCGTTCATCCGATCTCCTCATTCCTTTGGCGGATCGATAAGTTATTCTAATAACTAAATATGTCCAGAAGGAACAAGCCATCTATCTTCAAAACTGTGGGAGATATGACGTTTTTTCTTAATTGCGGGGGCGGGAGGGGGCGTGGCCAAAATTGAAAATAAACTTGATCTGCCTGCAGACATAAGAAGCATATGTCCCATACACGTCAAACCTCTATCTCTTACCATCTCTGAGATCTGTGCGTTCATACGGACAGACAGACGGACGGACAGACGGACATGGCTATATCGACTCGGCTGTTGATGCTGATCAAGAATATATATACTTTATGGGGTCGGAGATGCTTCCTTCTGGATGTTACATACTTTTGCACAAACTTATAATACTCTGTGTACCTTCGGTACAGAGTATAAAAAAAGGTTTTCTCAATAGAACTAATTTTTCGACCGATCATTCGTACTGCAGCTATATGCTAAAGTCATCCGATTCTGACATTTCTTTGTAGAATTGTGTGAAAGCATAACAAACAAATAAATGACCATTTTAGGGACATTTCCATAGAAAACAAAAAAGTTTTTCTTACAAAGACTACTTTTCAGACTCTACTTTTCTAAGACAGCTATACTATATAGTTGACCGATACTGACCAAACTTTTTAGAATCATAAAAAAGCATAGCAAAGTAAGAAATACAAAGTTTGAAGGCGTTTCCATTGAAAACAGAAAAATTTTTCTTACTACAACTAGTTTTTCGACCGATCGTTCCTATGACAGCTATACGCTATGGTCAACCGATTTTGACAAAACTTAGTAGAATTGTGTGACAGTGCTTAATATAGGTAAATGCAAAACAAGAAAGTTTTCCGGCCGGTTCCGACAAATGTACAGCGTATTCGTACTAAAAGACTTGGTGCAAAGTTTGGTGAAGATAGCTTTCAAACTGACGGAGGAGGTAGCATAGAAACACACGGACATGGCCAAATCAACTCAGCTCGTCGCGCTGATCAAGAATATATATACTTTATGTGGTCGGAGCAAACATCCGGACAATTTTACAATACCCTCCGCAAGGGTATCAAAACGAAAAGATCTGGTTTATAGGTTATAGGTTAAAATTTGATATTTTAATTAATCTTTTTGCAAATGAAGACCAATTTGATCTTGTTTTTCTGTGCAAGAACGAATCATTCTTGAATTTGAATTCAATCCTGTTTGGCCTAAGATGCCGGCAGCCGTTTTTTTTCCTGAGTGTAGCCCGAGATCTGGCCATTTAAGAGTAACCTCATGAAACAGCGATTTGTAGCCACATCTCAAGGACACTGTATAATTGGGTCACATCAGCTTGTTACCCATTCACTTAAAGAGGCGATTTCGAAAATCCCCATTGCCCCCTCTCGCCGAACGGTCTAGACCCATTCTCCCCTTTAAGACATTGTCCACACTTCTGTTTCAGTGATTTCCGTGCAAGTTTGAAACTTAAGCCAACAAACGCAAAAGTCTAGAAACTTCAGCTGAAGCCAAATGTCCAGCCGGTTCTGTGTGCTTTCGGGGGGCCGGGGGCGAGAGAGAGAGACAAGCTGTGAAAAAGTGTTGCCTACCATCGGGCGCATAAATAAATAATTGCTGGCCTAAATAGATTTGTGTGTATTGGTGCCGTCGACCATCGCTCAACACGCGTTTCGTGTCGAAATTCATACATGAGCAAACCAAATACGATTGACCTTCGCCTGCGCCATCGCCTCCTCCTCCTCCTCCTGCTCCGGCTGACTCAAAGCCGCCTTTTCAGCTCTGCTTTTTTGTGCTGTGCTGTGTTGTTATTGTTGCTGCTGCCGCTGCCGCTGCCGCTGCTCAAGCATTAAATTGCTTTATTATGCTTGATGTTTTTATGCCCGCTGTGCAATTTGTTGCTGGCCAGTGCCTCCACTCGCCTTGCGAAAATTGAAAATAAAAAACGTTCCGTCTTTCAATTTCAATTGTGTAAAATACTTTGTTTATTTCCATACAATTTGAGTTTGTATGCAACACAATTGTGGTTGATTGGGCACACAAAGTTGTGACCAATACTACTCCTTGGAATCACCTCTCCCTCGTTCGTCTGTTTTTTCCAACTGGTAATCGAGTTTGCCAATGCAATTGTTGTTTTACATAACATAATTGTGGACTTAAAATTGTGTTGCCTGGGGAGCGCCCATCAAAGCCAAATCGCTGGCTAATTGAAGTTTTGGATGGGACTTAGGGTAAGTCATTCAATAAGCGCTGCCCTTTTTAAAGCCGGTCGCCTTCCCTCGAATAAAATGTTTGAGTTTGTGATTGCAAAATGCGAGTTATTCAGCTCATATGTCTTTCGATTTCCATTTGTCTGAGTGTGCGTGCGTGTGCGTGTGTGTGTGTGCCTGCTGTTTCAGTTGCCGCCCCAAGTACGCTCATTCTTGAGTAAACAACATAAATTTCTGTTAAAGTCAACAGGACAACGTGGCTCGTCGGCATGCGTCCTTGTGCATTAGCTTTGGGCTTGAAGGCGAGTCTAGGACTGGCACTGGGATTCGGTATGGGTTTGGGTTTGAGTTTGAGATTGGGGTTAGGTTTGTTGTTGTGCAAAGCCTGCATTGCCCTAGCTACCTACTGCTGTGCCCTGCTTTAATATGTAGAAAGAAAACTAAAACTGAGATTCCAAGAGAAATCTCTGTGCCACTTCAGCTGTGGAATGCGAAGGGGGGGGGGGGGGGGGGGGGCGAATGTCTGAAAACTATGACTGATTTAGGCCAGAATGGAACAGATTAAGTGTTTGCTTAGTTTTTTTAAAGCTATTAGCCCGGTTGAACACTTGCAGTCAGAGTCCTCCCTCTACTTTAGTTCGTAGCTCTGTTTTGTGCAAAAACAATTGTGCTCCCAGGGCTGTCGATCATTTACTTCTTCTCAGGAGTAGCGGGTACAACAAAGTAGTGCAGAATCGACTTGGACTACATCACCGAACACATAAAGTATTCGAGCTGAGTTGATTTAGCCATGTCCGTCTGTTTCTCTGCTGTTTCCTCCGTCACCAGACTTTGCACGAAGTCTTTTAGTACGAATACACTGCACATTTGTTGGAACCGGCCGTATCAGATGACTATAGCATATAGCTGTCATAGGAACGGTCGGTCGAAAAACAAGTTTCAGTGATAAAAACTTTTTTGTTTTCAATGGAAACGCCTTCAAACTTTGAATTTCTTAGTTTGCCTTGTTTTCCCATAATTTTACTAAGTTTGGTCGAAATCGGGCATCTATATAGTATAGCTGTCATAGAAAAGTAGAGTCTAAAGAGTGGTCTTAGTGGGAAAAACTTTTTTGTTTTCAATGGTAGCCTCTTCAATTTTTGTATCTACCTATTTTATCTACTTTCACACAATTCTACAAAGTTTTGTCCAAATCGGTTGACTATAGCATATAGCTGTCATAGGAACGATCGGACGAAAAACTAGTTCTAGTGAGAAAAACCTTTTTGTTTTTAATGCAAACGTCTCCAAGCTCCGTATTTACTAGTTTTCTATGCTTGTCAACGATTCTGTCAAGTTTGGTTGAAATCGGACATCTATATAGTATAGCTGCCATAGAAAGGTAAGGTTAGAAAAATAGTCTTTGTAGGAAAAACGTTTTTGTTTTCAATGAAAATGTCCCTCAAATTAGTTAGAACAAGAAAGAAAGTCGGTCAAGCCCGACTATAACATACTCTGTACCAAGAAATTTTGTCTTCTGATCATAACTCGAAAACCGTTCATCCGATCTTCTTCATTCCTTTGGCGGATCGATAAGTTGTTCTAATAACTAAATATGTCCAGAAGGAACAAGCCATCTATCTTCAAAACTGTGGGAGATATGACGTTTTTTCTAAATTGCGGGGGCGGGAGGGGGCGTGGCCAAAATTGAAAATAAACTTGATCTGCCTGCAGACATAAGAAGCATATGTCCCATACATGTCAAACCTCTATCTCTTACCATCTCTGAGATCTGTGCGTTCATACGGACGGACAGACGGACGGACAGACGGACAGACAGACAGACGGACAGACGGACAGACGGACATGGCTATATCGACTCGGCTGTTGATGCTGATCAAGAATATATATACTTTATGGGGTCGGAGATGCTTTCTTCTGGATGTTACATACTTTTGCACAAACTTATAATACCCTATGTACCTACGTTACTGAGTATAAAAACGTGCTGCAAGTGTATACAAACTTGAGCCTAGCCGAAGTTAACTTTCCTCTATTTTCTGTCTTGAATTTGCAAGCTTAGTTCGTTTGTTAGTCCATACATGGTGAGATGGCAGACCTTACTGAGCATTTTTGGTGTGGAGGTGGCAAAAAATTGCTTACTGGAACACCAAATAGTACAAAAATCACCCTGAAGGACGTAATTCTTTGGAAATTTTCGTTTTTCATGATACACCACACCAAAATCTCATTTGCATGTCCTTGCAGATTCACATGGATGTCCCATTGTCCTCTTGTGTTTATCAGGAATCACTTGTTTGATCGAAATTTGTTTAGATTTCCAAAATGCTGCCATAATATGGCAATTTGCCCTTCGCTTTCCGCCGGAAACTTACCCGTTTAAAGTGATGTGCAATGATGAAAATGTGAAAATGTTGCTGCTTGGGACTTGAAGAAAAGGTAAGGAGACAGCAGAACATGAGTTGAGGTTCACTTTGGTGCCCCACAACAACAATTGTGCCTGCAGTGCACTGGTTTAACATTAATTTGAATCATTAAACTGACTAATCCATGTCTCTGCCCATTCCATTGATCAGCAGCATCAGCAGCAGCAGTCGCTTGTCAGCCAAGCTGTTTCACTCCTCCATAGCCCATCATGTCCATGTCCTCACGTCAATTACATTTCCCGAAACTGCCCAAGCAAACATAAAACGCACAGGCAGTTATCACAGCAGCAACAACACAAGTTTATTATGAATAATTAAGGGCCAGTTGTGTTGCCAGTTAAAGTTTTTAATTTCGCGCTTCCGGTGGACGTGGACAGACCCCTATTCCAGCGAATCTTAAAGTAGGCAAATCAGTCTCACTCACTCACTGTGTGTGAGCGGATGTGTGCGATTGCTTGATTGTGTGCAGCCAAATGGAAACCATGAAGCAACATTTCCACACGATTCCCATGCCCCATCCATTGCGGTAGCTATCAACGCCGCTCAGGCGCTGCCATTACTTTTGGCCTCCTGGCGGCCAGTCAAGCCAGTCATCAAGCGTTGACGTGCAGCCGACATTTAACTATAATAAACGATATTTCCTTCACATACAGACAAGCCTCCAATGTCCCCTCAAATGCCTGGGTAATCCAATACCAATCCCCACCGCCACTTCATAGAGTTGAGGCTTAAGATTCGGTTTGGTTTTTGGAACCAGTTCCAACTTCTCGGTAATGGATCATAGATGAATGAAGAATGAAGTGTCTCCTACCTCTTGATCAGCATCAGCAGCCGGTTCCATATAGTCATATCCAATTTGGGAAAAAACGTCAAATCTCTCTCACAGATTTATAGATAGAAGGTTTGTACCTTAGTTATCAATAGAATTTAACGATCCGCTAAAGGAACGCTGAGCTTTAGTCGAGTTATAAGCATAAGAATGTTCGCTGCAGCATCAAATTTCATACTAAGCTTACACTTTCGCTGGCGCAGAGTATGTTACGGTCGGGCTTGACCGACTTTCTTTGAAGTTCTTGTTAACCCTCATGAATATCCTCCAATGTGATTGGTGTTAGCTGCCCTGGGGAGTTAAGGACATGCTCTACATGTCTCCTGCGGTTTCGATTGGCTTAAATCTGTCCTCGAAGTTTTACGCAGATTCTTCCCCTTTTTTCAGTTTAGATATCGCCCAACTACCATCTGCTCCTCGTACTGTCATGAGCAGTCTAATGGCATCCTGTCTGAACCTAATGGTCAGCTTTTTCACCCTGTTGATCACCCTATCCACATTAGGTTCGAGTAAACTGCCTCCTCAGTCTTCTTTTGATAAGCAGTTGAGCATCATGGGCAGGCATCCTATATGGTATCCTTTGGGTGCGATTTGAGGGCTGCCGACTGACCCATATACAGGTAGATTTTATGTGCTTCCTCGTTGTCTTGGGATTCAGGTACAAGGCTGTCTTGCCAGGAGGCAGGAGATCCTTTCAATTCAACTAGAATACTGCACAGAGAAAATGAAGGATATTGAAAAATATACATTGGATGACTTCCGGTATCCATTTGGAATAGAAATTTTGTTTAAAATCCATTTTTGGATATTAAAATATCAATTCAATGTTAAATGGATCCTACATTTTCCTCCAGCGGAGCTAAAGATCATCCAAATGAAGTGAGAAATGAATATCTTAATAATAGGAAAAGGATTTTAAAAACTAGCCATTCCAATTGGATATACATGGATATAGGGGTAGGTGGTCGGATGAGAGAGAGCCCAGAGAGAGGTATGTTACGGTTGACAAACGGATAGTGGGTGGTCTGGCCTGTTGCCACGATCTTTCGACAACTTTCGACAACTGATTAGTTCATTCCCTACGATACAAGACTTTTATCTTACTCTTTAGCACACCGACATCGAGCTGTTGTCCTTGATGCGCGGAATTCTGACAATAATTCATGTCTAACACTTGAACCAGTTCCACTTTGGCTAGTCCCTTCAGCACCGCCACCGCCCAAACACTTGCCATATAATTTTTGATATACTTTGACCGCATTTGGCGTGGCGAGAGCCAAAAGCAATATCCAGTCTTACCCCATGGCTATGGGAAACTGGCTGCCTGCCCATACACGGCTGGCCTTTGCTTTTATTATTTTTTATGACCTTTTCTGCCGTTAAAGAAATGTAAACCGAACCGAACCGAACCGAACTGAAGTGAGCTGCCCGCAAGAGTGCCAAATAACAAATTGAAGTGAATGAGGACGGACGGACGGAGGCACCGCTCCGCAGACAGCAAAACAAAGGAAGGCAAAGCGAAACCAAATCAAATAAATTACATTAAAGAAAAATATGTAATAAAATAAAATGCGAGTCCGACCACACACAATGGAGGGTAAATGGTCAAATGGAAAATCAAATTCCATCGAACAAACACAAAAGAAGTTGAAGGACAAAGCCGACCAGCCCGAACTTTGATATACAAATTCTGCGAAAAGGAGTAGGCAGTGCACAGTTTAAGGCACACTTTTCGGGCGGGCAGCACTCACACACGTAATGCGTAAACTAATCAACAGAAAACAAAAAACATTAAACAATGTTCTAACAAACAGAGCCACAAAGAAAGCAACAACAAATTCCATAAAACTTTGTCCAATTTATAAAACAAAACAGAAAGAGCGAGAGAGAGTAGAAAAACCCTAACTTTTGTTTCACATGAGGCAGCACAGCCGCCGCAACACACTTCGCCCCGCCCACCCACTGCAGCCCCAGTTTCCATTGTTATCCGGGGGACTCCAAAAGATTCAATGGAGCATTCATTGTTATGCCCATTGTACCGTTGCACGGAGGGACAAAAATGCAATAGCGCGAGAGATGCTGAGAACTGCTAATCCTCGTTTTTGATGGGAAATTATTCTCGAATTTGACAGCTAAATGAATTTGAATTGGATTCGATAAGCTTTTCGATTGTCTATCGGTTGATCGAGCATAAGTAGAAAGAAGAAAGTAAAAAGAAGCAATCTTCTTGATCAAACATGCCCGCAGCCTATACGCATCAACCGCATTCGTTGTTCGCACATCTTCCTATGTGTCTCTCCACTCATTCTCTTCTATTGCTATTTGGTAAAGTTGATAGTCGGCGACCATTCTGACCAGCATTCTATTTTCTATTTGTTGTTGTGCGAGGAATGTTTGCGTGCGCCACAAGCGCTTACATAGTCGGTTTTCCCTTCCGTTTGCCTGTGGCTGTTGTTGCTTGAAAAGCTATTTTCTTCATTTGTATTGCTGACTACGCGGGCTTAACCCGCGGCTTAAGCAAATATGTTACCCCGTTTATGCATCTTTGGTGGTTTTTTTTTTCATTTTGCATTTCGCTCTCAGCGTCAGACATTTGGCTTAGTCGCCTAATCCACAGATGCCCCCAAAAATGGTTGAGCCTCTCCAACAACACAAACACAAACAAATAACGCTGGGATAACGGGCAGAGTTTTACCTGCATGCCACTTAAGCTCACACACACACACACTGAGGCAGTTAAATTATCTCGTAACGGGGCTCAAGTAGCTTAAATCCTTTCACTTTATCCCCACACATGTAACTGTTGCCTAAGCATGATGCCAGAAGAACGAACTGAAACCCTAAGCATCCCCGCACCGGATAGAGTTCAAAAGGTTGCAACTTCTGCTTGGGCTTCAGCTTAAGCGGGCTTAAGAGAAAATTTCCCCTCCAACTGTCAAGAGAAACGGTTGGAAAATTGAAAGGCGGCCACTTTGGCGCGGGAATTGGACTGTTCAATTACTTAAGAGTGTTTTGGTTTGGTTTTTAAAGAGTCCTTTTCCAATTTTTTGGAACGACATTCAACCACGGACACAGTTTGATGCGTTTTTGCAGCGAGGTTTTTTGAGCATTGGGTTTTCTGTCGCACGCAAAGCTAAATGTCAAACATTTTAAAGGATTTAAAGGATATCTGGCGCTACTTTGTAGATACATAGGTACAAATATAGGTTAAGGTAAGGATGAGCAGTAGTTGAGGTGAGGGTGAGTTTAAGCTAAGGTTAAGAAATGGTGAAGCTAAGGTTGAGCAATGGTTGAACTTAGGCTGACCTAAGGTTGAGCTAAGGTTTAACTAAGGTTGAGCTATAGAGCTATGATTGAGCTGCGATTGAGCTAAGTCAGAGCTAAGGTTGAGCTAAGGTTAAGCAAAGGTTGAGCTACACAGAAAAAAACTGGTTAGTAAATTCAACCAATTTGATGGTTATAAATGCTCCAGCCAACATCGTGCGTTAAATTTACTGTAATCTACATTAAAAGTGACGTAACGCATAACGTAATGATTACGGTAGCACAGTAAAATCAACCAAAATTACAGTTGAAAATGCTCCAACCAACAAAAATAGTAAAAAAAATAGTTCATTATACTCTGTACCGTAGGAGTATTATAAGTTTGTGCAAAAGTATGTAACATCCAGAAGGAAGCATCTCCGACACCATAAAGTATATATATTCTTGATCAGCATCAACAGCCGAGTCGATATAGCCATGTCCGTCTGTCCGTCCGTCTGTCTGTCCGTATGAACGCACAGATCTCAGAGATGGTAAGAGATAGAGGTTTGACGTGTATGGGACATATGCTTCTTATGTCTGCATGCAGATCAAGTTTATTTTCAATTTTGGCCACGCCCCCTCCCGCCCCCGCAATTAAGAAAAAACGTCATATCTCCCACAGTTTTGAAGATAGATGGCTTGTTCCTTCTGGACATATTTAGTTATTAGGATAACTTATCGATCCGCCAAAGGAATGAAGAAGATCGGATGAACGGTTTTCGAGTTATGATCAAAAGACAAATTTTCTTGGTACAGAGTATGTTAAAGTCGGGCTTGACCGACTTTCTTTCTTGTTTTACTATTGTTACAGTGAACTTATGTGTACCACAGCACCAGTAGAAATACCACAAAGCAGTACTAGTACTGTAAAAATTGTAAATTGACAATTTTTGTGGTAGAACTACCGGAACTACTGTTGATGCGGTAATAAATCTATTTTCCAGTTAAAATCAAAGAATACAATTTCATATTATTTCAATGTTCATTTTATTTAGGCCCGATTTCTCAATGTCCAGTTGGTCAACTTGACAGGCAGTTTAACCGAATTTGAGTGTCTCATGATGTGTGTGGCGTAACCGGAGGAACAAACTTAACCGCTGCTCATCCACCGGTCAACTTTAACCGCGAGCTCAGTCGCGATGAAATTATCGATATTTTGTATCGATATACAAACAGCTGGCCGCACACTTGCTTTGTTTATTTTAATATTTGCTGCAACACAAAATGTTTATGAATAAACGAATTTTTCAACTCCACGCAATGGAAATGCAATTCGATGAGGCGGAACATCGAATTTTTGTCAACTTTTCCGCAAAACAATGAGCAGCAACAACCAATCGCATTAAAAAACAAACAAACCAAACCGAGTCAGCTGTCTACTCGTTAGTTTAGTCAAACAGTATGGTCACACTGAAGCAGCGATAGGCATTTGCCGATATCAGGCGAAACTGCTGCTGAGAAAACCAAATGACGGTCAAATCTGACCGGTAGTTGGCTAACCGAAACCTTTGAGAAATCGGGCCTTATAAGACAGAATTAAACCCTAATCCCTAACTCACGTTGATTCCATTCTTCGAATGAAGCGTTTTTCGAAGGTGATAAAACTATTACAAAATCTTCGGTGATCGTTGAACTCGCTGATGCTCCCTGAATATGAAAAGTTTGTTAATTTAAGTAACCAAAAAAAAAACTTAATTAAATTACTTACATTATATTCTTTCCACTTTTGAACGCAGGATCGAAACCTTATTTTTTCGCCCAATTTATGGTTTCGGAAAATGTATGTGAAGTCAGTCTCAGTGAAAAGTTTTAAGTTTTCCAGAGTTATAGCTTCAGCTGCTCAAAGAGATAAATGTTAAATATTAAGAAAAATGTCGAGAATGTTTCAAACAATATAACAACCCTTGTCAACTAGGCGCGAGTCGGCAAGCTCCCCAAGTCAAATTTCGTGTACAACGCTGTAAGCAAAAACAATGCAACGGTTGTTGGTCGCGCCATTGTGATTGTGTTTTGAGGTTAAGTACCATGCGGTATCTGGCAAAGCAGAATCAGCTTAACAGCTCTTTGCCTAACTTTAATTGAACATGGTATTGCAAGTAGGGGAAGGAAATCTACACTGCAGCTTATACTATTTGTTAAATAGTAGTAACTAGTCACATGAACACCTACATACGCAATGTGATGAAGTGAATCCTGACTTCCGGAACTTCTGGTGAGATCCTTCTCACGTTCCAAGTGGATGTGGGTCGGTTGCAGACAAATAATTACGCAGTTAGTTTTGCATCAGAAACTAAAACAAACTTCTTCTTTTTTTTATTTCACCAGAATGCGTTCGCATCGCTCAAGAGTACAAACAACAGAGAGAGAGAGTGTAAGCAGTTCTGCTTGACCTCTGCTCGTAAACAATGTGACCGTACATACAGATTAACATTGTAAATGCTATCGATATTTAACAGTAACGTTAACTTTTAACAATCTTAAACCAACTAGAATGAGCTGCGGCTTAGCAAAAAAATTGAATTGCTTATACTGTAAAAATACTTTTTCGACAAACTGTATTCCAATGCAACACTGCAACTGTGTAACCAATACACACAAAATTGTGCTTGTATTGGTGCGCTGTGCGTTCTACGCTTGCGCAAGAAACTTTACGTACCACGATTCTGCAAGCCGCAGTTCAAAAAACAACAACAAAACGCATACACAAAAATCACGTGAGAGTTACTATTTGTATGGGTATTTTAACCGGAAATACAGTTTAAAAAAACAAAAACCAAATACATGTAACAATATTCTGCAGTAAATTTACTGTTGGGATTGGTTGATTCAACCCACAATATTTTTATACTCTGTACCGTAGGTACATAGAGTATTATAAGTTTGTGCAAAAGTATGTAACATCCAGAAGGAAGCATCTCCGACCCCATAAAGTATATATATTCGTGATCAGCATCAACAGCCGAGTCGATATAGCCATGTCCGTCTGTCCGTCCGTCTGTCTGTCCGTATGAACGCACAGATCTCAGAGATGGTAAGAGATAAAGGTTTGACGTGTATGGGACATATGCTTCTTATGTCTGCAGGCAGATCAAGTTTATTTTCAATTTTGGCCACGCCCCCTCCCGCCCCCGCAATTTAGAAAAAACGTCATATCTCCCACAGTTTTGAAGATAGATGGCTTGTTCCTTCCGGACATATTTAGTTATTAGAATAACTTATCGATCCGCCAAAGGAACGAAGAAGATCGGATGAACGGTTTTCGAGTTATGATCAAAAGACAAAATTTCTTGGTACAGAGTATGTTATAGTCGGGCTTGACCGACTTTCTTTCTTGTTTTCTGTGTAAGGTTGGACAAAGTTTGACGAAAGGTTGAGCTAGCATTGACCTTGGGTAGAGCCAAGGTTGAGTAATAGTTGTGCTAAGGTTGAGCTAAGGTTAAGCTGAGGTTGAGATTCAGGTTGAGGTTGAGCAAACGATAATGCTAAGGCTGAGCCAAGTTAGAGCTAAGGTTGAGCTAAGTTTGATTCAAGGTTAAGCTAAGGTTGAGCATAAGGCAAGCTAACAACTATTTTGAGCCCGATTGACTTGAAACTTGGTTTAAATATTATTTTGGTTTATACAAAATAAATTGAGTTGCGATTTTTCGATGCTTAAAAATCTGCCCACAAGGAAAATGATCGGGAAAAATCGATTTCTCATCCAAATGACTTGAAATTCGCAAAATTATTTTTAATTTCATTCTCGGATGCTGGTAAGTCCGCCACTGGGGTGTGAAAACTACCGGAAAATGCGTCATGCACAGACCCTTTTCATCCATAATTGGTTTGAAAATCGGTTTGTAAGAATTGTATGCAAGATTCTTAGTGATTTCATAATCCAATGCTACAAAAATCTGTTCGTAGGGTGGGAAAATGCCGTTTGGTTTTTAACTAAAATAATCGAATTAGTTTAAGATGTTTCCCTCAGATTTTGCCAAGTTTGCCCTTAAGTCGAATCAAATGCTTACAAATCAACTCACCAAACTAATACGACCTTCTCACCCACTCACCTACCCTTCCAGCGCGCGCTGGAACGCTGTGTGACAAGAGAAAATTTCCCCACAACCCGCCCAAAATATTCAAATTGAAGTTGATATGCAGCAACAACAACAACAACAAAGCCTCCAGCGTGTTGAACATGCTAAATGCAATATGCCTGCAAATCTAATTTATCAAAGCCAACAACTTGGCCAGGACCAGGACCAAGTGCGGACACTCGAAAGTAATTAAATATGAAAAGCCAGCTGACTTCGACCTTCAATGCCCCCAATGCATTTCCGCCGGGCGACTCAACTTTCGACAATGTAATTAATTGCAACTTTCCAGCTCGGATCGCAATGACAAAATCCACAACTGTGGACAATTATGTGTATAATTTATGAGAATATTAATTGTATGTGGCAGAAAGTGGCACTAATTAAGCTCCGCCCCCACCCGCTCCTCCACGAGTTGCTTGCAGCGGCATCAGCAACGCTTAGCGAACTCATCAGTCAGAGGAGGCAGCTTAAGCGGGCAACAAAACGGTCGACAAGCACTACACAAATAAGTGGAAATGGAGTAAGCCACGTGTGAGTGTGTACCCTGTAAACACGGATGGGGGGCAGTGCTGGTCAAAAATGTTATGCCCCAAAAAGTATGCTAAGCTTTTCGAATCTCACAAACTTCTCCGCCCGCCTCGAACACACAAACTTTGTATTCTGTCAACTGATAACACAAAATACAAACTGCAGCTGCTGACCAAGTGTTGCCAGAGTCTCCATTTTGATGGCCAAAAGTTTCATATTCGCCAGCTTAAACCCCAATTGACTGATGCATCAATCGAATGGCTAAGCTGCTGTAAAGTTCTTCTGGCAGAGATCTATGACGAAAGCTTTGCTTTCTTGCCACACAAACATGCTTCTGTTCACTCTTTGTTTGCCTCTTCTATTGGGGTTCTTGTCACATACTTAGCTGCAAGTCGAACATACATGAGGTACCCTTTCACTTTGCCAATTTGCAGCCAGAGCAACAAGCTCGCGCGGCCTCAACTGCAACAAGAAGAATTTCAATTTGTATGCGTTGTTTCTTTTGGGAGTTGTGTGTGTGTGTTGTTGTTGCTAGACTGTTGCATTTTTAATTAGTGCTCCCATTTGGTAGAGTAATTTCGTTTTGCTTTGCATTTACCCCGGGAAAATAAACCTCTATGCTTGTATGTAAAGAGCAGAGCTTCACTTTAAGTGTGCACCAAATTTAAGGTCATCTTCCCTACCTTCCCCCCTTTTAAATTGCATAATTAATATTCAACTGTCCCCCGCCATGTGGCCCATTTCCATACATAAACAGGCGACATTGATTTGATTTCAAAAAAAAATAGAGGAGAGTTTACTTGGGCAAGTTAATATAACCTTGCAGTTCGTATGATTTATGTAAATTAAGTTTTTAAATGATTTCCAATCGAAGAGTTGAGTTGCTTTTGGAAGATTGCTAGTTGAGTGGCTTCTCAAGCTAAGATACTCACATTCGATTTTGATGAAATTGTGGAAAATTAGATCATACTAGGTTCGCCCATTCTAACATATTAACACTGAACATTCAACAGCAATTGTTTCGCTCTAAATTTTCTTGTCAGTTGGATTTCAGTGTGACCAGCATGTTACCGAAACTGTAAATCTGTGAGTCGAAACAAAAACAAAGCACGTTCAGAAGTTTTTTTCTTCGCCGATTGTCTCTTTACAGTTAGCCACTCTCTCCACTTATGCGACGACTTGGCAGAGAGCGCACTGAGTATTGTTGTTGCACTTCTTTGCTTCGCTCACCTATCTGTGTCACACGTGTGTGTATTGGTACAACTTTTAATTCGTTATAAATAAATAAATAATTGCAATAAAATGTTTTTGTTTGCAATGGCCACATCTAATTATTCATATGAACATTTGGTACAAATTTTGAGGTAATTGATTTTTATTTATATAGATTATAACCAATTTTTTAACAATATATAGTATTACCTTTTTTATACTCTGTACCGTAGGTACATAGAGTATTATAAGTTTGTGCAAAAGTATGTAACATCCAGAAGGAAGCATCTCCGACCCCATAAAGTATATATATTCTTGATCAGCATCAACAGCCGAGTCGATATAGCCATGTCCGTCCGTCCGTCCGTCTGTCTGTCCGTATGCACGCACAGATCTCAGAGATGGTAAGAGATAGAGGTTTGACGTTTATGGGACATATGCTTCTTATCTCTGCAGGCAGATCAAGTTTATTTTCAATTTTGGCCACGCCCCCTCCCGCCCCCGCAATTTAGAAAAAACGTCATATCTCCCACAGTTTTGAAGATAGATGGCTTGTTCCTTCTGGACATATTTAGTTATTAGAATAACTTATAGATCCGCCAAAGGAATGAAGAAGATCGGATGAACGGTTTTCGAGTTATGATCAAAAGACAAAATTTCTTGGTACAGAGTATGTTATAGTCGGGCTTGACCGACTTTCTTTCTTGTTTAATTTAATTTATGCGCTACAAAATGAATTTTTTCAGCACAAAAAATTTCTTTTCGATTGGATTTCCGTTAGCTGGTCTAACTGTAAATGCTTGAAACAAAAACAAACTATGTGTATAAGCTTTTTTACGCGTTGATCGTCTCTTTACAGGGAGAGCGTACTGTGAGCCACACTCTCTGCTTAGAAATGTCAAATACAACTGAGCAGAGAACACAGTGCGTGTCGGCATATTGCCGATCCGAACCGATCGTTCCTATGGCAGCTATATGCTATGGTCATCTGATTTCAACAAAAACTTGTAGATTTATGTAAAAGTTTACAAAATAAACAATTGCCAAAATTGAAGAAGCTACCATTGAAAACAAAACAGTTCTTCTTACTGAGACTCATTTTCTGACCTAACTTTCCTATGACAGCTCTACTATATAGTTGTCCGATTTCGACCAAAGTTAGTGGAATTGCGGCAAAGGAATTTAGCAAACTAAACGAGAGCGTAAGTTAAAGTCGGCCCTGCCCGACTTCGAAATACCCGTTACTCAGCTCAGCTCGGATAAGTATGCAACATTTGTTTAACTCGGCCATTTATTATGCGATCCTTTTGAAAATTTGTGAGATTGTAGATATTGGCCACATAGACTGCACTGAAATCTGAGCTCGATATCTTAAAAAATGTGGGAGTTATTCAATATTCTTTATTGCGGGGGTGGGAGGGGGCGTGGCCAAAATTTGAAACAAACTTGATCTGCCTACAGACAATACTAGCTTACGTATAAAATTTGGTTGCTCTAGCTCTTCTAGTCTCTGAGATCTAGGTGTTCATACAGACGGACATGGCTATATCGACTCGGCTGTTGATGCTGATGAAGAATATATATACTTTATGATAGCGGAGATGCTTCCTTCTGCCTGTTACATACATTTGCACGACTTTAGTATACCCTTTTTACTCTACGAGTAACGGGTATAAAAATACAGGCGTTGGAGGTGTTACCATTAAGAACAAAAAAGTTGTTCTCACTAAGACTAGTTTCTCGACCGATCATTCCTATGGCAGCTATATGCTAAGGTCAACCAATTTTGACAAAACTCTACAGAATTAAGTGAAATTATCTTAATACAGGGCTGTCCATATTCGACGGACCTATCTGGCAACGCCATAACTTTTGACAGAGATGTCAGATCGCTTAATGACATACCGCGTTTACCATGGAACAATACACGCCACGCGAGTGCTCTGAAATAGTTGAAATTTACATTCAACAGAACAAGTCAATTGTGAAAACTCAACGTGCTTTTAAAAAATTAAAAAATCACATTGAATGGGACCGTAAATAAGCAAAATTGCCGTATTTACGCCACTGAAAATCCTCAGGAGATTCAAGAAGTGCCTCTTCATGACGAAAAAGTCACAGTTTGGTGCGGCGTTAGTGCGAAAACGGTCATTGGGCCGTTTTTCTTCCAAAATGAAAATGGCCATGCTGTTACCATCAACCAGGAGCGTTATCGCGACATGATGACCAATTTTGTGATGCCAATTATTCGTCGAAAGCGTATGAGGCAGTTCTGGTTTCAACAAGACGGCGCTCCACCGCACACAAGTCGCATAACAATCGATTTTCTGAAGAAATTGTTTCCGGGCCGTTTGATGTCGAAGAGTGGTGATTTGGACTGGCCACCGCGTTCGCCCGATTTGACGCCGCCTGACTTCTTCTTGTGGGGATATTTGAAGTCAAAGGTTTACGTTAACAAGCCAAGGACCGTAGAAGAGCTCAAGGACAACATTCGTGAAGAAATAGCCGCTATTCCGGCCGAAATGTTGGCGAAAACGATGGAAAATGCTGCAAAAAGGGCACAATACGCCATCAACGCCATCAAGAGGCGGCCATTTGAGAGATATCATATTCAAAAATTGATGTAAACAAATCTACTTGGAACAAATTAAATGATTAAGATTGCCAACCGCCAAATTTTTATTTTTTTCTTTGATTTTTTTAAAAAAAACATGGGTCCGTCGAATATGGGCAACCCGTATATAAAATTCTTCCGTACATGGCTTTGTAACCTCACTCCTCCCAAACGGCTGGACCGATTTCGATGAAATTTCGTGTGAGTGTAGTAGTAACAGCCTAGGTGGTTTATATCTATAGCTGATTCTGGTAGGTCACACAGGGATCGCGTAATTTGCCATCCACGGCTTTTTTGCACCATAACTTGACCTAAACTTAACCGATTTGGATGAAACTTTATAAAGGCATTCGTCATGAATAACAAATATGGTCCGAATCGGTCAACTCTTTCGGGTACCTCTCGAACACATATATGTTGTTGAATTAATTAAATTTTGTGCTTATTTTATTAAGTTAACCCACTACTGTTATTTATTGTTAGGCGGTACGAAGTTCGCCGGGCCATCTAGTTTAAAATAAATATATGCAAAATTTTGGGGTCGTATCCATTGAAAACAAAAAAGTTTTTCTTTCTAAGACTATTTCTCAGAACTAACCTTTCCAAGGCAGCTGTACTATCTATCATCCTATTTCTATCTAACTTAGAGGAATCATGGAAAAGCATAGCAAAACTCATAAATGAGAAGTTTGGCGTCGCTTCCATTACAAACAGAAATGTTTTCTCACTAATACTAGTTTTCAACCGATCGTTCCTATTTATTCAAGATGTTTGACCCTTATTCACCCACGCGAAATGTCTTATTAACTTACAAAACAGATCAGAAAGTCGGTCAGACACGACAACAACATACTCTGTAACTGCCAAACTTTTAATTCATCACATAAAGTGTTAAGATGTGTAAAGTGCTGCCCCATCGCTGTTCTAGCCGGTGCTGCCCAGCATAAGTGTTGGTTTTCACTAACACTTAACTATCGACTGTTCCGATCTTTACCATTCCGTTGGCGCATCGATACATAAGACTGACTACTAAATGTGTCAAAAAGATACGATAGTTCTATCTATAAAATTGTGGAAGCTATGAGGTTTTTTCCAAATTTTGGGGGCGTGGCGAAAATTGAAAATATACTTGTTATGTCTGCAAGTATAAGAATCAAATGTCCCATACATGTCATAACTCTATCTCTCATCATTTCTGAGATCGGTTGTTAGGATGTAGTGCAGCGGGTAGTGTGTGTACAGGCTGTGCAAAATGACGTGGGTTTGATTTAAAAACTTTCACACCCGGCCATCTTCACTAGCTGATATATACTTGGCGGTCTGTCCGTATGAACAAAGAGATCTCAGAGATGGTAATTTCGACATGTAGGGGACAAAAACTGCTTATTCTTGCAGATAGATATTATCAATAAGCAGTATTATTAATAGATTCAGCAAGTTTGGAGACGAACAGATGAAAGATAGCCGAGTTGCCGGCATTCGTAGCACTTGAGCGACTTTCTTATTTGTGGTTTTGTGTCTACCAAATGGTTTGTTTGTTGGTTTTCTAATAATTTTGTGACCTTTAATTAATAAAGTGGCCACACACACACACACACACACACACACACACACACTCATGATAGAGTTTTTAGGCAAAACGAAACAAATTTTGGTAAAACTTTTGGACTTTGCTGTCCAACCAAATGCCAAACATTATTTGAACTTTGTGTAACAAGCTCTGAAATATTTCAGTTTTCAGGGAAAACTTTGCATTTTTGGTTGTTGTTGTTGTTTGTCATAACAAGTGCCAACTACACGTATCAACTTTGTTGTTGTTGCTGCCTCCAAAAACTATGAAATTCCAGCGAAAATCTTCAACGACGAATACCACCAAAAGCCCGGAGAGAGATAATGTTGCCGCTATTCTGCGCTCCACATGTTGCACATTCATACATTGCACATGCACGCCGTGTGTTCCATCTGATGATGCATAAATTCCACCCGCTATTGCCACTGACACGGCAATAATTTGCACTTGCCCCCCACCCTCACCAGCCATGGACACTCCTTGTTGCCTGTCAACGCTCTTGCCATATCATTGATGGCTTACTGCCGGCGGGACTCAGCCAGGGAATTGGCATGCAAAAGTGAATTTAAAAGTAGCACGAAGAGGGACAGCTGCTTCCATATGCAGCAGACTAAAGATTGGCCATGGAATATACATATGTATATGAAGCAAAGGCTCAATCTGCAGTTGCTACTTTCTAATTACTTTACTCCGCCAGCAAATGGAGCCGCTATCTTGAGATTTCGATCGAACACCAAAAAGCATGGGAGTGTGTAGTTCATTTTGTAGCTGTGAAAGGAATGCCGGGCGGGGGCGGGGCGGGGGAGAGGAGGTGAGGGAAACCTAAATGAAGCGGAAATTGAAATGTTTGAGTGTGTGTGCCCAACGAATGTAACTCTGTAGATTTTTTGAAAGGTTTTTTGTGTCGATGCACACACACACTCAACACTCACTCATCTCTCTCTCTCTCTCTCTCTCTCTCTCTCTCTTCCTCGCTGGCGGCTGCCCGACGTAAAGTCCAACTTCAACTGTTGCAGCAGAAGCTGCTGTTATTTTGGGTGTTGAAAATTTCATAGCATAGCTGTAGGCGCCGACAGCAGTGAATAATGCGCCCAAGAGCAGTCGCTTGCCGCTCATTGCATTATTTATTCACCAACTCCCTCTCCCTTGCTTTCTCTTTCTTTTTTACGCTTTGTCTCCATTCTGTTGTGTGCACGGGGCTCGGGCACACAAATTAAATATTTGAAAAATTGTTGCCCTCCCATTTGTGCGCACATAAAGCAGGTCAGAGTCGACAATCAGAGCTGGAGTGGGCAGGTTTCGTCGCACATGGGTCAGATATGTCCTTAATATATTTATTTATTGGTTATTAAAGATATTTACCAAGCTTTTATCGCATACGTTGTGATTTACAACTCACTTTTCTCCTTCTACATTTGGCTTTTCAGTCTTCGAGGCGGGAACCTCACAGCTTTTGATCTATTGCAACCACTAGGTTCTCGATTCGCTGATGTTAGCCAACAGCAACACGCCAGCGGTCTCGTTCAAAAAGCGAGAGCATAAGTTAAAGTCGGCCCTACCCTACTTTGATATACCCCTTACTCAGCAGGGTTAAAGTTAAGTAGCCTTTCCTTATGCTAATTAACAGAGCATTAACAGTAATGTCAACAGATTATATCCACATGTTGTTAGCCTACAGCGCAAGCTGCTCCGAAAAGTATGCAACGTATCTTTATGCAAGTCTTTTCAGATTATAGTTATGGGGTGCTCACAAGCTATAAGCATCGGCTGCACTTGTTGTTGCTTTACGCATAGCCATTCCAATGCTTAAAGCAGATTGCGCGTAATTGCAACAACAACATCGTATGTGACTCTGTTCGCTTTCTCCCATTTGCCTCTTGCAAAAGTGAACACAATTGCAAATTATCATGCTTTTGTATATGTGCGCCGAATGGTTGCGCTTGCATCACACTGCCACAAAAAAACAATGGATAAAACAAGCTACAAAAGCAAGCTGCGAATCGAAGCGGTATCCATTGAACCAGTCAACATGAATACGTGTCATTTCAGGGACTTAATGGGGGGTACTCCCTCCCATTGGTAAGGAGTATTTACTGTTCCCAAAGAGCTTTTTATCTCACTCAATCAACTGCTCAGGGTAGTCCACTTCTGCTATTACACTCAAGTAACTCGAAGAGCTTTTGTATAACTAAAAGGAAGCATTTCACTGAGTTGAAAAGCTTTTCAACCTACTCATATAACACTCAACATTGCGGGAACGCCAGAATGTATAACAAGCTGTAGAAAACTTGTAAGCTTTTGGGTTCAGCTTTGGGACAATCAGAATTGCACAGTTATATTTGAAAATTTGAAAATTTCAAACCTCAACGTTCAAAAGCTACGCGCCTCGATATATTAGCGATCGACCCTAGCCACATATCGATTAAGTGTTTCCCACATCTCTAACTCTGTTCAACAGATGACATTGACGCTATCAAAAGTCGCTGGAACGGAAAAAAAAACAAAGCTGTTGACCCAACCTCCATCCCCATGGCCCTCAAGTTTGCTGCCAATTTGAATTTCCTTTTCACGGAAAAGGCTACCTCCATAGCGGAACGCATACGCCTGGCCCATCAACATGGTTTCCGTGCCGTGGAAATCCCCTATCCGGAGGGTGAGACCCAAGAGGTGTTGGCCTCTATAAAGGAAACCGGCATGGTTGTTAGCCTGGTGAACATTGCATTTGATCGCACCAAGGATGAACTGAAATTCGGTTCGGCCAGCATTCCGGGTGCAGAGCATCTCTTCAGCCAGCAACTGAACGAAACCATAGACTTTGCCAGAAATGCCAATTGCCAGAAAATCCACCTCATGTCGGGCATCATCAGCAGCGGTGCACTGGAGGCGGATCATGCCAAAACCTACAGCTGCAACCTCAAGCTGGCCGCCGAAAGTCTGGGGAAGCACCAAATGATTGGAGTGATTGAACCCATTAACAAATATGCCATTGCCACCTACTATATGAACTCCTATGTGAAAGCCTTGCAGGTGTTGAACCAATTGGACTGTGGCAATTTGAAGCTTTTGGTGGACCTGTACCATCTGCAGCATATACAGGGAAATGTGACCAAAACTTTGGAGGAGTGTCGAAATGTTATAGGACATTTTCAAATTGCACAGGTGCCCAGCCGGCATGAGCCGGATACAGCTGGTGAACTGGACTATGGTTATGTGTTCAAGGCACTGCAGGACTTTGGCTATGAGGATTGGATTGGCTGTGAATATAGGCCGAAGACCAACACGGTGGAGGGTTTAGATTGGTTAAGCAAATTTGGTTATACATTTTGAAAGATAAACCTAAATTCTACTTGGACTTGGTAATTGACTTATTTGCTAGGGTATCCATAGGTCGACCCCTTCAACGCTCCGGTCTCACATCTAAAAAGCCGCTTTGCTACCCGCCTTGGCATTTAGTCACAATTGTGAAATTGCAGCGCACGCAACATGTCAACCTTTGGTGCTGAAGTGGATGCCGCCTGGCCCCCAGTTGTGGGGAATGTCCACACTTTAAGCAAATCTTCTTATCAACTTGAACTGCTGCAACAATGTCAGTTTGTGGCGAAACCTGTCGAAAAAGAGGTCAATGTGATGGCTTTCATTAATAAATCCCGGGAATTCCCATTGCAGGTGAGCAAGTGCAATGAAATGTAACGAAATTCTTATGGACTTTCCCCCCCCCCCCCCCCCCCCCCCCACTCGCCACGTTCTCTGAACAAACGAAACCAGTTTGGAGTACAGAGCTGCCGGGTCGTCAGTCAACCGTTGGAGCGTCGTAGCCGCATTGCCCAGCAGATTGCTTCGGCTTATCCGGTGATACATGAACGGACATTGGTTTTGTACCTCAACTATTTGGAGCATAAGCGCAAGTGGGGTAAGCTTGGCCGCTTCTTAAAATTGTAACCTTACTGGAAGTTATCATAAGACGATACTCAGAACTAGGTACTACCAGCTAGACACTCATAAATTGATTCTTATATTTCTATACTCAAAACTATAAACTCATAAGAAGATACAAATTACAAGATAATCATAACTAGATACTTAAATATAGATGCTCATATCTCAATACTCATAAGGAGCATTTGAAATAGTTGAAAAAATGGCAGTTTATATCCACAAATCAGGGATGCAAACCGCTCGGAAATAGGAACTGGTTCGGTTCAGTGGCTCACAAAGTTTTTAAGCCGTCGGTTCGGTTCACTTAATGGCTTACACAGCTAATTGGACGTCGGTTATGGTTCGGTTCAGTGACGAATGAAAGTTGATCTCTTTTGAGGAAATTCACAGATAGAATGAGGTCACTTAGATCCTCGGAAAAGATTTTGTTCTTAACGAACAACGATTGGAATGTCGATTCAGCTCATTGCCCCACAACCGCAAGTCTAAATGCCCAGCTAAACTTTTAGTGCGGTGGTTGGGTTGAGTTAGATTGTGCTCATTTCATTTCTTGTAAGATAAGGTTCCCTTTGACATGGCATATATCCAGTCGATTAGCACTTGGTTCGTTGGTTCGTACCTTCTGCACATATTTAGTCATCAGGCTTATCTGGTTATCAGCAAAAGCTGGGAAACTATAGCTGTTCAGTTATAAACATAGCTCGCAAATAACAATTGAGCGTTTTGCGTCGTCTTCAAATAAGTCTCTTTTCTGAGTATTTGCGAAAAAAACTCGCGAGCAACTCGCTTCATCGGCTGTTCGCTTAGCTCGCTCTCGCTCGGACTACAATCGTTTTTTTCTTTTCTCTTTTGTTACACTTAGAGTGCGAGTATTTGCTTGAGTGAAATGAAGCAAAACGTTGTTAAGCGAGTGATGCATATTAATTTGCGACGCAAAAACATTTTGTGTATATTATCACTGACAGCCACATTTGACTGCGATTGCACAGGTTGTACTGGCTACACCGGCAACCCAGGTTTCCGTGGAGCGCGCATTTTCAGCCCTACATTTTATATTAAGTGAACGTCGAAGTTCTATAAGCGCAGACAATTTAAATTCATTATTACTAATTAAGCTTAACCATAAGTAAAAATTAAATAAATATTCTTTATAAAAAATATTCCTTTTTTTGTCAACAGAGCAAATTAATGTGAAGAGTGTTTCAAAGAGTTTTTGCTGTAACTTATTCTGTCATTTACTCACTTACTGAGTCTCAACTCGCGAACGACAATTTTATTGATTCCGAGAAGAGAATCGTTTAAAGAGATCAACACAAAAAACTCAACAACAACACTCAAGCGAAAGCCGATGCAAAATAGAAAAATAGACTCTTGCTCAGAGTGAGAGCGAATTTTTTGAGCATTTTCGCTTCTGCTCTGATATTGCGCATAAAGAAAAAAACGCTCAATTGTTATTTGCGAGCTATGGTTATAAAGCTAGAATTTTCCTCTTCCCCAGCTAATGCAGTGGAACGTGCCGTCTACGAGCCCCTCTCCTTGTGTGACTTTGTACAGCGTCTGCTGGAGAAGCGTTGTGCCAGCTTCCTTGCCCGGAATGATCGTTTTCTACTACTGACCGGAGAATCGGGAGCCAGTGGCTTTGAGACCATCGGCACGGAACAAGAGGCGGCCCCGCTGTGCTTGGCGAAAGTGCTCAGCTATGATGATATCAAATTATCGGCTCTACTCTCGGTCAGCTCCCACACAGAGTTCATCAATGAGGGGGAGCGCACCAATTGCGGACGTGTGCCCAAAGATCGTAGTCAGCTGGAGCCAGAGGGTGTTATCATGGGTCTTATAGGAGCCCGTTTATCGCGCCGCAATCTCATGGAGTTTCAGGACATTGTCATAGCACGAACACAAAATACACCCGAGCAGGGCTATGGTAGCCACAACGAATCGCCCCATACCAAAAGCCAGAGCTATCGTTGTTTATGGCGTGATTTCTATGAGACTCAGGATCATGTATATAGCCAGGTTGGCAGGGATAACCCACGTTTTGGCGTCTCGGGTAACAAAAATGATATTTTCGATAATCTGGTGATGAAACGACGCTATGCCATAAGCTTTGATACGCTGCTGCTGGAGGCACAGGCCAGAGCCTTGGCGTTGGGCAAACCCGCCTATATACATGTGGTGGGCTTTGGTTTGGGTGTGTGGAAGGTGGCCGAACAACAAGAGCGCATCTTTCTGGAAACCTTTGAGCAGCGTCTAAGAACATTGGGCGAGCAACTGACTCACATAGGTGTCATACATTTCTCTTGGTTTACTTTGAATCATTGCAAAGGACTTTATGAGGATGCTGTCATCGAAATACCCAAGCATCCGCAAAAGGGTATACAAATACGTATGTCCAAACGAAATCCGGCAGAGAAGTTGTTAGTGAAGATGTTACTAATGGTCACCTATGCCTGGGATGGCAATGCTTTGCCCGGCAATGAGTTCTGGATGGTAAGTACTTCATAATGAGAAGAGAGTGTTCCAAAATTGTATGGGAAATTAATTTTTCAGAAAATGCTCAAGTCCACCGGAGACTCATCTACGGCCTGTTCCACACTGATAACAGAACTACACAATCCGCACATAAACACGGAATATTGCAATGGCAGAAATCTGCATATAGCCTCACCGGAAATGGGCATACTACACATATCGGACTATGCCAAGAGGGTTCTAAATGGTTGATTCAAATCAAATTCAGTAAAAATTAACAAAAAATTCCTTAGTTTTGTGTGATTTGGTTGGGATCCTGAACTGAAAGGATGCTTAAAACTTGAAAAGGAATGGATCAAATTGTTAACATCTTTTGGCTGGCTTAGGAAATACTAAAGAAACCGAAAAACCTCAACAGATGGCGCTATAGGCGCCTCCAATTACAGTTTAACACGTGGCGCAGTAGGCGGGCATACACAAAACAGAAATTGCTTGGGGTTTCCAGTTCTTTAAAGATATCCCAGCCCATTTCCCTTTCCTCCCAGGATAAAGAACGATTTGAGCGAATTTGAACAATCTTTAAGGTATGTATTTTTGTTGTCAATTGGTTGGTTGGTTGTTTCTTTGTGTGTGTGTGTGTGTGTGTGTGTGTAGAACATATAATTATGGCTAACAATGGACTAACGGATTTGTGTAATTTGATTTTCATTTTCATTCGACTTAATTTGTTTTGCTGCATAATTCTTTAACTGGATTTTGCTTACAATTAACCTGTAACTTTCTGCCAAGTCATCTTAACTACTATATAAAAGATGCATCATATATATGTGTAGGTGTGGATTTATATATATATGTATATATGTATGTATATAGTACATCTAGATCGTAATAAACTGGGAGAGGATTAGGGACGAGGGGTTAAGGCGCATTGGATCCGGCGCATACAGAAAAAGAAGAGGTTAACATAACCTCACTTAAACATTATTACATTTACATTGCCTAGCTGAAGTCTAGGGGAACTAAACCTATATGTTATCAAGAGATATATTTATATATATATATGTATATTTATATAAAGAGCTTTGTATGTATATAAGCAGTCGGCCCAACAGAAGATTTCTTTCTCTATCCCTCTCTCGGTCGCCATTTAATAAGTAGATCCACAAATTAAGCGAACTACTGCATTAAGATCTGAATTATCTCACTCCTAGAATGTTTGCTTCGCTTAGGCTTGATACTTAGACGGGTTTTACATGGTGAAGTAAACTGCATGAAGTTTTTCATAAAGCTTTTAGTTGTGAAAAAGAGGTGTCGAGGGGCAAGCGACACCACAACTTCAACAGCATAAAGCTTGCTTCACCGTGTGAGTTCAGTCTAAGTCCGGAAAAAGCTATTGCTTGTAGGAGAGTGGTGAATTGTTGTCGCCATGATTTAACAATAAGGGTGGGGCGGCGTAAGTGTGATGGGTACTTTTGCCAAAAGCTTACGCCTCAAGAGTACGCGCAGCACTGAAGGTGAAGGTACTTTGCAGAGAACTCACACTGACGCAGCCTTACCTTTATTGTTGTATCATGGTTGTCGCGTTTCCCTCTACCATTTTCCTTCAAGCACAATCTTTTAGAAAAACATCATGAAGTTCTCGAAATATCTTTCGATTGTAGGATAGGTGATTCCTACAAGCAAGAGCTATTTCAAAAACTTAAGAGCAAATTCAATTCGAAAAGGGGGTTTTTACATAGCAAAACTTTCGCAAGGTTAACAACATTTCAATTTATATATAAAAATAGTCCTTAGAAATCTGAACTTTATAAAAACTAAACCATTAAAACTTGATTCTCTACAGATATGGGTAACTTTTCACAACACAAAACAGACATAAAATTATATGATCTCAAGTTCTATTTAGATTTCAGATTCCTAAAACTCTACGGAGCTTCGGTTTTTGGGTTCGAAGAAAAATTTCCCTATGGTTTTGGTTAGCAAATGTAAGGTTCTAGGTTTTTGAGTGTACGATATGGTTGAAATCTCGGTTTGACTCACGATGTAGTAAATTTTAATAGACATCCAATTAATATGTTAGCTTGTTATTTGGAAAAACCAGTTCAACTTGAGTCGATGATGCTGAAGAAGTTTCAGTTAGCTCAACTCCGCGAGGATAACTTTAACGAGACTTACACGGTGAAGCAAACTTTATGAAGTTTCTCTTGCCTGACTTTTTACATAACCTGGTAAACTGAAAGCGTTTTGCTCCACAAAACTATATCCAATCTTTGACCAAAAGTAGAGGCAACCTTAAAGTCGAAACCAAACCTTAGGTCCGCAAACCGAACCTTACACTTTACAAAGGTCTCGCACTGTCCGAAACGAACCTTTATCAAAATTTAGAGGTTTGCAGCCTTGAAAGTGACAGACCGAGTGCACAAAATTCACAATTGGCGTTGATCTGTTGTTTGGGTGTTTGTGATGACAAGTATAATGTTGCTCAAGCACTGAATGGCACATTAAAGTAAGCTTAATTGGTCAATTATTACCCTCAATGGAAGTTTCAGCGTACAAATAGACTCAACTACAGTTTCGCCCCTCAAACTTTGTTTATTATGAGGACAAAATATTGAAAAAATTGAAGATGTGACATGATCGATATACAAGTTACTAAGCAGGTGGAAAAAAAAGCAAACATTTATGGACGATTCACAGAATAGAATCAGATTCTAAAACTCTTGATTTTCAACTATTTTCATGTTACTTGCCATTTTTGTTAATTTTGACATAAAATGATTCATCAACAAGAAAGAAAGTCGGTCAAGCCCGACTATAACATACTCTGTACCAAGAAAATTTGTCTTTTGATCATAACTCGAAAACCGTTCATCCGATCTTCTTCATTCCTTTGGCGGATCGATAAGTTGTTCTAATAACTAAATATGTCCAGAAGGAACAAGCCATCTATCTTCAAAACTGTGGGAGATATGACGTTTTTTCTAAATTGCGGGGGCGGGAGGGGGCGTGGCCAAAATTGAAAATAAACTTGATCTGCCTGCAGACATAAGAAGCATATGTCCCATACATGTCAAACCTCTATCTCTTACCATCTCTGAGATCTGTGCGTGCATACGGACAGACAGACGGACGGACGGACGGACATGGCTATATCGACTCGGCTGTTGATGCTGATCAAGAATATATATACTTTATGGGGTCGGAGATGCTTCCTTCTGCCTATTACATACTTTTGCACAAACTTCGGTACAGAGTATAAAAATTGTCTAAAATTATTTAAAAGTGATAGAAAGCATAAACAAATTCAAAAAAATTCACAAAATGTGTAAAAAATAGGTTGAGTTCAGTTAGGAAGAAGAGTTCGCCCAGAACTCTTGCAATCAATGGGAGTAAATGAACGTTTAGACACCCTACGCAGAGTTATAAGCAAAGTAAAACCTCTAAAGAGTTTCAATATCTGCTTGCAATCACTGAACATGATAAACATATTGTTCTAAAATCGATTTTTCTTTTAAATAACAACCGTATTCAAAAATCTATTGCCACCTGGACTATTAGGTAGCAAATAAACGCTTACATTTTATGTACGAAACTGTGAGCCGACTCACATAATTCATAAGAAATGATTGGTTGTTATTTGAAAGGTAGAGTTTACTAGGTTTCCCCCAGTAACAAGCATTTCTAGAGACTTATTTTGAATTTAGAACTATTTCCTTTCAACTACGCTAAGAGAAAACTAAGAGTTTAGGTTATAACTGCTTTGCCTATTTACAGTCAAAGCATTTTCTAGTTGCATTCGGTTATAACTTTTCCATTTTTCTGAATATTTGAGGAATTTTAAATGATTATCTCAAGGAAACTTTCGTAAGCCTTGCGGGGACCAATTTTGAATCTTCTTTTCAAAAAACGACATAAAATTGAACAAAAAAAACGTTGAATATTTATAAAAGATTTGATCTATTAAAATGTGGCACAAACCGAGAGAGAGAGAGAGGGGGTGAAGAAATCTCTGAATAGGGGCCAAGTATTTGTTTCTTTTTTAGGGTTTAAGCGGGACGGGAACGGGTGGGGGATAGGATGGGGGGCATAGCTACCTACTAAAACTTGCACTGTTATTTTATTCGAGCACTCAGAAGCTCTGCGGCAACATCTCACTCTTGATGCCCCTCAGCGCATGCTTCTTTTTACGATGCGTGGACAGATTGCACGATTGCTTAAATGATGCACTACAGAGATCACAATTGAAGCGCCGCTCCTTGCTGTGCACCACCCGATGCAGTTCCATACGTGATTTATACTTGAATTTCAGACCGCAGGTCTCATAATCGCAGATATACCAACGTTCACCATCATCCGAGGAGACGGCACTGCCGGCACTGGCTGTGGTGCTGTTGGAATCCTTGGGCAGCTCCTGTTGATTGAGCAGCGCAGCCGCTGCCAGAGCTGTGGAGCCACTTAGAGTGGGCAGTCCGGGCACTGGGCCGCTGTGCTGCTGATGCTGCATTACTGGGTTGCCCACGCCCACTGTATGGCTATGACTGGGCGGCGTGGTGCTGACGGTAGTCGAGGTGCTGGCACTGGCGCTGACACTTACAAAACTGGGCGTGGGCGGCGGCGCTGGCACCAGCTGTGGCAAGTGATAAATGGTGGTGGCATTGGCTGCTGCTGCCTGCATTTCGGCCGGCAAATTGAGGCTGGTGGGCTCTATTTTGATATCGATGCCGCCGCCGCCACCACTGCCGCGTCCACTGCTTTCGCTGGCAGCGGCTGCAGCAGCAGCTGCCGCGGCCACCGCATTGGCATGCAGCTCGGCCAGCTCTTTGGCTGCATCTCTTTGCTGTTGCTGCTGGTGGAGATGGTGTTGATGTTGCTGCTGCTGCTGTTGTTGTTGTTGTTGCTGCTGGGCCTCGTGCAGCTCCACCTCCCTTTGCTCCTCATCACTGTATTTGGCCGAGCAATGATACAGAGCCAGCGGCACTGTTACCGACGTCAAACCGCCGGCCCCCTGTCCCGCCGCCGTCGCACCAGGCGTAGCAGCTGCCGCGGCCGCCTCCACGTCTGTGAGGCAATAGCTGGAGGTTCGACTGTGTTCCTGCAAAGCCGAAAACCAGATTACAAAGAATTTTGGGCGCCAAAAAGAACGAAAGCTCACCTTGGCAACGCCATGTAGAAAATTGTGCTCGTCCTGTATGTGCTTCCAGAATTGATCCTGCGTCTGCAGCTCCTCCTGGCAAGTGTGACACACTATCCAGAAGCTGTCGCCAGATAGACAGAACTCACCCAGCTTTGTGTAGATTTTGTTGTTTTTGCTGAGAATGCGCGGAAAACCCATTGTGATTGTGTGTGTGTGTGTGTGCTGTTGTGTTGCTGTTGTGTTTGTATTCGTGTGTGTGGTGCTGCGTCTAGGTCCTAAGCACTCCGAGTCCTGGAATTGGTGCTGGAGTGGTATCGCGGCTTCATCACAATTGCAACCAGTGGGAGGGAAGGCCCAGAAATGTAATTTACGTTTTTCTTATATTTATTTTGCGTTTGCGTTTGTTTGTTGTCCGTGAGGCTGTAAAACTATCGATAGCCCCATCGATAACGATAAGTTTCGGTGGGTATCGAGCTATTGGGTGGGCTCATCGAACCTATCGAACCAGCTGAGGAGCGGGAGAATTTAAAAAAATAACTAAGTAAATACAATTGATTTAAGCAAAAGTTGAATTGTTCAATTACAGGCCGCACATTTACCATTGTTCAACAAGAACAACTAATTCTTACACTGACCATGTGGCTCACAAACAAACTGGCACGTGAGAGAGTGGCTCACAATTGTCTACCTGTTACTAAGCGCTCTCCTCTCTTCCGCGCTCTCTCTATTATTCTCTCACCTCTACCTCTACCTGTTGCAAAGATGAAAACAACAACAGACCAAAGTCAAAGATACAAGAATGGCCTGAGGCTGAGCTGGTTAGAGCTGGAGTTGGTACTTAAGCCATGTCTGTGTGTGTGTGTGTAACAACGGGTTTTGGGTTTGTTGGCCCGACAGCAACTTTGAGATTTTCACAACGTCACAAGCCGCGACCTAAACAGACGCAGGCGCGCTGCGCAGTCGCAAAAGTTTAATCTGCAATTGCTTAAAAAGTGAAATCCCCCGTTGGAGAGCAGAATGCGTCAGCAATGTGGCACCGTGTACACCTGGAATTGCGCTGGCGAACTGTATGCCATCGAGTGTGCCCTGTGCGAGGAGCGACCACTGTGTACCCTGGATGAATTCGCCGAGCATATGGAGGTATGGCACTCCGATTGGCAGGCTAAGGATACGGCCATGGCGTTGGACGCCACAACAGCACCCTCCACAACGGTGGTGGCCACACCCGCCGAAGATGAACTCATGCAGGAGGTACTGGCCGAACAGACCAGCGGTGAGGATAATGAACTGAAGCAGCAACTGGTACAGGAGCTGAATGCCATGGATCAACCTAGTGGGATCAATGATCAGGTGGTCTATGCCCTGGAGGTGAGTGGCGGAGATCTTGCAATCCAGTTTTGATCTTGGGTAGCAACAGCCTTCTAAATTTATAGACAAAGAGTACATTTTTATATATTTCGACTTGGTGGAAGCCACGGATCCATTCGGTTCGGTTGTGTAGGTCAAGGAATAAACCAACTTTTCGGACTAAATCCTGGTTTTTGAATGAAACCAAACCAAAAATACCAAAAACTTGACACCTATTGGAGGAACTGTTATGAACTTTTATCCTCGCCACCTTATTGCACTGAAGATCAAGTCCGGATACTTGACAAGCGACCCGGTCCAGGCAGAGACGGAAATCTCCATATGTTTATTAAACGATTATACCTTATCCTACCACTACTTGTACTCATTACTCCCACGCCATCTACTACCTCTCCACAGAACGCCTTGCCGGTGCCAGATGGTGAAAGATTGACCACTCAGCATGTAACCCAACTCATTGAACTGTATCGCTCCGAGCCACGATTGTGGAATCAATCGCACGAGGAGTTCCGCAATGTGGAATTGTGTCGCGAATCGTGGCGTCGCATAACAGATGTCTGGAGCATTCACTGCGGACGCAGCTTCAGTGTGACCGATGTCAGGATACGCGTGTCAACGCTATGCCAACGATTCCTCAAGCAACGTGAACGTCTGGAGGCGGATGGTGAAATCGACGATGCAGCCAAATTCGTGCACTACGATCAGCTGAGCTTTTTGTGCCAGCAACAGACGCTACTGAAGCGACAACAGCAGAGCGCACAGCAGAATCGCAAGCTCTTGGAGATTTACGAACACTATCCGATCCTGTGGCACAATGCGCACAAGAGTTTGCGCTGCGCGGAGACCTTACGGCGTCGTCAGGAGGCACATCGTGGCCTACAGCTGGCCTTGCGTCTCTCGGGGATACATTTAACCGCCGTGGCCATACAACGGAAACTGCAGTCACTGAGAAAACGTTATCGTCTGGAGAAGATACGGTACTTGCATAGCGTGGTGGAGGGGAAACAGGCGGAGTTTGTGTCCACTTTTGAGCATTATGCGGAAATGGAGTTCTTGAACAAGCACATCGATCCATTTGTGTGCGCGGTGTGTGGAAAGATCTTTGAGAATTTGGTGAGCCATCAGGTGCATGTCCAAAATAGCTGTCAGCTGAAGGTCACCAGGGAGGAGGAGGAAGCGGAGGAGGAGGAGGCCACAGTGGGAGAATTAATGGAGTTGGATAAAGAGCCGCTGGAGCAACAGAACCAGGAGTCAATGTTGCCAAATCCAGCGGAGCAGCTGGCGGAGGAAGAGCAAATTGCGCAAATTCCCTTAGAGGTACCGGTAGAGCAGGAGGTACAGCAAATTGTGCAAGTACCCCCAGAGCAGCCGGTGGCAATCGAATTGGTTCACGAAGAGCAGCAGATTGTGGACGTACCCCCAGAGCAGCCGGTGGCAAACGAATTGGTTCAAGAAGAGCAGCAAATTGTGGAAATTCCCTCAGAGCAGCTGGTGGTGGAAGTGCAGCAGGAATTGGAGAAGCCACAGGCAGAGGATCCCCCCCTACCCACCTTAGCCGAGGCCTGTGCTGCTGCTGAAACGGAAGTCGAGCCTGAGCCCGCCTCTTTGGAGGAGTGCACACGTCCCTTACGCGTACGCCTCACTCTACCGGAGACCCTTAAGCTCATCCAGCTGTATCAGCGCCAGGCCTGCCTCTGGAATCCCAATCATCTCGACTATCATACCCGTTCGCTCCGCCGACTCGCCTGGCAGTCCATCACCGATAAACTTAATGAACCCACCTCCGTCTTCAAACAGCGTTTCACCTGGCAAATGCTTCATCGCAAGATCACGGACTATACCAAGTACTATCGCAAGGAACGCGAACGAGAGGACCAGAAAGAAGAGGACGCCGAACCCTCCGAGCCACCCACCCGTTGGTGTTTCTACGATGCCTTTCGCTTCCTGGACGATGTTCTGCCCATTAGCTCTGAGCTGCAAAAGTCGCTGCAGCAACGCGACTGCAATCTTAAGCTGATAGCCATCTATCAGAGCTACGGACAGCTGTGGTGCACGGATCATCCGGACTATACCAAACGCAAGCAACGACAACGTCACCTGGAATCACTCTGTACCCGGCTGCAGGAGGAGTACAATATTCAAATGACCGTGGAGCGTCTGAAGAGTCGCCTCATCGAGTTTCGGTGTCAGTATCGACAGTGTAAGCTGGCACGGCTGGCGGCCACCAAACGCTCTGAGAACTGGACGCCCACGTATGAGTACTATGAGCCCCTGCGCTTCCTGGAACTCCATGTGTCTCCATTTGGCTGTATGCGTTGTCCGGCCAGTTTCAAGCGACGCACCGATTACCTGAGACACGAACGCAATGTGCATGTGGAGCAGGACAAAGAGGATGACGATGAACCGCTCAAGCGACGCAGTCGTCGCGGCGGAGCAGCCGCCGCCGTCAAGGACAACAACAATTTGGAGCACATCTGTCACGTTTGTGGCATGAAGTTCTCCCTGCGCAACAGCCTGCTCGCCCACTTACGTCGCCATCTGGGCCAGCGTACGCACGCCTGCACGGAGTGTCCCAAGAAGTTCTTCAATTCCACCTCACTGCGTGTCCATCAGCGCAGTCACACCAAGGAGATGCCCTATGTGTGTGAGCACTGTGCCCGGGGATTCGTGAATGCCAGCAAACTGAATCAGCATGTGAAACGGCATCGGAATCAACGTGACTTTCCCTGCAATCGCTGCGACAAGGCGTTCTATACGGCCCATGAGAGAGATCGTCATATACGTGCGCATCTGAATATACGGGACAAGATTTGTCCATACTGTTCGCGCGCCTTTGTGGTGGGCAGTGCGTATTATGCACACTTGAATCTACATCGCGGTGAGAAGCGCTACGCCTGCACCACCTGCAATCGGCGGTTTGCCCAATATGCTGGACTTTACAAGCATCGCAGACGTTGTGTGCCCACCGAGGTGATGGAGGAGTGAGGGGAGATTAGATTAGTTCTTTGTTTTAAGTATTAGTGCAATTTATGTAGCTCGTTCCCCTTGACACTGAAGAATACTCTTCCTATTCCTATTTTCCAATTTCAAATTTAACTTATTTTAAGAGACGATTTATGGCTATCAAATTATAATAAAACCGTCCAACAATTATCAAAAGTTCAACTGTCTTCTGTCTCCGTTATCCCCACACTTTCACTGACATCTTTCAAAACCGGAGGAAAATGTATAGAATAAGGTTAACTACTGGCTAAGTAGTCTCAAATGGAGACTTCCTTAAGGCAGGAAGAGAATGTTCCGGTAGAGTTTAGAGGTACAACGTTTCAGAGGTAAGGAGGCCAAGTTACGGGACGATCTACTGGGCACATTGAGACTAATTTGGCTTACCAACCAAGCCAATATATGTCAGTTCTAATGAATCAAAAGCAGTCGACTAAAGTGAGTTATTAAAAGAGACCTCAGGATTCCAGTTCAAACCGCGAGCAGCAAACAACAAGAACTACTTTTCTACAGATTCGATTCTATCTCGCTGGGTCTCGAATTTGTGGAGACCAGTATATCTTGTTGTTCACTGAAAAGCCTTAGGAATAGCAGACAACTTGGAAATACCCCTATAACACTCAACACCTTTGTATACTCTGTAGCAAAGGTACACCAAGTTTATTTAGTTGGTGCGAATGTATGTAACAGCCAAAGGGAATCATCTCAGACCCTATGAACTGTTATCGTGAAATGAGTCTCCTACCTATTGCATGTAAGGTTCTCTCATATATTCTCGTCTGAAGCCGAGAATGAGCAAACCAATCGAAGCTTTTAAGCGTGGCTTTTGGCCTAATAAATCCACCACAGAGCAGATATTCACATTGCGACAAATACTGGAAAAAACCCCATGAGATACATAAAGCCGCCTTTGTTGCTCCGATAAGGTCCCAGTTCATTCAAGTCCTGCGCACAAAAGACAGAACCTCTCCCAGCCATTTGATACCAAAAGAGGTTTTAGGTAGGGCGACACCTTATCGTGTGACTTCTTAACAGATCGAGCACCAGCTATTACAGATATAATGCTACTTGCATTTGCCGGTTATATTAATATTATTGGCAGGGCGTTTTCAGAGATGGAGAATCACTCAAAACTCATAGCCCTATTCATTGTTGCAATGGAAGACTACAACTTTTTGATTGCTAATTAGTTTGTCTACCTCGGACCAATGATAGCCAGGCACAACCACTGCATTAGACTTCCTTACTTGTTTATGAAGTGGAATAGTAAAGGATTTCTTCCAAATCAAAGACGAGAACGAGAGTGTCTCCAAAGACAATGCAAATAACTTATGAATAGGCTTACAAAAGCTTACAACCGCACATTATCTAAGTAGACCACCGGGCAGGCACTGCATCCGGGGCCGGTGCAAACATAGGTTTAACGGAGGAGCGAGCTTCCAGTGAACTGATAGGGTTATGGTTGATTCTCACAGTATCACAAAAACTACGCAAACTGATCGACTATTGCTTGATCAGTGTTTGCTTACAGCATGTGTAAACTTTATGTAAGCAGACAGTGCATGCTCTACTGGAGTTGCATAGAGTATACTAAGTTTGTAACAACCAAACAAAGTATATGCTATTCCTGCTTTCTAGCAACTAACAACATTCATTCCTGGCTCACGCGGAAGAAGCTTCGGTGCACATATTTTGGGAAGAGAAAGAAGATTTGAGTGAGGTGTTTTGGTGGTGGCTGGAATCTCTGGTTTCATACCGTCTTGATAGCTATGCAAAAGCAGAAGTACCACGAGTGCAGCCAGCGGTTTACTGGGTGTTTCTGGAGTGGTTAAGCAAAGGCCTACCTCCCTCCAGTTGACATAGGAACTTTAAGGTTCTTTATGCTTGGTCAACTGGTTACAGGGTTCACAGCAGCATCATTATAGATAGCAGCATTCTGGGCAAGTTGCAGGTTTCCCCATCAAAGCGTCTTTCTTTTATTAACGCCTGGAGTTCACTGTTGTTCTCTCTTATATTGGGTGTAGCGTTTAGCGATAACTTCTTTCCTCTTCTGACACTTTTGGCATCTAAAGTCTACATCCAAAGCGACTTACAGTTGACTGCTTACTTAGTTCGTGCAGGTAGTGAGGCGGGTGGGTTCGTCAAAGCAGAGGTTCTTGGTTCCCGTCTTTGATTACCAGCGACCAGCATCTTTACTTTTACCATCTATTTGTTTTTTATTCTTCGTAAATGCAATGGATAAAAAAAAGTGCTCGAACCCCTAATGGAAGCCTTCTTCTTAATTGGATTTAGCGAAACGCTTCAGTTGCCGCAGTCGATAGATATCGTGGGTGGGCGGAACGGCAGTCTGTAACTCATCATCGCTATCATCGCCACCAGGCAACAGACGACGACGACGTGGTGGTATGGCGGTAACACTATGCTGTACACCCGTATAGGTGCTCGTATCCACAATCCAGTGCACTGATTTGGCCAGATCAAAGATCTTCGGCGACAGCTCATTGTCGCCGTTGGGTTGGGGAGCAGCTGGGGAGGGGGTGAGTAGGGTTTTAAGTACAATATCTAGTTTTAGCTCATACACACAACTTACAGTCGGGCAGATTGAGACGCATGAAGATGTCAAAGAGCAACTCCACACTGACGAAGGGACCACGGAACGAGTTGGGCGGCGGTAAAGTGGCACAAAGTGCAGCCAGTGCCGGCGGCTGGGGGAATACACCGCCAGCCAGTGGATGTGCGCCCGGATGGGCACAGGGACGCGGTTTGTAGGGTATCATCTGTGAAAAGTCAGGCCGTGGCAAGGGTTGAGTTGCCTCGCTGTCCGTTTCGGCCTCACCATTGTTTTGGTTTTGAGTCAGGCCAATGCCCACCTTGTTCAGTATAATGCCCACATTCTACAGGTGGAGTTAAATAATATAAATGGGATTCGAAGGCGACCATATACAACACACCCACCTCAGCATAGCCTATAGACTTTAGTTCCGTACTGGTGCAGGGATATAGATCCAGGAACTTGTAGCGATCCACCAACTGTGCCGTCTCCTTGCCCTCATACTCTTTCAACTGTCAGCGAGGGAAATGCGGGAATTGGTTTTAGTTGGTTAACACCGATACACACACATACGTACATTCTCAAAGACCGCACTCCGTCGCCGTTCCACCTTCACAATGCTGGACAAGTCACCAATATTCGACTCGAACTCCAGAAACCGATTCCACACCTCCACACTCTTGTGCGGCGACAAGCCGCCCGAGCTGAGCACACGCTCAAACAATACCCGCGTATTGTTGTCCTCATTCAAGTGCGAAAGGTAATCAATGTAGCACATGACATACTCGGGACTGCCGCCGAATCGTTTCAGGCCCAGTTCGAAAATGCGAAATGCAATCTCCTTGTCCTTGGAACAATAATACTCCATGAGGGCGGCGGCCACAAATATGTGATAGCGCGAGCGGACATCTTCGCGCGCCTTCTTAAAGATGCCACGGGCCGATTTAATGCCCTCAGCACGGCGGGCAAACTTCATGTACTGCACGTAGACCTAAAGTTGGAAGAGAGATGGAGAGAGAGAGAACGTAAGAAACATGAGTTTGCTTAACATTTGAATCCTTTTCCCTTGCTATTCATTCTTCAGTTGCTTAAAATCGAAGGAATCTTGCAAAATTTATATGATTTTGCGGTATAATTTGAACTCTGACCTCTATTTGATAGTTTGGGGCTATGTACTAGACTGTGAGCCATAGCCATAGCCAAGTTATAGGCAAGGCAGGTACAGACAGAGTACATTAGTTATTCTTAAATATTTCAAATTTCGCTTACCAAAGTCGGATCAATGTCGGGCAACAGCAGCAGCTTGTTATACATGCTATGAACCTTCTCGTACTTGAGTCGTCCCTCCTCAAAGTCCGCGTAGGCAAAATACAGCAGGGCATTGCGATTGAGTACACCATTGATGGATCTCTCCAGTATGTTGGCGCATTCATCCGCAAAGATTTTGGCTGCTTGTACATCCTGCAGAGAAGTAGAGTAGAAGGAGTGAGTTCAGTTTGTTCAGTTCAGTGACAATTCGCAAAAATAGAACTAGGCAAGAGTAAAAGGCGTGCGGCCAGAACCAAGGGCAACGTGGCAAGCGGGTGGCTAGCTGCGGGCGTGCCACTTTACCCAGGGGGCGACACTTCACAGCAACAACAACAACAAGAGACGACGGTTTTTGGTTTTTTGTTGGCATTGTGCGCAATCTTTCTATTTTGCTTAGCTACAAATCTTCTCGCGCTTCTGCAACATTCACAACTACTACGCACGCCTTTCTCGGTGAGCACACGGGCGCTGGTGTCCAAGAACTGGGAGGCCTGATGCCAGACGGCCGGATGATGGGTAAGCACCAGGAGACACTGTTCGGTGGCGAACATAACGCGGCGAGTGACCAAGGCCGTATCCTCTGTACGCAAGGGATTGGATTTTTCATAGGTTATGAAACGTTTCCATAGCTCCACCTGTTTGACCTCTTCTTTGGTCAATGTGGGCGGCACAGCGGGCAGATTTCGATTGAGTCCTTTGGTATGATACTCCAGTTCTTTTGCCACACGGCGTGCATTCATGTAGTCCCTGAAGAAGAGGACAGAAATAAAAGTTCGAAAAGCCCAGGGAAGTGGCTTACTCACTTGGAGCGCTCCAGACTCATCTTCTCCGAAATGATGGGATTTATGTTATGCTCAAAGGCTATGTAATCCTTCCACAGCTGTTCAATGCCCACAATGGGCGTAACCACCGCCTTTTGGTAGACCCGACGCACGGCCGTAATCTTCTGATTCTCCGCATAGTTGCCCACGGCCTCGACACCGCGCAAGAAGTAAATATAATCCTGCCAAATGCTAAACGAATGCAAATCCATGCCAATCTTCTCCAGAGCAAAGTCATAGGCCTGAGCCATCTTCTCCCTGCAAGAGACAAAAACACAGACAATGGCCAGGACTCACCAAGGATTAAGGCAATAGCCAACTCACTTGTGCGTGCTGAGGCCAGATTTGGTCTCCTTCACATAGGTCAAGTACAACTTCCACAGATCAATGTTGAGGATCTTGACCAGACACCGCTGAAACAGTTTCTCGACACGCTCATAGAAACGACTGCGCATCTCCATTTCAATGTACAGCTTCCAGTAGCGCGCCGTGGTGGGGAAGACATTCACCAGCGACTCGTACAGGCTGCGCACCTCGTGAATGGGACGAGTCTGGGCCTCGCGCAACATCACCGACCACGACTCGATGTCGTAGGGACGCAGCTCGACAACCTGTTGGGCCCGCACCAAGCGTTCCATGCCCCATTCCTGCAAAAGATGGCATGTCAGTCCAATGGCGGCTTAGGACCAAGAAACACTCACTATGTCAATTTTGATGTGAGACGTCATTGTTGATGGAGGCGGTGCAGTTGTGGCGTTATGCCTTTCGGCTGTTTTGTTGTTGTTGCTGATGATGATGATGCCTATGATACCAGCACCCTATGGCCGGTATACTAGAGACACACAAACAAAAATAGTTTGAGTGGGAGGGGAGACTACGAGGCCCAAGAGAAATTGGAAACATGCAAGTATGGTCTCACTAATGCCCAAAAGTCGCCTGCTTATCTAAATGTTTGAGTACACTGCAGCCCTGGAGTTATCGATAAATTATAAGTGTGTGTTATTAGAGATGTGCTTTTGACTTGGCAATAATGCACGCACGATAAAGGACAGGAATTACAAATTAGGTTACCTAATCAAAATCAAGCATGGTTCATAAGTAATGTAATGTCCATAAGTACCCAAAATTACCTTGAAATTAATATATGTACAAATTTTCCATATATTTTAGCTATATTTTTACAAGCTGCTGCTGCTGATCTCCAGTACACGTAACGATATCTCTGGAATTGATTTTCCAAAATTAAAAATCAGACCGATTTCGCTAAAGATTTGTAAAATCTGAAAGCTAATCTGGAATAAGCTAACCATTAAAAATAGCAACAATTTACCTGATACGTCCTTACAAATAAGCTTGAGTCTTCGAAAATAATGGCCGGATTATCTTAATCTTGGTGGTTTCTAGCAAAGACCTTAGTTTTGATAAAAAAAAAATATTTCCCTTTTCTGAAAATTGCGGTTAAGCACTGATGGATCACCAAATATATCGATAGATTTTAAAGTCGTGACCATCCAAACGCTAGCTTAGGCAGCTTAAAAAGAAGATAAAGGGACTTCGCACAGCTAGATTTTTTAAGAGTTTTATAAATCTTTGCCAATAAGCCTCAATTAACCGATAAAATTAAATAACTTACGCTATCACTTAAACTCAGCCGTATCCATGAGTCATCTTAAATTGGGCCACTTGAAACGACAGGCCACAGCCGAATCAAATGACAAGTCATCAACACATTAATACATTAAACATGTTTTTCACATTAAAACATACTAAACCCACAACCCTCAACGTCCAATTCAAATAGTTCAATACCTATCGACCAATCGATAACACTGCCTGGCTTAGGGCAACCACCATTCACGTGGCAACACTGGAATATACTGGCTGACAAATTTAACGACAGTCAAACGAAACAATCAAGATCAAGCGTGGCAATCAAACGCATTTATCAGCAAAGGGCATTACATTTAAATAACTTTTATATGAAACTCTAAACAGTTAATAGCCTTTTTTTAACAAAATATGTGCAAGTGTTTGAAAAACAGTGTAGGCCCCAGTGGCTGAGGAAAGTGAAAATCTCACACGCACACACACATCCATGCATCACAATAACGGGACAGGACCAACGACCAGCTGTTGTTGTGGGTAACGACGAAGTTAGCGGTACATTTTTATTTGCTTTGGTAAGCAATCAATACGGTTCTTTTTTTCTACCAACTAATTTGAATTAATTATTCAATGGGCCTTGTTGCAACTGAGTATGAATGTATGTATGTATGTATGAGCGACCATTTGCTGTCGATGCTTCCTGTTCTTGTTGTGGTTGTTGTTGCTGCTGCTGCTGCTGCTGATGATGTTGATATGCTGTCATTGCGCTGTTTCCTTTTCGGTTTATTGACCGACGAAAGTGGGGGGGAAGCGTACGTGCGCCTGCCTGTCTGTGTGGGTGTGTGTGTGTGTGTGTGTGTGTGTGTGTGTGTGTGTGTGTGTGATAAGGCATAATAAGTGTGTCACACACAGAGAGACGAAAGTGTGGCTTTTATGTCAAAGTAGAGCAAAAAGGGACAAACAGACACACACACACAGATAGTGCTCGCGCGCGCATTGCACACGCTGTCATTCATTGGGCTAGGTACAACAACTATGGCGACGACGGCTGACAAAAGTTTTACGGTTGCTTTTTATTTTTAATTGTGCATAGTTTTCAACTTACATTTAAGTGCCTGCATTGCCTACTTTCAGGCGCTGCCCCCCACCTCCTTACATTCCACTCGGGCCGCAAATAAACACAGCAATTACTTGTAACGAGTACCTAACGACTCACACTGTTTTTATGGCCATAAAAATGGCTAGCGGAAACATGGTCGATCCTATAAACTTTATAGTATAGTGTGTATAAGTAGAGCCATCACTTTTTGCAGGCAGCTAGGTGAACACTGTGCAACATTCGTGGATGAGCCTGGTTTCGGATTGATAACAAAAGAAGTATCTGACTATAGGACATGAATGCGGGTTTCAATAGATAAGATTTGGCGGATTTAGGGCCCATTTTTCAACAAAAATAAGTTATTCACATCATTTTGAACTGGCCGCAAGTTCAAAAGTTCAAACCATTAACTTTTCGAACAACTTTAAGGGGAAAATAATTAGCCGTACCAAGAATCAAGCGCGATCCTTGAACCAAAGAAAGTTTTTAATATCGTTTCGAACTTCCCATACTAAGACTTTTCGAGCAGTTTTCAGGTTAAGTCGCTATTGAATACTCAAGGAATGGCTTTAATAGTTTGGGATAGGTTGATCCACTAACCCAAATGCGTTTTCGAATCGTTTTTCGGATCTTCAAAAGTTTTTTAATAATGCCATTCAGAGCAGATCTAGGGGCAAACCGGGAAATTATACTTCAGAAGGGTTTACAGGCTTAAGACTCGGCAAAATTAAGGACGATGCCTAACAAAAAATGCAAATTCGTCCAGTTTTTTGCACTGCCTTACATCCGAAACTCCGGAACTAAATTCCATTACGTTATCCCATGATCTAACAATAAAGGTAGGTTGCTCGCAGTGTGCGCCCTCAGCAAAGTACCTAAAACGATCAGTGTTTCGCGTACTCTAGAAGCGTGAGGTTCGTCGCGCAAAAGCTCAGTACTTAAAAAAAAATATGCGCCTTACCTTCTTTGTTATATTATCATGCGTTATCCCTAAATACAAGCTTTAAGGGTTGAGATGGCCGTAACTGCCGTGCAGATTTCAAGGAAGTTCGGGACTTTCTCCGAAAATGCAAACAGGCCTTCATTTAATTTACAATAAATAAAGTGTGCCAAAAAAGACCAAGTAAAAAACCGAAACGGTCACTGGTCCGAGCTAGCACTTATTTCTAATCGGTTTTCATCCCTTTTCATCTAAGAGCCCCCTGTTCCGCTGCTACATATAAAGGGTGATTTTTTTTATCAACTTTCTTTTTGGCAACACTGTTTTTGGCAGCTTAGCTGTTTTCGTGCCACATGCTACCGTCAAACATGTTCAGTTCAGTCTATAATTTGACCAAGAATCGACTTGGAAACGAACAACGCTTGCAGATAATTGAATTTTCGAAAAATTACACAATACTTTCGACTAGGGTTGTGAAAATATGTAAAAAATATCGTATCGATGATTATCATTTGTTAAAAACATCATCAGGTTTTTGCAATATTTATCACCAAAATATATCGATATATCTGATATTTTTGATATTTTTATATTTCAGTATAAAAATCTTAAACCCCCCAAAATAACATTAACTTTAAATGCATTATAATTATTTTGAGCTTTTTATTAATTAAAAATAAAATAATAAACTTTTTTCCATTAAAGAATAGTTGAATAGTTTAAGTAAGAATACAAGAAAAAACTTAAAAAACTTCATTTCATTTTTTAAGCAATGAAAAAGTTCAATTTTCTAGAAAAATGACATATATTGGTAACATGATTTTACCTCCAAAATTATTTACAAAGCACCGAAATTCGCGGAAAGTACACACACATACAAATGCATAAGAATAAAAAGGCTTCCCAGTCGGACTTTTCATCATGAAAAAGGTACTTTCTCATGCTTACTTTTCACGTAATAAGGCATGACAAAACCTGAGCCTTCGGCTTCGTTTTGCAATGGCAACGCCGAAAATCTCAGGGGCTTTAACTGTTTCCGTTTAGGTGACGTCATCAGCCTTCGGGTTTTTTACTTTCTTAGTACTCCAGATGTACTTACTTTGTATATCGTAGGTGGGAAGACATGAGACGTTCGCTGCCAAACCCCTGAGTTTTTAATGCTTTCGAATGAAATTTCAGACATTTAGCCTTACAAATACCTGAGAAAATAGCGTGTGAGTTTTTCATGATATATTAGGGGTAATTTCATGCAAAAAAAAGTCATGTAGAGACCATTTACGTGAAATATCATGCTACCGGGTGTACTGATTTTTCTCAACACATGACGCAGAGTCCGACTGGGTTGACACACTGTCAAAAAATTGCCCGGGAAAATTCTCAAGACTTTCTGGCATTACAATTTTTCTTACCTTAACACATGTTGAATACGCTTGCGCCGGGTGCTTGTTCCTCAAATGTGACAGGAGATTTGTGGTGTTGCCACTTGGTTTAATTACTGTAAAAGCTCCTTGCCCTCGCTCATCTTCTCTTTTTAAGATTTCTAAGTGTAGTGTGACCAACCACAATATCAAAAAATATATTTCCAAATAATATCGATATGCGATATATCAGGAAAAAAAATATCGATATATTGATATTTTGATATATTATCAACAAGCCTACTTTCGACCCACAATCGATACAGTTTCCATACAATTTTTGTCGTTTGTTGGTCGATTACTGTATAAACTTGTATAAAGCATGAGCTGAATCAACGTTCGGGCCAAAAGCTTCGTCCAAGAATCTTGAACCTCAAATTTATGAAGCTGAACCATTGGTAAATTTAGGTACAAGAAGCTTAGAAAACTAGTTTTTACAATTTCATTCGGCATTGGTTTAAATTGGCGCCAATTGTCAATTAGCTGTTCAGCAAACGAATGCAAATCAAAATGAAAATCAGGGTCGTTTCGTTAACTGCTTTTGATTTGCTTGCATTCCGGAATGCCACAAATATTCCTTATTGAATGATTTGTCCTGTGACAAGAAGTCATACTTTTTGTTGGGCATTATGTTTCTTTACAAATTGCTTAGGGCTAGGTGAGTAAGTGATAGAATTTTTGTAATTTACCATTTCCCTGTTTCCATTTTACTTGTTCAACAAACATTTTTGCGGAGCTAAGTAATATTTCGAATAAAAATGCAGAATATTGTTGCATTAAACAGCATTTATTTGATTGACGCATTGCGGTCAGATGGCTTATCAAGAAAGATGCATTGTCGGTCCTTTTTGTCATAATATGTGGGGGCTTAATAAATGCTCAATATTTTGACAACGACTATAACATACTCTGTGTACCTTCCAAAGTTTCGATTGATCACACAAAGTGTTGAGTTGTGTGAGATACTGCTTCGAAGCTGTTTTCCTGAACTCCAATTAGTATGACCCTACTTTTCTTACTTTCTCTGGGCACACTGCACATTTTGTAGGAAGCAGTCGTGAGCAGCTGCTGCACGAAATTCAAGGCAACATGATAACGTCCCTGCTCACAAATCGTTGTTTGTGTGCGAACTTTTGGTCAAAGAACCAATTTCTAGTTGAAACGAGAAGATTCTCTTCTCTAAATGAATGGTCCCTTCTTCGATTGTGCGTAAGCGATTGTCAGTGTGTCCTCTAGCCTAGATACATCCGTGTAGATATCGAAGCATTAGCTCTACCATGTGTTGTGTTCTTCCTAGGGATATTCAGGTCATTAAGTATCCGGAATAAAGTAGTGGGTATACAGTAATCTTGTTTTGATTGAGTTTCCCATATTTAAATCTCACTTCCGTAATGCTCGCCATCTGTCAAGTCCACAGTAAACCAGATTCATAATGCTGTTAACCGTCTCCGCTGTTATTTTCTGTTTTGCACAGGATTTCCTGTGAGTGTTCGTTGGAAAAGCAATCTGATTTTGTTATTGTATTCAGCATTTTCCAGCCTTGTTTTTCTTTTTACAATTTTTTTACAATTACCTTCCCATAAAGCGGGCCTCTGTTGATTCAATTGCTGATTGATTGATGGCATATCGGGTAGGCTTTTACCCGCCCCTCCTACCACCCATTTGTGTGTCTGGCTCGACAAGCGAACTAATTTTGCTGGAATTGCGGTCGGTGAGCGTTTTGGGGTCGTTCTTGGCGATAGCCTCTCCCTCCCATGTGTGTGTGTGTGTGTGTATGGGTGGGCAAACGAGCATTGCATGTCGTCATATAATCCAAAATCGAAATTAATCATTCAAACGTATTTTGCTGCATTAGCGAACATTCCATTTGGGCGCGGAACAGAATGAAAATGATAGGAAAATGGTTTGGGGCAAAATAATGATGTTGGAAACAAAAGTAAGTGAAGTGAATTGAGAACGATGTGGCAAAGCTTCCGGTGCATTCACATTCAGAGTCTAGTCTTAAATTGTTATAAGTCAAGGTTCAACTGAGTCTTTCCTGCAGTTTACACAAATCGCTTTGGTGTCTTCCAGTCACAAAACTCTTGCCCTTAAAGAAACTTCGCAATCTACACAGTTCTGAGTGGGATAAGTCTGTCGCCTGAAAAGTCCTTGGCTTAGTATTATAGGAAAACTTCTGCTGCATCATTTCTGGTGACGAGAATGCCTTTCCATTCTAGCATTGAGGCTAACTATCTAAAGACGAGGGTCACTGTTCGCTCTTCTATCTTTAATTCCATCTTTTCTGAAGGCGATGTTGCCTTTTAGCTTCAAATGAAAATCATTTCCTTCGTTTTATCTTTTCGAGAGACAAGTATTCCCTTCCGCTTCAATTATATATCTATCTGTTTATCTTCTAAATTTTCGTAAACAAGTTATGTTGGGACTCGATTTTTAAGAATTTCGGAGGAAATCTTTCCGGTTCGCCAGTCTGGGTTTAGGCTCTTTTCCTTTTCAGTCAGTTTGGTAGAGATTTCGGAAGCGAGAACACCTTCCCAGTCAAGAAAAATATTAATGAGTCTATACACTCCATCACTTATCAACTTTAGTTGGTAATTTTACATTCCAAGAACCTTTGAGGGCTCAACAGTATACATGATCTGAGGACTTTGCAAGACTTGACACTACCACCAATCTCATTCCCGAAAAAGAAATTGTATGGAAAAGAAAAAGCTACTCAAAATTGGAAATCAAGCATATTCTGCAGAATTATGACTATGAAGCTTGATTTGATCTCCAACTTCGGATTGAAATCTCGAGCTTGAGACTTACTGAATTGAACTTGATACAAGCTCGAAAGGATTGAGCGTGTATCAATCCGAAAAGGCTACGGTCAATCTCGAATCCGAAATTGAAACTCAAATAATCCTGCGATAGAAACTGAAAGAAAGAAAACGAGAAAGCTAAGCTAAATTCGTCTGTGTCGAAGTTTTTATAGCCTTGCAAGTGCTCGCTTAAATATTTTCAATAAATACTCTTTCCCATTTTCCGACCGATCGTTCGTATGGCAGCTATGAGATATAGTCATCCAATCCGGTCGGTTCCGACATATTAGTAGTGTGCAGCCAAAAAGAAGACTCTGTCCAAAATATCAGCTCGATAGCTTTAGAACTGAGAGACTAGTTCGCGTAGAAACAGTCAGACAGACGGACGGACAAAGCTCAATCGACTCAGCTCGTCACCCTGATCAAGAATTTATATAGTTTATGGGGTCGGAAATGAATATTTCTATGCGTTGCAAACCTCTGGGCAAAATTATAATACCCTTTGCAAGGGTATAATAATGGGTACACACACATGCGCAAAGTGTGCTACTATGATGCCTTACAATTCCCAATCAGTCATAGCATTGCTGGCATGAGGAGGAAGCTGAAGTCTATTGAGGATGGAACCGGATGGAACTTGCATAACTTGCCGATTTGAAAATTTAAAAGGTCGTTAGTAAAGTAGCTTGGGGCTCTCGTGGGATGCTCATTTTGGGATAACATAATGTTTCAATAAAGAGATAAAGCCAATAAAGCCACAATCGAGTTCAATTTAATCTCGGGCAAGCTTACATCAAGCCGATTTCAAGATCAAATCAAGTACGAATTTCGAGCTTAAGTCAATATCGGGTCTACTAAGGGATCAGATTGAGTGAGACAAGAATTCCAGGATTGAAAAATCCGAGATCAGGACAATCCTGTTCCTGCTTGGAATGAGAAAATCCGTGAGTGACCGACTTCTGACATCGTTTGGGATTGATTTAGTGCCGAATATCTCGAAATTTTTATGCTCTGTACCGAAGGTACATAGAGTATTATAAGTTTGTGCAAAAGTATGTAACATCCAGAAGGAAGCATCTCCGACCCCATAAAGTATATATATTCTTGATCAGCATCAACAGCCGAGTCGATATAGCCATGTCCGTCTGTCCGTCCGTCCGTCCGTCCGTCTGTCTGTCCGTATGAACGCACACATCTCAGAGATGGTAAGAGATAGAGGTTTGACATGTATGAGACATATGCTTCTTATGTCTGCAGGCAGATCAAGTTTATTTTCAATTTTGGCCACGCCCCCTCCCGCCCCCGCAATTTAGAAAAAACGTCATATCTCACACAGTTTTGAAGATAGATGGCTTGTTCCTTCTGGACATATTTAGTTATTAGGATAGCTTATCGATCCGCCAAAGGAATGAAGAAGATCGGATGAACGGTTTTCGAGTTATGATCAAAAGACAAAATTTCTTGGTACAGAGTATGTTATAGTCGGGCTTGACCGACTTTCTTTCTTGTTGTATGTGTACGATTGATGCTGATCAAGAATATGTTTTCTTCTCGCTGTTACACACATTACCACAACTGCATGATACCTTTTCTCCCATTTTGAATGGGAACAGGGTATAAGAATTGGATTAAACTCAACCTTTGGATTGAAATTTCAAGAACGAATCGTGCTCGATACACAATTCTTATATTAACGAGAGCGTAAGTTAAAGTCGGCCCTGCCCGACTTCGAAATACCCGTTACTCAGCTCAGCTCGGATAAGTATGCAACATTTGTTTAACTCGTCCATTTATTATCCGATCCTTTTGAAAATTTGTGAGATTGTAGATATTGGCCACAAAGACTACACTGCAAAATCTGAGCTCGATATCTTAAAAATTGTGGGAGTTATTCAATATTTTTTATTGCGGGGGCGGGAGGGGGCGTGGCCAAAATTTGAAACAAACTTGATCTGCCTACAGACAATACTAGCTTACGTATAAAATTTGGTTGCTCTAGCTCTTCTAGTCTCTGAGATCTAGGTGTTCATACAGACGGACGGACGGACGGACGGACAGACGGACATGGCTATATCGACTCGGCTGTTGATGCTGATGAAGAATATATATACTTTATGATATCGGAGATGCTTCCTTCTGCCTGTTACATACATTTGCACGACTTTAGTATACCCTTTTTACTCTACGAGTAACGGGTATAAAAATTCTTATATGAATTCGAAAAGGCTACTTTCAAGCTGTGATACGTAGATTCATATGATCCTGCCTCGAGACGGAAGTAGGTTGTAGTAGTAGTAGTAGTCTTTCTTCAATTGTTCTCTTTTCTTCAGAGAGTCTCCTTAAGTAAGAGTTGTTTGAGTGAGTTGTTGAGTGAGTTGTTTGGTGACTTGTTCAGTGATTTGTTCAGTCAGTTGTTCGTATATTTACAAAAGATTGTGTAGCAAGGGTTGACCCAAGTAGCTTGAGTCTTCTTTAGAGAGTTTTCAGTATATTCCTTTGCTTTATCACAACTGCTTATTCTGACTGACTTGTTAGACTTACTACCTGGCAGATAAAGCACTGAACCAACAGGGTTTTCCATCAATCCTTAGCCTTGCCCTAAAAGGAGCTCCCAACTGGTGACATCTATGCATGTTGCATGTTTCAAGCATCGCCTAGATATAACCCACTTTTGGTGAGAAAATCACTCTAAGAGCAGCGTCCCTGACGGTCTGTTCTACTTTGACCCTGACCCAGAGTTGGGGGCTTCCTGCATATTCCATTTGAGTGCAGTGATGAAGCAGGTTCTTATGATTTCCTTACATCTTCCACCCTTCTCTGTTTGCTTAACTGTCTCATTGTTCGTTTTTGTTTAGCCATTTTCCACCCATTTCCCACTGCTGGGCCCAGTTGGTGGAACCTGCCCAAACAAACTATTCTCTAACATTTCTGTCCAATCGTTGGCTCTCCTTTTGTTGTTGTTGTACATTATCGACATTGTCTTTGGTTATTGTTGCTTGCCGTGAGCTGGATATATGCAAATTGGAATTGATGTGCGGGGATGGTGGATACAAAACAAAGGCAGCGGAAACAAGAAAAAGATGTACCAGTTACAATCGTTAACGACATGAATACTACTAATTTTTCTATTGGCAGCCAGCCGGAGCCGGGGAGTACTCCACTTACCCCGCACTCAACTTTAATGCCAGCCAGCGGTTCGGGCTGGGACAGTTCTGGCAGGGATTCCGTTTTTATTTCGATGTCAAACAAACGACAACAAATCGCTGCCTGACGTGATAACAAATAACCGCAAGTTGTTGCTAACAGAATTTGTGTTGTTCAATAATAATTTGAAGCACCCCCCGCTCCAGGGATGGGGCGAACAATGCCCGACTCAGACTCATCAATGTCAGGCCATGTAGTTGGTTTCAGTGCCTCCGCCGGGGCAGTTGGCGCACGATGATGTCCGGTCTGATGGTTGTGGGTGTGCCGTTGCGAACGGGCGACAAGTACGTACCGCGCCTCACCATGCGCCGCATCTACAATACCAAGTGCTTCCGCGAGGAGCGCTACCGCCATGAGATCGCCAATCACTATCGCGACTACAAGATGCAGATGCAGCAGCAGCAGCAGCACCATCAGTCGCAGCGTCGCAGGCGGCGCCTGCAGACGCCATTGGCTGTGTCCTCCGCCTCATTAGCGTCAACATATGCGCAGTTCCGTGGTGTGTGGCCCACCCATGTGCACAACTTTCCAAGGTACAGACGGCGGCGGCGGTGGCGTCAGGGGTGTGGGTGTCGCAACAACAAATGATGAGCTTTGGGTGGGGTTTCTTTTGTGACAGTTAGTGCCATAAATATATAGGTTGGGGTGGGGATCGGGGGCAGGGAGGGTGGCGAGGCACGTGGCTTTTGTGGTTGACGTGAAATTTCCGCCACATCTTCACAGTTTCGAGTTTCGTGACCTTGTGCCCGCGGGGGCAGTTGGGTTTCACCCGATTGGTTGACGTCAGTGGCTAACACGATATGATAAGGGGGGCAAGTGCAAGTGCGAATAGTCCAGGGAAATGGTGTGCTAATGTTACGCATAGTCGTTTTAATGGAAGAGTTTGACGCAAATTTGTGGGTGACACGAGAATAAAGGCGCTGAGTAATGGGAATAGATCGGACAAAAGGTCACTGACCACAATAAAAGTTCCAGGAAAACGAAATCGCTTAGCTTGACGGACTAACTGACTGACTGACTGATTCATCGTTGCCTGAGGTTTCGGCAAACTTAAAGTTTCTGCGCCCTTGGATTCATCACAACGCCACAGAGATCAAGATCAAGATCAAGAGTCTAGTGTCAGTTGTAGGACATGTTATTCACACTGGGAAAACAGTAACCAGAGAATGTTATTTAAACGACTAATTCCTGTTTGAAGAGATTAACACAGAAAGGAGCTGATCTATATGTGAATGCTAAACGCTCTAACGAGACCACGGGAACGCGCTCTCAACAAATTGGTTGCTAAACCACATTTATGAAATGAAAACTCTCCGGCAGAACTCAACAGTTATGTTCAAAATGAACAGTTGTTGGGAAATCATGAACAATTTGCGTTCTGGGGTCGATTTTTGCACTTATGCTGCTTTGAAATTCTCAAGCAGTTATAGCAATGCTGGCATGAGGAAACCTCTTCCAGGGATGCAAACCGGTTCTGGACCGAACCGGTTTTGAACCGAACCGAACCGCTTATTCCAGCTGGTGAACCGAACCGCAAACCGAACCGGCTTCCTTTAAGAATTGCTGAACCAAACCGAAAACCACAAATAAAATCGGTTCGGTTCGGTTCAGTTCTCTGACGAGTTTTAAGACGGGACTCGCTTTCCTCTAGCCAATGATACTTATTAATTTGGGAATTTGAATCGGGATCATTTTTCTACATTTCGTTAGACTCTATAAATTCTTACCGATGCCGGAACTTTTAAGGATGTCAATTTAAGAACAAGTAATCTTGCAAGTCTTCTGTAATTGCCCTCCGATCTCTTAATATACATACCATCAATCTACATTCTTTCATCTAGTGGACAATATTTGGAATTTTCTGTAATATTTCTTCACTTTAATTCAATCCTAACCAGGGGAGTCTCTACACTTTTCTATTCTAATCTTTTCTAGCCGACATTCTCTGTTTTCGAAGATCGTTCCTCAAGGAACATATAGACGAATCCTTTGAATCCGGAAATAATATATTTGGGACAATCTCAAATAGGAATTCAATTTGAAAGTGTGCAAAAGTCACATGACAATAGAAATCATAATGTACCTTTGTGAACCACTGAACCGAACCGGAACCGCGGTTCAGTCAGCTCAAAAAACCATGTAATGAACCGAACCGGCGGTTCAGAAACTGTCTGAACCACTGAACCGAACCAGTCTTTATATTCGAGTGGTTTGCATCCCTGAAAGATTCTTTAAACATTTGTACAGTGACAAACTTCGGCTAAGTCGAAGCTAACTTTCGTTTTTTTTTGTACCTAACCAGTTCTCCGAGGCAGGTGGGAGCTATGAGTACAATGTACTACATCTTTTTTCCGGAACCAGTTCAAAAATAGTGGTTTTTAGATAATGGGGTCGGAAATGTTTCCTTCTCAACTTCATGATCAAGGGGGATCAAAGTACAAAATAAATTTCTCACACAGCACGAGTTTTTATACCCGTTACTCGTAGAGTAAAAAGGGTATACTAAAGTGGTGCAAATGTATGTAACAGGCAGAAGGAGGCATCTCCGATATCATAAAGTATATATATTCTTCATCAGCATCAACAGCCGAGTCGATATAGCCATGTCCGTCTGTCCGTCCGTCCGTCCGTTCGTCCGTCTGTATGAACACCTAGATCTCAGAGACTAGAAGAGCTAGAGCAACCAAATTTTAGATGTAAGCTAGTATTGTCTGTAGGCAGATCAAGTTTGTTTCAATAAAAAATGTTGAATAACTCCCACAATTTTTAAGATATCGAGCTCAGATTTTGCAGTGTAGTCTATGTGGCCAATATTTACAATCTCAAAAGGATCGGATAATAAATGGCCGAGATAAAAAAATGTTGCATACTTATCCGAGCCGCATGAGGTTATTAAACAATAATTGAACTGAGTAGCGGGTATTTCGAAGTCGGGCAGGGCCGACTTTAACTTACGCTCTCGTTATTTTAAAGTTCAATGATTCGTGTTGTAATGGCAAACCTTACTGAGCATATTTATAGTGTTGCCACTTGTTACCAATCAGCCTTCATATCGATAGGATTCTTATTGACATCGATATGCGTATATTGGCACTTTTTTCAAAAATCAATTTAAATAAACTACAAAATGTTACCATCTGTCCATCAGTTCTTTGGTTGAATATGTCAAAGCTATCGAAAATATGGACATTCCATCAAAGATCAAGTTTATGCTTTAAAACGAGTGAAAATGAAGGTGTCTAGATGTTCAGGCTACTAAAAATGCAGAAATTTAGAAACACTCAACTGAGAATGGGAAACCTGAAAGAAAAATACGTGTGTGTGTGTGAGCAACTGAACAAGGAAGAGGCTTTAAGGCAAGTCGATGACTGCCAGCGTGCACTTTGGCAGCCGGTTTCCCAAAGAATGAACTTCCACTTTTACTACCTTAGGCCAACATTTGCATAACGATAACAATGAGCAAATAGAGCGGTCAAGTGGTATTTTTAGTATGTGAGGAGTGTGTAAGTGTGTGTGTGTGTGTGTGTGTGTGTGCTTGTTGTTGTTGCTGTTGCTCTGTTTAATTATATTACCCCTCAGCAACAGTTGCTGTTGCCATTTATTGTTTGCCTTTCGCATTGTTGTAATTAATGTTTTGTTTGGCTGCCACTTTTCCTTTGGCATTGGTGGTGCGCTCCTCCAACTAATTACAGATTCAACGATACGTATGCGCCCCGTGGGCGTCAAACTATTTGCTCAGGTGAGCCCCCAGACGAGACCTACAGTGACGCGGTGCGGTTAATAAAACGTGCCAAAAGCTGTGAACAACTCAAGCAGCTTGTCCAGCGCCAATTGGGGCGACAAAGAAGGGGTCGCAAGCGACACAAAGATGACGCAGGCGACAACAGCAGCGCCAGCGCCACCAGCAGCAGCAGCAGCAGCAACAACAACCCTGCATATTATAAGCTAAATATTAATAAGCGGCAGGTGGAAAACCTACAACCGTCGCAGTCACAGAGACGGCGCATTGACTTTTACACGTATTTGCAGCTGGCCAGCGGCTACTACGAGCGGGGGTTGCAAGCCAATATCAAGTACCTGGAATCGATTGGCCAGCGTAATGCAATAAGGCAGCAGCAGCAGCAGCAGCATTTGTACACCACCGACAATAGTTGCCCCAAGCTGCCCGCCAGATTGGTTGCTCTGTTGAAGGGACTGCGAGGCAAACGTATCCATGACGAGGACAGCCCCAGGACTCAACTAGAACCGGAGACCGAAGCCGAGACTGCAGCCACATCGCCAGCCCCGACCACTATGTGTGATTATTTCGAGGGAGCAGCCCCAACCATACTCGAGCATCGCAAGTTCTACGAGATAATTGACAACCTCAGCCAATTGAGTCTCAACGAAAGCTCCAGCGATCGAGCACAATTGCCCCTAATAACGCTTACCGACTACACACAACAGGTGGCGCTCTATAACGCCGATTTTGATATTATTGTTGCCAGCCAATTGCAAATGCCCAACGAAGCCAGACCACCAAAAGTAGGAACCTAGACAACAGAAAATACTCTCTCGATTGCAATTAAAATCACACAAAAGACCACAGAAACTACGTCAGCGGAAATCGTTTATATGCTAACGACGCCCCAACTCGAATCCCAAAACAAACGGCTTTTGCGAGCGAAGCGTTCAGCAGCGTTTTTCGGCGTACAATGGTTGTTGCTGCCGTCGTCGATGTTCATTTAGCAGCCGCCTCCAACAACAATCACATTGATAGGAACCAACTGCAAGAAGCACCAACTGGAACTGGCCCAGAGGCCAGCAGCAGCAGCAACAGCAACAACAATAACCACAGCAGCAACATGTCGGATGACAACAAAAGCGACACCAATGAGGCAACTAAACCAACACCAACAACAGCAACTGCAGCAGCAGCAGCAGCAGAGCCACCAGCAGCACCCTTATCAGCCACCTCATCAACATCATCATCTGCCGCCATAGTGCCCACAAAGAGCGCGGTTAGCCAACGCAATGTCGATATCAAAATCGATAAAACCACCAACATGGAAGTCGCCACACAGCAGCTGACCAAAAAGGTTTTGAAGCTTGATCTAAGCGGTGGCAAACATCTCGATGATTATTCCCTCAAATCACCCAAGTCACCCATTGCTGGTGAGTACGATGTGTATTCTTTGATGGTAAACAAGATCTCTAGAAGATGCAGGGAACAGGCAAGCACACACCACACTCAATGGTAACAATTTCAAGCCCCAAAAGAATTGCCATAATAGAGCGTTCTCTGAACTTGGCAGCCAGAAGCAATATACGCGGATTAAGCTGCAGCCGCCTCAATGGCTGGCTTAGAGTTTCATTAGAAAGCCTCTTAGCCAGAAGAAGAGTGAAAGAGTGAACCCAAATTTCCTTCCAGTCTCGTCCTGTGCCGATCACAAGCCCAAAATTTCAATTCAATGACGTTCCATTTCTTTTCCGGTACCATCTACCACATCTATCCCGTCCGATTCCGTTCCAGCACCCATATATTTCACCCAATCCCAATCCGAAACTAAATTTTTTGTCATAATCCCGTCCTGTTTCGTTTACAAGCCCAGAATTTCAACTCAATGACGTTCCAGTTCTATTCTGGTACCATCTACCATATCTATCCCGTCCGATTCCGTTCTAGCACCCATATATTTCACCCAATCCCAATCCGAAACTAAATTTCTTGTCTCAATCCCGTCCTGTTTCGTTAACAAGCCCAGAATTTCAACTCAATGACGTTCCAGTTCTATTCTGGTACCATCTACCATATCTATCCCGTCCATTCCGTTCCAGCACCCATATATTTCACCCAATCCCAATCCGAAACTAATTTTCTTGTCTCAATCCCGTCCTGTTTCGTTTACAAGCCCAGAATTTCAACTCAATGACGTTCCATTTCTTTTCCGGTACCATCTACCACATCTATCCCGTCCGATTCCGTCCAGCACCCATATATTCACCCAATCCCAATCCGAAACTAAATTTTTTGTCATAATCCCGTCCTGTTTCGTTTACAAGCCCAGAATTTCAACTCAATGACGTTCCAGTTCTATTCTGGTACCATCTACCATATCTATCCCGTCCGATTCCGTTCCAGCACCCATATTTCACCCAATCCCAATCCGAAACTAATTTTCTTGTCTCAATCCCGTCCTGTTTCGTTTACAAGCCCAGAATTTCAACTCAATGACGTTCCATTTCTTTTCCGGTACCATCTACCACATCTATCCCGTCCGATTCCGTTCCAGCACCCATATATTCCACTCAATCCCAATCCGAAACTAAATTTCTTGGCTTAATCCCGTCCTGTTTCGTTTACAAGCCCAGAATTTAAACTCAATACCCTCCCAGTTCTATTTCGATCTGATTTAACCACATCCATTCCGTCCGATTTTATCCAAAACCAAAATATTCCACTCACGATTCCGACGTCTATACCATCCTAAGCCCGAATTTTCAACTAGATCCCAAGCCTCGTCCATGATGTCTCAAATTTTACATTTCTTTCTGTTCCGACCTGGAAGTTTCGTTGGGGGGATCCGTGGGAATGCCTTCCAAAACCACGATCGTGCTCTAAAATCTAATCCAACAAGAGGTTCGAGCCCATCGCTAGACGAAATGAAAGAGCTAAACAGACACATTAAGCAATTGAATTCCTGTAAATCCTCTGAATTGGATGTCGATGGTCAAATCACTCCCGAAGACGTAAGGTGGCTCTGAGAGTTCATTTTGCTGGCGCTTGGAAACCTTCTACACGTGGGGTGTTTTGCTAAAAAATCACAAGAACCCGCTTTAAACCTCCTTCCTCAGTCTCGACTGGCAAGTTCATTGGCTATTGATCTTGTAGAGTCCGACCTTCCCGAGCTTTTACTACAGAAAGTCAAAGCTCGAAGCTCATTTTGCAGCCATAGCCCCGCTGGGCCCACCACACTCGACAATCCCTTCCCCAAAGCTTTCCGAACCAATGCATCAGTGAGAGTCGGAGAGCCTCACTTCTTGCTTTAGAACACTTTCGGCAACTCACAGGCACCGAATGCTTGCCGAAGTAATGCATCAGTGAGTGTCAGAGACAGTCGGAGAGCCTCTCTTCTTGGGGAACACTGTTTTAGAGCAACGTTGAGGGACTAACTGACAACAGGCGTCACTTAGACGCACAAGCAGATTCCACAGCTTTGAGAAACCCAGCTTAAACCCTAAGAATCTGACATTAAACCTTCTGACATTTGACAACTAAAAGATTAGATGAATTAATGCGAAGCTTCCATTTGATAACCACTTCCCTTTCAATTCACAGCACGTTTGCCCCATCAAACATCATTGACGTCCTCGGTGGATGTGGAGGATCGAAAGACGTTACGAGAGGCCTTATATCAGGGTATATTTCATCGACATCGTCGCACCATATTTGCGGTGGGCAGTTTCTTGCGCATGTTGCGCAGTCGGAATTCGCAATACAATACCATACGCAGTTCCTCGGAGGGCGAGGATATTGATGAGGTTAGATAAGACATAAATATGCATAAACCTATGTACGATGTACGCACATAACGCACATTCCATGGGCCAGAGAACATCCGAATTAGCATCAAGAACAACGACAATCGGAATCGCTTAGAGACCACCCAGCCAAGCCATAATGTTCGTTAGTTGCTTTCATGGAGTGTTTTTTGAATATTCATTATATATGCATACGTATATATATTTTGTTGTTGTTTTTTTTTTAGTATATTTGTACCAAGTAAAAGGGCAGACTGATCATGATGATTGATACAGACGATTCTTTTTCCTAATTGTGCTATATTATTATTATAAAGGAAAAGCCCCAAACAAAACAAAGAACAAGAAAAGCAACCATAAGACTAGCCTCATGTTGTGTAAGCATTTAGAAAATTCAGATTAGTTCCATATAATTACAAATATATTTAGTATTCCAGGTTATACACCGTCTTTCATTATGCCATAGTCCGGGGCCTACTTTTAGGCTCGAAACTGAACATACCCCCCTCTCACCGTTTAGACTAAAATTGAGGATTGTTGATAAAACTAGGTTATTCCTTTGATGTTTTAGATTAATAAAACTACTTGGATCCAGTATCACACATCAGTTAAAGTCATTTGGTAAAAGTCGAACTAGTAAAACTGTCTAGCGAAGTCTGCTGATGATAGTAGCTAGAGCTGGGCTCATTTCGTTCGATTCATGAGCCCACCTCTAGCTACATAAGCTAAACTAGTAAATCACAGCAAAGTCTGCCAGTGTAAGTAGCTAGAGATGGACCAACGAAACGAACGAAATGAGCCCATCTCTAGCTACTAACACTTGCAGACTTCGCTTCGATGTACTATTTAGTTTAGCTTTTGCCCTTTCATATAAATGTTGCTATAATTGATTGGTGAATTGGTGAAATTCATTGATATCAACAATCCTTAAGGCCTACCATATCTAATAGAAATGTTCTGCGAATATGTGTTACGACACGAAATGTAAAAGAACGAACATGACCCAGGAACACGCACATAAATCATTGTACTTCTTTCGCCCCCCTCCATTAGCGCACTGTCACTTTTGTAGTATCTCTCTGAGAAGACGCCTTATCTAAATTCTAGTGCTGGATAAACCTACTTAAGCTAAAATTGTGAACCTAAAGCTGAACAAGAACAACAACAAGTACATGCATACTTAACTACATACATACATGCGAGTATACTGACATACATACTTAAATAAGTGTTTATACACAAAATCCAGGCAATGTTTTAATGCCTTAAGACAAATACTCAGATAAGCTATGTTTTTACGATACCTGTTATCGATGTGACAGCGTTGCCACCTAATGCCTATCGTGACTCGGGCGACAATTTATCGACTAAATTTAACCTATCCGAGTATTTGGACTTCAAATAACGTATCAGATTTTCTTTTCCCTGTTTTCATTACTTTTTAATTTTGGTTTTTTCATTGCAACGGGAACAAAACTTATAAAGCCACACACGAAAAATATAACAAAAAAGAAAACAAGACAACACACAAAAAGAAAGGTTTTTTAAACGCTAAAACTAAAAACAAAAAGTTGATATATTTGCGCATATAGTATATATATACATATATATATATATATATATATATATAGAAAATTAAATTATGGTTCATTGTTGTTTGGCAGGCGCCTTCCTCTTAAAAAAAAAATAAACAAAACGAACGAAACCTTCTCTTTGATTTCCCCACATATATACATACATACACATTTATATTATACATATATACAAGTACTTACATAAAATACATACATATATGATATATTTTAGAGCTATTTTGTTTGTGGTACCTTTTAGAGTTGGTCGACCTAATCGATTGTGTTAGTTGTTTAAGCTAAATAAATGACATTTTGTACATCAAAATTGCAAAAACAAAAAACAAAAGCAAAAAAAAGAATATTTAAACTGTTTGAACTGTAGTTAACTTCATATGACACACTACAACTATTGTATACCTGTTTGTTTACATATTGTATTTAAGCTAACTGTTTTTTTCTAAAAATAAAACCCTAAACCATTGCTAGTTCGTGCCGCTTGCTGTTTGTCTGGTTTTTTTTTTTTTAAATAAAACTCAGTTCTACCTTTATCTTTTACATATTTGCAGTTCCTCAAGCTGCGAAAATTACTGAAATTTCCGCAACTATTTGATCGCAGATGATATATTTGAATATAAAACGTTGTTATTAAATGATTAAATACAAAAGTAAGGACAAACTTGTGGTTTTATAGGTGTATTTTTAGGGCTGCCAGACGTTTTGCAGATTACAACTGTATGGCAGCGCTGTTTCATATCTATGGTGGGTATCCAGGCAGCAAACGTTGCCAACCACTTGCGGTATTCAACCAAATGGCAACGCTGCTATAATATAATCATGTGGGTATTCAGCCGATTAACGCTTTGGTGAGTGTTGCCACTCTGCCGTTACAAAAAAAAATGCTCGTGGCATGCTTTGAATTTCAAATGACAACTTTGTTTGAAAAAACATTAACAGACTTCACAAAAATGTACAACGTCAGCTTATAAAACTGTTTTAAAAATTCTTTTTTATTTTTATTTTATTTTGAGGCAAAAAAATTCACTTCAAAATTCCATTTCAACTTCTTTTAATAGTTCAAATTTATTTTGCATCACCATGGGCAAGGACTTTTACCAGACTTTGGGCATCGATTCAAGTGCTCGCGACGATGAGATCAAAAAGGCCTATCGCAAATTGGCACTCAAATACCATCCCGACAAGAATAAGCATGCCCAGGCCGTGGATCGTTTCAAGGAGGTGGCCGAGGCCTATGAAGTGCTCTCGGATAAAAAGAAACGCGACATCTATGATGAGTATGGCGAGGAGGGACTTAAGGCTGGCAAGCAGAGTAGCAACTTTACCTATCAATTTCATGGCGATCCTCGTGCCACATTTGCCCAATTCTTTGGCTCCAGCGATCCCATTGACTTGTTCTTTGGGAGTTATGATTTTTGGTCGGATTTCGAACTATCAGATGATGAGGATGCCCCCTGCCTCAAACAGGATCCACCCATACTACATGAGCTGTATATAGCGCTGGAGGATATTGAGGCGGGCTGTGATAAGCACATCAAAATCTCACGCATTTGTCTGGACCATGGAATGCCTCGCAAAGAGGAGAAACTGCTGAAAATAGAGATTAAGCCGGGCTGGAAGTCGGGCACCACAATCACATTTGAAAAGGCAGGGGATCAGCTGTCAAATCATATACCCGCCGATCTAATATTCATTATTAGGGACAAACCGCATCCGATCTTTCAACGCAAGGGCTACGATTTGCACTATTCGTGTAACATTTCGCTGAAGCAGGCCTTATGTGGGTGTACGATACAAGTGCCCATCTTAGGGGGCGATACATTCAGCCTCAGCACACTGGGTGAAGTGATTAAGCCGGATACATTGAAACATATACCGGACTGTGGTCTGCCCCATCCCAAAGATGCTACGCGACGTGGAGCATTGGTGGTGAAGTTTAATATTAAATTTCCGGATAGTCTGTCCAAGCAGAAGACAATAACTTTGGCCAGTGTGCTGCCCAACTAAATCCTCTAAATTCTTGTAATCTCTCTTTAGTCTCTTTTTTCGATTTTTATGGTGGAATATAAACATGCAAATTTTTAGTAATTTGAATTTGAATAGCGTTATGTTTCAGTTTGGTTATCGATTGATCGATAGGTTTGTAAGCGCTGCAATGGCAGTAACAGCTACAGTAATTTGCTTAGAGCTAAATACTTCCGAAATTTATGTAATTAATAAACATAATGATTTAGGCCCGACTTTCGCTGGAAGCTGTTACCATAGTTTACTTGTGGGAAAAGTCACGTCGATGTCACAGTATTGCCACCGCATGCAAGCCGGGTCACGTAATATTGCTTCCATATTTTTGAAAATTGATCAATTTGCAACAAACTGGTTATTAATTACTTAAAAATGTGCTAACCCCATAGGAATTTTGAATTTTTACAATAATTACAATAAAAACTAACTAAGTTAAATTAATCAACACGACACCTAGCTGTATCTTTCTCGTGCCCATCTCTAACTGTGACTGGTTCGCCTGCAGCACAGTGATTCAATCACTGTTAACCCACACTGACATTAGCCAACACTGCATTCAGTTGTATAACCTCAGCTGCGAAACTTATTTTTTCGGCTAATTTGAAGAAAATCACTAGACAAAGTAAGTTCTTGCTGTTTAAAATAAGTGTAAAACTTACTAATCACTACTTTCAATACAGAGCAACAATGGCTGGTGAAGGAGAGAAACTGACCGGTCTGTCGAAAATCTTCAATGGCACCACCATGGCCGGACGTGCCAATGTGAGTGAATGTTTGCACCGTCGTTGTCCCAACATTATTTAACCCTTCTATCTATTCCTTCTCTGCTGTGCAGGTGGCAAAGGCTACCTATGCCGTAGTGGGTCTGCTAATTGCTTACCAGCTGGTGAAACCCAAGAAGAAGTAGATCGCCGCTTTCCCCTCACCAACAGCATCTAGGACTTAGGCCTTGTAATTTAAATGTATAGTGCAAGATCTGGAAGGAATAAATAAGTTGAGAATGTAAACCATACATACATATAGTATATGTGTGTATATAGTTATGTAATAATTTGGCCTTACACAAAGAAATGGGGAAAAGGATGCAGAGAGCTGAAGCTGCTGTAACTGTAAAGTTTTCGACTTGCAAGTGTGCGTGTGTGTGTCCGCACTCTCTTAATTATATTTATTAATTAAGTCAACTTGAACCAAGGTTTTTATAAGGATTCAGGAAACTTCAACCTTTAGAGCACTTGCCAACTCTTAAAACAAGTGTTTATAACTGGAATAAGGCCTCTTGCTTTTGGGATTCTCTAGCCTCCTATAAAACAATTAGGGTACTCATGACCCTCCCCAGTTGGACTATGAAGTTTTTGAATTTAGGAACTTTGTAAGAATTTTTTATAAGTCGAAAACTAAAAAAAGAAAATTGCGATCCCTAGTTGATCTACGGAATGATTGAATTGAGGAAATTGGAATTTTTTTTTTAAATGTCAGTATAATAGTCTTGTTTAGTATTTCTTGTTATTGACTTGCATTAACGGCTTAACGGGGAGTCGTGAGTACACTAAATGTTTCCAGAATATCTAGCTCGAAGGATCATGACGTAAAAAGCTAGAGATTCTTCTACTTATTATAATGTTTCTCCTTCAATATAACTCTTTTTAGAACAAAGAGATGGGTAGGCATACTTCTTGCTCAGAAGATGGCTTACTTGTAAAATTTCTTTAATGCTGACACATTTGGGAGGTCCTCTTGCCGGACCCGAAGCTTGCATACTTTTTCAGCTTGTATAAGCTACATTTTAATTTATATTCGAGAGACCTAAATTCAGTTAAAAGTCTAAAGAGTGGAAATTTAAACCATGTTATAAACCAAACCGGTGGTTTTTTGATGTCTGTAAACCACTAAACCGAACCAATTTGAGTTCTCGAGCAGTTTGCATCGCCCCTTAAAAAAAAAATTCGAAGAAGCTTGAAAGATGACGAGTGCTAGGATTTTTGGTGAAATAAGCATACAGTCTTAAGCATTATCTATGGCAAATTGGAGTGCGATATTTCTATATTTGGACTTTATACTAACGTGAACGTGAAGTGTATTTGATCGTGTTTACAGCGTGAGCATGAGCAATCACAGAGTTACGTACCTGAACATACGTGATTCGTGCGTGTTTCGTGAGTGCATTTAGGTCAAACATCGTGTATAGAAATTATGCAGTATGCACGAAATTCTTAAGATATATATTTGATTAATAAGTTTCATAACACTAGAAAATGTAAATGGTGTTGTATGGTTTTTGAGAATATGACTGCACGCAGATGAAATGAAATCCACTTTTGGTGTTAACTAGCACGAATTCCAAGAACCTCGATAATGTTGGTGATTAAAAGATTAAGATTGCCAAAGATATGTGTCCGTTGTGTGTTAGACCAGACTTACACGGTGGAGCAAACTTATATTCACGGTAAAGTGAATACGTTCTATAAAGAACAGGTTTAGAATATCAACCGATTCTCTCGCCATGAAGTTTGCTTCCCCTTTTTTCTGTGATAAGAATGTACTTTTATTCGTGCATGATTCGTGCGTGAGGCAAAACTTTGCAAAAATTACGTGCCTGATTCGTGCTTAAGAAGATTTTTAGGTCGTAAATCGTTTGCTCACGCGCTCAACTCTACTTTATGCCACATAGTGAAATGCGTACTTCTTGTCGAAAACTAGTGATATTAGCTTTTTATGGTTGTTCCAGAAGCGTTTTCGTAGCAGTACGTTCTATTGATTATGGATCCCAGATTCTTGCCTAAGGGTTTCCGAGAGGAATAAGGCTATTTGGGCTTTCTACTGTGCTCTGTACTGCTTCTTTCGGGTTCCTGTTAGGAACAAAGTTAGCTGGCTTTGCAAAACAAGCAACGTTTCCCCCACAACTTGAAGATTTTGGTAAGAAAAAATATTGAAAAACTATAAAATATTGTTACGATTTTGAGGTGACTACCCTAAGTAAAGGCTTGTTTATATTCGAACCTCGTTTGATCTCAAATTATTTCACGTTGTTCTTTTTTTTTGTAATATTTTATTTAAAGTTTTTATTTCATTTCAAACTTGCTTTAAATTTTTCCTCTTCACTTTTTGTTTGTTTGTTTGTTGTTGTTTGTTTTCTTTTGTTTCTTGTTATCGCGGAGGGAGAGGACTCCCATTTTCTCGTCTTGGGGGGGTATGTGGTGGAGTCACCCCCTCCCTCCCACAGTTTTCTTCTTTCTGCCACATATCGAAATTTCAGTATTACTAAAAATTAATTTGAATGAATTTGAATGTAAAAATGGTTTACATATTTTTCTTGTTGTTGTTGTTGTTGTTGTATGTATGTATATGTGTTTTTTTTTTGCTTTTTTGGTAGAGACGAAAAACCAATATGCAATTAAAATATAGATTTAAATTAATGTTTATGTTTTCTCTTCTTTTTTTTTTTTGTTTGTTTTCCTTTTAGATCATTTATCAATTATATATGCTATATATAATAATATAATAATATATACCGTTTTACATTGTATTGTGTAATTTTAGCAAAGCGTTTGCTTTTGTTATTTACGTTTATTATAGTTTTGTTGTTGTTGTTGTTTATTAATGTTAATAACTAAACTTTGCCTGGCATAGCAAAACGTTTGTGAGTGAGAGGAGTTGTTGGTGTGTAATGGTGTTGGCTTATGAGGATGGATGGATGGATGGGTGGGGGGAGGGGAGGGAGCAGCAGCAGCCGGCCTAGCGAAGTGCGCCTACTATTTTGTTTCTACTCGTTTCGATTACTTGTTGTTGTGGGGTATTTAGAGGGGGCGGTTGTCATTAAAAATGTTTTGCCTCTATATATATGTATATATATATGTAAATATGTATATAGTGTGTGTTATATGCCATACATATCCATTTTGTTAAGTTACAGTTACATAATGAATTACACATTTATATAAATTGTCGAAATTTCATTTGCCTTCGTGTGTGTGTGTGTGCATAAAATGTTCTGCCCAGCCCCGGGTTAATCATAACATAACGGCAGCGGCCAGGGTTGCCACTCGTGTGCGATTTGCGCTGAACACTTGTTTTTGTTTTCGTTGAAACTACTTTCAAAGGAGCCAGCAGGCTGAAGGGAGGCGGGAGAGCTTCTATTTTGTGACGCACCATAAGTTCTCTCTCTGTCTCCTTCCCTCTTGCTCGCTCTCTTCCTACACAGTTATATAGATTTGATATTTGTTGTTGTTTAAATGTATATTGTAGCATAAACATAAATTAGAATTATTAGTTGTTGGGTGGCGAAAAAAAACAATAATAAAATTAGCAAAGATTTTTCGTTTTCGACTCGACTATATAGAAAATCATAAGTTTATAAAAAAAAAGTAAATATAATAATTATGTAAATTTGTTTGACAAAAAATACACTCTGCTATATGTATGTATGTATGTATAATGTAAAATATGTATGTTTGTATGCATGTGTGTGTGTGTTTGTGTGTTAGGGGGGGGCGGGGGTGGCTTGGCAGCATTCACACTCTCTGCTCGACTTTGCAGGCCCAAAGTAGAAATTTTCGTTCCGTTATTTTTTTGTTTGTTTTTTAATTTTATAATTTGAAATTTTTTTAACGCTTTCTTTCTCTATGCATTCTTTTGTTGTTTGCCCTTTTTTGCTTTCGCTAGTTATGTGTGTGTGTGTGTGTTTGTTTCTGGGTTTAGTTTTGGGATAAGTAAATATTGTGTGTGGTTGTGTGTGAGTGTGGGTGTCCTCAATTCGGATGCCATTCACCACGCTGTCCCCCGCCGCCGCCTTGGCCCGCATTATTCGCATAATACGGCTTGCCCAGCTGCGAGGCTCCGGCCGTGGATGCTGCCGAACCGCCACCACCACCCGAAACTCCACCATTCCCAGCATTATTGGAGCCAGGTGGTCCCACCGGGGCGTTGTTATTACCGGCACTGCCGGCTCCACCGCCACCGCCGGTCACCTGGCGCATGCTTTGAGCGCGCTGCGCCGCCGCCGCTGCTGCCTGCTGTTCCCGTTGCTGCTGCTGCTGCTGAGGATGCTGTGGATAATTGTTGGGTCGCTGTATGGGCGTGGGATAACGGCCCTGGCCGGCACCGCTTTGTCCCACACTGCCCACACCATTGCCACCGCCGCTGCCAACCACTTGAGAGCCGCCTCCATTGTTGCCGCTGCCACTGCCAACAGGTCCGTTGCCACCGCGTCCGCCCAATGCATTCATGTTGGGCGGTCCATTGCCACCGGCTCCGCCTTGACGCTGTTGTTGTTGCTGCTGCTGTTGCTGAGATTGCTGCTGTTGTTGCTGCTGCTGCTGCTGCTGCAACACCTGGTTCTGCAGATCCCACTAAAATAGGCAAAGAGAGAGAGTTAGTAGGAGTCACTTAATTAGGAACTGTCTTCATCAACTTACCCCGCCATAGTTCTTGTGATGCGGCGGACTGGGCTGCGACTGGACCTGCTTGGCCAGCCCCAGGCTCATATCGGCGCTCAGAGGACTCTTCAATTGTCGGCCCATCTGGTATTAAAACAGTTAATAAAAAAGATCACATTATTTTTCAGTTTTACCGTTGCTCTCTCAATGTTTGCTTAGCTGCTCTCTTTCTTTTTATGGGGTCTTTGCGCTGATCTGGCAACAGTGTTGCTATTTTTTTAAATTGTGTTAGTCTTGCTCCCTCCGTTCTTCATAATGTTATTTAAAGTGCTTTGTTGAAAAATGTTTATAGAATGCCGATACAATTTTAATAATTTGAGACGAAAACCGAAGAAAATTGCATCAAGCTTAGTGATTTTTCATCTATAACTCCTTGAAAAGTATTTTGTATAGTTTTGTTGGTTTGTTGTTTAGTCACAAAGATGATACTTTTCCTACGTCTTGCCATTGATTCATTTTTTAGCCGCTTTTAGTGATTTGTGGCTGTTTTCAGCTATAGCTAGCCACTCTTGCATTTCATATTCTGGCAACACTTAATGGCAGCTCTACAATTCTTGCGTGTGAGAGAGAGAGAGAGCTCAACGCAAAGTCAAAAGAGCGAAAATTCCCCTTTTTTAAGAAACGGGAAAAACAAAATTTGTTTTTGGACTAATCTCTAGAAATCTTCGCCTGCTTCTTTTTATCGCCTTACCGAATCTTGCATATGTCCCTGCCCTTGGCTGTTCTTTAAATAGGCAGCCGCTCCGGGAGTGGGTCCGCCTCGATATTGGTTGATATTGGCAGCCGTCAGGAGTTGTGAGTTCATGAATTGTGTATTGAAATTGCCCATGGTGTGCTGCGATTGCGGTGGTCCGGGCGGTGGTCCATTCGAACCGGGAGGTGGTCCGCCCTGATGTCCGCCATAGAGGCCATAATTTTGGGCCCCACCACTGCCCTGAGGTGGCGGACCACCATAGAACTGAGGTCCACCGCCGCCGGGTGGTCCGCCCGGTGCCGAATTCGAGTAATAGCTATTGGACTGCAACTGATGGGCACCTGGGGGTCCGCCCTGGCCCGGATGCTGGGGCGGTGGTCCGGCATAAAGATTCATATACTGCTGGGCTGCGGCATAGGGTCCGGGTCCTGGACCCGGTCCGCCACCACCTCCGCCGCCTTGCCCCGCCGATTTGGAGCCTATGGCTCCTATGCTCTGCTGGTTGGGTGGTCCGCCCGCTTTGCCGCTCATCGAGCTGCTGTTGGATGAGATAATGGCCACAGCGGCCGCTGCATTCGGATTGCTCATTTGTTGGGAATTTGGAGGTGGTCCCGGTGGCTGACCAAAGGGTCCCACTGAGGGGCCGCCGCCCAAACGGAACTGCGACGACAAATTCGAGTACATATCGGGCGTGGGTGCTGTGGGCAGTGGCGGCATATTGCCGCCATGTGGCGTCTGCATGGCATACGCATTGTAGGGTCCACCGCCGGCTGCTGCGGCTGCCGCCGCGGCGGCGGCAAAATGTCCAGGAAAACTGTGAGCGGCCGCTGCAGCTGCTGCCGCAGCCGCTGCCGCGGAATAGGCAGCCGGCGAACGGCTCGAATGATCTAGCGAATGGAATGGAGCATACAGATTGCCACCCTGTGAACCGGGCGGTGGTGGCATCTGTGAGGAGTTGAAGACCACAGCGGCTGGGGGGCTGGGTATGGTTGGAATGCCACCGAATTGGGGCGAGGATTGATAGAAGGGCGGCTGTTGCTGCTGGGCAGGATGTTGCTGCTGCTGTTGTTGTTGCTGGTTTGGTGGCGGCGACATGCCCAAATGATGCTTGGATTTCTGATGCTGCTGCTGCTGCTGTTGAGGACTGGGATAATCATCTGGCTGGAATTGCTGTTCTATGGATGAGCCATCAAAGGGTGAGCCATGATTACCACCGTAGCCGTGCGCTGCATGTGAATGAGCATGTGAGTGCACGGGTCCTGGCGAGGAGAGTGCATGTTGTTGCTGTTGGCTGGGCGGCACTGGATGATGCTGTTGCTGCAGTGATACCGCATAATGAGGAGGCAACTGCTGTTGTTGTTGTTGCTGCTGCTGCTGCTGTTGTTGCTGTTGCTGCTGGGAGGCAGCCACTGCGGCAGCCACAAAGGAGGCAGCTGACATATGATTGCTGGGATCCTCTGGCTGCTGTTGTACCTGTTGCTGCTGCTGTTGTTGCTGCTGCTGAACCTGCTGCTGCTGTACCTGTTGTTGCTGCTGTTGCACCTGCTGTTGTTGCTGCTGCTGCTGTTGCTGCTGGCTGGGTGTGTTCTCTGTCAAAGGAGCAGCCGTCTCCCACACCTTCTTCACACTGGCTATCTTCATATTAAGATCAGCCGTGGAATTGTTCTGCTGCTGCTGCTGCTTCTCCACCTCCTTAACAGGCGTCTCATCCCCAAAACTAAAGCCCAATTTCAGCTCGCTTTGCTCGGCTTCATTTTGGCTACTGGATTTGCCAACAAAACTCATTTGGGACAAGGCGCTGGACAGGCTATCCACGGCGGCAGCCACTGCAGGAGCTTTGGCGGCCACAGCGGCTGCTGCGGCGGCCTGTTGCTGCTGCTGTTGTTGCTGCTGCTGCTGCTGTTGCTGCTGTTTGTATGTGGAGTTCTCAAAGATGATGGTATTTACCGGAGCGTGTGCATCCAGCAGACTCATCAGGGGCGTTGGCTGCAATTTCTCTCCTATGGCTGGCAACATTTTGGGTTTATCCGCTGTCAGGGATTCGTTTTTAGCTTGCACAGAAATGGCTTCATCGTCCTGGGCAGTGTTGTGTGTTACTAAGGCTGGTAGTGGATCCGCAGGAATTGGTTTCTTCTCCTCTTCCTCGTCTTGTTGTTGTACCTTCTTCAGCTGCTCCTCCTTGTTGTCATTGTTCGCCTTTTGTAAGCCCGCACTTAAAGCCATTTGATTTTGTTTGGTCTTGTCCAGATCCAAGGACTCCGATTCGGAGTAACTTAAACGGCCATAGGAACGGCTGGCTCCTGCTGCTGATGTGGGTGGTTGCTGACGTCTGTAACCGGGTGCAGCCGAGCTCAAGCCACCGCGTCCACGACGCGAGGGTTCACCGCGTGGCGAGAAGCCCGCCTTGGCCGCTGTTGGCTCCTTGGGACGGCCACCTCCACCGCCACCGCCGCTGCTACTGTAACATTCCTCGTCCAGCTCCTCTGAGTGCTCAGACTGCTCACCGCCGCTGTTGTAGTAGCGTCTGCCGCCACCACGTTGGCTGCTCCAATCGCTGTTGGCACGTGGATTACGATAGCTGCCTGAGGAACCGGTAGCATAACGTCCACGTCCAGTGCCTGCCCTAGGACTGGGTCGCTGCTGCTGCTGCTGCTGCTGCTGCTGTTTCTTGTGTTGCTCCTCCTCCAGTTGCTCAGCGTCCAATTTGTCAGGCTTCTCTTCCTGCGGCTTTTCGCTGGTGCTCTCCACACTGCGACGCAGTATTTGAGTGGGCATCACCTCCTGCTGTGGCTGCTGCTGTTGTTTCTCCTCACTGAGACTGGGTTGACGTGCGGGACGTTGGAGTATCTTAATCTGCACCGCGGAATCGTGACTGTGAGTGGAGCTGAAGCTCTCCTCGCGATGTCGCTGTTTCTGCTGTTCGGCTGCATCCGTTTGCTCTGCCCAGGAGCTGATGATAATACCCACATCTTCGCCGGTTGAGCTGACACTGGTCTTGCGTTGAGTCTGTTGATCTGCACTGGAGCTGTCGTGACGATTGCGCCCATAGTTGTTGCCGCTGGTGCTGCCCACACTGGCGCCACGTGCAAAGCCCACCGAAATGCTGCGTGCTGCACCGCCAGAGGAGTTGCTCACGGCGCTGGCCCCTGAAGAAACGCCTCCCTTTTGTAGATAGCGCGAACTGCTGTCAAAGGCGCTGCTGGCTGAAGCGCTCTTCTCCAGGCGTGGCAGCTGCTGTTGCTGCTGTTGTTGTTGCTGCTGTCGCTGGAAACGGGGTGGTAAATTCGATTGGAAATGGGTCAAAAACACCGTCTTTTGGTTATAGTCCAGGCCTGGGCCAGCAGCTGTTGCCACTGCTCCTCCAGTGGGTGTAGCCGCACCGCCGCCACCGCTGCTTAGGCTGGAGATGCTGCCACGTGGTCTGCGGCTGCTCTCGTCCTCGCTCACAGTCAGATTGGGATTCGGGGTCACCTCACTGGATGAAGAGGAGGAGCAGTTGTTGACTTCGGGTAAGGCTGCTGCTGTCACAGTTGCTGCTGCTGCGGCGGCTGCGGCTGCTGCTGCTGCCGCCTTCTTGTTGTTCATTTTAAGCTCCAGCTCTTGCAACTTCTTGGCCGCCGCCTGCTTACGTTCTTGCTCGCGGCGCTCCTCCTCTTCCTTGCGCTGCTTCACACGCTCATAGACACTGGCATCCAAAGCAATGCCACCGGCCACGTTACCAGAGCTGCCACGATGACCATTCTGCTGGCGTTGGGGCTCCACTTCCTCTGTCTTGTGTGGGGTGTTGTCCTCCTTGCTGCTGTTGCGTGGCGCCGCCTGCCAGTTCTTGCCGGTTGTCTCCTCTGGTGTGGACTCATCATCTGAGAATGTCAATTTCTTGGTATAATCCAAATCATCCTGTTTGGTCCAGCTATCATCCTTGGCTATGGCATTCAGGCGCTCCAGATCCTCTTCACGTATAATGGGACGCTGCATTTGGGCCACTTCCGGCTCCACAACATAGTCTTTGTCCTTACGGGAGGAGCCGTTCTCCTGTCGCTGCTGCTGCTGTTGCAGCTGCTGGGGCTGGTGGGGAGGTGTGCCCGCTCGGTTAAGTGGAGGTGAGGATGTACGTTTGGGTATGGCCGCTGCGGCACGAAATGAGCTGCCTGGAGAGGCGGAACGGCCGCTTAAGATGCCATTCTGGTAGGGAGTCGCTGGCAGCGAGTCCAACGAGGAGTGGGTGTTGCTGGGCAGCGGTGCACCACCGCTACGCATGAACGAGGGCATCAGTGAGAGTATGGGCAAGGGGACGGCTCCTCCACCGCCGCCGCCGCCACCTCCTGCGCCTCCTCCACCGCCAACTCCCTGGTTTTGTTGATGATGGTGGTGGCCCTGGCCCTGTGGATTCAAAGCCAGCTCCGAGTTGGCTGCATTGGCAGCTGCTGCCTCTTTGGCGGCTTTCTCCTGCTGTTGCAGCCAGGCAGTCGTATCGTTTTGTGGCCGGAGACTCATCTCGCCTAGATCTCCGCCGAGATCGTCGTGGCCGCCATCTCTGTAGTCGCGTTGAGAGTGGTGGCCATAGCGTGATCCTCCTCCACCGCTTTGATGATAGTCGCGATGATGTGGATGGTGATGATGATGATGTGGCTGATGTGAATGATGATGATGATTCGCCTGATGCTGCTGCTGCTGGTGATAATGAGACTTTCCGCCGGCAGCTGAAGTGGATGCGGATCCTCCTCCTCCACCGCCGCCTCCGCCGCTGCCAACTGTGCCATCCAGTGTGGGAAATTCGTATTGGAATTGTGCACTTTGATAATGTGGCACCACTTGGCTCTGATTTTGACGTCCGCCATAATGATGCTGCTGCTGCTGTTGGTGGTGGTGATGGTGTTGTTGTTGCTGTTGCTGCTGCTGCTGCTGTTGTTGCTGCTGCTGCTGCTGCGCCGCACCTCCACGCTCGTGGCCTGTGGTTATAGATGACCATGTCTTGGGTGAGTTGACTGAGGTGGAGGTTGCTCCTCCTCCTCCTCCTCCGCCGCCGCCGCCGCCGCCGCCGCTGCTGCTGTTGCCTCCCGCTGAAGAGTTGTTTAAGATCTTAAAGTTTTTGTTGCTGTTGTTGCTATTGTTGGAGTTGTTGTTGCTGTTTGACGAGTTGTTGTTGTTGCTGCTGTATTTGCCCGAACTGGAATTGTTCTGGTGATGCGGATGATGATGCTGTTGCTGCTGCTGCTGATGGTGTTGCTGTTGCAAATGCTGCTGATGAGTTGATGAACTGCCTGTACCACCGCCTGTGGCACCGCCGCCGCCTGCTGCTAAACCTCCTCCTCCTCCTCCTAATCCAACTATGCTATGGGCAGTGCTATGGTTGTGGCTAGTAGTTGATCCTGCCGTGCCCGCTACTCCTGCTCCTCCTCCTCCTGATCCAGTGGCTGCTCCTGTTGAAAGACGAAATTGAATTGTTTGCTTAAACTTGTTGTACAGTGGGCCTTAAAAGTATTCAGAACTTTACATATACCAAATTAAAAGATTACAGCTGTGATTCTGACTACTCTCGAATGGTTTTTGAGGACTGGTTCCTTTTATGGCCATTTCGAACAGCTGATTTAGCTACTTATGGGCGGCAATAGCTTTCAATGGCGTTGCCACTTGCTCAAAAATGATAAAAATTTGTAATCGATATTTGATTTTCCTTTTCGTTTTATGTACAAAATCATTCGCGAATATTTTATGCTGTATTTCAGTTGATAGGACGGCAATTATACTATGTAATGCATCATTGTCGTCGTCTTTTAAGTAAACAGAGTAATGAATCAGCAGAAGAACTTGCTCCCTGATCAATCATGCAATCTCACTGATCTTTCTGCTGAAATTCAGTGAAAGCGGTATCGTGATAGCTAGCTTGATGTATCATGATAGAGGAGCATGTATCGAAGAAATAGTACGCTCCTTTTTCAAGTGATACAGCTGTCACGAGCTGCAGTTGTATATCGATAGGATCTCAGCAGCTCCTCAGACAAGTGGAATTACAAACTAAACTGTGTTGCTCAGGCCTGTCGAAAAGCTCAGGTCATTTAAATAGCACTTAAGGAAAGGTGAAGTGTTATCTTAAAACAGTATTGGTTGGTTATTCGTCGCAAAAAGCAATCAAAAGCATTCACCATAACTCGTTAACAATCAGAAATCGCAACGTATTGCTTTTACTATAATGTCAAGGTATAAGATTGGGTTTAGCTTTCAATTTATTTCGGTATTCAGTTACGCATTGTTACCTTAGTATCAGTAAAATTTGAACAGAAAAGATAAATTAGTCCACTAAATAAGCATTCCAAGCAGGAACAGCAAGAATAACTTAAGATATATTATGTCAGATATTCTGGGAGCTTGGAATATACCTTTTGGAACTTTATTTATCAAGGGAAACCGCTGGACTTATGCACTTAAGCTAACAAATAAAAAGAAACTTAGTACTCTCGGCTCTTTTTTCAGGCTTTTGGGTACCAGAAACATGGTTTCTGCAATAACAGTTACGAAAATATGTATAAAACGAGTCTAGTTTTGAACTAGTTCTAACACATATTTGAAGTCTCTTTCTGGCATCCTTTTTATTTATGTAAGAGAAAAGATAACAGTAAATCAAACCAAGGTGGCCTATCCAACTCTTTCTTTAAAACAAAGAGCATAGAGCTATCTGTCACAGAAACTAACAAATAACAGATCATATTTTGTGAGTTTATCTGTCGCAAAATCAGAATATGAGAAATCGGCCCATTGTTTATAAAGAAGCGAACGTGATATGAATAACGGGAAGTCAACCAAGTTTATTTGGAAGCAACATGATCAACAGACATATATGTATCAAGTTGAAAAAACAGTAAGTGACATCAACATACATACATACATTTGAACATACAAACGCATGTTCCGTAAGAGAACAAAACTCACCTTCGGCTGAGGCTAGGATATTGTTGTTGCTGCTGCTGCTCGTCGTGTTGTTGGTCTCGGCCTTCAGGGATGGCAAATTGGCTGGTGGTCGCCTAGCGGACGGCACTTTGCCCAAGATTTGCATTCCATGTTTACGTGGCACTTGATTCTTTTGTGCTGATGGTTCACTCGATTCGCCCTGTAAAAGAGGGGGGGAAATATGCATAAGGATTACAGTTAGATAGAAGAAAGCGAGAGAAAGAGAGTCTTTCGATCAAGATTCTAAACTTTCTCAAACTATAGATTTCGCATCCCTTTGTACTTACGCGACTATTCTTGTACATGCGATTTATATCCAACGCTGTAAATTTGGGCTTGGCATTTCGCTCTCCCCTACTTCCCCCCAGTGTACTCATGCTGCCAATAGATCCTCATTAGCGTTAGCTTGACGCCGCCGCCGCGTTCCTCTCTTCCTGACAGTAGTCGCTGTGGTGCAGTTCTTGTTATGGTTTGTGGATCGTTTTGGTTTTGCTTTGCTTCAGTCTTCTGTAGTGGTGCTGAGCTAAATTGAGTGGGGGCGAGAGAGAGAGAGAAACAGAGTTGCATTTTGTTAGTTTACCTTAATTTGTTTACTGCAAAAATGTGTTGTTGTTTTATTTGTTTTTGTACGTTGCAGGGCCAAACGACTACTCGTTGGTGGTATCCCCCAACCCCACCCCACGTCACGTCCACCCCCCCTTCCTGAACAATACCATCTCGCCCACACAGCAGATTTGTGTGAGCAGGCTAGCCAGTATTTTGCGTGTCCAGGCAGGTGTTAGAATGAGATGGCTAGATACACAGATGAAATGCTCTCACCCACCCGACACACAAGATAAGGTTCGCTCCATGCGAAAGATCCGCGAAGAATAACATTTGTTAATAGTCGAAATTCATCTGGTTTTGGCGAACCATTTTGTGTGTTTCCTTTTATCTTGCTTGCCATTGTTTTATGTGACTTAATTGTACATGGTTTTATTTTCTGAAGTATTTTGTCTATGTGTTAATTGTTTTAGTGTTAACGACACGAATGTTCGCCTGCCACAAACTGAGCGACACAAGTATCAAACACGAATGTTTCGCGAATTCGAATTGCTCGTTTTTTTCGCTGTGAGTTTCACGCGCCAATTCGCTTTGGAATTTTTGGTCGGGTGGGCAGTGGCGTCTTGTAATAATTGGAGGCAGGAGAACAATGGCTGACAATTGCAGCAGCAGCAACAGCAACAGCAGCAGTAAGCCACAAAATGTTTGTTGTTGTTGCAGGAGAGGGTCGGGTGGGAGGAAACAATACACAATGCTTGGCAACAGTGCTCGTACTTCTCCGTTTTTTTAGTAACAATCAGACACATGCTCTAACTAAAATAACTACAAACAATAATGAGTTTAATTCGTTGTCTTGGATTATTCTTTTTTTTCAAAGAAATATTTGTTTGGAGACATTCTCGACATTACTGTTTAAATACCGACTCTCTCTCACACACGCACACATGCACAGCACACTCTTCAGAGAAAAAGGTTTGAAAAAAAATGCCTTTGTATACTTAAGTTTGGTAATTATTATAAACCACACTGGACTAACTTTAGGTTGTATTATTTTCTAGGCTGTAACGTTTTGTTTAACAAGAAACAATTACTCTTTGATTTTGCTTTTGCACCACCAACATGAAGTTTGCCGCTGCGCTGCTACTTCTTACTCTACTTTTAGCTGTATGTATGTATGTGTGTAGCTAAAAAGAGTTGCCACATCGAGTTAAAAATACACAAAAAAAATGCAAACAACGAAAAATTCTAGCCGGACAGACGAAAAATCATATTCACATTTGTCTGTCTTATTAAATGCATTAATTTGTTTAAAAACGTCAAGCCACTTTTTGTTTGTTTGCCTACGCGCACACACACACTCGCACAAATAACTGAAACATTGCAAAAAAAAAACCTGCCCGCCGACAACAGTGCCGCTGCCTTTAAGTTAGAGCGAGACAACACTAGTGCTGGCTGTGTGGCATTCTCAAGTTATAAATTTCCAACGTAGCCAAAAATTTTCCTATAAGTTTTAATTGGAATTTGGCTAACTGTCCCCATTCGAAGGGGACAGCAGTTACTGGTAATTGGAGTTGTTTGCTGAAATTTCCCCGAAATGAAATTGCTACCAAAGAACAATAACGAGGCGGCATTTCACATCACATACACATATATACATATGAATGTACATATAGAGCTTACCCTTTTACACACAAGTTCGTTGCTCCTTGGCTCCTTCTCGCTGTCTCTCTTGTGTCGGTCGCTCTGCTTTTTCGTTTTTCTTTTTTTTTTTTTTTTGCAAGTGTGAGACAAAAAAAAATGATGTTCGGAAACTCGTTTGAATCACACTTTTTCTAGTGGCGTTTTTCACGTTTTGATTTATAATTTTAGTACACACACACACACACGCTGGATTTGATTTTTGGCGCCCGATTGCACTAAGCTGCTTTATATTTAAGATTTTTCAATGATTTGTGTCGCTTTGTTTTCACGTAATACGTAATTGTCCAGTTAGTTTTAAATCGTATGTATTATTTTTTTGCCATTTTACAGCGTACGTTGCCAGACCAAGCTAAGAGCTAGCGCTGGGCAATTTGGGCGATAGCAGTGAGTACATCGATAGCTAGTCTGACTTAGAGATGAGCGACGACGTGTCACGAAAACTCGATGAAAGCTTAAAAACTAATATCGAAACATTCATGTTCTGATATTATCCCTAATTTTTTTTGTGCTAAATTCGGTGCAAAATGTTGGGAATTTATTGATAAATAATGTACGATAACGACTTACGCTAAAATCCTGGAATGGGAACTGATCTGTTTAGTATGTATAGTTTTTATACCCATATGCAACACGGGAATAGCATAGTTAAACTGTTTTCTTCTCCCTGTTCCCTAGTTCAGATGAGCTTATAATTTTGGCAGAAAAAATTTTAGAGAATTGATAAATATTATATTCAATTTTCTTGAGATTTATTAGATATATTTTTGTCTCACTTGAAAGAATTTAATATCTTCCTCGTCTGGATCTTCTCCTGTTAATTTCCCAAGGACAACAATAACAATTTTTGTCAATAAATTCACGGTCCAGTGGTTAAATTCCCTGTCTCGATGCTATCGATACTACATCTAAGAAATCATTTATAGTAAACATTACTTGTTCAACAGCTTCAATTATTTCCCCATGTACTTAAAATTTTGTGTTTCTTTAAGTATTTATGTGGTTAAACTATCCTTGTTCCACCACGGCTTCAATTATTTTTCCATTGTTTCCATTTATTTTACTTTCCTTCAAAACTATCGATAGCTTCGAAATTTAATACTACTTACCACGACTTAAAAATCACACATCGTAGCCACGGCTGCCAGACTGTTGTAGTTAAGCCTGTATATCACCGCCTCTGCTGCCATCCCTAAATGTTCCAAATAGGTCCCCATCCCTAATTATTTATGTTGTTTATCGTAATTTCTTTTTAAATATTGGAGAAAACTTACAAAAGAGTACAAAACAACATGATTTGTCGTTTGTGCTTGCGCAGCATAAATGCCATCAATGCGGTGTTCCTATTCGAGACCGATGAGACGCTGGCCGAGACCAGGCTGGTCAAGATGATAGCCAAGTTTCTACAACTGGAGGTAAGACCCCAAAGAGGTAGGCATGGGGGTAGGGAAAAGCAGGCCTAACGATTTCCCCCTTCCAGATTATGCCCGATGACAGCATCTCCACCAGCGTCTGCAGCGAATGCTGTGAACATCTGGAGGACTTCAATAGCTTCTGGCAGTTGGTGGAACAGAAGCAGGGCACACTTAAAAAAGAGTTTCTCACCGTGGACGTAGACTGTGGAGCCATGAAATGGGCCACGGACGCCGGCAGTGTGGATGTCGATGTCAATATGGATGAGCTGCCGCTGGTGACGGTGGAAATGGATGAGAAACCGCTGGATATGCACAACCTAAGCCTATTGGGTAGTGTGCTGGATGTAAATGTGGACGAGCAGGAGGAGCAGCAGGTGTCCATTAAACAGCCAATGTCGGATTATCTTACAGATGAGGAGGATGAAAAGCCCATACTAGAGGACAGTGCCAGTGAATTTGGCGAGGCTACTGCTGTTCTAGATGACGACGAAGACGACTCGTCGGATGGTAAGTGAGTTGTCTGCCCAACAATCAAAGCAAATGTTCACTTAACTTCTTCGCAGATGAGCCGCTGGTCAAGCTACAGCATAAACTTAAGCCGAAACGCAAATACACCAAACAGAAACGCACTCTCACTCTCTCACAGGAGCTGAATGATCTCTTAGAGGATGGCTCCACAACCAGCCGGCAAAAGAAGAAATCTGCACCCACAGAGCTGCAAGAGACCGAACTGCAATCCGCCCTGGAACGTAAACCCAAAGGCTGTTCCCGTGCCCAGTTGGCCAAACGCTATGAGGAGGTCATAGCCAGTTTTATGAGTGCCAATTGTGATCTTTGTGACTTTAGTGGCAAATATCTGAGCGAACTGAAGACCCACTTCCAGGAGGCGCATCAACGGGAATTCTATATCAAATGTTGTAATAAGATTTTCACGCGCGCCTGCAATCTAATGGATCACATACGCAAACATGTCAATCCCAAGCTGTTTACGTGAGTAGAGCGAGAGAGAGAGAGAGAGAGAGAGTTGAGCCATCAATGTTTGCTCACAATGTTTTCTTTTTATTAACAGCTGCACCATTTGCAACAAATCACTCAACTCACAGGATTATCTGGCCACACATATCGAGACGGTGCACAATAAGGCGGGCCAAATAGGCAAAGTATTGAAATTTCCCTGTGCCAAATGTGAGCGCACGTTTAGCAGCGAACGTCGATTGGCAAACCATTTGGCTAAACACGATACGGATCAACTGGAGCATAGCTGTGAAATATGCCAAAAGAGGTGGGCAACGGCGGGGGTTAAGTATATATTAGTATTATTAGTAGAAGTAGAACAAGAACTAGGAGTTGAATTATGGTTCCCTAGAGTCTTTGTCTGGCTGTGTAACTGATTTGAGCTATCTATGAACTTTTACTCATACCTCACAGCTTAGACTAGCTCAACTCAAATAGGGTTCAATGAAGATAACGAACAGATCAATAGCTCGTATCGTACCTTAGAATGTAACGGAGGGAGTAGAGAAGTTTGCTGAAATGGATCACCGCTTGGTGTTTTCTAATGTTGATGTACAGGGAAAACTTATAAGCCACTTATTGACCTTAGTTTCCATGCGTCGCCAAGTAGAAATTAGATGTTAGAAAGCTGATTTTAATATGGAAAAGTGGTTACTAACAGAGCCATCATATTGAGAGCTAAAAATTGTCATGAAACTATTCCAGAAATCACAGAAGATGCTTTTATGTGTTGGGGAACCATTCAATACCCATTTATTCTTCTAGATGAAACTTTCCTCTACTTCTGTGGCACGATATTAATATATAATGAACAAAGGTCGTGATTCATTGCCAACTTTTCATAAATCCTGTGCAGTTTTTGAGTCTACTCATTGTCTAGACTTGCATTAATGTAAGGAACCACAAGACTTTGAAATGTTTCGCTTTATTAGGTATATAAGCTGACTAGGTTAGGTTGCGCTGGTTTTTAATCTCTTGGACCAAAAGTTACCCCCTAAATTTTACCTTTAGAAGTTAAGGGGAATGTCTTTTAAATTAACTAGCAAAGCAAACTCTATTTGAGAGACTGCTGAAATGTTCTACTGAGCTGTCTACACGTGTCAGAGAAGATGCTGGACGCTTTCTTTTTGGCCAACTGAGCAACAGTTTCTATAATACTCATTAATACCAAGTCTCGCTGCTTGCCTGTTTTTTAAGACAGTGTCCTGTGAGCATTTCTACGAATAGGAAGCCTTTCAGCCTTTAATGTCAAAGTTCTTTTACAATTGAGACTGGGCCTGAGTAAGCCTAGAGATTTCACAGGTACCTGATTAAAACGATTAACATGTCAGCATGATTGAGTGCGAGCTTGTGCAGGGTTCTAGTATGTGACCATTTTGTGAGTAGTTTGTTTTAGTTTTAGCTTACAAGTCGCCAAACGTCAAACCTATTGTACACTTATACCGGTAGTAGCTGGGCGGTGGTGCCAAGTCTATGGTGTCCAGGCATCCATACGAGACGTATTCTAGAGTGTTGGGCCATATTATTCTGAGATTTGCGGCACTAAGTAAATGTTTTAGCATTATATTTGACTTGCTGAATGCTCAGTGTCGTCCCGGTCCTTTGCATTCTGGGAATATGAGCAATTATATTCAAGTTTGAACAGGCTTTAAATCGATATTAACATTTGAACTGGTCCAAACTTGTTTGATTGAACCCAGTTTTCCAATCAAAAGTTGTGGACCTGAACCAATTTTAAAGTGAATATGTGTAACTTCAAAGTACCAGCCTAGAAACCAAATCTTTCAGGCTCTTGGCATAAACAACTAATGAAATATGCCTCTAAACCACTATGGATCCGCTTCGAAACCGTTTTCGTATCAGTAAAATATTCAACTCCATAACAAATGACTATACACAGTCCACACAGCGGCCAGAGTAGAGCTTCTCAACTTCATATTAGTAATATATAGAACATATTTCAAGTTCAAAGCTTAAGTTAGCCCTGAGATATGTTTTTGAATCACTTTAAAACCGGGGAAAACGTCCACTAAGCAGTTTTTTTTTGATGTTTGGTAATAAAAAGAACTGCTGTACGGCGGATGATCCATCAATTCCGGTCAAAAAGTCGCTTCGGTGGTTGATTTTGCGTATTTCTCCAAAGACTTGCGTCAAACAAATACTCGTGTAACGACTCGGTGTTGACCGAAGAACCAGGCGACCATTTGTTATGTGATTCTTTTCCTTGGGTTGGTTGCATCGATGTTTGGTACATTCCCAAAAGTGAAATAAGAGCACCGAAAACCCCATAAAACGATGCCCCCTTCCTCCCGACCGGACAAATATTGTCACAAAACGATACCCCATTTGATTTTTTGTATATGTCTGCCCCTTCCCCGCTTCATAAGTCAGCTCACTCTTTCCCGACCCAAAAAATATTGCCACAAATGAAATCAGAGCATCCACAAACCTATTAATCGAAACTCCATTGGATTTTTTGTATATGTCTTCCCTTTTCCCCCTTCATAAGTTAGCTCACTCCTCTCTGACGGGAAAAATATGGCTGGAAATGAAATCAGAGCATCCATAAACTTATAAATCGACACCCCATTTGATTTTTTTTGTCGATATTACCCCCTTCCGATCGGAAAAATATTAAGATCAGAGCATCCGAAATCCCCAGAGTACATACTTTGACACGTCTAATTTCTGCCGGTCAGTTTTCTATTCTGTTTCAGAGAGCCATGGTTTCTTCAGAATATGAGCACCCGGCAATGTGTGTGTCTAATAAAAGCTTCAAGGTTACAAGACAGGATTTAGCCCAGGTGATGGAAATCAGCGTGTCCTAGATGACCCAGGGTGAGCGTTAGGCAAGTCCGCCAGAATTTTACGAAATCTCAAACGACTCACGACGATTGTTTGGCTTTTCTGATGCTTTCTTTTGGGCATCCATTTGGGTTAAGTGCAATTAAATATCCTCCTGCATTATTTCCTTAGAATTACCAGATCTTCGAACCACCAGGGAGCTTTATGGTATTGTTATATGGATGTGAAATCATCAACTATTGTCACTTATCGTTAGTAATCAAGATTATTTATCGACAAGCCATAGTCAAGTTGTGAGCAAAAGAAAGTTCAATTCAATTCAAAACTCATACAGAGCAAACACTTTGGCCGCTGGTACAGAGAATAATCGATACTTAGTTGTTTTTTCTGAAACTTCTACCTAAAATACACACACCTCTGTCTCCCTCATTTTCATGCTCCCGCTCTCTATCCCACTCACTCTCTGTTTTCTCTCTTTCTCTTGCAGTTTCGCCAACGTTCATCGCTTGCGACGTCACATCCAATCCATACACGAAGATCTACATCCTCATGTCTGCGATATTTGTGGTAAAAAGTTCAAATTTAAACCCTCATTTGAGCGTCATTTATTGGAGCATCAGGGTGTGGTGGCGCCGGCCATGGAATGTCACATCTGTGGTGTGTGGCTCAAGAATGAGCATAGCCTGCGCTTGCACCGTTTCACGCATGATAGCACCGACACGGTGTGCCCGCATTGCTCCAAAACCTGCACCTCACGCACCGCTCTGCGTGCCCATATCAAGTACGCCCACAAATTGACCACAAATCTGCAGTGCACCTACTGCGAAAAGAGTTTCAAGCAACAGCGCAATCTGGAGGAGCATATGGCCATACATACGGGTCTGCAGCTCTACAATTGTCCACACTGTCCCAAGGAGTGTCGCTCGCGGTCGAACATGTATGTGCACATCAAGCAGCGGCATGCGGACGAATGGCTAAAGGCCAAAATGGCACGTTCCCATAATCCGCAATTCAAACCGCTGGCCTAAGGTCAATTAGCTTTACTTAGTACTTATGAGTTTTAGGCAATACGATAACAAATTAAACAAAAATGAAGCGAGAATGAGGAGCTGGCTTTTACTAGATGAAGATGAAACAGTGGAAGAGAGGATAAATGAGGTCTTAGTACTTGGAAAAGTAAGGAGGACCATGCTAAATAGCAAACTTTAAACTACAACTAGAAATTTGTCATAGTTACAGGTTGATAAACCCTTCTTAAAGCTTCTTAAAGTTCCACTTCCCAATTCTAGAAAATCAACGGTACAACCATCCCTCGCTTAAAGGGTCACGTTCCTAGAAAACCCCTTGTTAAGCGTAATCGTGTTAGACGAGACATGAACTCAGTACAGAATGAGGGTTTACGTTCTTAGAATTCAAAATAGATAACAAAAATGTTTTATTGTTCCAATATTTGGGTGTCGAGTAAAGCAAGCCATAGCCTCGAGAAGGGATCACAGTTTGCAGTCCAATGGATTCAGGTCTGGGCTATGGCCTGTTGATTTGTAAAAATGGTTTTTAAGCCAAGTTTGAGTCGTTTTTGCCTTGTGCGGCTTGTTTTGTTTATTATGTCGTGTTGAGAGGCTTTGCCATATTATCCAAAACGTCAGATTGATACACTTTCGCCGGAGTTTTGACTTATTCTTCATAAAATTGAAGCTTGACTCTCAACCCAACTAACACATTGGGTTTGGACCTCAATTCAGGTCTGGGTTACCAGCAGGCCAATCATCCATAGTAAATGTAAATAAAGTCCGGTAAATGGTTGTTAAAGCATTGTTTGAGTCTTATTGAAAGGTCTACTGCTTGCTTAGACATGTCAACACAATTAGGCCAGACTTTAGTTTTTAAATATTTATCATTGCGATTCAATGTTCGTTTCTATAATTCGGGCGATTTCTTCCTCCAAATCAACCTTTATCAATATTTGGAACTTAAAGCAAATGAAACCTAGTATTTTTAGAGAATTTGTATTAAGTTCTTTTGGCCCCTTGAATATTGAGTTATGGGCAAACTTAAGAAAATGACAAGTAAGGAAGTCGGTCAAGCCCGACTATAACAAACTCTGTCACTACCAAAGCTTGTACTCATCATACAACGTCTTAAGGTGTGTTAAGTGCTGCCCATCACTGTTTTAGCCGGTGCTGTCCAGCAAAACTCGACTATCGTTCATCCGATCTTTATCAATCCTTCGGCAGTTCGTTTAATAATACTGATAGCTATATAATTACTAGCTGAATACTGAATTAACTGTAACTTTGCTAATTTCGCGGCTTTTTTGACACTAAGTCTACAATTGCCGTCTATGAAATCTTCATAATAATATAAGCTCAAATGAAAAACAACAAAATTCAGCCGTCCATTTACCCACGGCTGGATTTTAATCTAAGCTTTAAGCGCTGTTCCAGACCCTGCTCTGGAGGTCCCGTCGCTCGACGGTATGTGTTAGTTTCCAAAACTAAGCCCGCAATTTCTTCTTAAACTTAAGCTCAATTTATTTCCGCTTCTCGTTGGTTTGGTGGCTCTCAAGACAATGCCTACAAAATACCAAATTGCGCCTTTTGCGCTTGCGTATAACGCGTTATAAGTGACCATATTGAAAAATACTAAATAAGTGGTCTGACAAATTAAACCAAAACAATGTTGCCAGATGGGCGAATTCAAATTACAATTCAGATGCTTACAAAGGCGTTAGGATTTAAATTCAAATTAGAAAATTCGGATTATTAATGAATTGTCCTCCAACAAGCGCTTTCATAGATATACATATGATTATTTTAGAAATTTCGCGGATTCTTGGACCTTAGAAATTTTCGCTTGCAAGCGTCCGTGAAATTCCGTAAAATTCCATCGCAAACGGATGATCGGTATAATTGTTTGCAAAATTCGCGGTTTTGGTCCATTTCCCCCCTATTACGTCAACTGAGAAACCTTAACCGGCAAGCGTTTAACCAATCCCCAATGTTTCAATCGTATGAACGGTTGAATTTGGCATATTTCACGGTTTTTGGACCATTTTCCGCCCACTTCTTCAACTTAGAGGCCTTCCCGGGCAAGCACTTAACCATTCTGCAAAGTTTCTTCGCAATCGGATGAACGGTTTAATTTTTCAATTTTCGCGGTTTTTGGACCAAGTCACAGACATGAGACATAGCCTATGACAATTTCCTGATCGACATGAACATACTGTGAAAAATTTGTGAAGTTCGGTTCAGCGGTTTAGACGCCCATAAGGAACAAATATACAAACATACAAACATACTTTCAATTTTATATATATGTATAGATGTACAGAATCTTCAACAAACTTTGCACGAAGTCTTTAAATCCATATACGCTGCACATTTGTCGGAACCTGCCGGATTGGATGACTATAGCATATAGCTGTCATAGGAACGATCGGTCGAAAAACTAGTTTTAGTAAGAAAAACTTATTTATTAGTTTACTATACTTTTCCATGATTCTACCAAGTTTGGTCTAAATCGGACAACTATATAAATATATAGTATAGCTTCCATAGTAAAAATAGGTCAACAAAATGGTCTTAGTAAGGATCACTTTTTTGTTTTAAATAAAAACGTCTCCAAACTGCGTTTTTATTAGTTTAAGAAGCTTTTTCATGATTCCAACAAGAGTGTTTGAAATCGAACAACTATATAGTACAGCTGTCATAGAGAAGATAGGTCTGAAAAATAGTCTTAGTATGGAAAACTTTTTTGTTTTCAATGGAATCGACCTCTAAATTGGCATAGATTTATTTTATAAACTGTCACACAATTCTACGTGGTTATGTCAAAATCGGATGAGTATGGCATATAGCTGCCATAGAAACAATCGGTCGAAAAACAAGTCTTAGTATGAAAAACTTATTTGTTTTTGATGGAAACGTCTTCAAACTTTTTATTCCTTAGTTTACTGTGCTTTCCCATGATTTAACTAAGTTTGGTCGAAATCGGACTTCTATATAGTATAGCTGTCATAGAGAAGATAGGTCTGAAAAGTAGTGTTAGTGAGAAAAACTTATTTGTTTTCAATGGTAGCGCCTTTAAATTGTGCATATATTTCTTTTGATATACTTTCACACAATCAAACATTGTATTGTCAAAATCGGATGACTATAGCATATAGCTGTCATAGCGAACGGATTGGTCGAAAAACAAGTTCTAGTAAGAAAAACATTTTTGTTTTCAACGAAATCGCCTCCAAACTTCTGTATTTCTAAGTTTGCTATGATTTTCCATGATTTCACTAAGTTTGGTCGAGATCGGACATCTATATAGCATAGCTGTCATAGAAAAGTAGTCCTTGTTAGAAAAACATGCTGCAAGGGTATACACATTTCGGCAGAGATGAAGCTAACTGTGCTTTATTTTGTTTTTTTTCTATTGTTGTTGGCTTGCTCGCATATTTAGATTTGCTGCCCACCACTGCTTTATAGGTTCGAAGATGCTTACTTCTGTGAGTTACAAGGAAAAGGTATATAAAACGGGAATAAAGGCGAATTTATGAATAAGGAAAGGAGCTTGGAACCATAACCTTAGATTAAGACTTTATCAATGGTTGAACCTTGCTTGGAACATTGCTTATCAGTCACAACACGGTTAGCGCATCGATGCTCAGATGAAACAGCCGCAAATGGTTTTATGTGAAGGCGATGAACTCCACTAAGGTGGTAATAGCTTCTTAAGACTGAGGTTCACTTAGGAGCATAACGTAGCACCTTACGTATTACGTAACGTCTTGTAAACGTTGCTGGTAGTCGTATGTGCACTGGGGATGAGGTCTTGCGAGTGCTAGACGTTGGCCTCTGAAGTTGTCTTGCTACTTTGGCCTTTTTGGAGTGTTGCAGGCAGTGTCTGATCATTCCTTAAGTGTTACAGATGCGATTTCAGACTCAAGTCATACAGATTGCAGTTCACCTGATTGTTCTTAGATTAGAGCGTCTGGCTAGACTTAAAATGGATGTTATGGAGTCTTAAGACCAGCCCTAATCCACTCTTCAGGTTTCAAATATGAACCGAAACTGCCTAACCTTTGACCCAGGCTAATAGAAAATAGCATTATGGATTCCTTGATTAGTCTGACTATATTTCCGCCAACTACCTATACCAATTCCTTAATCACACGTGCCCACAATTCACCACTTGACTGTCAGCGCCAGCTTTGACAAATCTCATCTAATTACAAGTCTTGGGCGACTAAAAAAAGCACACATTTTCCCCCTCGGCCCACCCACTCTTCACCCATTCCGATTGTAGTCCGCACAGACTCATTAAAATTATAGTGCAATGTCTGAGAACTGCAAGGGCTGTCACTTGAATGGAGAATGGAGAATGCAAAACAAAAAAAAAAAAAGCTGGAATAAAGAAATGGAAAAAAAATAACTAAACAAAACAAATAATGCCCATCTGCTGCTGGCCTTCGCAGCACATATAAAAGCTCGTCGGGCATCCTTGGCCACAACTTGGGCTTTATCTGCGACACAATGGACAACACCGGTTTCCTTTTTGTTCAACGTAAACTTTTCCGTTCCATGGGCATTGATCTGTGGAGTGTCACTGCGTTGCATGATCGCCGTCTGGTGACTTTGGCCTATTTGATGCCCA